>OZ002745.1:10000000-11250000 GCA_963924295.1 Dioctria rufipes
CACAATTAGACCACCAATAACGCTTAAAGTACAAGCGATAAATGTACAACTACGCTTTCCACACCACATAATTTCCGTTTAGCAGTTTACCCGAAAGCACATTTATATATTGCACAAGGCTAAGAAGTTCGGCCGTTACACTTCAAGCCACACTAAAGATTGAGATAACAGGTCTGCAATTACAAGAGTTTATATAAAGTTTGTTTGATCCGAGAGAAGTGCAGTTGAATAATAAATGCGGCTAAAAGCTTTTTCCTTATAGAGAAGATAAAAACTCCACAAATTATCACAAGATGAGAAGAAATTTTTCCTCAGACACTACACACTATATATCTGCGCGTTGGACTATAAGAAATGTGTAGAAGAGTAGCATGAAACGGAATTGTTACGTTCATTCAACTTTCTTCTCGCTTTTCTTTGATCTGCTTTAGTAACTAAACTAGATTAGCTGGAAGTTGTTGCTGATCTATAGCTGGAAGCTCATAGAAATTGCATGCGGATTTGAATAAATTATGCAGTGATTATTGTGGTGTAGGAATATTTTTGGTTCAGTAATGGTATTTATGATCATCAATAAGTGGGGTAGCTACCTACCTGTTTTGGTGATACTTGTTGTGCTGATTGATTCATTTACCGGCTTCATATAACTTACTTTTACCCTTTAACATACATGAATCACTGAGCGATTAATAGTATCTGAGAGTGATAAGGAGATTTTTCATATACACCTATATATATCATGATAAATTTCTTTAGGAAGTAAGATTGTCTGCGTAACCAGTCTACAAGGGAAAAATAAGACATTTGACAGATTTTGATTATAGGCGAAGCAAAAGAAATGAGATTACCTGAATCTATCTGTTGCTATGAATTCTAAGCGATTGTAAAAATAAAATAGGTACGGAAGTAAGGGGGAAATATGGGGATATAGCTCCATACATATGCATATATACGCATATGTATGGGTAAATCCCGCCGTCTCCACCCTAAACTTCTCGTTAGAGAATCCTTGGCTGCATAATACCGTTCTGCCGTTAAGCAGAAACATTTTTGCAGCCACCCCTATGCTATAGGGTTGTTGTTCGCAAAAAATTCGCGCGTAATGGCTTGCCACCCACTCTGGCAAGGCCATTTTTCAGAATGTTCATGCCGGCGTTTACGTCTCGGTTCCACGTGATACCACATTTTGGGCAAAACTGGTATCTGTGTGGAGACCGAAAAGGCCTCACCGGCTCCGAACAATTGCTGCACAGCTTCGAGGACAGAACAATGCACTTCAAGATCCGCCTACAACTTCCGGTTTGGGGTTCGAATGTAACCGCGTATTGGGGGAATTTGCGGCCGTTTTGGTCGAACTAAAGAAGACTACAGTTTCAGGAATGTTGTTCGTTATTTGTTTCGCCAATCGATGCACTGCACGCTCTGTGGAAATATAGTGCTTGAATCAGGCGTTCTTTGGTGTACTCCCAAAAATCCTGTTGCATCGGAGATTGCGTGCACATTACGGGACTTTTGGGAAGCGATTTCTTGTACTTCGCCAGTAAGACTTTGCGTGCATACATGGATGTCTTATAGTGTAATTCCGAACTCTTGATTCTAATTAGAGCATAAGGATCAGTTGCGTTTCTAGTCGATAGTCGTATACCGCCAGCGATCAATCGGCAACCAGGATCTAATCCAAAATCTTGCTTATAATAGCCGGAGTCAAATTTAGCCTTCATATCGTGCGCCGTCTTGTCATCATCCACTTCACAATCGTTTGTTTTCCTGCGTTTTACCGGTGGTAGTGATGATGCTATTGCCACTGATCATCATCAACATAACCAAGATGTTCACTCATTTGCTGCAAGAGATCCGCCTTCGGTACAGATGTACTTCGGCGTGTGAACAAATAATCCAACGTCTCATAAATTTCTCGTTTATCTCTTGAGAAACGATATAAGAATTTTGTTATTCTCCTGTACGTATGCATCCAAATGTTATTATTGAAGATCGTCTGGTATTGTGTGATAGGACAGGTAATAGGATTCAATTTATAAGAGCTATCGTACAAACCATTTTTCATTTGAATGCCACGTAAACTATTATATGCCTGGTCAATTTTCGACTTGCTGTCCCTCACCAGAGCGTAAAAATATTCGGAAAAGTTAATTTCTACAAAGTCATTGTCGACCCATGCCTTATTCAATTTGAAATGAATATAAATCGACAATTCCGCAACGTCAGCCTGTATTGTTCAAACAGCTTGTCGTTTAAACAGTTCTTTGCCAAGCCCATCTTAACGCACGAATATGTTGTTGTTGTTTCATTATCTATTGTTTCTGAATGGGTCCGTTTTGCTGGTGGTCCGGGGCTACTCTCCACACCTTCATAAGTAAGGTCTCGCAAAAAAGGGTTTGTAGAGAGTAACACGAAAATTCTCAAATTATGAGGAAGGGGGTGGTTTGCTAAATTTGTCCTCAGTGCCGCCGCAACCAAGACGACACGTCGCAACAGTGGGTGGTTACCTCGAGGGGAAACCGGTGCTAATTTCGATGTGTTTCCGCACCAAAAAGAACACGTCGCATCGCGGTTATAAAATATTCGTAGTCAGACATTGCCATATTTCGCCTGCCCCTCGTCTCAGGCAGACGAGCTCATTTAGTTATACCATCTGACTCGTCTGGGGTAAATCAACACCAAAGAGCAAATGATTGATTTGCCCCAACCGTCGTGAGATCACAAGTGATCTCACACCCCAATCCTGGATTTCCGATTGGGTCTCCTCCTAGCAGTTACCTCTTTAAGAGGTTGTGGGTGCTGTCATTGTTCCAAAAGAGATTTGCAATCATCCGCCACCAACCCTACTACATGATCCTGCTAAATCTTGTACGTTCACTGGACCTCTCCCTGGATAAGCCAGTATAGCTCCAGTGAGAGGTTTTTAGCAGTAGTTTTGAGTGGTAACTGCATGATGCTGCTAAATCATGCAGGTGTCTCTGAATCTCGCTCCGAATATGTCGGTATAGGTTCAGAGACAAGGCCTTTAGTCGTCTTCTACGACTAGCGGAGCCTACTGTAGGAGTATGCCCCCCCCCCTATAGGGACAAAATGGGGCGATGGCAAAACGGATATACTATTCACAAACAAAAACGGGAACAACATCATATTCGTGCGTAGACTGGTTTTGGCGAGAAATGTTTGCACGCGAAACTGCACGAGACAGCATTCTGACGTTACAGCTATTTCTGCGCTTTCTCGTCGTATGATTTTCAAGAAAATCAATCTTATTTATTTGTTTTGCAACTGCCCATTGCAAACGTAAAATTCCTTCTACTATATGTTCTTTGGGAAGGTGCTTGAATGGTTTTACTTTCTGGAGCACTTGCACGAGTCTCACTTTGATTTGATATTGTAAATCTTCAGATTTGCTATCCCTACTACTTTTCCTCAAATTTCGATTTATCTTTTTCCAGCAATATTTCCTCAGCTTCTATTGCTTTTATCTTAGAATTTTGCAAATATATTTTGGGAAGTACCGTATTGCTACGGCCGCGAAATGCAGATGCTGTCGGGGCTCAATATATTTTTGCTTTCCGCGTATGGAGTTGGTTTCCTGTCCGATGGTTTTAGAAAATTCCTGGATTCACTACTGGACTTGTTCGCCGTGTGGAATAATTGACAAGACAGCCACGATTCTTCTTCTTTTTCTTTTCTCTTCAGCATGTCATCCCGAGCTCGAGGAAACGCACTTCTCTCGGTCTGGGTGCATTCGAATATTCTGTTTGACAGCCGCCGGCATACACGCTGCAGTCTCTTGTGTAGCATATTGCTATATGCAATACGCTACGACCATAAAACAGTAACGTGACCCTTGATGCTCTGCTTGGTTAATGACCTTCTTTAGGTATATGTCTTAATAGTTTCTATCAGTTGTTTTTTGTTTTTCATTAATAAATCCACTATTGGAGACTCGAGAGGTAGTATAGCAGCTGCGTGTCCCTGATCCAATTAGCGTTGAAATCGTCACGTCTATCGTCCGAATAGAATCTAGCACGCGTCTGAAGAGGAAAGCACCCAGTGTCCAGACCACGTTATAGCCTGTATGAAAAGCTCGGTTAGTACATTGAGCAGCACCAGCACTGCTTGTGCTGAGATCTGAGATCCGAAAATAAAATCCTCGCTCGGGGCCGGACTGGCCACACAGCGCAATCCAAAATTAATTCCGGCAATCAACCGCTCATGTAACATTCCTTCACGGAAATTTTTTGGGCTAGATCTGTTTAAATCGATAGGGCGAAACTTCATCGGCGGTTCTAGCGCACACTCATTAATTAGTTTTCTTCAGCTTGTCAAATTTTATCAGAACAAATTCACATTACTACGTTTATGAGGACAAAATTTTTAGCAATCAACAGATGTATCAATTCAACTTTTCGGGAACCTTTTCTCAGCTCAACTTGTCACACACCTCCTCCTCGGATTCTTCTTCTTCCTTTTTTCAACTTTCCTGTCGGCACTTGTCCCAGTCAGACTTGAAACGTGTGGTCGAGTCTCGACAACCGCACGTTCGTCGTGTGGCTCACGCTAGGTGCTGGTGCAAGCCGTCGGGTAGCATATTGCTGCCTGCAGTATGCTACGACCATAACATAGTAGTAGGAAATCATAACATTGAATCCAAGTCACTCTGCCATCTCTCACTTCTCCTCTAACTGATTAATTAAGGCAGATACAAGTATGTATGAAAAATCTAACTACTATGTATGCATGTTTGATTGATTGATTGAAAGTACAGGTTTGAGGCCCCTTGCGGGGGCTCTGAAATGTAAGCCATAAAAGGTCCAATGTTCACCCTCCGGACTAATGAGCTCATAGGTTCCAACCGAACGCTCTTACGAATTGGCTCCCAGCCCTCCTTTTCGGCTTCGTGCAGCTCCTCTAGGAGGTGGGACCCAAGAAATATGTAACACATTCCCGAGAGAGCTAGACATTGTTATGGTCGTAGCGTGCTGCATACAGCAACATGCTACATGTACGCCCCTGACACGAACACACTACGTGACCCTGACGGGACAGAGTCGGGAAAAAAGGTTAACGAAAATAAGAACAGCTGAATAAATACCGGGAAGGTGGCACGTTTGATTCTTGTTCTAGAGGAGAACAATCTTAAAATAACCAGGCAATCGGGAGGTTTTTGTGATTAAAAGTTAAAGTGAGGAGTTGGAAGTAATTCTAGTGTGCGACCTTCGAAAGGCTTCGTGAAAGTCCTGAATCAGTAACGATTAGGAAAATAGGCTCACGCAAACCTCATGAGATTAGTAAAGAGGGAAGTGGAAATCCGGGTGCTAACAATATAATTAAAGGGGAGGTTGAACGCGCATCCCCGTAGTAAGACGTGCAGCTCCTGAATACGCTCAGGGACCAGTTTGAAAAAAAAAGAAAAAGGGGAAAGAAAAAATTCTTCACAAATCAGTAGTAGAAGGCAAAATATTAATCACTACAGGACCTCCGCAGTGAAAGTAATTGTTGTCGTGATCTTTAAAAATAAATGGAGACACTGAACGCATGGCCCCACAGTATAATGTACCCTCAGATAATTGCTTCCAAGTGGCTGATTTAAATTTTGTGCAGACACAATTATGTATTCTGACGCTTGCTAGATCAACATCCAAGTGGCTGACGAGCTATGGTGTTTGATATAAGAATGTAGAGTAGTTTGGTTGCTACACCTGCTGGTGCCCGATTCTCGTACAGTAGAATAGTACTTTGTTACCTATATATGTATCTTTTTAAGATAAGGAGAAACAAATTATTTTAAACCAGTTAAATTACCGAACATAATTTTGTTCCTTCGGTCATAATCCCGAGGAAGAAGTGAATTTATAGTATTTGACTTAGGCATAAGATTTTGTAACATTATTGGTTTGACATACATAAATATATCTTTTTAAGAAAAGGAAAAACATTTTTTTCGGTTCAATTATCTGATGTAATTGTGTTCGTTCGGTCAATAGTTCGAAAGACGAAGGGAATTTATGTTTGGAGTGTAATTAGTTTAGGCGCTACAAGTTTGTGAATAAAAATGAAGGAATTCTATGATAGAATTATGAATCCATAAAAAATTTTGATTTTCTCCTTTCACTCTCCTGGAGCCCTCTTTGATGACTGTCGACTAGCTCCGCTACTGCTTTTACAGATCATCATAGGGACATTGGAACATATGCCCACAATGTCGATTGGAACATATGCCCACAATGTCGATTGGGTGGATGAGGCAGCGGCCTCGAAGGCAGAACATCTGTGCCTTCATTAAAAGTAAGGGTAGGTGGTGTCAAGGTCCCTTCAGGACCCGATGTGTGCTTCGTTTTTTTTGTGAACGGCACGGAATTTTTTTTGTATATGGCTGGCGGCAGCGGCAGGTCTTCGTGGAACCCCCCACACTCACCGCCAATAGCCGAGGCGAGCTAGCGTGCCGACCTGCACTTCAACGTTGTCCGCCGAGTGATCTGTCAGCTTATGCTGGCAGTTAGGACTCCACGTCCAACTCAATCACTCGACACAGATCCATAACAACATTGACAAAGAAAGTGAGTCACTGTCTCGGCCTCATCTCATCCCCTACATATAGGGTCAAAAATAAGCCCCATCCTGTGTAGGTAACCCCAGAGTCGAGAATGCCCAGTTATGTACACATGTTTCGTCACATGCTTTCTGCAATGACAACTCCAAATTTTAAAAATAGACAAGATATATGTCTCGAAGACTACATCAGTCTTCTAAGCTGAATTTAAGACTATCCTGGAAGTGGAAAATTATCTCCTCAATTTTGATATGTAGATATAGAATATAAGGACATAACCCATCTGCTTGGGCAGAGTAAAGTGGCTGTCTATCTGTTTGCATAAACTAACTTCTACAAAAACTACACCTATGTACCTATATTGTCAGAGCTCGACTCTCTGGCTCAGATAGATATGGTGTCGATACTAAATTCTTAAATGATTTTGTCTTTCTCCTTTTTGTCTCCTCCTCCAAGTTATTTGTTCCTTTTTGCCTGTTAAAACATGACAAGATTAATTTATTGCCAACAAGAAAAATTATTTACACATTAACATAGAACTTTATTTATTAGCATTGCGTTTTAAACACAATTTTCCTAACTACTATGCTACATGATTTTAAAACAAATCATAAAAATAAAGCAATCCTTGACCTAGTTCCCATATTGAGAGACCAACGCCCAACTCTCGTGCTAGCTTAACTCTTTCGTTGATCGAAAATAATGTTGGATAAAATACAATATGTCGTCCAGATATTGTCCTAAAAAGAAAGCTTCTTTAATAACTAAATTCTGGACAGAAAACAAATAAAAATCAATTACTTGACTTCGAAGAAATTTTCCGTATCACGTTCATCATGAATCAACCTTCTCTTGGCATGTTTCAATAAATCAAGAAATTGATGTCCAATTATGGGTGCACCACCATCAGGAGTATAGTCATTACCATACATATTCAAGCCCATTAGGATTTTGGATCTTTTAGCTCGATATCTATCCACATATTCGGGAACAATATGTTCCACAGCTTCCTTCATCCAGTATAGAGGTGCATTAGCTCCTTATATATACCGCAGAGTAAACCCCTCAAGGGGGCCATATATATACAATTTATCATAAGCATTTTTTTTACGTTTTCTAATAAATTCAATAGGAATTGATCATTACCTGGACGTTCAACACTAGAAAAATCATACGTCATCAATGAAAATAAATATACATAAGAATGTAGCTGCTCAAAGTGTTTTGATGAAAACAAATCTGGCAATTGTTTCCGCTTTGGTGGAATGACTAGAATAAGACTGTATCCTTTTTGTGACAGAGAATTTGCTGGAAAATATGATTTAGTAAGTAGGTATACTGTTCACTTTCATAACAGGAATATGCGTATTCGCGTACATACATATATCAATAACTAGCTTGACAAGAAGTTGATCATCAAAATGCGGAGATAATTGAGACCATACTTCTAAAACATATCCATCGAATTTATAATCTGAGCAGGCTTTTATTAACAGTTTACTGATCTCCAACCTATCTGCACTTTTATAGAGAATCCAGTTAACATCTTTTTCAGCAAATTGATCAAAAATAACTCTTGGGAAAACTGTGAACAAAAGTGTAAAAAATCGGCTAAAGTTGTCGAAATTATTACATACTTTTAGTTTTAGCCTTTTTTAAATCTTTTAACCAATTCTCATCGACATCATGAGTGCCAGCTAATGTGTAATTACTATTATCACCCTTAGGAAGTATTTGTAGCCAAACTGGTGATATTATATCAAATTTATTTTTCCATATTTGAGCCACGTCATATCCTTGCGCGTTCCACTATAAAAGCAAGTTTCGTTTATATATATTTTATGATTTATATTTTTTATATGTACAAACCGGTGTGACGTAGCCTAAGACGGTCCCATTGAATAATTTAGTGGATGTATCCTTATAAAATGCAGCGTGTTCTATAAGAATATCTTTAGGAGATGGTTCCTCTTCAACCAGATTCCGATGAAAAACATTTTCAATTTGTAGGTCAGTTTTCATTTTTAATTCTTTTGCCTTATTTTTTATTTTGTCAGGAGGTGTAAGGGTTGCAAAAGTAGTGGTGGAGAAATTTGCAATTACTGTTAACACAAATACAATATTTTTAAGATTACTATTCATTTTTATAACACAAAATTGATATATATGTTGCACTATATGACTGTCAATAACACTGCCTGGGGGCGAGTTGTCAAACAACAATCAATGCGAAATGTCAAAAATCAAAACAATTTTCCATATGATTACTACGAAATTCGAAATTGATGTAGAAATAATGCGTTATATGCGCCCTCTGATAGATTTTTTTTAAATTTGTATTATTCGGACTTCGGAGTGCTGCTGGCGCCGCCACTTTAGTCCGCTGCTGGCGCCATCTAAGTTCAGCGGAGTTTCAATAGTAAGTGCAGGTAGCGCCCCCATTCGGATTAATTTCGGAAGTTTGTCGGGAACGGAACACATTGTTGGATTGAGGATGAGATAGAAGACAACTTCCGGAATTGGTCCGAATGAGGGCGCTACCTGCACTTACTATTGAAACTCCGCTGAACTTAGATGGCGCCAGCAGCGGACTTATCGAACTAAAGTGAGTGGCGGCGCCAGTGTTGTTAGCGGAACTCCAAACCACTCACATTTTTTTGGACAATCGGGCGTCCAAAACGCCGAACCTAGATGGCGCGATTACGAGTAGTACAAAGGTATTGGCGCTAGTATCGGTAGTCCATTCCCTTTGTTCTGTGCAGAGATAAAATTACGTTTCTGCACGCGTCTTGTTCGTTCTGTTTAAACTGTTTAATTTCGGTTTTAAGGTGGTTTCAAGGAAAATATTGGTGATTGATTATAAAGTAAGAATTCTGTGTTGTCAAAAACTATTTAATCTTAAAAAAAAAACGTAGCTACACAGAGCTTGAAGTATCGTGGAGGGTAAAAATTTATTTAAAATACGATTAAAACATTGAGACTGGCAGCCAATTTTTTTTCGACAATCGGGTACGTGGAAAAAAACGCTTGTGGTGAAGGTAAGTGAAATTAAAAAAACGATAAAAGATAGAATTAGAAGAAAAACTGAGCAACCAAGTGAGTGATGTACTTTATTTTATATAATATATAGCGCATATATTTGAGGATTAAGCAGCATTGAATCCTAAAAGGGTCTGTTACTTCACTCATCGTGTACAGTGTTCATCCCTATCGCTTCCCCTGAGACACGTAGCGCTCTTACTTTTAAAAGAGCGCCCTAAGAAACTTCCTGAATCATCCCTGGAAGCTCGTAACGTTTCTTTTCTTTGGCACGGGTGCTCTAATAAAGGAATGTTTATGTTTATCACACAGTTCTTGCTTTTTAACATAGGCATGTCCACAGAGGTGAGCGCTTCACTGATGTTCTTGAGAAGTGCTTTAAAAGGTATAGCAAATGATAGGTGAAAAATTTTTTGAAGGTATCTTTTGGAAAGCTTTAATGAGCTTTTTGAATAATCATCGCAGACCTCTTTCTTAATCATAAGACTGCTTCCTGAGAAAATTAGTAAGGCGCTTGCTAATGATTATTTGTGATATTAAATTTTATTAAGTTGAATAAATAAGCCTATATTCCCCCTATTATTCACACTTTTATTAACCAGAACTTCAGTAGATTACTTCTAACCATTCTGAATGTCGTGAAAATGAGAAATGCGTTCCTTCTTACATCCACAGATTCGTTCAAAATTAAACGTAATCAGACGGCCCTTGTTGCACTTCTCCTTCAGAAATTGGATTTCCGACTAAGCGGCTAGTATTTGTGACTATAATCTATAAATGTTTGAAAACAATATAGCTAATAACATTCAGCCTGCATAAACTAGGCTTACACATAGATGTTTAATACAATAGGAAGGATGGAATTATAATTTTATACCGTTTACAAAGGCTTAACAGAGTAATGTAGGCTTATAAATTAAAACAGTCCAACCAGTAGTGAGGTAGAGTAATAAAGGACATTGAAGTTAAAAATTTCTAAAATTAAATCGTCTAATATCTATGAGACATCCTAGAGCTAAATCACATCAACCAGGTCTCGTACCATGTAAGGTAATGTGAATCTATAGCTGTGTTATTTTGTGTACCTTGTTCTAGAACTCATATACTTGAGAGAAAAAATTGTTCTGTCGATTGAAGCAAACTATTTGTACTGCTCGCTTCATTTAAACCTTCTATGAAAATGTATGATGCGTTCTTTTGTGTATCTATTGTTCTGCGGACACAAAAGAACACAGCTTATGTGTACAAATGCTAAACACGTCCACAATTAAAACTAAGATTTAAATATATCCTACATTTTTGAGCCAGATCACATGTTATTCGGCTAGAACCAAATTCGCTAAGTCTACAAAATGAAGAATAGAGTATATCTGACGAAGGCCTTAAGGGCACGTAGAATTTTGTCCATCGCGCTACTTAGGAATGGAAATATGACTGAGTCAGCATAAAAGAGGTGAGGCACTACAAGGATTTTGACCAGCATCAGCCGGATGTTGGATGGCAGTTTGTGAGACACATCATACAACAAGCGATTAGTTTGGGTTCATCAGCAATTCGATAGATAGAGCAGGAGTCCTGGGACATGACGGACGAATATAGCATTGATTGCGATGTGATCGGATAAATGCTAAGCTTTTATTCCAACAAGGGATGATATTTAAGATGCCATTGAATGAAGTGCAGGGAGTTTGATGATAGATGATGCGCTAGATATTTGGAGAATATCGGCGTACATCATCAGGCTCACGCTCACAGCAGACAGAGCAGTTCATGAGTAAAGACGCACGTAGCACTGACCTTACTGAGTCAGGTTTTCATCACGGCGGTATAACCAAGGAAACAAGAGCTAATTTGCATTTGACCGCTATTATTAAAATTGAAATAATATAGTAATGCCTGTTACTATAACTTAATTTGAAAATAAATGTACCAAATATTGATCAGCAGAAGTATGGTTGAGTATGCTTCAACCAATGTCTCAGCAGGCGCCACCTGTTGGTGTGATGTCAAGGGTGTCTAAGCTCCCCCAAATCGAGTAGCTCCAATGAATTTCTGTCAGGTTTGTTGATGACGCAGTAGCGAAGATTTCTCTGCTTAAGCAAGAGTGCAGGATAACCAAGACAGTGCTTCTTGGCACATAACTTGAGCTGTCGAAGATCCGTTCGTCCTAAAACAAAGTTTCTGTAATAACAGAAATCGTACCGCCAACCCAATCATGCTGTTGACCTTTTGAGAAAAATTTCTGCGACTAACAACAATTAAAAATGGTACTAAGAGAATAGTGATTACCAATACTGAGTGGCAATTAGCGAGTTAGCCATCAGCATAGTCATAGTGACACGTTCTATATATAAATAAATGCAATCTACATAAATTAACGTAAACAATAAAATCTGTTGAACAGACACCGATAAGATTCCGAATAGTGGCGTCCACTCAAATGTCCCCAAAGGGAGCTTCTGATATTCCACGAGTAATTCTAAACATCTGTGACTCTTGTCAGCATCACGTATTTAAAACTGATGTTTTTCACTCTTATTTGGAAGATGATGTTATAAATCCTCATGGGTTAGCGAGGATCCTTCTTATTTAACTAACGTTTGTTAAAAAAATTACGTTCACAAGATCGAAAAAGCGAATTTCGGCAATTTATAATTTATCATACACATTAACAAACACAATGGCACGTACCATAGTTCAAAGCTTGAAAAATGTTATCCTAATAAAAAACACCGTATGACTGACATCACCGTTTAAATTGACAATCCACGTAATTATATTTAAGTCAAGTCGTAATAACTGATTTGGATAATATAAAAAAATGATGTCCAACAGGAAAACAAACGAGATTTGCAACCTCCAATTATGTGCGGCAAATAGCTGCGGCGCGTGTATCACAATTCTTCATAAATAAACTCAATCATCATAAATTAACGTAAACAAGAAAATCTGTTGAAGAGACGCCGAAAAGATGTCGAATAGTGCCGTCCACTCAAGAGTTCCCAAAGGGGTCTTCTTACATTCCCCGAGTAATTCTAAGCTTTAATGAGTGTTGTCCGCGTCATACTATAGAAAACCGATGTTTTGCAAGATGTTGTTATAAATCCTGATGGTTCAGCGAGGATCCATCTTATTTGGTAAGTATGTTGGCTGATTCATAAGCATACAAGAAATAAATGCACATGCATGCTCAAATCAAAAATCTTCGAGTTTCCAGAAAGAATTAAACAGCTTTAACCATTCTAAACTCATTGTACATAACTAGGATAAAAAACAAAATCCCCACAATTTGCAAATATAATGAGATCAAGACTAAAAGCATTTATTTTTGCTCAACTCGTCTTATATTTGGGTGGTAGATTTGAATTACTACCTATAAAACTGACTTGACTTCTGTTTTTGAGTTGACCAAGCATTTAAATCTTCGAATATATACATTTCCTTCTGCAGTTCCTCACAATTTTTTTTAAGCTTGTATGAAGCAATTTCCTTCAAGAAGTTATATGGTTTGAAAGTGCCCAAGATATTGGGATGGGAAGAAAGATTCTCAGATTATCTACACAAAAACTCAGTATAACAATTTACTAATTTTATATTTTTCTTTAAATTACTACGTTTTGATAAATTTAAACAACAAAAAATCATTTGATTTACAACACTAATATTATATAAACCAAATATTTTTATGATTTTCACAATCAATCGAAATACCCATTAACCAGCAGATACTTTTCCTCTTCCTTGAAAAAGCATCATTGATTGTGGTCCTTTCATCACTCTGGACATTAATTCCCAACACATTTTCGATGGCAACAGACTAGAATTGGAATAAACAATTTTTGATATAAAATATTATAATAAAATTTTACTTACCATTTTAATGGGAGCAAAACTCTTACAGAGTCCGGCATTATACAATTAACTTCATTTCTTTTCACTGATCTTGTTATTTTATCAGCTACATAATTTGGTTCTAACATAGGAAAAAGTCTAGGACGAACACCAGAAAACATTCCAGTATTAATATAATAAGGGCATACAAGAGTTAAATTAATATTATCATATCCATGTGTTTTTAGATCGGTATATAAACTCTCATGAAAACCTGCACAGGCAAATTTCGTAGCGCTATAATCAGTACAGCCGTAAGTACCCAATAGTCCAGCTACTGATCCCACCGTGACAATATGTCCGTGATTTCTTTCCATCATTTCTGGTAAAAATGCTTTTACTGTCCAATAATGGGAGATAATATTAATTGCATAAGTATTTTCGATTACTCTTTCGGGCAGCTCCCAGAATGGTTTACAGCAGACAATACCAGCATTATTGATTAGAATATCAACATTACCAAATTCTTCTTTAATTTCTGCAGCTTTTGCATATACTTGTTCACGATTAGAAATATCCACAACATATCCTTTTCCACTAAGTCCTTGCTCTTCTAATAGATCCAGTGTTGTTTTTATAGCTGAAATGTATGAAAAAAAAAACATTTTGTATTTGTAAATTCTTAAAATCAACGAAAGAAGAAAATATTTAAAACGGAAAATTATTGTATGAGAAAGATTGTTTTTTAGGTTTAAGGAATATAGATAAGCCGATTTTCAATTGATGTTAACATTTTTACAAAGACGTGAGTTTTGCAGGATACGAAATTTGGACAAGTACTCAGTTTATGTGTTGTGAAGAATTTTGCGAACTCTCTGAAAGCCATTCTTAAATATTTTTCCAAATTGCAAACTTCTTTTGTTCATTCCTTTTAACTCGGTCTCCACATCGGTTCCAGTTTTGTAAAAACTGTGATATCACGTGGAACCGGGACGTCAACGCCGGTAAGAACATTCTGTGCATTGGCCTAGCCCAACTCCAGGGCAGGCCATTGCACAGAAACTTTAGCAGAAGTACCCCCCTTCCCTGACCAGGAATAGCGCGTAAAGGCTTCGGCTGTAACAAGCCTAAGCCTACTGTGCCGCCATGGCCCCCTTGACGGGTTTACTCTTTACGAGTACGTTCTTTTTTCGGCATATAATTGAGGATCTTCCGCAAATATCTTTCATTTGGAGGAGCTAAAATTTTTGATTTCAATATAATTAGCCCAACAAGTGGATCTCATATAACAACGACTTACGTCAAGCTATTCACGATGTTACCATTAATTCATATGCAAATGATGAACAGCTATCTATACCTGGATCCAACTAGTATAGTTGTTTAAGAACTATGATTACATGCCTGTGCTCTGGTAAATTTCAATACATTAAATTCTGTAATAGTATGTACCCGCAGAGTAAACCCCTCGGCGGCGTAGTAGGCTTAGGCTTGTTACAGCCGAAGCTTTTACGCGATATTCCTGGTCAGGGAAGGGGGGTACTTCTGCTATAGTTTCTGTGCAATGGCTTGTCCTGGAGTTGGGCTAGGCCAATGCACAGAATGTTCTTACCGGCGTTGACGTCCCGGTTCCACGTTTTTTACAAAACTGGAACCGGTGTGGAAGAAGTTTGCAATTTGGAATTCCATTCTCTTATATTATCTTCTTCCCTAAGCAAAATATTTAAGAATAAATAAATAAATAAATAAATTCTGTAATAATATGTCCCACAAGCCGGAGTCTTTTTCGATATAGTAGTATTCGGGAAAAGATTTTCCAATGAGTCTCTATAGTGTTTTCAAAGATGTTAGTAATCAGACAAGACAAGACAAGAAAAGAAATAATTAACATATGTTTAAACAAAAATTTTTTTTTTCAATTTATGATTTTCCAATTGTAGACTCCATCGTTTTGTGTACCTAGTCATTGATACACCCAAAATGTTGTCCAAAAATTTGTCCAAGATAAACTTCGTTTGTTGATTCTTTACAAATAGAAATGTTTACTTTTTCCTGTACTGTTTAGACTTAATTCGCTTTTGAAATTGTGAGCTCTACTACTCCATTTATAAGTTGCTGTTTATATATTCCATAAAATTATGAAAGTAAAGCTAATAAAAATTACTAATAAATTTGTCAATAAAGCGTGTATAGAATAGAAAGTTAACGTGTGTTGCTCTTATATAAGTATATTGTAATTATAGCAGGGTTAATGATCTTGTTTAGTGGATTAACGAACCGTATTTACGATAAGACATTTACTAATGATTCTATAATTTGAAACCGCATCTGGCGACAGTACAAGGTGACTGATAACATGGTCTCACTTAATAGTCATTATTCAACTTCATCAATCTCTCGATTCATCGAGACATTCATGCATAATTTAAAAAAAAAAATTCCCTTCTCTTTAGTTGTTTCTTCATCTTGATAAAATTGTGCACGTGTTAAAAAAGGGTGTCAAAATAGCTTGGTTTAGGCTGAGACAACTTACATCTAGATGTGAAAACCTAAAAAAAAAAAGTCACATAAGTTCTTGACAATGATAGCTTTCTTTGGTTGAATAAAAATTTAAAGAGCTTTGAAAGAGTGATCCGGGTTTATACCGAGATTTTCTTATCTAGTTGTATCTTGTCTGTGTCTATCTCAAAATAACGAGAAATAGTGTGTGTGAATATTATGAATCTCAGTTTAAATTAATATTGAAAGTAAAAAAAAAAATAATAATACTAACCTTCTTGATTGATATCCCAAATTATGACTCTTGTATTCAGTTTTGCAAAATTAAGCGCAAGATGTCGACCAACTCCTCCTCCTCCCCCAGTTATTAATACTACCTGTCCAGAGATATCCTAAAAATTATAAATTGTAAAAGTTAATAAAACAAAACAAAAAAACTGTAAGTTAAAAAATTAACTAATTTTAATTTTTAGTTAGTAACACACCAGAACCTGCTCAACAAAGACTCTAATGTTTGGGCAAAGGATCAGAATTTCAAAAAACTGATCCCAATTAGGCTTAAATCTGCCTAAAAATACATTTCTGCGTAGAACGCATCAACATCGTGTGAATCATCTTAGAAAAAAATACAATAAATGCCGTTTGTTGATAATGAAATGGATTTCTCCCTAAAATAGTAGATGTTATCCACATTGTTCAGTCCTCGAAGTGGATGAGTTCAGGACAACGAAGCTGTGCAGCATATGTTTTGAGCCGGCGAAGCCGTCTCGGTCTCCACATCGGTACCAGTTCTGTAAAAACTGCCGTATCACGTGGAACCGGGACGTCAACGCCGGCAAAAATATATTGCAAATTGGCCTAGCCCAACTGCAGGGCAGGCCATTGCACCAAAACTTTTCCCGAAGTACCACCAATACAAACTTTGCAAAACAACTTGGAGGAGAATCATTTGACCAAAAATGCATCATGAAGTGAACTAAACTAAAAGCTCCGCTGCAACCGATATTTCAGTTGTTTTCATGTGTAGTTTGAAAATGGTTTTAATCCCATTCATAGGTTTATACCACAAAACTTCCATATTTCCCATCTACTGATAAAACATTACTTCGAAATGTAAAAAAACTTGTTTTGTTTTGAATGGAAATTATATGAAACAGCGCTTATAATCAATTTAACTGTATCTTACGAACCGTTTCCATATACACCATGCATGTCATCTAGGGTGTCATGCGTCAATTATTGTTCTTTATGATTTCTTTAAACTTTTTTCACATCTCTTTTATAATAATTTAATTTTTAATTTTATTTATTTTTTTACGGAAATCACGACCTACATCCACATGAAATTTGTTTTATACAATATTATCCGATCAGATCCTGGCCAGATATTACCATGCCACAAGTTTCCTAGCATGATTTCTTTACAGCATTTGTGCATTTGTGTTAATACTTTTGGATTTCATATTTTAGAATGAATCTCTTGAATGAAATATTCGAGTGAAAGTAAAAACAGAAATAGCCGTTTTATCTTTGGATACTCACTAGACCGTGAGCGGGATAATGTCTGTAATTTAATCTAACGCTGGGACAGACAGTATAAAACAAAAGCCTAGATTAGAGGTGCCTAATTATTATCTTGCAAAATGAATTTCGAAAGTTTCGTGTTGTACCGGGGGCTATTAGCGATCTTATTTGATTCCCTAGATGAAATCACAGTATTTATACAAAGTAATTTTATGAAAAAAATTAGATAAGGTTTGTAAATGGGTAAAATCGGGTAATTTCTTCGTAGTGTTGGCATAGTAAAATTATCATTTTCACTATATACTATTTTTGGATTAGAATATAGAAAATAAAGAAATTATATGGCAAAAAAATGTGAGGTAATTTAATATATTACCATAAAAAAATGCAAAATCTCAAATCGTTTCTAAAATTATAAATCTTTTAAATTTTGCTTCAGAAGGGAACCTTACATGAAAATCGTTATGGATATAAGACTAATTGCGAGATAAAATTGTACACGTAAGTGCAAATGCTCAAATTTTTTATAATTTTTATTAATCTAAATAACTTGTCTGAATTTAAACTGCTGGTGTAATTATAACTATGTATACACAGATTATGCAACACTTACAAAAAAAAAAACAACAATATATGAAAAATTTTAAGTACGGAAACTCATTTTAAAATGTTCCAATTACCGTAAATCACGTTATTCAAAACTGGAAGCCAAACTAACCGTGTACACCTGCTTTAAGTTCGTTCACACGTTTTCTTTTTCTACACGAGCCTCAACAGTTTGAAATTTTAGAAATTAAATAGTTTTCTGCATAGTACATATTTCAAACCAAAAAATCATACATTTATGGATTTTTGTTCCTATAATTGTTTAATTTTATTTGTAACTGTTTCTTCGATTCAAATCTCTGGGTCCAAAGCAAATTATTCTGAAAGCTTCCCTTATCAACAGCTCTGAATATATCAGAAAAAGAAGACATTAAAATATTTATTAACCATTCTCAAGTACATACGTAAACATGAGCTCATGCGAAATTCGTGGATCTCCTTACTGCGGCACTGCCCTCTGAGGAATAACTTTAAAAATATGGTTGTTCATACTATGGAAGATATATGCCACCTCTGATTAGCAACGATAGATGATGTAATATGTATGATGATAAAAAGGAAGACAGCAGCGCCCAAAAAACTCTTATACAATCAATCCCCATTGATTGTAGTGTCTGTAATTACTGAACAAGAACACTACATGAAAAATAAATCATTGCAATAATGCATTTTAAAATTTATCAGACAGTCCAGAATGATCACACATTATTTATCTCTTTTCAGAATAACTTTCGATATCTTGGCATCGGTTGAAGCAACTCCAATAATTCGAACAGGTTTAAAATATGTATTAGGAAACACCAAGATAATCCATCAAAAACCGATGGCAGTTGTTTTACAATCACAATAAACATATTATTATGTAAGTATCATCTCCAAAAATTTGCATATTAACAATTTTGCATACAAAATCTTTCAGACTTAACTCGAAACGCCACCACAAAAAAAAAACTATTTTCCCAACTGGGAGAAAGTCATTCAAAACGGAAAATTTCAGAGAGTAAATATCTAACAAGACACCTAAAAAGAAAAGTTACGAAAAACGAAAAAAACAATGAACCAAGTGAAAGTTCTCATAGTAATGTGTAGCGAAAGGCAAACTACACCTACCTTTTCCTTTCTTAATTTATCCGGCAAAAGTGTAAGATAAACAGCTTCAAGTACGTAGAACACTGATTTAAACAGAAACACAAAAAAATCGACGAACAGTGAAAGGAACCTTTCGACCCTATTTTCATACAACAATCCCGACATTATTATGTATAGTACAGGTAGGAAACACTTTATTTATTAATCATAAAAATAGATCCAATCGATCAATGATCGTTTTATTATTATTATTAATTTTTATATTTAAGAACAACACAAAATAATTAAGATAATCCCAATTGTGCTATGGTACACCACAGTTAGGCACGTTAGTCTGCGCGACTTTATTATAACACACGATGGTTAACAACTTCTTTCATTGCTGGCCCGTTCAAGACTGATATCTGAGACTCAAGTGACTTCTTAAAGATTGAAGATCATGGTAGAAATTTCTTAGCGGCCATAACATCTAATAAGCATCCAACATGAAAATATGGGGATATGTATTATCTGTAAGTGCAAAATAAAAACATGATTATGGTGTTGCGGGTTAGTTAGTTAATATTATTTTATATGAATTAGGTAGACAAGATGCGTTTAATGGAGGCAGGGAGAACGTCAACCATCATAGAAAGTGATGTTAGACATGAACAGAGTTTTTCTTTCTTTTTTGGTATATCGTCAGAGTTGATATTTCATAAGATGAGGAATAAAAGCAGTTGGAACAGTTTTATTTATATACTGTACAGTTATTTTTATTTTATGTCACGTTATGTAATTAGTTTTAATAACTTCGTTGATGAAAATGGGGCCAAGTGCGAGTCGGACTCGCAAACGAAGGGTTCCATACCATCGTACAAAATTTAATATGTACTATGTACTTATTATTTATTTTTTCAAATGAGAGTAGGCGTCATTTGTAAAAAATAATGCCTACTTATAATAATAATGAATGAGAATAAAACGAGGAAAAAATGCCAAAAAAATCACGTTTCTTGTATGGGGGCCCTTTTTAATTTAATTTAATTTTTATTATTTGTTGTTATAGCGGCAATAGAAATACACACTCTGTGAAAATTTCAACTGTCTACTAATTACGGTTCATGAGATACAGCCCGGTGATAGACAGACAGACGGACATCGGAGGCTTAGCAATAGGGTTTCGGTTTTTACCCTTTGGGTACGGAACCCTATAAATGATTACTTAAAAGAAAATAAATGAGTTGTTGAGGATTCAGTCGTAATCGGGCCTTATTTAGGTCGTAATCGGGCTTTATTTAGGCATTACATGAGTAAGTTATCATATCATACTAGTCCAACTATGTATTACCCCCTTCGCCCACTTAATCATTTTATTTTTTATTAACATTAGCTTTAACAGACACATCTCTGATTAACAGTTAATTATTGAACTAGCAGACATACCGTAACTCAAAAAACTGCCTTGAATATCTTATGGTAGCACCTTCGAGTGAGTACTCCTGTCAGCACGAGCTGACTGCTCACTCAGTGACCAGCAATAACACAGGGCGGCACGCTAGCACCTCGGCTAGTGCGAGAGAGCTGTGGAGTGGGTATACCAAAGCTTGCCGCTGTCACTGCTCATATAAAAAAAGAAATCGTGCCTGACACAAAAAAAAAAAAAAAACACAAGCACCACATCCGCTCCTGAAGGGACCCTCACCCTCGCACCACTTACCCTTACTTGCATGAAGACGCAGATGGGCTGCCTTCACTGCTGTGCCCCATCCTCCCAATGATGCTGAGGGCAGTAAATTTTTTTCAGTGTCCCTGTTGATGACCTGAAAGAAAAGTCGAACGGAGTAGCGAACCTAGCGGATCATTACGCTATAAAATTCCATTTTAATACCATCAAAATCTATACTATATGTGACTATACTAAGCAATGGCACACTGATGGTATGCATATATGTATATCTTCTTAAAAATTATCAAAATCATTACTATATATGATTATATGATTACTTATAAAGAGACTTCTTTAATTAAAGCAGTATGTCTTCGTGATAATCGGTATAAGATTAAACTTGCCAAGGAGAACTTAATATAAGATTACCTAAGGAGTATATATATATATTTTTATAATATAACTGCATCTAAATATATCTCTACATATATCCACAGGCGCTAACGGTCTCTCTTTAATCAGAAAAATTTTGTATTGCCTTTCAATAATAATCAGAAACTAATTACAAAAGGTAAGAATTCCTGAAAAGATTGTATCCAAGTGTTATACAAAAATTGCCTAAAATAGTGCGTGGCATCTCTTACTGTATAATATGTAGTGTAGAAACCATCACAAATCTTCCTTCACCTTAATCTTCTCTTCAACTATTGTCAGTAATTTCATTATATCTGCCTTAAACCAATATCATACCAGCCTTGTATAAAAAAAAAAAAGATGAAGGGCATACATAAGTACTTTGATTTACTGGGGTACACCACAGAGGCGCCTACATCGATGTTCTGTCTGTCACTGTGAACAATAAATATGATTACGGCGGTATAATATGGTCTCAAGGCTCACAAGACATATCGCCTGAGGCTTATCAACTAACATCACTAGTATAAATTCCAATATTGCAACACCAAAGTGGGTATCATCGGTGTCAGTAGTCCATGCAGATGGGGCGGTGACTGGATGTCACTGATGAAATGAAATTTTGTTGTATAGGTATAAAACTTGTTGATAGACCAAAACCGGATGTCTTATTTGTCAAGAAAAATTACTGAATGTCTTATTTGTCACAAAAAAAAAATGACTGGATGTCACTGCTGGGAAATAATCTTGTAATGAAAACGCCAAAGTTACCACAGAATCGGTTCTGGACGTCCCAATTCAAGCAAGGTGACTGGATGTCATTTATGCAACGCCCTTTTGTTGTACAAGTACAAAATTCGTTGTCAGGCCAAAACTGGATGTCTTATTTGTCAAGAAAGGTGACTGGACGTCACTGATGAAAAGCGATTTCACTCGACCCAGAAATGTGAAAAGGTGGATGGAAACTTGTAGGGTGCTTTGTTGTCATCGAGGACACAGAAAACAGGGTAAAAATTGGTTTTGGCTGGTATATGAGCATGCAGATGCTTAGCTGTCTGCCGGTGCCATCCAGGACATAGAAAACACAGTAAACATTTGTATTGGCTGATATATGAGCACGCAGATGCTTAGCTGTCTGTCGGTCTCGATCGCCTAACTCTAGGATTTCGTCGATTTTAATTCTGAGCACTAATGTTTTTCTTGATACCTCGTCTCTGGTTGCCTTTTATTACTTTATCTTTTTCGTTTTTCTTCATTCCTTAGATTTCGGTTCCAATACTAGATATTCCCGGATTATAATTTTCTTAGGCCTGAAACACAATTGGAGGTTTTTCAGCCAGCTTTATCGCCAGCTTTCTGCTAAAGCTGACTGAAAAAGTCGAATTGAACACACTGGCGTTTTTGACATTTGCAACTTTAACTTGTTTATGTTGAGAACTTTTATTAAGAAACGACAGTTAATGCATCCGATTTTCCAAAATTACGATAAATTCATGTTTTTTTTGGATTGTTTGATGTACCAATTATATGTAGAAATAATACTGAGTTTTATTTTATGTCCCACAGGAACTGCTTATCTTTTACTAACTCTATAAGTTTTCTTCCATTTTAATATTTTTGGTAGCTGTTTACTTCTTAAATGTGTCAACAGAAGCCATTCTCTTCTGATATTCGACATTCGCACAGTTGGCAACATTAAAAATTCCCTCAAGTTGGCAGTCATTGGGATTGAGATTTGCAATTTGATCAAATCTTAAGCCAGCTTGAAGCTGGCAAAAAAGTTAAAGCTCCAATTGTGTTCTTCTACATTGATTTACATTGCCAGCAAATCTCAAGCTGGCTGAAAACCCCATTGTTTCAGGCCTTACACCCTATCTCAGGGTTAAAACGTCCAGTCGTGCCAAACACACACATTCACATTCGCCGTGGAGACTAATGTAAACACTGCTAAATCTGTCAGCATGGTACATGTAGCATGCTGCTGCATGCAGCACGCTACGACCATAACAAAAAAAAAATGAAAAAACTGTATCCATTCCAATAAAAAAATAGTCGTCGAACATGAATTATCTTCCGAACTCTTTCCATTCAACGTTCATATTGGCTTTATGTATGTATATCCAACTATTGAATTTCAAAACTCTTAAGCTGCTCTATCCTCTCCGTTAACTCTGTCAGAATTTTATCGGTCCATTTTTATGTTGTGGTCAACTTTGAATTTATTTTGTCCAGACCGAAGATCCAGCTCCATACATTCTTCTCAAAAATTTCGTTTATTATTTATTGTGTTTTGGACTTCACTAGCGACTTTTACTCCGTCCAAAATTTTGCCCCATTACAATCATTAATGAAGTTTTAAGGAGATTGCCTCTGCGATTTCGTTTAAGACATCAATAATTGCGTCATAGTTGTTTAATAAGGATTTGAATGATTTCGCTGCATACAATATGACCAGCGAGTAGAAGTAAGCGTTTTTAAAACAAACAACAAACGTAAAACGCATTCAATTGCCCATTGCAGAATATATAAGAAAAAATATGTATAATGTTTGTAAAGAACTGGAAAAATTTATAGGTTATATTTTTCCCTTATGACAATTCATCAATGCAATTGAAACTTAAGACACATCCAGGACGACTCTGTGATGATTTATCCTATTTGTTATGGTATTAGTACAATAAAATCGTCATGAGTAGTTTTTCGAGAAATAGGATACACTGCCGTTTCCTTTGTTGCCATAAATTTCGATGTGCTCTTTCATGACTGAATTGAACTGAATAACCAGTTCTAACTCTCTGTGGGATGTGTGGAATATATCCGCCAACTAATGCGATGGGTCTTGAGCCATTGAGTCAACATTATTATTCATTATATCATCAATTTCTTCATATTGCACAAAGGTATTTCGGTATTTATACATCTAAGCTCATTGTTTATAATCACGATCAAACATAATATTACAATTATTATATTATACATGCTCCAATGCATCTATATCTATCTAAAAATCTAAATCCAATAAAATGTAATTAAAAATTACAAACCAATTTTTTTACGAAGGTACACACTCTTTCTGATCCGAATTAGATATGAAGTGAAACATAGCCTTGTAGCTTGAAAGAATTTTAATAACGAAGAAGGCTGCAATGCAATCAATGAAAACGAAAAATACATAAAGAGTGCAATAAATGGCATTGAGAGAATTGTCATACTCTTAGAGACTTTCACTATTTGGAAGCTAACCAAAATGAGCTCAGATAATGTATGTTAATAGTAGACAATGATATTTCTTTTTGTTATGCTGGCTTGCGATGTTAGTGTTAGTTAATTTACCCTGAATGTGTTCCTTATGAGTTATTGTCCACATTTCTTTGGTTTAATTTATGTACAATGGTTTCAGACACGACACTATTTAGTGCTGCTTTCTTAATGTTGTACTTAACTTATGTAAATAAGTTTGATTTACTTATCTAGCATATAACAATTTTATATGTTTTTAGAAGAGTGGAAAGTCAATTACTGTTTCTATCAGATTTTGGAATGTTTTTTTTTCATTATCTTAAACAAGACTTAATCGGCTGGATATCTATTCAACCCTCATTTACTACTGTGTGAGTTGGACTTTAAGATATCTACTTATTATTAAGTACTCTTATTGTGGCTTGTATATACATACATCTGGGTCTTAGCTTAGCCTTTTTTTAAAAAAAAGCTGTGTTCTTTTGTGTACCTTGTTCTAGATCTCCCATATACTAGATAGAACAAATCGTTCTGTCGATTGAAGCGAAGTATTTGCGCTGTTCGTTTTATGTATAAATCTTCTATAAAAATGTATGAGGCGTTCTTTTGTGTATCTTTTGTTCTGCTCTGTTCTGCGGACACAAAAGAATACAGCTATATACAGTCCCCAGAAGGGGGTGGGGGTCATAACGGTCTTTTGACATGGGCCTCTTAATTTAAGGGGCCTCCAAACAACACTATTTGATACTACACCAAACGAACAAAAAGTTAATTTCGCATTTTTACGTAGGGCAAAAAATTTTTTTTTTCTAAGGTAAAATCTAATTTAACTATAGAAGGCCTTATTTTTGGTGTAATTCTATTTTCGCTTTTCCTCAGATTTTCATTTTTTTTCGCTGCACGTGCACAACTAACTGCCGATATGATTTCAAAATCTTGGAGAAAAAATTATTGAAGAATAGTAGGCTTTGAGTTGTTACATGAGTTCAAATTATTATCGCAGCCGCTTTTTCTTGCTAGGGCTAAATTGACAGTTTTCAAAGTGTTGCTATGCTATGCTATCGAAGCAGCTATAGCTGTAATATTGAACACATCCTAATTAGTAGTTTGTCTTTGCCGTTATTAAAAGTTTAAAGTGAAAGGTGTTGCTAAAGTGTTTTAATTTTTTTCCCGATAATTGAATTGAACTCTATAATTGGATTTTTTAAACTACATAACATTGGAAAAAGGCGTAATTTTTTTGTTTGGCTTTGATTATTGATAATAAATAAAAATAAATAAACTAAGGCGGTAATTAAAACATGAAGAGGACCTATGAAAGTGGTGCCAGCAAAAGGCAAAAGAAAAAACTTCAGGAGTCAGCTATTAAAAGTTTAAACCCGATTTCACATTTTTTCAATAAGGATTCATCAAATCAAGCAGAAAGACATGCAATATTTAATAAAGAAGATTCCGCAGTTCAAACAGTTAGAGAAATAGAGGAGCTGGATGAAAATATTATTGAGAACATTGAGAGTGTAATTACAGTGCAAGATGATGTAGTTTGTGCAATGGAATTACAAGATGAAAATGGTCAGTTGAGCAGCGTGCAAACTGAAGGTGGAATTGAAGTAAATATACTGAATACTGAAGCAATA
This sequence comes from Dioctria rufipes, assembly GCA_963924295.1. Lineage (NCBI taxonomy): Eukaryota > Metazoa > Arthropoda > Insecta > Diptera > Asilidae > Dioctria > Dioctria rufipes. Next base: position 10,026,087 of record OZ002745.1, read on the forward strand.
ATGTGTTCCGATATTGGAATGCTATATAAAAATAACCAGGCTCAAATGCAATCACTTATGAAAATTACTCGGTTTGAAATACCAAAAAATATTTCAAAAGACGCGGCCATCCGTGGATTTCCATATCGTTTACTTTCAAAGAACCTTGCAAATGGAGAAACGTGTGATAGAGACTGGATATGCTGGAGCGTCCAAAACCAATGAATTTATTGTACACCATGTTACATTTTGAACAACAACATGCATTTTTCATATTTAACAGATAAATTGGGATACAACATAAAAAACGGTTGGAAAAAGTTAAATGACCGGATATCATCTCACGAAAATTCTATTTTACACAAGGAAATATATATTTCGTGGAAAAATGCACAAAAAGCTGCTTTGGCTAATCGTGCATTAGATAACTTGCTGGTAACAGAAGTTAAAAACGAAGTCACATATTGGAAAAAGGTTTTGGAACGTTTTCTTGATATAATATTTTTATCCGAGAGAGGACTAGCTTTTTTTGGAATTAATGAGCGCATTGGGAATCCAAGTAATGGTAATTTTTTGGGCTTAGTTGAACTTCTAAGTAAATATGATGCGATATTATCAGAACATGTTATAAAAGTTCGCGCAGCACAAGAAGAAAAAAAGAAATTGCAAGTTCATTATCTTTCAAATAAAATTCAAAACCAGCTTACCGACCTGTGGCTCATTTTTTTAAAAATAAATTTTTGATGAAATTAATAACGCTAAGTATTTTTCTATTATTGCTGATGCAACTCCAGATACATCTCATAAGGAGCAAACAACTTTGATTATTCGTTATGTTAAATTAAGCGAATTATATCTTTTGATGAGTTTTCGGAAAAAAACTGGTAAAGAAATTGCTAGTCGCTTATTGTGTAGATTAAAATATTTAAATTTGAATTTTCAAATCTGTGTTGGGCAAGGATATGATAATGGTGCCAATATGGCTGGAAAATATAACGGCGTACAAGCATTTCTTTTGCTCGAAAATTCAAATTGCACGTTCAGCAGCTGCGGTAATCATACTTTTAATCTTGTTGGAGTTGACTCAGCAGAATCCTGTAAAGAAGCAATAACATTCTTCGGAACTATTCAGCAAGTATACAACTTTTTTAGTAGGAAGCCAAAAAGATGGGAGGTTTTAAAAACAAAATTTTCACGGAATTTCTTTACACAACATTTCAAAAACTAGATGGTCTGCAAGGATAGATGCTGTTCAGCCAGTGGCCCTTCATTTAAAATCCTTATTAGCAACTGTCAACGATTTTGAATTATGTAGTCTTTCAGCTGATGCTCAGATTCAGATTGAATCGTTTTAAAAATATCCATCAACATTTGAATATGTCTTGATGTCTACAATTTGGATGAGGGTTCTGGTTTTATTGGATCAAACAAATCCAATTCTCCAAGCGTGGAAATCAACATTGACAACAGAAAAAATTAATATTGATAAACTTATTGAAGATATAAAGGAAATTAAAAATTCATGGGCTTCGATTCTTTCAGAGTCAAAGAAATTTGCAGCAGCTAATGACATTGTTACAGAATTTGCGGCAAATCGCCGAATAAAAGATCAAGTACCTATCTGCAGAAGTATATTTTCACAACCACATTTTTAACGAGATCATTGATTCTATAATATATGGACACTCGAAGATTTAAAGCTGTTTCCTCCATATGCAACTGAAGTTGAACTTGAAGTTTTAAGGAATTTTTATGAGATGGAAGAGAAGAGCTTAATTGAAACAGCAAGTATTTTTCAGACGAAATATAAAAATCAAATAAGTGAAGAAATTGTAGAAGAATTTAAATTTCTTAAAAGCGTGTATAAATCCGAAACCGTGCGAGCTTTTAAAAGAAATAATTGAAATGGGTTTTCTAAATATATATCCAAATATTGCTATTGCGCTCAGAATATTTTTAACCTTGCCAGTTAGCGTAGCAGAGGCAGAGAGGAGTTTTAGTGTACTCAAACGCATAAAAAATTATTTAAGATCAACCACGCTCCGGGATCGTGTAAATGGTCTGGCGACGCTAAATATTAATTGGGATATTGCAAGAAATGTGGACTATTCCGAATTAATAAGTTCGTTTGAAGCTAAAGGCTCGAAAAGCGCATTTTTAAAATTTTTTTAATATTACGTTTTTTACTTTTAAAATAATAAATTTTTTATCAGTAAAAAGTACAATTTATTTTATATTTTTCATTATATAGGGGGCCACATAAATGATGCTCTGGCTCTAACAGGCCCTGGCTATAGACTCACTGAAGCTTCTAATCTTAACTCTGCACATAGTAATGTTAATAAATTTGAGCGTGAGTTTTATTAATAAATTAAAATATATATATATATATATATGCTGTCGGCCGCTCCCCTGCTCAGAGAAAAATAATTGGCGGCGGCTTGGATCATTTTTTTCTGAGAGGGTAGAAATATTATATAATTTCAAAATACTATAGGCGTTTTAGTTTATCATCTCCCTGGTGCAATACTAGTGCATACTTTTAGGTGTATGGAATAGTCTACCCTCTTCATATTGTGGTAACGCCAAAAAGTCAGCAATATTGGAAAAAAACAATGCCAGCAAGTATGCTTTTTTTTATATAAATTTATCGAAAATTGTCGGAATAAAGAAAGCTTTGTGTAGTAAATGAACTAACTGTTGGATGATTTCGTTATCATAAACGATTGTTTGGAGCTATTATATCAGGTTGGTGAAGGGTATCTGGTCATCAGGTAATTGTAAAGCGAACTTACTTGAACCAAAGCCTGTCGTAGGCCTTGAAAGTGAGTGAATCTAAGTGTTAAAGATAAAGGTACTTTAGGGTTTCGGGAGAAAGCAATGCAGAGCTGCACTTTATCCAGTAAGAAGTAAGGAAGGATAGAATAGAATAAACTTTATTTCGGTAACATACACAAGATTATTGAGTACAACTATGATAGTGGAGCTAGAATCATATACATCGGAATTCAAAGAGTAAAAAAAAATCATCATTAATCCTCCTTTACTTCGTGATAATGTAATTGCTAGTCCTACATGTAAAAAATAATTCAGAGGCTTATATTTATGTACAAACATATATTTAGTAAGAATATTTGGAAGAATTTTGTTCCGACAAAAGAATTCTCCATCTTTTTAGCAGTATGACTCGATCATTAATGAATGCCGCCGGTGGTGGTTAAACCCAAACCTATATAATCATAACAAATATGTTATCCATTAAGAACCTTTAACATGTGTTGCTGTCCATTAAATTTTACGTAGATATAATCTTAAGAAAAAAAAAATCTGGGTAAAATCGCCCCCAGATTACTCCTCTTACATCTGTTAGTTTTTATAATTTATTTTTTGATCATATAAATAGCCTTTTTGAATTGTGAAATTATCATGTAAAGTACAGTAATACAACAGAGTGAAATTGCTGGCATGATGTCAGCTTAGACTTGAGCTAATCTTGAAATTGCATATAAATCCAACTATAGTAATGTGTCTTAGTGAGTTGAAATCTTGTCTTTTCTTGCATCATAGAAAAACTGCTGTGAGCTGTTTACATATTCTAGGCCTATTAGGAATATTTATGCTTGCTTATCCTATAACGCGTTAAAGTGCAAATTATTTATTAAAAGCAAAATCTGTCAATAATTTTTTACACTTATTAGCTTAATTGATTTCTCTTGTTTATTGGATAGAATTGACTATTCAATATTGTAACGTATGCGTAAGCCATAATTACTGCTATTATTAAGATTTAAAAACGAAATTAGTCTGAAATACACATGTACTTATGGATACTCGAGGCATATACTTCCCTCCAAAATTATATCATCATGTTTACGATTACGATCTGATAAAGCTCCGCCTTATTAAGATGCATAAATCATATGCAGTCAGATGTAAACAAAAATCCCCAAAATTGAAACGGAGAGACGATGAATTTGTTCCTGTGGTGTTTGAGGATTGCATTCGTTCGAACAGATAAACTTTGATAAAAACTCATATAAGTAATTTTTCATATGATGGTTAAGGGCGTAATTACACCTCAATAAATAATTGTTGCCGTCGTCTCATACTTTTCCGTTTTTACAATTTAATCGGTTTGTTGTCTGTCGCAGTATTGCGGTAACAACCTTCACGGTTATGACTTGGCAAACTATTTATGAATATATATGTATATTTATATACTACATATATACATACATATATCCATGTAGTCTCTAGGCGGTAACTTCAACATGAGCATCTTTAATAACTTTGATCGGTTAAGAAGCTTAAACTTGGGCCATTTATTAAGAGTGTCGGAGAGTCTAGATGCTTTGTAAATATTTGATTTCTTACATTTTGCCATTTTAAATTGATAGATTTCAAAATTTAAGTGAATTTTGAATTAAAAAATTTTAAATTGATAGACATACATAAGAAGAAGGTCATATTTGGTTGACTTGATATGCAACTAAAATCTATTTACTTTGGTGGATTTGGCTTTTAATAAAATTCGTGGAATATATTTTGTATTATTTCCAAGAAAGTTTAAGTTTTTTTTTTTTTTGAATAAATAATTTTCAAAAATTAGTTTTAAAAAAATTAACTTCTCTTAAAATTTTCAGACAAATTCATGGCGCGGTGAGTTTGAAATTCACTCAGGCTGAAGCTAGGATGGATAAATGTTTTCGGGAACAGAAAGAGAAAGAGGAATCCTTTTCTTCGAAAAGAAAGAGAAAAGAAGGTTCCCATGACCTGCTTTGATGACACTTGGGAAGATGAAGATGTACTTCATTTGTATTCAGGTAATCTTATTCAAGGTTTTCTGCTTTCCTTAATTTTTATATTTTTATTTTATTTTATTTTATACTATGTATGATTACCTATTTCTTTTTCTACTTGAGATAGCGGTGAATTCAGGGCCTCCAAGAAAGTTGTCCAATTCTAAATAATTCCACTGAAATTTGACTAACCGTTGACCCATCAATCATGGTCAATGAATTGATTAAAGGCCGTTCCCAGTGTATGGAAGGGGGGTTTTAAAGTCTTCTTCATATTAACACAATGTTCTAGGGAAGAGACAAATACCAGTTGTTCCTTTTTTTCTTATTTAATCACCAAGCTTCCATAGATTAGATCGGACTGTTAGGCTGCCTTTAAAGATCATATTTTGGGCTATGACGTTAACATACAAAATAAGAACATTAATTTTACTTATGAATTCGAAGTTTATCAACTGAATGCTAGAACCATCGTTGAAGTTTCGCATATAGTCATTCGTAACTAAGTTGGTATCTGCTATAGAGGCGAAACCAGAAGAGCTATATCGGAGCTCTAGCAGGAACTATCCATAACTTTAACTCACTCCTAATTTCTCTGTTCATAGCAAGACAGACAGTAAAGCTCTGAAATTCTCATGCTCTGGATTTATTTCCTATTATAAGCTATGTGGATTTTTTTTTTTTTGTAAGTGTTGGACACTTGCACACAAGAACAATATTTTGATGTCAAACAGATTGATGTTTCTTTTTGAATAATTCTATCTCATCATGAAAATAGTACTAAATAATTGTTGTGGGCTATGTTAATCTTTATTTTTTTAAAGGTTATTAACTGTAATGATTTTATTCTTTGTGAGTCTCTGAGCAGAGATTTTGTTGCCATATTTTCTTCAAACAGATCTAAACTATCGGAATTTATTATTAATCACAAGATTTTTGTATTGAGTGTCTCTGCAACTATAAAAAACGTAACGACAAACGACCTATTTTTTGAAGTTTTACTAGAAAAAGAAAAGTTTACGTATATGAGAACTTAGATCTTCTTTTATTAGTCCTATTGTACGGTATAAAAATATGCAGACCCAAGACCGAGAATCATGTTTGCATATATTCATTCTGCTGTTATATGAAACTAAGCCAAAGTATCTTTATATTCTCTTTTTTTTCTTTTTTTTCTGTGATGAAGTCGAAGTGCTGCTAGTGCATTGTATCCTTCGGATCCATATGTCATTGTCCCTCGATGAATAGGTGTTCATATTGATGCCATCTGCGTCTTTGGGGTTTTTCTTTAGTCCTTAGTTCGATGATGTCGTAGTTTCCTCCCTCGTTGGTTGTTGTCCTCTTTATTTGGCAACTTTTCGTTACATTGGCTTCTATTTTATGGCTGTTGCACTACGTCAGCCATAGCTTTTGATCTTACTCAGTTGTTGAGTTAGTTGGGGAGGGAATGAGAAGTAGAAATAAAAGGTTGGGTATATTGGATAGTTTAGGATTGGCAGTTCGTAAGTGGTGGGTTAAGACTGTCAGAGACCGACTTGGCTGAGTTGCTATTACCCACGATAGTAGTAACCTTTGTCGTCGTAGAAAGATATTTTTTATCTTGGAAATAAATATTTGATATATCTGCCTTAGTTAGAAGTAGCGGTGATAGGTGTTGAAAACCTTCAGGTATGAGTAGATCTGGCAGGTTATTAATGATTGGTTTCTGTAATGAATTCTAATTATATGTGTGGCGAATGTCAGCGAGATCTAACGAATATTAAGGCTTTGTTTACAATGAAAATTCTGATGAATGCACCAAGACACTAAGTACAGATTTAAGATTAATTGCAGTTCTTTAGTTTAGTCTAAGAATGGACATAATGAAGTGGAAAAATCTCGTCAACATTCCTTAACCTGCTCGCATTAAGCTCCTTATTTATAAGAAAAACGTCTATAGCAATCACATAAATAATACAAAAGCTTTACTGATAAAATTTCAAATTTCTCTTCCCATTTGCTTAAAGTTAATTACAAATCTACAGCTAGTTATTAGAACGTCAACATGATGCATAGATTTTCTCGTGCTTTATTCAACAGACTAATTTCACCGTTAACAGCTTTAATGCATCGAATGTATGTATGTAGTTAAAGGCGCATAGATCTTCTCAAACCATTAACCAGCTTACATTGTGATGACCTTTCACGTGTTTAAAATCATGCAGAAAGGCTATGATTATATAGCTTGAAGCCGGAAATGGGAGTTTGTTAGACAAAAAAAAAATTTATGTTACAAACTTGGTGCTGAAGGAGATCAAGTGATGAATGCACTTTCGATCATTGCAATCACGATTAGTTAAGCCTCGGCGTTTTTTTTTTAGTGGGTATATAAGCGTTCATATCATTAATTGGATTTGGGTTTTATATATATGTTATTCAACGCTTTGTAAAAAAATACAGTTAAGCCATAAGTAAGAGTTGTGAACGTTACCTGCTACAATATTATTGTACTCGTATTTTAAAGAATGGATTGACACCCACGAATAATATTAAAAGTTATTTTGATTTTTGCATGTCCGTCCGTCTGTCCGTCCTCACAATAAGTCGAGAACGCGTTCACTTAGAGTGCTGAAATTTTGCACACGGGCTTTTTTTTTAAAAAAAAGTAAATTTAAGCTCGACCAATCCTTCTAGGGTTGCCATACAAAAATTTCGTTTTGCACTATATATTTGGACACTGCTTGAGAACGCTTCAACGTAGAAAACTGAAATTTGGTACATGGTGTTTTCATTGCAATAGTGTTGCCATATACAATTTTTGGTTTTTTACGTATACTGTGAAAACGATCAATCCGATACGTTTTTATTGTGCTGAAAAGTTTTTCAGAATATGAAATCCTATGAAATTGGTTATAATAATTTTTAATTGTACGACGAATCGTTCTAGAAATACATATGTATATGCGAAAAGCACTTTAACGGTCAAACTTGCACTGATGGGTGACCACCAGAGCTGGGCAATACTTAAGTAAAAAAAGACTTAAGTACTACTTAAAGTAAATTTACGTTACTTAAGACTTATTACTCAATACTTTTGAAATGCCCCTACTTAGTACTTGAACATAAGTACTTGTTTCTATTTACTTGTACTTAAGACTTAATTTTGTACTTAAGTACCAAGATTTTTACTTAAGTATTTCTGAGTCTATTAATTACCTACAAATATCTAACTTCGTAAAAAAGCAAACCCAATCTCTAGCGCAACTCCTTTTTGTTGAGTCTTAAAGTTTGCAAAGAACTGTCAAAGCATGTACCGCACTCACGCGTCCAGGCAGAACCTTAGACAAACTAATAACATACAAATAAGACTGAGCAAGTAGAACAAAAACCAGTAACGTCTTGCTCGAATATAAAATCGACGATACCTCGATTTGATGACATAACCAAGGGTAAGCAAGGAATGCCTCGCTCCAATATAAAATCAACGATGCCTCGACCTGATGTAAAGAAGCCCTAAATTTTTTTTTTAATTTACTGGAAGTTCTTTCCTTAGAACATTTATGCATTATTGGAGGCGACTATGGGTGCTTGAGAAAATCTCTAATAGTTTTTATGAGTATAGCATTGAGAGGTAAGAGTTTTACTCTACGTGCAGCGCCGAAAACTATAAAAAACTATAAATAGTAGCCACTTACATATTATAGTTTTCAAAAGGTATTTATTTATTAATATCTATTAACTGAATGCGACAAACTTCATTATATTACTGCCAATGTACAAAGATTCTAAAAAAGTACTTTGAAAAGTACTTCAAAAAGTAATTTTTATAGACTCAGTAGTTAGTTACAAGTACTTTTCATACATGCGGTACTTGTACTTAAGTACTTTTTCTTTGGTACTTGCCCAGCTCTGGTGACCACCATACGAAATTACATACAGGTATTTATCTAGGATATCAAGAATTGGTTTTAGACCAATTCTAGCTTTTATTAGTTGTTAAGCATGTAAAATATATGAAAACAGTAATGATGATGAACCAGATATTTCATGTAATAAATTCTGCTTGTGTTGGTTGGTTCCTCACAAATTCAAGTTTAAACAAGAAACTTGAAATTGCAGGTAAATCCTGGCAAAAATAAGTTTCTACTGAATTGTGAAAAATTTTCTGAATAACAAAAGTGAAAAGCTTAAAAGTAATATTGTTACCACTTTCATTGAGATCATCTGTAAATGAATACAATATGCTATACCCTTTTTGGAATTTTTTAATATGATCCACTAAAGTACAGATAGATGTTAGAAGGTCTATCCGAAAAATATTTAACTCCGATTTTGATGACCACTTTTATGAAGGTAATCTTTCTAAATTAAAAAGAAAAAAAAAACGATATACGTATATAGACTAACAAAAAAATCAGTATAACATGGGAAGTGACAACCCCAGTCCTAGTAGGAGGCAAGCTCAATTATGTTCTCCTTTCGAGAATAAAATTACATACCTACACGCGTATTTTCGCTGGATTTAGATTTAAATAGTGGAAATTCTAATAGATCAAATTAAGGGGTAGGCTTTGGGTCTCTTAAATTAAATTCCCTTAAATTTCGAAAAATTGTAACCTATTGTTAATTTGTAAGAAGATGGAAGCTAGATAGTCTGTTGTAAAATTATATCATTTTGTAAAAATAATTTTTCTCATTTTACAAAAATATATGTACCTATACTATATGAAAAAAATATTTCCCTGAATATTTTAGTCTCTTCTAAAGATATTACAACAGCGTTCTTCAAAATATAAACAGAAATGCATGTTCAACTATTACATTTTTCTCTTTATAGTGTTTGTCACCAACAATTACTTACTTTTAAATCGATTCTTGAAATGTCAAGAGTTTATATGTATATCGTTATGCAAATTTATAACAAGGTCTGATTTATTTCGTTTTTGATACGAGAAACAGAGTTTACCATTGAGCATTCTGACATCATTTCAATGAGACTTTTTATTTATTTATTTTTTTATTTAATTCTAAGTGGGTCCCACGTTACATCTATTCATTATAACAATGACAATTTTGAAAAGGTAAAATTTAGATAATTTTTTATTCCAATAAAGAATTTTTCCAAAGAAGAAGATGTGAAATATTCGACAGAGTTTTCTCCTAAACGAATACTACTAATAAATCCAGTAAAAAATGCCATTTGAGAGCACAAAGTCAATGAACTCTTGTTTTTATTATTGTTTTTTTTTCTGCATAAAATTTTGAATATAACTTCCGATTAAAAATAATTATAGCTCATTTATATTTTAATATCAAAATTTCCAATTTCAGAAGAAGAAAAATACAAGAAAAACATAAGCAATCTTTGCAACCGACTGTTAAGAATCAACTACAAATGGATCAGAAGGAGGAAAACCAAAAACAAAAACAAAATATCGACTTTCCACATTCACATCCATGATGATGATTTTTTGTGCGCATCCTCCGGAAATAGGGGAAGCAGTAAACATATGATTTCTATTGGAACGTAACGGGTACATACAAAAATACCTCTATGTCTGTCACTCGTATTAATCCCGATAGTATACATTTCAATTGCAAGGTGAGGTGAGTAAAGATTTGCAAAATCGTAGAGTAAAAAAAAATATCGAGGAAGTAAATTTATTTTAACGTAACCTTTAAGTAAATTAATTCATATTGCAGATTTCCTACTAGTTCCGTTCATTCGCTGGCGCGACGTCAATATTTTCAGGGTAGTCGAAATTTATATTATGACTGTACATACCTTCCAGAAGAACTGGCCACTGCCGAAAGAAGTTAAATATTTACCGCTTTTTTTTTTACACATAATGTAATAAAAACAAACGCTAAAAGTAAGGGGAACACTCTTCTATATCTATCATCTTATACAAGCAGTTCCTCTATACCATCCAAAAACTTCAACGATTATTGCCGGGCGCTTAGAGAGACTTCTGCATTGAATCTGATCTGAATGAGTGAGTGCTGCTGATGGTAGTGGAGTTGTGTCACGCTAAAAAAAACTCTACTACCGTACCAACCGGGCATGCTAGTAATCGTCCACCGGTGAAGGTCTTCTCATCGAACAGTTAAACGCTACCAGGAGTCCAACCATCTCTACAAAAAGTCATATAAGCGTCTCACTGGGACGAGAGCAGTCGCTTAGTTTTAACGCGCGCTTGTAAAATTAATTTAAAGTTTTCGTTTTGTTTGGTTCTTGAATTTTGTGTGTGTAGAAAAGATAGTTAGATGGTTTTATGTTTTTTTTGTTATCAATACTTAATGTAAATATAATCTATAACCGTGCTCTCGAGTATACTATTACTGTTAAACGTGAAGATTTGATTTATAGGACTGGAACTATTGTAAAATTAAAAACTAACAAAAAATCAAAAAGTTATTACAATTAATTACATAAGTGCATAAAAACAAAATTATAACGGTTTCTGACTGACTAGTGATAAATATTAGAGAACCAGAAGTAAAGAAAAGTAAAAACAAAAACTGGAAGGAGTGTCCTTTATAGAAAAAAAGAAGATATTAAAATAAAACAAAAAACAAAAGATGGCAGATGAGATGAAAAGTGGAAAAATATTGGAGGATGATAAACCAACAGAACCTAGTTTTTTGGTAACAGCTTTTCATACAATTGTCGACTTAATTGTCTTTATCGTTGCGTCAATTGGATACATTTTGCAGGTGAGCTAAAACTTGGATTTTTTTCTATCCCTTAACTTTTCTATTAAAATTATTATAATTAGTTTATATGCAATGCACGATTTACACTATCGCTCCAGAATCTGTATGCACACACATTTGTTTAGAATATATTCTTCCTTTTGTATTTGTTTTTTTTTTTTAATTGTAGATATTTTAAAAATTTTCATAAATCATTATATTTACACGAAAAAAAAAGAAATAATATTTTATCATCAATAACAGTTAAGAGATACCCAGTTGACAAGAAAATCTTAAATTTTGACATTCATACATAGATAGTAAACTAGACGCAATTAAAATTGCACCTTGATAAAAGAATAACAACATTTTCTTCACCCTTCCATTTCCATCATTTCTGAACTTGACCTAAAATTTTTATAAAATACCTACTGTAATTTTTTTTTTTTTAGAATGTTTCAAGTTATCATTCGAACATACGGTCAGAATTTACTTTTAATTTTTTTTTTTTTTTATTGTAAAGTACTGACGCTACGTGTTGCATTTAAAAAAAAATCATTATAACAAGATCTTATCGAATATGTTTTAAAATCAACCTTAAACCTTTAAAAAAAAAATAAGAATGTTTTGATGTCCTTCAGCTCATCGGAATGTATAAAACAACTACTTTCGCAAATTTATATTAAAATGATAAAAACTAAAAAGTAAATGTAATCGTGTATATCATTTTATTTTACCTCTCGTTCATTTAACCTTACTTTTTCTCACATTTGACAGGTAGGGAAATGTTCTCGATATGAAAGTTTATTCGTCAATAATGTCAAGAGGAATATAAAATGTTGTTAAACTTGCATTATATTCAGCCTTGTATTATTGTACTACTTATGTAAGTATTCTTGAGTAACGGTATTTTAAATCCTCCGTTTGTACAGTAACGTTACCATAGACGCGATGGATGTTACTAATAATTTCTGTAAGAACGAGTTTTTTTTTTTATATCAAAAACTCGAGTACCTTTCTTTTATATTTAGTTTCTTGGTTGTAATTGTATTTGAATGATAGAGTATTCATCTAGTCTCGTTCATTTATATCAACACATTTCGTTGAAATACGTTTCTTTCGGAGTACCTATAGGTAGGCATTTGTGACCATTGCTTTTTAATTTTGCACATTAGCGATCTATTAAACGTTATTAACCCCTGTAATATCTTCATTTCTGCAAATGATGTTAAAATTTTTCGAATTATTGATAACACTTTTGAAGATTAAAAAACTGTTATAAATAATTCTCTTGGTACAGTAAAATCTCGACAAATTGTCAATTTATCAGATTTATGTATCGGTTATGCACCTTATAAATTGTAATAGTCTTGATTTCAACCAATATCAATGATCTTAATACTTAATTGAAGTTGCTGAACTTACTCTTGCCATTTATATTAATAATTAATAATAATTAATTATATTAATAAATAATAATCAAGGCTACTCCTGTCTTTATAAGGATATGAATTTTTTTAATTTAATAATCCTTTCATTTTGAGTTTCGTATTCAGTTTTTGGTCCGCTCATTATTTATATTTAAGGTTTAGTGTCCACTTTTATGAAGAACATTTAAGATTTTTGGGAATATATTAGTAACTTACCTTAGGAAAATCCGAAAATACATTCGTCTCCTCTTCGTGGATGCAGTTGAGCGTTTAGCTAAGGTTAATTTAAATAATCAACCTTGAACTTTAAAAAATTGTTTCATCCGGTTATTTCAAGATTATTTCAGATATAACGAGAAGCGTTTAATGATAAATCAGACTTTTCATATTTCTCTGGCAAAAACGTAATACGAAGTCTTTTGTAATCATTGTATACAAAAACTAACAGAAATATTTTTTTTTAATGTTACTTTGATAATTTTTTTATTCCCAATTTCTTTAATTTTGGTTTTTTATTCATTTTATTTAAATATTTTTAAATTTTTCATATAAACACCCCAACCATTTCCTATTGTCTTAGTTTTATCAGTTAGTAAGACCAAGATCAAGATCAATACCAAATTAACTTGTACAATCAAACGTAAATAAAAGAATGTGGTTTTGGAGCTTCTTTGTATATCTTTTCTTGATATTTTTCATTGCATAAATCGTAAAAACTTGTTAGTGAACTTCTTCTCTTCTAAAAAATTTTTGCACACTGCAACAATATTTTCTCAAGGTTATGAATTTTTGTATTTGATCATATTTATTATTTGTATATATGTATATATATGTATTCCAGTCATCTATGTACGTATATATAGAATACAAAACCCGGAATAGAAGTTTTGAAAAATGAATAAAATAAATCCGAAACTATTTTTTTTTTGCTCAGTAGATAGGAGGTGTTAGAAACAAGTTTATATGTGTAAGGTCGGTTCTGTTAGGAGATAATGAGCAATAATACAATTTGTGACTAAATTGATGCACTCTCGTGAGTACACTATATATGTATATAATAAATATTAGTAAATAGTTCGTCTCAAAACGAAGTTTTTATTATACTGCACGACTGAATTAGAAGTCATTTTCAACAAAAAATTTCATTTGAATGTTGACATTGTAATTAACAATTAGCGTTGATTTTTTTTTTTTGTATTCAACTGGTCGGAAATTCTAGAATAATTTTAATTTTTCATTATTACGATTTCTTTGATAACCATAGTGGCCTTGAAATCGTATACATGTCTTTAAAACTGCATTTCGTAACATCGAAAATTTATATACAATATTTTAAATTTCCGATTGTAAATGAAATTTATATATTTACAGTAATATTAGGTAAGTCGATGGCATATACATGTAATAGTAGAGTTTGAACATAAAAGGTTAAAGTGTACTACATGGAAAAATCTAATAGTATAAATGTCAAGGTGCTTCTCTCACTCACCCAATTTTTGATAATTTAATTTCAAAATTCCCAAATGCGAAATATGTCGAGCCCCGTTGAAATTTCTGCTGTTGCTTACAGTTATTTCTTTTTTTATTATATAGTATTTTACTCTTACATGAAGGCCTTTTACATTTCATCTTTAGTTTAGTGAGATTAAATTTTGACTAATGGCTCAAATCTTTTGCTGTTTTTTAATGTTATGCAAAAACTTCGTTTTTAAGGCCAACTTGTATGTACAAGAACGTTTGCCTCTTAATGGCAACATACGTAATAGCAAACTGGAATAGTTTACTTGTTTAAGGTGTTTATGAATACTTTGATTAAATTGTATGCCAACACCTCAATCTACTTAATTTATCATTCTAGAAAAAGTAAAACTTAAAAATATTCACGTATAAAACTAGCAGTATCAAGAAAGATTGTTTTTTTGTTAGACCAATTCTTACGATACCATTGATGTAAGTAATTTCGTAAGGTCACCCTTTTATTGAAGTTTGATTATTAAAGTAGTTTTTTTCGCAGAATGGTTTGTCGGACTGTAAAAAATAAGATGTTCCATGTATGAACGATGATTTATTGCTACAGTAATGTTTATTTTTTTTTTTTTTAAATGTAAAAATATCCAAGAATTAAAATAAAATAAAATGAATGAATAGAAATTTTATCAACTATTAAAACTGCCACGGTAACTCACGGTAATGTAATCGTTTCAATGACTGCTCTGCTCTATGCAAATAGTCGTGCAACAATTTTTGAGATCGAAAGAACATTATGCGGAATTAAAGAGAATAATAACCGCAATTCAAGAAATACAATTTAATACAGGGTATTCCAAAAATTAGTAGAATGGAATATGACAATCGGTTCCTCGGAATATCCTAATCAACGTTGGTTTTGATACCTTCTTTCGCAAAACTTTTCTTTTGGGTGAAAAGAGGGGTTCAGGATTTCTCTTTCATTTTTTTATAAATCACCCAATAACTATCTAACGATACACCCTATTTAAGATTATTTTAAAATATAGATAGACAAACGTTGTAGCCTTACAATTTTTTCCTTCTCCCTCTGAGTCGTCATAACTGTAGGCGCTGAAAAAAGTCAAAATTTCGGAATTTTACTTCGTATTTAATGTTTTTTTTTGTCAAGAACTCTTCAATAAGATTAGTTTCTCATATTTAGGAATTTAAGAAGTCTAAAGACTTCGCTTTAAAGTAACCTACAACACCCTGTAAATATACATAGCTATAATAAAATTCAATACTTCCTACGTTTTTTAGACGTTTTGTTAAGCATTTCGAAGAAACTGGTGAGAAGCGAAAGCTCCAATGATTATTTATACAACAAATTTTGAATCATCATCATAGGGTGTACCGTTAAATAGTTATAGGGTCATACATAAAATATGAAAGAAATATTTTGAGCTCCTGTAATACTCAAAATTTTGGATTAAATTCGAAAGAAAAAATCTACTCAAATCAAGGTTTGGCTACAATATCTTCTGCGACTTTAAATGTTTAAACGTGAAATTTAGACACGTGATTATTATTTGACTGTGTTCTTAAACAAGCTCCAAATCAGTTAAAACTCGATATTTCTTCGGTTTTTTTATTTCTATAGATTTTTTGTTCTTGATCACAACTTAAGTATAATTTAAATGATTATTGCCCTCATAAAAAAAATCTTGTTCAGCAGCGCTTGCGCGAAACAATTATAAAATTGTCAAATTAATCATTATAGCAGGAAACAAAAAGAGATGTATATGAGTGATGATCGTGTCTATATTTCCATTTAAAATATTGCAAAGAATTATTACGATTTAATCATGATAAGATTTAACTGGTTTTATAGAACCAGGAAAAGTAGTTAACTACTGGTAGATTGTTTAGACATAGAAAAAGTTCTTTACTTAGGAACTGAAATTGCAAATTGCCAGCCTTGACGACATAAGCATCTTATAATAAGAAAAATAATCTCAAACTTGTTTTTATATTAGAAAAGCGATGAGTTCTATCTCTGTTATTGATTTCTTAAAAAGCAGAACTTTTGAACTGGTTATAAAATGTTTTAGTCATATTTTATGTAAAAACCACAACCCTACTTCGTATCGTCTTGTTAAAAACAATAAAAATGTTTTTTTTTTTTTTATTGCTTTGACAGGTTTTTCGGTGATCACTTGGGGCTTTCCGAATTTCAAACATTATTCTTATTCTCTCAAACTTTTATACCTACACATACATAAATTTAAAAAAATAGGTCTTGATACCTATTTTACTAAAAGTATTTATTTTATCTAAAATATTATGAATGTAAAAATATAGTGACCACCGTCAGTATATTCTTTTTGTTCACCATTAATTTGGTGGATTCTTCAAGAAAAAATCCATTTTGAGCCTAAATATCGAAGTGCATTGATTTTAATGAACTTGAAATAATCTAACCCAGTACTTTCTTACGAGGATGATGGAACGAATATATTTTCAGGTTATTACTAATTTTGATTTCGTTCTCGAAGGTCAAGGATTAAAGTTTCTTCGATCATTGCTCCGTAACGAACCCCGTCCGTAGATCACTTCAGCGTAACATCATCACCCTATAAATAATACGTTCTCATAAGCATCTAAAACTTTAGATACAAGGACTGGATTTATATGAAAAAAAAGACAAATTGATTTCTTAACAAGTTTTGAACTTAAATATATGGCATACATGGCCCAGGTATATTCCTCATTTATTTTATAAATAAGACCGGTTTATGGGAATATGAAAAATCAACAATCCAATTTTGTTGTTGTACAAATGTCAGTGACCAACCCCATCCTGCTTACATGAACTTAGTTTTTTTTTTTTGTCAAGTTAATTCTGCAGACTGTACATGGATGCGACATTAAAATTGGGCTTTTTGTAAAACTTCACATAAAACTCGATTACGTGTATTGTATTTATTAGCCTGCAATATACGAGAGCCCCACCCATCTGCCAGATTTATTACTGTACTGCAGATGGTTACGCAAAATTTACGAAAACGTCTTGACGCTTTCCCTAGTGTTTTCACTATTAAATTCTCGTGTAACGTGAGAATCTTCAGCAATTCTTCCTTGAAGAGTCGCTACGTTTCTGACATCAGTAGAAGTTTCGACTGGCACTGGATGCACCAAAGTATCTGCGTTTTTTTTTTATCTCTTCTGTATATCCCTTTGCACTAGTACGTACCCAGATATAAAAATGGAACATGTTCTGAAAAAATACTTTTTGGGCACAGATGATCGGCTCCAAATCGGTAAGCTTCATTCAATTTGGGCAAAAGTATTCCACTGTATAGGAATAGTATATATTTTTAACATCATTTTGGAAAATCGAATCTTCGTTCTTGCCTTGGTACAGCAGCGGTTTGTGTGTGAATTACACTTTTTATGCTTTTTCAATTTTATATCCCCCGAATATGGATTTCGTTCATATCTATTTAATATCGTTTTGAATATGTTCCTGTGGATGCTCATCTACATATATAAATTTGATATCCTTTAGAATATGTTCTGAGTATGATTTTATGGATACGCTCTATTATCACAGATTATCACACGATCATTTTTGGCCGACGTTCGAAGATTTCACTCGGCAGGGTGGACTTATAAAAAGCATGTTCTCATATCCTATGTAGCATATTGAGAAGATGGTCAGAATGTTATCTGGGTAGAGCTGAAAGCATCAGGATAATTTACTATCCGGATTATCTGTGATAATTAGGATCCGAATCCTCAAATCCGGGATCTCAACTATCCGAATCAAAATTTATCCCAGATTGCATTGTTTCATTGTGAAAATATAAATTTCATGATATTTTCATTTTCTCAATGAAACAACAGTGTGGATGGATCCGGATAGTTCAGATAGCACGTTCTAATTACTTTGACAAACTTATGATGATCTTTTATTTATGCCCATTACAACATCTGTCAATCCCTACCACAAGTAAGTTATTAAACGAACTTTGGTACATGAGGGGCTAATACGTCATCATAGGGGTTATTCTATAACTGTCCAAAATACATCACCTGGATTATTAATCTTACAGTTATACTAAAAATTGAAACAAAATCATTTTAAGGTCATTTTCCAACCCATTTTGATTTTGTCATACTATAGTCTCAAATTTGCGTGAGCCCTACATACACAGTTAAGCTTAGTTTTTCTTTGTATAACAATTATAATTTGGTTATCTTCATGATCAAGGAAAAATTCAATTTGTATTTTCAAGGCTGATAGCATCAATTGCAAGATTATATTTATCCTCAGATATTAGTTTAAACAAACGAATTCGGACCGGTTAGCTTCTTTTGCAGAAACTCAGATACAAGAAGTTAGTGCTTTTGTTTTATTTTTGAGATTTATAATTCATTGAGGTCGGTTGTTTTTTTTTTACTACAAGTTATCTATATTTAAATAATTGTTGCAATTGATGACTTCTGTACTTGGAACTTTAAATGTGTCATTCTCAAAACTACTTTTTAGAACCTGGCGACTGCGATATTAAAAAGAAATGAGGAACAATATGACTTGAAATTTGGACAGTATATTCAGAATATGTATCGCAATCGTATAATTTATAACCAAGTCAAAATTTTCAAAATTAGAATTTACGACACAAAAAACTAACAATTTTTATGTTGAAAAAGAATAATTCTTTTTCGAAGTGCCGTAGTTTTTTGATTTTTCAATATTTTTTATTGGCAATAGATCATAAGATAACCGCCATACCCATACAAAATAGCCAGTTTTTAAATTTTTTGTTTCACACATAACCAGTATTACCGGGAACTAAAATACAATTAATATAATTGATTGAGTTTTTTGATAGCACTTGGTGGAATTGCCTTGATAACATTTTTCTAAACACTTGTTTCTATTTCCACAAAAATTTTTTTTATTAAATTATTAGTATGTTAAACGAACAAAACTGACGCGTTTCGCCTTCTTAGGGCATCCTCAGAGCTACTAACTAAACTGAGTCTATGTGCAAACTTCATAGGAAAATATCAGATGTGTACTAAAAACTAGCGTAATGGAACGTAACAAAGTAAAAACGTGTATGTAAGTGACAAACTAACGGACTAACGTATACAATTAAATAAGCAAATAAATACATAAATAGGTAAATGTCTAAATAAAGAACAAAAAACATGTATGTATGTAACAAGTAACAAACTACTGTACACTAACAAACAAATGAATAAATAAATAATAAATGAATAAATACGTAGCAAAATACAGAATTACAATTTCATTAGATCTGGAGGTGATGTAGCCACAAAGTTTGATTGTGCAAATGCAATCAATAAGGGAAAAGGGAATTTAATTAGGGATAGAGTTGAGGAAAAAGCTCTAGGTTCTATAAAGAAAAAACTTAAAGATAAAGATTTAATTCTAAGTAAGGCTGATAAGGGCAATGCTATTACCATTTTACGTAAAGAGGGTTATTTGGATAAGTTTATCAGTGCCTTGAACGATGAAGGTTATGGAGATAAAGTCTGATCTAACAGCAAGATTCAACCGAGGAATCATTAGTGCAATAAACAACGCAGATCTTATTTTTGATGCAAGAGAAAAGTTTTTATTGAAAAATAGTAATCCATCGGTACCAGCCTTATATGGTTTACCAAAGTTGCACAAAGAAAATATACCGATCCGCCCCGCATGTAGAGACAATGCAGTGCTCCATCTCAATACTTATGTAAAAAGTTAAGCAGAATAGTGCCTGTTATGATCAATTTTAAAGGAAAATTTTCAATTAAGAACTCTATTGAACTAATCAATAAAAATTAAAGACCTTAAGTTACCTTCTAATGCTAAGTTGGTTCCTTTTGACGTTTGTAGTCTTTTCCCTTCGATTCCAATTGAGAAACTGACGAATATCTTAAAAGATAGAATCTTTATCGAAATTTCTAATCCGGTTAGTGCCTCACAGCTATTCGATTTAATAAATTTATGTATAAAACAAAATTATTTCTCATTTGATGATAAATTTTATGAACAGATTGATGGTTTAGCTATGGGCTCTGCTTTCTCACACTTTTGTTCAGATTTTTCATGGACTAATTTGAGCAGCACATTTTCAGATGGTATCGTTATGTTGACGATATTTTCTGCATCTGGACTGGCTCTGATAGACAACTTTCGTTGTTTTTACATTCGTTTCTAAACAAAATAGATAGCAATATTCAATTTACTGTGGAAGTTGGCAATAAAATTTTAAATTTTCTTGGCCTGTCTATTAAGATAGAAAATGACCATAGCTTGAGTTTCGATATCTTTAGAAAAGATACATTTTCTGGAGCGGTTTTTCCTAGTCATTCTTGCCATCCATGGAATACAAAAATTGCAGCCTTTCATTCCTTATTAAATAGACTATTAAATGTACCCTTAAAAAATCATGACTTTAAGAAAGAATTAAATTTTATAAAAAATTTTGCAAGAAATAACGGGTACAATACTAAAATTATTTATAAATTGCTAAATAAAAAACAACGAAAGATGGTTTTAAATGAGGTGTTTCCAATATTTGAGGAAATGGATGGGAAAGGGTGGAGAAAAATCCCATATATTTAAAATATCTCATCAAATTTATTACTACCTTTTAGGAAAGAAAGTATCAAACCTGCATTTTTTAATGGCAGAAATTTAAAAAATTTATTGGTTAATAATAAAATCGGGAATAAAAAAGATATTTTAAAATCAAGTGGAGTCTATAAGATAAGCTGTGAGGACTGTCCAGGTATATATATGTATAGGGAAGACTAAGCGTTCTTTGAAACAGCATTTTGGAGAACATATCAGCTCTGCCAGATTAAATAAACCGACATCTAGTTTGGCAAAACACTTGATCGGAATTGTTGCATAGATTGCGCGCCGGACATGTACTAGATAAGTACGAAATTTATGAAATTAAAAAATCAAAACTTAACGGCGGGATCTTGCTGAACGATCAAATTTACAAATAAAAGCCCTTTACTTGAACCAGATCTAATGAAATTGTAATTGTGTATTTTTCTATATATTTATTCATTTATTATTTATTTATTTATTTGTTTGTTAGTGTACAGTAGTTGTTACCTGTTACATACATACATGTTTTTTTTTTTCTTTATTTAAGCATTTACCTATTTACATGTATTTATTTGCTTATTTAATTGTATACGTTCCGTTAGTTTTTCACTTACATACACGTTTTTACTTTGTTACGTTCCATTACGTTAGTTTTTAGTACACAGCTGATATTTCCCTACAAAGTTTGCACATATCCTCAGTTTAGTTAGTAGCTCTGAGGATGCCCTAAGAAGGCGAAACGCGTCAGTTTTGTTCGTTTAACATACTAATGATTTAATAAAAAAAAAAATTAATATAATTCAAAAAAAATTGTGTAATATTTAAATAGTGATTTATAAATATATGTACAAAGTTTGGAATTCAAACAATTTATACTTTTTTTCAAAAAAAAAAAAAACAAATTCCAAAATGTACCAATGTTTTTTTCGGCCCAATCAAAGTAGGAAGACATCTTAAACTATAGAAAATAATCGCATGATGTATTTACATGCTTAATAAAAACTCCCCGCTTTAAATTGGACAAATAAAAATTTTAAGCTTTTTAAACAAGAAAGTTTTCTACAATATTCTTCAAAGCGTTAATACTCTACTCTGTTTATCTATGCTCTTACGGTTAATGCTTATACATAATACGCTGATTCAGTATCACAATAAAATTATACTTCAATTTTCTCAAAATTATAATTAATCAATCAATTACGATTAATTTAGTACAAAGTGATGAACAGCTATAGTAAACTTCATAATTATGTACAATTTCTCAATTATTCAACAACGTGCAAAATATACCTCATTTAACTTGTCAATGCTCAATTATTTTTATTGAGTGAATATTTTTCCAATTTATTGGCACCCTCTTTCTTTCATGATAATGTTTCCATCGAGGGAACAATGAAAGCATTTGCTATATGGATTCAGTATAGGTAGGTCTGTGAATCTAAATGTCTTATTTATTGATTTCTTAAGCTTTATAAAATCGTTTACAGTTGTTCATTAATTTTTGTTTTTTATCCAATGAAAATTTATGTTGATGATTTCGTTTATCATAGAAACGAAGGTTACGAGTTCATTATACTTTTGATACTTTCCATTCTTTTGCATTTGGAATGCAAATGGGAGAGTTTTTATTATTATTTTTTATCACTTTATTGCTTAAAAATGTCGAAAAAGTATTTTTTTTTTTTTGTTTGGAGAAAAAAGTGGTTGCCAAACAAGGTTATTTGAGAGATATTTTTTTTTATATTATATGGATGCAGATCAGAACAAAAACAATTGAATAATCGCCAATCTAGAATTGTTTCATTTCGTAACCAAATAAACGCAGAAAATTCCTAATGCAATAAGTTAATTCCCATTATTTTTTATTATATTATTTTATTTATTTATTTTAAATTGATGCTTTTACTTTATGTTCAACGGGAGGCTTTTTGTTTTAGCGTACCTCTTCAATACAACTGCATCAATGATCGCAATGTACATAAAAACCGCAAATATAATTTACTTTCTGGCGAACAACAATGAAAAAAATAATTGTTTAAAATAGACTTTTTATTATCAATGCCACGACTAATTTATTATTTGTTATTCTATTTTTAAGACAAAGAAATATATAAACATCTTTTCAGATAAAAAAAAATTAATGATTAATAACTATGTATATGTATTAGCTAAACAAACAGTTAATTTGTTTGCATAGATATTAACTGTGTAAAAAATTCCATATAATTTTTAAAGCAATATCGACAACAAACTGTACTTTAACCCATGACTTTAGC
The DNA here is from genome assembly GCA_963924295.1 of Dioctria rufipes. NCBI lineage: Eukaryota > Metazoa > Arthropoda > Insecta > Diptera > Asilidae > Dioctria > Dioctria rufipes. Next base: position 10,049,338 of record OZ002745.1, read on the forward strand.
TGCGCTTTAATATTACTCTTGACCTTGACGGTTTTTACAGGTTTTGCATCACAAATTGAAACTATGCTTTGTATTCTGGTGAAATTTGAAAATAAAATAAAAAAAAAAACGATAATGCTTTGTCAATCTCTGAACGGAACATTGAATTTACATAAATTATTTTTAAGTTCATATTTTTTTTTGTACCGTTATCCACTAATATAATGAAAATGCTATGTATATATGATTATATAGTAAAAAAACAAAGAAAAAAAAAGAAATGGGATTAGTAAAATGAAATTGATGTAACTTATCTAAAATATACCTACTAAGATCAGTATAAAATGGTATGCGGTTGCCAAACTCATTAAAATAACTTGGTATTTATGAACTGCACGGTAGTCTCTTATCTCAAAGGTCATAAAAAAATCACCCATCTTTCGTTATATCCATTAATCCACATTCCTTTGACATGCAATATATAAGTAATAGGATTAATAAAGACATAGTAAAAGGTTATAAAAAATTTTCTTGGATTTTCTTATCGGAGAGTAGTCTAATAAAATAATAAACATAAAAAATAAAATTACAAAAAATGGTGATCTCAATCAGTATCAATTAGGAGAGAGTGGGGCTAGGGAAGGTAAAATCACTATTTAGGAGATAGAAACATCGGAGATTTTTTTCTTCATATTTTATGAACTATAATCATGGAAGAATACTGGAGGGTCGCTTATCAAAAGCGAAAATAGTAAAGGACTAAATAATAGATTCTTGAGGCACTCCACTGAAAAAAGCAGAATACCTAAAGAAATATTACCGTAAAACGTTGCTCCCATCCCCGCAAATTTGATCATATCAATGTATGTAGGCACAAAAAGATTGTTAATAAGGCATTATTTGTGAAAGATGCAAATATTTTAAAGAGGCAAGCTCCAGTCAATTACAACAATACAGAAAATCTTAGCGTCAGTGGTTAACAGAAAACTTTAAATTAGTAACGACATTATTGATGTAAATGATAAAAAGTAGTGGACCAAGATGAGTACCTTTAACCATACCTGCCTAATATTTTAGTTATGTATTGGAATAGACCGGGAACGTTATTTAATTAATTTTGGATGACAATAACTAGTTAACAAAATATGTAGGAAACCAGATAATTTCTTAATGAAAATTTTATTATTTATTTGATCAAAAATCTTATCGAAAATCTTACAATGAAAATGCAAAACATTAAAAACCACGATTTGAAGATGATGACCCATGGAACTACTATATAATGTGATCTGAAATGATTTATGATTTATGTTTAAATGAACAATAACAAAACTTTTATCATAGTCATCATTCTAGAATACGGTCGATAATCTCCATATCGCTCTTCATTAATATCCACCCACCCTTCTATTCTAAACTGACTCTTGTGCACACATTCCACACCAAACTTGTGGTTTCCGTATGTGTCTTATCAGCTTACGATAAATAAATTCCTTTTTTCTACCATAGTACCACCATATAGGTACATAATACTGCAGTCTATATTATAGACACAGTAATTTTTTCTTACCACACAACTTTACCATTTGTGACTATACCAGTTTTTATGTGTAATTTGAATTGGGGCAATTTATTGGCAAATATGATTGACGTATTACCTATTACAAAATAAAAAAAAAGAAAACATTAAACGTAGAAGGGTTTCCCACCATTCTTTTATTGTAAGTCCTTCAGTAAATTTCTCATACAAATATCATTCACCAAAAATCTATAAATGTTTGTTTACAAACAAGAGACATTCACCAGCCGTCTTCTGTAAAAAAAACAAAAAAAAAACAAAACCGGAAAAGACTCTCAACATCAACTACTGAATAGGTGGTAGTTTAAGCACAACATACGCAATATATTGTTTCTTGCGGTATGCTGTAATAACTATGTAGGTATGATGCAACTTTAACATAAAATTCAGTGACCTTCTTTTCTTTCCAATCATATGGTAATAATGCTTGCCTACATATACCTTAAGATGAAATTCACGTGGTACATGTGCATTTTGCCGGAAGGTATTTATTGCCATATCCTCTTAAGTGGTCTAATCCTAAACTGAACCAAAACCGGTCTTGGGAGCTCCTCTACTTATCTAGTTGTTGAACTTTCAGTTTCAAACTAGCACAGACTTTAGGCTATATAATGAGGTATATATATATGTTAGCAGTAGAAAAACTCGTTAGATCGTAGCTAACTATATATAGAGGTTAATATCTTTCGATCATAGTGATCAGGTTTCATATGCACATATATTATGCATACAAGACCACCTCTATTAGAAGTGGAAAGATTGCAGTTTCAGTTGCATTATGCTGCCCTGTTGAATGAAGCTATGGGGACAGGTGAAAAGAGAAATGTTGCGAATCGCCTCCACTACTGTTCATCTTGACCTACAAATGAGATAAGCCTCGTGATCGTGCAACAACATTAGTCGTCTGTCGAAGACATTTTAATAAGACGCGTATATTATAAAATAAAATTTCTGTATTCTATATTGTCTCCTCCATTGATTAAGAGGAATATTTATTGCGTGTCGCAAGTATGTTGGGTGTATATACATATTAATTTTTGTCCAGGTGGTACATACCTCTCCTACCAATATGATTTGGTATTATGGGTAGCTTGAGCGGTTTACTTTTTCGTCTTGTCGAAGTAAATTTCCGAAGGAGCTTGAGAAATTGCTGATTTGGTTTTTTTTTAGTTTGTGAATGTAATTGATTGTGTGTACCAACATAGTTTGTAGCATTTGGAATCGATTTGAAAAAATATGAAATGAAAAATTTTAAGTATTTTAAATTTGGAGAAAAATTTCTTGCAAAATAAAATGATATTAAATCAAACTCTGATGTATCTAATGTTATACTGAACTGGATGAAGATTTCTAATATCTCTTAAGGAATTCTGTTTTGCGAACAAATACAAACAACTAAAAAAATTTTCGATTGAATCTATTAAAGAGCTGACCTCCTTGTATAGAGAGGATTATAGGTGAAAAAATATTTCTGACTTGTGTTAATTTTATTGCTACATATCTTGCATCATAGAGACTGGCCAGCCTGTACTTTGTAATCCATCTAATTTTTGTTTGTTGATTGCACTTTTTCGTTAATTTCCTCTCCTTAATAATAATTTTAATAGATTTTTATGTGGTGATTAATTTCCTGCTTATATACATACTTAAATATGTGAATGCTAGTTTTAAGAGAATGTGTTTCAAATCACTTTCTGATTTTAATTAAACAAAAAAATAAAACAATTCAAGTCTTCCTCATAGCTTAAATCAATTGAAGCTCTAAAAAACAAGTGCAACTTTTAAAGATGTTATTTAATAAAAGAGTTTTATTATTATTTATTTATTTTTTTTTCAATAATTTTGTCAGTGATTACATCGGCATCATCCTCTACTAGCTACATTTTTCTTTCGGATCGTTGGCCTAGGCCAGGGGATAATACATTCAATTGAACTATGGTTACGAATATCATATTGACTGTTGGCTCGTTCCATAAACAGGATGTGTTATTGCAGTTGTTTTGTATATAAATAGAACTGAATCAGTTTAGGTCAGCTAATAAAGATGGCGGCATCGTGTCATATTTTCCATTTAAGGTGAAATTTGTATTAAATCCATCATCCTTGCAATTACGTAATTTCTTAAAACATACTAAGAAGAGAAAAGATTATATACTAAATGGTGACGATATTGGTGAGAATGATTCAAGAAAACGCCAGATTAAAGCACCCACTACATATAAATTTTTCAGCCCCCAGTTTCAATTAGAAGAACTTTTTAGAAAACTTCTAAAGGCTCAAAGAGACAGACAGTGGAAGAGAAAATTATTACTTCGTTATATAAGTAAATTTAATGCACCTATGCAAAACCCTCGAGAATACTTCCCAAGCCATATGTGAGTCCGTTTTCTAAAATGTTCTATATTGATACTTATGGAAAAGTGCCAAACATTGACGTTATATATGCTATAGAGCCTAAACTACTATCCATACAGGTAGTCTTAGTAATTTAAAGTTTGGTTCCTTACCTTCCCAAAGGCTACACTTCCTAAATACCTTACTGAACAAAATAATAAAATAGTTTTGATTACAAAGTAACCTTACCATTTTACGCTCAATACCTCACAGCTGAGTTATAATTGCATGTGCATGCAGCCAGAGTCGGAATCTGTAGGTACCCATTGGAAAAAGGAGCGCTCTAACAGTCCTCCTGAAGTGCTTCCCTGGAGGCTCGTAGCGCTTCTTTTCCTTATCACAGTTCATTACTTTTTAACATAGTCATATCCGCAGGGGCAAGCGCTTCAATGCTGCTCTAAATGAAAATCGAAGAAGTCTTTTGAATGTGTATTTTTGAAAGCTTTAATGAGCTTTTTGGATAATCATCGCAGTGCTTCTTCTTTAATTTCATAAGAGATCTTCAAGATAGAGAACAGTAGTAAGGCGTTTGCGTTTGCTCATGATTATTTTTGGTATTAAATTTTATGAAGTTGATAAAATAAGCCACTTGCCAGACTTATATTAACCAAAACTTCAGATTAAATTCTTCTAACCACTCTGAACATCAAATTGAAAATCAGAGATTAGTTACTTCATACAATAGTGAAAAAATCCATAGTTTAGATTCGTGGAAAATTTAATGAGATCACCCCTTGTTGCACTTCATATGCTGAGTTTCATCAAATAATCTTCTATAGAGCTTCCAAGCGATTGCTTTAGAAGCACTTGAATTACTTACTTGCGGCTTTGTTATAGCTACATTCGATATCATTAGCTACGGCATGCCCTGACGCCACAGCGACATATACAATGATTACTCAGCTGAGAGTTTTTGTTTTAGGCATCGTTCGTAGTCATGTGGGTTCGTAAATTTCTTCAAATAATTTTGTTAGGAAAGGCATAAAAATTTTATTTCAGTTCGGTGGTAGTTGCATGGCTTGTGAAGTATTCTCGAGGGTTTTGACCTATGCCACTACCTGAACCAGTGCTGTTCAAGATTTTCGTCGCCTCGCTCCGTATGACAATTTTGAATTTTGATTTTAGAAAATATAAAAAAGTCACACGGGTTCAAATCAGGTTAAAAGGGGAGGTGGGCATGATCCATAATTGTTAGTTATGTTGTTTCGACCAATCTACCCACACACAATAAGCCATTTGTTTCTTTGGTGCAGGATCCAGCAGCTGTTCTCGGATTACAGTTGTGGCCGTACAAATGGTACAAACTCTTAGGCGCTCACATTGGTTTTTTATACATTTTTGCTCAAGACGAGTGAATATACTAGGTACAATAAAAAACTAATAATAAATCTTGTACTGAATATCGCCGATAATAATAATAAAAACAGTGTATGGGCTTTTTAAATAAAGCTCGTATACCTATATTAGCTAATATGAAGCTAGAGAACTATTATATGTAGTAGAAATCTTCATTTAACATCCTACAATCTTGGATGTCGGCTCCGAATTACCGAGTGAAATATCACTCTCAAATTACAACATCCATATAGTAACCATTTCGAGGGCGAAGATATTTTAATGAATTTTTTCAGTACAGATTCATTCTTTTTTAGATAACTCAATGGTTTCTAAGTGTCCTCCATTTGTTCAATATCTGCGTTACCATACAGCTACCAAAAAGTAGTAAGCCCTAATTCCTCTTACATCCTTCGTTAGCTTATAGGCTATCTCTGAACTTTGACAAAAATATAAAAGAAAAAGTATAAAAAAACTTACGGCCCCTACTGTAAGTAAACCACAATTTTCTGATTCATTGTAATATTATTATTATATATTATTATTAATCAAAAGGTTTCGTTGAATTGATCGTTTTCTAGATTAGTTGATAATCTACTTTGGGAAATATGCGGAAACCTTGTGTGATAGATTCACTACCAGGTCCCTTTCTTTTACCTGACAAAACCGTTATCAAGCCAACAGTCTGTAGTTGCTATTAACCTGAAAATCTAACTACTTTTAATAGTCTAGAGAATAGACGATATTTCAATGCCACACAATATGAATTACAAACGTTGCGTTGTTTCTTTGATGTGTCCTAATCCCCAATTCTAATTTTTGTTAGCTAATCTTATGGGATCGCAAGACTGCATTGATATCACTCTACGTCTTTCAAACACATTATTTATTTATTTAAAACAACGTATGATAATTTGTTTTTCAGTGAAACGATTTTGGGGTTTTTTTTTTAACAGAAAACTGGATTTTATTCTTTATAAAAAGTGATTCTCAACAAGAATTTTTTTTTTTTAAATTTACATGAAACTCACTTTGTTACTAGGGCGTTGATGTTTTATTGAATCTTTCAAGATCCGGTTATATAACCAAACAAAAAAATTTTTTTTATTAATTCTTAAAAATATGGCAAAGGTTAAAAAAACAAAATTTTTTTAATTCTGTAGATACATTGTACATAGTATACAAATACATATAAATACATATAAGTATGTAATTCGAGAGCATTGACCAGTTGATTAACGAAAAAATTATATTTTGATTTTAAATATTTGAACAAATATCCTACGTCGTTGAAGCAGAATAAATTAATTTAAATATCATTTAAATATAATTACTATATTAAATTCTATCATATTTTCTCTATAAACTAATATTATTAATAATATTTTCTAGTGATTTAAACAAAATCTCACCATCATAAAAATATCTATATATTCTACAAAAACAATTTCAATTAAAATTTACACGTACTTACAAAATAGTATAAAACTGAAATGATTAAAAATGAAGCAACGATAAACTACAAAAAATATTACTGTGCAATGGTAGCAAATAATTACCTAAAACCGAAATTAAGACACGCAAGTAATGATGCTACTACTCAAGTGTTAAGCGTTGAAGGTCGGCCACCAGGAACAGTAAGTGAATGTACGATTGCGTGGTTGTGGCACAGCGTCAGTCCAAACCAACAATAATACTAACCAAGAGATACCACACCAAAAGTGAATGTCTTCATAAGTACTGATGGTTTCAGATGTTTTCTAGAGTCATTGGACATACAAGTATGTATGTAAGTACTCTGGTATGAATTAAGCTGAGATTTGATCACTTTTCGTTTTATATTTTTTAACTGTAGAAAATTATGTCATAAAAAGGGATTAGAAGTTAAGAGAAAATGAAATTCAATGAAAATAAAAGTTGTTAAGAGAAACTGCTAATTGTAGTGTAGTGTAGTGCTAGAAATTATAGTATAAATTAAAGGGAATTAACTCCCCCCTTCTGTTTGCCCATGTTGATATACGCTCTTTATGAAAACGGGGTCCCCTCACTAGAAATTTTTTTTCACCAACGTTATTGCTATTTCCAGCATCAACAACGAATATCAATTTTAGCTAAATTTCACTAGCACAGCATTCAGTCCCCTTTTAAAACTCAGTCGTCAAACTTTACCTTGTGTTTCCTTTAAAATTCCGTATATGTTTTTACTTGTATCGATTTCTAGCACAGTTATTTCAGAATTAAATTCAATCCCACTTTTTCCGCCATTAAGAAATGCAATTAGAGTTTTTTACAAGATGAAAAAAAAAATCTAAACAAAACTATAAAGGAAAAATTAGAATTAAATTAGATAAGAAAAAGTGAGAGAATAGAATAAAAGCAAACATTGAAGTATTGAATTGAATTCGTTTAAGAATATTATTCATGTGTTGCATTGTGCACCATTCTCAATCAACTTAATTCTTCTATTCAGTAGATATAGATGTATTTAAATCCGTTGTATCCTTAGCAACACTGGAGATGTCTGTTATACATAAGCTCAAAAGTAATGGCTCTAGAATAGAACCTTGCGGAACTTTGAAGAGTAACGGTCGTAGAATGGAGCCTTGTGGAACTTCTCAGACTATAATCCAAAAAATATTATTTATTCGCGTTTTATAAACAAAAGGACGTGTTTCGCCCGACTGAGGCATCATCAGGTTGCTAACTAACTAGCTGATCTGAGGTTACAATTATTTTTTCTAGTATGTTAGCGGATCTAGTAACCTGCTATTTGAATACTCATCTAATTGATCGTTGAGAACGTGTTTGTGTAATGTTATTGTCTTCTTTATCTCGAATTGTTCATACTTATCTAAAATATTAGTATTCGTGTTTCTTCGATGTTTAGATAAACCTGATAGTGCTCTGCCGTTTTTAGCTCCAGAAATATGTTCTAAATATCTAGTTTTTCTTTTTCTTTTTCCAATCTATAAACCTGAACAGTCATCACAGCCGATTTCATATACCCCAGCGCTCTATGGCTTCTAGTTTAGGTTCTATCTTATTGTTTAGTAGGAGATTTTTCAGGTTTCTCTTATCAAAATTGCTGGTTGAATATCATACTCATACTCATACTTTTTCTGATGTACCTTCAATATAGGGCACTTTCCTCCACTTAGCTATTTTATTTCTATTGTCTTATCTTATGGGTAGATTATATTCGTAGCACGTTTTTTGTTTCGATTCTAAGTAAATCATAAATTGTTCTTTTTTTATATCCGTTATTGACAGCTATTTTAGTAATGGTGCTAAGTTCAATATTAAAATTTGTTTGCTTAAGCGGAATAGGAAGCGGTCTATCATAGCATGGAATGCTGCTAGTTTAGTGTTCCAATGATTATTGGAATTTAAAGGAATAATAGTGTCTGAGAATGTATCTTTTCTATAAATGTTGATATCGAGGTTCCCATCAACAATTGTGATGGTATAAGGTCAAGAAAATTTATTTTATTGTAACTAATTTCTACAATAAATTTTATGGATGGTTCTGTTTTATTTAAAATGTCTGCAACGAATTTATTAAGTTGTCTTGTTGTACCTGTCCAGATACAAAAGACATCGTCGTCATAACGAAACCATACTAAGATATATTTAAAAAAAAGCACAGTTTTTGTTTGTGAATAAATTTTGTTCGAAATTGTTGAAAAAATACTCGGCGAAGATAGTAGAACAGCACTACCCATACTTAGACCTTCCTTCTGCATGTAAATTTTTTGATTAAATTGAAAATAATTCTGGTTTAGACGCACATTAATTAAAGATTTTAACTGTGACGACCTCTCAGGGTTATTAATCTTTTTATCAATAACTTCCTTAAGAATATTTTTAAGTTTGGATACAGGAATCGACGCAAACAAATTACAAACATCGAACGAAACTAATTTTGCATTACATGGGATCTGTAAGTTTTTGACTTTGTCAATCAAATGAACATTATTTTTTACTGTATAGTCAGGTTTAAAACTTAATAAAGCCGGGATTAAAACACTAATCTTCTTACACAAATTCTGTGCTGGAGCTTTAATGGCTGAGCACACAGGTCTAATAGGTTCATTAAATTTATGTAACTTGACCAACCCGTAAGGAATCGGTATGGAGGAATTACTTATCTTCGAAAAATATTTTTCATGATTATTCAATACTAAGCCTGCAATATTGACTGATTTGACAACATCTCTTTGAAATTTATGTGTTGGATCCGTTTTTAATTCCATTACGTTAACGCTAGACAAAAAATTATAAATTTTCTCTATATATACATCTTTCTTTAAAACTACTGTCGTATTTCTCTTATCGACTTTAGTTAAAATTAAATCATTTTCCACTAATTTCTTTTTAATTGAACCTATTGTCCTACTCTCATTTATCTGTCCATCACGTCTATTTGTACCTAAATGATTTTTTAAAACTTTTGCACATTCTGCTTTACCGATCATGCTATTTTCGTCTAGTGCCGTATCAATATGTATACACAAATCAGCGAAATTTACAGATGTTATTGGTAGTTTCGGTGCATACTGCAGTCCCTTATTAAGCAAATCAAATTCTTCTAGGTTGAACGTAAAGTCACTCAAATTTGTCACCCGTGTGAAAAATTGCTGCTGCTGGTGATGATGTTTGTGATGAGTTGAAGCGTAAGCGTTCTTAATGTTGACTGTGTTTTATTGTAAATCAACTTACTTATTTTATTCCTTTGGCTTACATACTGGACATGGGCTAAGCTTCTCGCCTTTTCATTATATTTCAGCAGAATCTCATCAAAAATCAGTGTGTGTAATCTCAAAGACAATATTCATCCTGTATGTAGAAGTACCCCTATGTTATCTCTTTGTTTGTATTGCGATTGAATTTCTAGTTGAAGCTATTTACGTCTTGCGAAATACTATATATGTATCACACTTTTAGTAATCGACCCTTTTCTATTGTACTTAAGATTCTGTTTGATATGATTAGGGAATACATTAAACTTTAAGCAGGAGGTATTAAACCACAAGTGATTAGAAATGCGTTTAGATAAGAAATTCGTATGAACAATTCGAGATAAAGAAGGCAATATCATTACACAAACACGTTCACAACGATCAATTAGATGAGTATTCAAATAGCAGGTTACTATATCCGCTAACATACCAGAAAAAATAATTGTAACCACAGATCAGCTAGTTAGTTAGTAACCTGATGATGCCTCAGTCAGGCGAAACGCGTCGTTTTGTTTATAAAACGCGAATAAATAATATTTTTTGGAACAACACAAGTGTTTTTATTTAACTTTGTTTAAATGGCTTACAGTAACAAGTTCCAACAAGTGCCTTCAAGAAATTCACTTTATTCCCAGACTAGTAAAAGTTGGGTATATACATGAGTTTTTAGGTAATCAGTTGATTACTGATTATCCTATCTTGTTTACACTATAGTTGATGCTCGTTACCAATTGCCACCAATTGAGGAAGCATCAATCTTGCGGAGAAGATATTGAGCTGATGATGCCAAATGTTAACAATTGGATAACCTGTATGATGAATCTTCAATCTTGAGCGTGTGCCAGATGGTTGACGTTACCCCATTTGAGGTAAGGGGTAAACTCGTCCTGTCGTTAATGAATGTAAAGGACTGTCCCTATGACAGTATAAAGAAGTTATCCTGGCGAGAAACAATTACTCGAGATAGTAGTCTTTAACGAAACCAGAAGACTGTGGTGGTATCCTATGGTCCCTATGATAATATGATCTGGTGCTAGGCTATAGAGACTTAGTTACTTGAAATACGGCTGAAAAATAATAGTTATTATGTTCAGAGGAAAGCGGTGCAACGGGGTGTCCTTGCAGTTCCTATGACCACAGGAGAGAATCCAGTATGATTACATTAGTACTGGGGCACGACCTCTGTAACCTTCCTCACGACAAGAATGGCGAGAAGCGGTAATTTAGCTGCCGGTATGCAATACACGAAGTGAAGTCAATCTGCAAGCGGTCGTAGATAAACCAGTACTGTCGTTACGACAGTACAGTGATAGTCGAAGGATGAGGTTGCTTGCGCCTCCAGTGTACTGTTCCAGTTGCGGTTCTTGATTATCAAATATAATTTGTCGAGTTATTCACTGAATGCGGGTCCCGTCGTATCTTTACAATTGTCTGAAAAAGTAAGACATATGGAAGCATAAAGAATTAAAACAGGTCTCTGATATTTTGTCCCAATAGTCCTGGATATATATTTTAAAATATTTTCTCTTTTTATAAAAAATCTTAGGTAGGTTTTCAGAAGAGACTACTCATATTTTTTTGTTTTCTTTTTCACAACGTTATAAATAAAAAAAAATCCACGCCTGCCTAGCTACGGCTTTCTACGTTCGACAAGGTATCGCTAGCGGTGACTTTTGTGATGAACGTACCCTGGTTTACACGGTGTGTGACGAAGGTTTGGAAATGGGCGAACTGAGGCCGAAGCGTCGCCACAAGCTCTCCAGTTTCATTAAAATCTGTTGGAAAAGAATTTTTTATATTTACAAGGGCTGATGAAGAAAAATTATATGAATGCATGTACAACGGAGTAATTTTGAGCTTGATTTTTAGTTTCCCCTTTGTTAATATTGAATTAATTAATTTTAGTTAAAGCGAAAATTACTCCCAACACAATTTTCCTGTATTATTGATAGCTTTAACAATAGGGTAGTAGCCGTTTTAATCGGGTTTTGCTTTTTCTATAATAAATAAGGGGCTTGGCATTGTAGGACAGCCATCGAAGTATTAAAGAAAACACTAAGTATGTGTTCACTTTGTGTATATTTTTGACAACTAGATCTAAATAATTCTTGTTTTCTTCTTGAGTCGTTCGTCTTTTTCTACTCTGGTTAGTGAATGCTTTTGGACTATTGAAATTCATTTTTACCTAATTCAGAATTTGAATGAATGAATGAAAACATCATCATGGAATTGATCAAAAAAATCTTTCACCGATGTAAGCATGTTGTCAGAATTGAAGATATCAATGAATGCATGAACGATCTTTTTTTCGTAAATATGGAGTTTTTCAAGGTACAATTCTTCTCCTATACTCCTTTTTTTTTCTCTGTTGTATGAATTAAAATGATCTTCCTAATGCGCAGAAAAAATTTCAAAGAAAAAGTAAAATAAACAGAAATTCTATCCGTTAGTTGGCATACCAGAATGGTAATGAATATATCTGAAAATATATTATGTACAATACATAGAAAAAATGGAAAATTATCACTTGATGTAGTAGTAACAATAGAGGAAACAAAAAGAGAAAGATTTTCTATTTAAAAACAAAAAACAAAAAGGAAGTATTATATTCTGTCTTCATTTTCTCCTGTCATGCATTAATAAATTCGCGTAAGATTACCTTAAGACCAAAAGTAATCAAGTGGAAAATATTCATTATGACTGAAAATGATTAAAAAGCATGAAACTGAAAATAATTTCAAAAGACCCGCAAATATACTTGAGTAAACCTACTTCAATTAATTGTCACTTTAGGATAAACATAACTTCCTCTACTACGTTAATTAACTATTGCGCAACTATCTTGCACATTAATGTTAATATGTTATGTTCGACAAGATGATTAATGGGCAACCAAACAACAGAGGCTCAAGTCCAGTTGCAAAAGTTCACAATCCATGTGCACTTTTGTGGCTGTAGTAATTTTCTACATATGTAGGAATTCTTAATAGTAATAATAATTCACAGTAGAAACAGTTCAGCAGTCAGCAAATATTATTATTCAATGGGTGAACAAACCTATAAGACCGGAAAACATTAACTGACTTGAATGGTTGACATTTCTCTTATTGTTTGTGGGATGTAATTAATAAATATTTTGCAAACAAATTATGTGTGTATATATAAAAGAGTATAAAAGTTTATTTAGGTTTTAATCATTTTTAAAATTTAAGCACAGTTTTTTTTTTTTAAATACATCAACACCAGTTTTTCATATTGAATTTCAGAAGGTAAAAATCTTCACTGTGCTTACAATAACTTAACTATCACACTCTGTACTCAGAATTAAACCCTTTTTACGTTTTTTCCACCTTTTTTCATTATAATCTGAGAAACTTCAATAAATTCCTAAGGGTAGGCCATTTTCTACTCTTGAATGATCTTTTGTTTCATTTTCGCTGGATGTGCTTAGAGAAAGGTGCAAAAAATGAAAAAAAAAATTCATTTGAAGATTGAATTCCATGTGGAAAACTGCCCTCCGAAAAACTAGTAATTAAATTAAAAAAAAAAAAAAACTGAGTTAAAATTCCAAAATTTCTCCAACGATTATCTATCATAAAATTTTAAATCATTACCGCATCTTAAAAACATTAGAATATTTATGTACCTCCACTACGAATTTTTGCTTGTATCACCTAGTCAGGGCTGTTGACAAGAAAAACGATGATTCCAGATATAAACTCAAGTTCATGGAATACTTTTTGTGGGAGAATTGTACTAAAAGTGCAACACTCGTAGAAAACTGTAATTCTATCGAAAACTTCACTAACATGGGATGGATACACTTTATGTCGAATTCGATTGAAATTGAGATTCATTCTGGATTCAAGTCCATTCACATGAACAATTCAAACCTTTATCTTCGACATCATAACAGTTCGTAATGTCCTATACCGAGTTAAGCTCTACATCAATTCATATCTCTGCCTACAAACTTTGACTTATTATATAATAGTTAAGCAGGTATGTTAGATATGGTCTATTGTCAAATATCAAACTAAGTAAAAGAATTGGAACAGGGTAGCGAAATCTTTAATATTTCTTGGAGACATTACAGCTAAAAGCCGTCTCAGTAGAAAACTTAAGTAATTTCAACTGTCAAAATATTTGAGTATACTTTCTCTAGTGGTCAATTCAGTATACCCAGCAGGCGAATTCTCTATATTTTATATTGTGTACTTTAAACTTCTAATGAATAGTCCTGCCACAGGTGTATTGAATTGAATATAATTGACTTCCGGGCATTCTATTACCATAAAAGTCCTGCGGTCAAGTTAAATTAATGGACTTCCACATTAAGTAGAAACTAAGCTCCAACAATTATCAGAAATCTTGTAAAGAGATTTGTGATAATCAGTATGTCCTTACATAATTTCACTAGCTGTTAGGAGGATAAGGACTAAGATTGGAATACAGAATGCAAATAGTGTAAAAGTTGCCTACGATCATTTACTTTCGACTTTTCGTACACTTATCTAAAATAATACCTTAAGGAAATTACATATAAACTTTCTTCCCTATGTTACAATTCTAAAATTAATAATATGTATTCCTTTTTTTACAGGATCTGTACTACATGGCCTTCGGTTATCCTGAAAAAGATTTGAAAGGTGAAATTGCTCTAGTTACTGGCGGTGGTAATGGAATCGGAAGAATTCTAGCCCAACGTTTAGGTGAAATGGGAGCAAAAGTTATAATATGGGATATAAACCAAGAAGGTAAATATTTGAAAATATTTTCAGTAATTTTAATGTTTATATTTATGAACACAAAGCCGATTACTTTTAATACCTATTTACACTAATGAACACGAAGTTGATCTCTATTCTCACTATATACCCACCTTAGGACAAGTGTTTGTAATCTAACAGGTTTTTTGCATTGATTTATGAATATTTTAAAGATTTCAACCTTTAAACTTGGAACTCTTATATTGGAAAGAACTCTGTAACACAAGTTTCAGCAATTATAATTTTTATTTTTAATTTGACTATGGTGGAAATATGTAGCTCTGTAGAGTGATAGACTGTAGCTGATAACCTTGGCACGTGTTAAAAATATAATAATATTCTTGTGAATAATGAGCTTTTTAGGATAAAGCATTTTAAGTCTGTGAACTTTTTATATAGAAAAAGTGTGTGAGAATGTTTTGTAAGTAATTTATCATTTTATGTTAATGTGTAGTCGAATTTTTATCTTCTTTCTTCTGTATTGTAGTTTTGGCTACATACAAAATTTTTTATATATGTAGGTATGTATGTATATAAGAAATGCTTAAGCCTTGAATGTGAAAGCAAGTAAAAAATTAAAGGAGCTCAAAAATTTGTAATCAGGAAAAATGCAAACAACAAATATTTTTTTCTTTTCTTATGCATATCCTCAAACATGTAACACATACACATTGTAATTATTGTCCTGCTAAGTTTTCTCAAAAGATTTCGTATATAGAAAATTTTGTTAAGCGTCAAATTCGGCTATTTATTGGCCATATGAATGCCCATTAAATACGTAGTCTTGCCATAAGCTCTGTGCCTAAAAAAAAGGACTCTTAATTTAATCAGATGATTAATCTTATAGCAAGCCTTGACATTTAAAACATTCCACAATCCAAAGTTATCCAAAGGTTTAAGAACTTTTTTTTAAGTTTCCTGAAGTCTATTCTTTAGCGGTGATAAATTCAGACAAATCAGTCTCCAACCAGCACAGTAGCGTTGTGTCGACCTCGCTTAATGTAATGGAAGGCATGTCACTTGAGGACTTCGATATATTACATTCTCCAAAATATCACTTTCGTGATTAGTTACACATATTTTAACGACTTGTTCGCAGAAATGCAATTGAGTGACCTATAATGAAATTTTTTTTCATATATTAATGAGATTTAATAGTGACTGCCATTAGCGTGTAGCTAACGCAAAATCCTCGCTCTTGTCGTTCTTATTTAACGTAAATCCTGTCCTCACACGATACTTACTACTCAATGTATCGGTCTGAATTGATTTATTTAAACTAGTTCAAGACCGGCTTAAATTATTTTATAAAGAACCCCCTTTAATTAGACAGAATTCATGGTATATATTGCTGTACAGATATGTTTAACCAGATGATGCCAATTAATCTTATATCGCCATTTCATGGTATAATTTGAAAAAAATATATATATTTTATGGATAATCAAGCTTAAGGAAATATTCGAATTATCACTTTTATTCGTTCCTAAATGATACATCTCTAGTTTCTAGTTATCCCACATGACTTGCGAATATCACAGAATATTCAAGTCACGTTCGAATGAACTCTAACCGGAACAAGAATATTCATCATCGATAATCATCTCTCGTCATTTATGCACCTCTCACATGACACTTCTTCGTCTTTACTTGGTGATGTCAGGCGCGTTTCTAGACCTGCAGCTTAGGGGGGTTTAAAACTAAAATCTTCGAGGGGGAGGAACAAATCGGAGGAAGTTCTTTTAATTTTTTTTTAATCATATTTACGTTATATCACAAAATCCAATTTTCGGTTTGATTTGGAAAATCTATCGATAATATTATTCACATCAATGTCGATCTCAGGGTGGACATCAAGGACTCATAATCAGATACGCCGTCTCGTGCAGAGATTGTAGAAATAGATGCAAGCGATTTAACTGAGAGCGAGCTTGCACTTTGAGTCACATTTAAAGGAATGGGACTAGGAGTACATGATATGTTACTGACTATTTCTTCTGATAGGAAGTTAACTGATCTTGCTTTCTTCTGAGAAAAGTTGTCAATGGTATTATTAGTCTTCCGCTTCACACTTTCGCTACTATATCTATCTTCATCGCTAATTAATATAGCAAGTTTATCATTCTGCTACAAATTAAAAGTACACGTGAAGTTAAATTAAACAAGGCTACCTGAATTAATACGAATGTACAAGCCAAGCAACGCCAACTACCGCAGAGGAAAGCAAATGGATTTTATTTTTATAGTTTTGCCGCAAAAAATTTTGAAGAAAAATTGTAAAATAAATTTTAGCGGTACTCGAATCAATCCAAATGATAGTTTTCAGTCACCAAAATTCGAAAGAAAAATGTTCAAGTAAATTTCTAAGAACAAAATGTATAATTGCCAACGCTCATAAATATCTTTAGCGACCAAGATCAACCAAGGCACCTGAATCAATATAACTCTTTGGAACCATGGTCGGCCACCAGTAGTGCATGTAAAATCTAAAGGAAAATGTCAAATCTCTCTAAGAAAACTGAATGCTTGTGTCCTTGTCCGAAAGAATGAACCACCAGAATCAATCCACCAATTCGTTTGGACCGTTGCAAGAATTTAATGCTTCCCTACGAACGTTAAAATTTTGAACAACTCAGGCTTGAATTAGTGTCGCTACGAAAAATAATGAATGATTGCATGGAACTAGGGTTCTACTGGAAGAACCCTAAATCAAAATTCGTTAAGTAAGTTTTTATGCTTCTGTTGCGAGGTCCCCCACCAAGTTGTCCTGTCATCAGCGATTTGATGTCGGAAAATTATATAGGTAAAAAAAAAAATTCTGATCGCTGACCAAATTCTTAGAAACAATAACACTTTCAAGTCTTTAAATTGTGTGCTTTTTCATCTATAGGAGTAATCGGTGCAACAAAAATATAAAAGCATCATAGCATCATACCATCCTGTGATATGTATGATAGATGACTTTTCGACATTATATAAAAACAAGAAAAATCTAAAAAAATCAGACACGTTTCAAAGACTGGGAGCTACGAACGAATGACTATTATACCCAATCCAAACTCCACTATTACTACCCAAAAGAAGACAAAAAAATGCTAGCCGTCGCAGCAGATTAGAAAAGTGCGTTAGAGCACCAATTAATGCTTGAAAATAATATAAAAAATAAATCTATTCTCAGAAGCTTTCCTAGTTTTAGAAGAAAGCAACTAAATAGGAATCGGAGATTTGAGAAATTTATTTAGAAGAAAATAAATTTAATCAAATCACATTTCCCAAACCTTCCGTGTTACAGAATTAATAGAACTTAACCCCGTATTGAACATAATAAATCTGTTTAATTCTAAAGTATAAATCCATGCGACACTTGAGTCAAAGCACATTGCTCCTTGCTTTTATTGCTATTGCTTTTTTGCTTGTATGTGACATGTTCCAATGGTTATAGGAAATCGATAAACGAATTGAATGACTCCACTACCACAATAATGGTAAAAAACTGACCAAATTAACAACTCACACTACCTTCATTCATACCTAAACCATCTTTATTTTGCAATCCAACGTTCATAAAATAAATTGATTTTCCTCATTTTAAATAAATAAATGACACATTTCACTCTCACAGGGCAAATAACTTTTCATAAACAGATGATGATCATGGCACAACAACAGACCCTTAATAAATTTTTTTATCTGTTTTTTTTTCTGTTTTTTTTTTTATCAAAACTTTCCATACAAAAGGTTGAGACAAGGTCAAGAACAAGATTTCGTCGTTAATATAAATTTCCTTTGGCTAATAGGCTTTTGTTGTTTTCGCATCACACACATTCGCTTTCGGGTCATTCATTTCATTCGCAAAATTCCCTGAGAAAAAGACGATGATTTTTTTTTTTTTTTTTGTAGGCAATTATCTTTGATGTAATTTTAAAGACATGTGCGCAAAAAGAAATCAACCTCACGTTGCGTTGCAGATAAATCACCTCTGATGATGATGTTTTACGAAATAATCTCTGGTGCAACACAATCAGTATTTCATTTATATTTTAATACTCGTTTTGTGTGTAGCTATTAATTTCAACGAAATAGTATTTCGAAAGTGGGTTCCTAGTAAATCTAGGCCTAAGTCTATCTAAATACATAAATTTATAATCATAAAATTCGAGGTCAGACATCTATTAGCTAAACCTTTTTATTATGTTTGTTTTCTATTCATGATTTACTTTGATTTGGGCAATAACATATTTGTAAAATTTTAATTCATGCATGTTTGAAAAGATAGATAAATTACTTTAATATTCATCTATATATCATTTGAAACAAATTTTCAAGGGTGGGAAATTCAAAACTTACTGTATTGTCAGTTGCTCAACTCTTTTTTTTTATAATCTGAATGGGGGGGCTCAACATATATCTAGATAAAAGATTTTTTTTTTTTTCTATCAGAACCAGCTTAACACAAGCCCACTGCAGTGACACGTTTGATAGATAAACGGTCAACAATACATGCTTTTCATCATTTAGTCGGTGTTAGTATTAGTCGATATGTTAAACTAAACATAAACCGAACACCGGATAAAATGACATGCAACATAACAACAAAAATTTAAAAAGAAAAATTAAATATAACAAAAACTTAAATATTATGATCTAAAAAAAAAATCCTTTATAGCAACTAACTTTTCTAAATTGATTATTGGATTGAATATTGTAAAAACCGTGATCAGCATAAGGCCAATAAAAACAAGTTGATGTCCAACGAGTGGTAAAGTCGTTGGGCATTAATATATTGTATTTTGGAAGCTCAAAAACAGAATGACGTAAAACATCTCGAAATCATAATATAAAATCATCATCAGAAGAACGTATAAAAAACAAAAAAATTTCATGAATTTCAATTTTTTCTTTTTCTTACTCTTACTCTTATGTTTTTACATAAGTACATGCATAAAAGAAGAAAAATCTCATTCTATGTGACCTGCATTTTGTCAAAACAAAACGAATAAAAATCTTAAATTATCATTTCTATAGGTCGCTCTTACCAAATTCCATTGGTGTTTGTAAATCTGCATAAGACTTAATTCCTAAATTTTTCTAGTATGTTATGGATATTATAAAAGCAACGTTATTCTTGTGAATGAAGTGTGCCATGAATTCTAAGCTTTCGCTAAATTAACATAATATATCTACATAAATGTTTGTTTGAAAATATTATAAACGAAACGATTTCCTGTTAATATGTATGTATATGTTTTATAAATACCTACATAACCCAATCTAATCACGTAAATCAGTTGAACTGCATTATGCCTCAAACGATGAAGTAAATTGTCAGAAAATTATCGTAAAATTACCATAAAATTACTCAAATTAATAAATTCTATATTATTCTTATTTTTAGGTCTAAACGAGACAGTAAAAATCGTCCAATCCTTGGGTGCAGTCTGCAAGGGATATGTTGTCGATATTTCAAAAAAAGAGGAAGTATACAAGTCTGCCGACACAATCCGAAGAGATATGGGTGATGTAAGTCGTAAAAAAAAATATTTTCATTTTTATAGAGGGATGTGATTTGAATTCAATTATTTTTAAGAATGCTATTATTTTTGTTTTATTCTTTATTTACAGTCAATGATATTTTAATTATTATTCTTTCATGAAATTTCAAGTACATATTTTTTATTTAAGGTTATTGTAAAATTTACGACGTTTTTGTACTTTTACGATAAGATGAAGAACGAAAATTTAGTATTAATTGAAGGTTTGAAAGTGTACGTTTACACGTTTAATATTTTAAAGACACTTTTCATGGTATGATGACATAATTCCCACGATCATAAAGTCTATTTTAATTTTTTATTATTACGTCACACTGCAAATGGTCATAATCATTACTAATATAATTTTGGGCACAATAATTTACTACATATAAAGTTTTAAAAAAGTAACTTTAACTGAATTTTTATTCTTTGACGATTAAATCGCTTATTTTGTGAATATTATGCCTATTTCAATGGCAAATTAATATTTGCGCTATGGCCTTGACGATTATATTACGCACCGTTTTTAATACCCTTCTATACTACAAATACTAACTATTATAACAATAAAATTTAGTAATCTCCCTCATTAAAATTTGTTCCATTAACCTGTTGTTTTCTAAATTTTTAAGTTAAGTACATTAAAGCGACACCTTGCTTCATCAAAATTGTGGAATGAAGCAAGCTTTTTTAAGGGCAATATAAAAGAGTTACAAAATGTATGTGTATGTATATGGTCATTAAAATTTTAGTTATAGCAGTTTCAGCATTACTAAATGTATACATCAATTTTATGAAGAAGTTTAACGATGTTTATTTTTTTTTGCAATTTACTTGATTACAAACTCAATTCAGTAAATTAAACTGGTTATGATACGAGAGTATGTTGAAAAAAAACAGCAAAAGCAAAAACTCGTTCTATGCGAATTAAAGTAATGTTGTAGATTTTGTCATTGATACGCATTAATACTAGATACCTAAATATGTACATTATATCAACTATATTATGTTCAACTTTTGAAAGAAGTTTTCTTCATATGTGGGAATTAGTTTTAAATTTTTTGCTAAATCTCCATGTTTTATATAACAATGATAGAGATTACTCTATAGGATTTTTTACCGGGTTAAACTTATATTTGTTCAAGAAAGAACTTTTTTTGGATTCTCCGGTATATAGCAAAAGCTAAAAAATGTTTTTAATTTGTTATTTCATCACACAACCCATTAACATTTTGGGTGACAAGTTTCAAGTCTTAGTTTGACTCATCAACTGCTGTGCAAATTTGTTCTTTTGTCCAAATTTCTAAATATTGCTTCAAGGAGGATAAGAATATATATCATTAATTTAAACCAGTCGCTGAAGTTGTCTAGCACAGGTTCTGTAATATCCAATTTAATTTAACTTCTCGGAGGGGAAGTAGATACATAGAGAATCGTCTGCATAATTTAAATTTCATGCTGAAATTTTCAGCCTTATACGTACTAGCCTAAATCACCACACTGTACCGAAATCTATGTGCATTTGAGCGAATGGCATTCGAATATGTATAGTTAATAATCGGGGTAGGGATTTCGGTTTAAGAATCAATCCGCTGTAAACTGATCTTCGGTTTTTAATAATATATATATATATATATAGTAATTATTTCAACAAAAATTTGCCTTCAAATGGCTTCCTCCATACATTCAAAACTAAGGTACAGAATGAAAATCTATGAAATCTAGGATTTTCTTAGATACAAAACTATGTTGAAGGCCGCAACTGGAAGGCAAGGCGTTGCTTTATTACATAGTTTGCGTAACTTTGTCCCAAGTAGCTTTGCAACCTGGTTGCTCCACCTGGGATTTGTTATCTTTTACTTCAGAAAATAGTTTTCATGATATGAAAGTATCACAGCTTGATGGATACGTTCAACGGCTATTTCAATATCCTCACTAGTTTTCATTATCAAATTAATCGATTCATTTAGATTTTCTGTAAGGTACCATTTATAGGCTTGCTAGTCAACATGTCTAAGTGAAAAATAAAATGTTGTACCGGTGAAGTCAGTAACAATTTCGAATCATATTTGTTTGTGATCTAACATTGATGGCGTATCCGAAAAAATGTGCTTGATGAATAGATTCTTAGGGTGAGATAAAGTAGTTTTTGTCTTATAATATTTGTAAGGCTTCGTTTATTGTTAGTGTCGATATTCAATACGTGCATTATGAGATCATGCTTTAATAAATCTTTGCAAACATTTTTAAAAGGAAACAAATACACTGATCCTGTGAAAGTTTCTGTGTGGTAATCGAGCAGTATTTGAACACAAATGACTACTTCCATTTTTTAAAATAGTATATATAAGCGGTTGATAGATGGTTGACAGTCGTTTCTATCAATGGAAATTCTACTTCAGTTAAGATTAACTAAATTTAATGTATTTTTTCTAAAAAATAAGAAGAAAGTATTAAGTATAATAGTGCAATACAAAAACACTTCTTTAGCCCAACAGGCTAGAAGTAAAACTCATAACAGGCCTATTCTGTCGGCATTGCCTCTAATATATCGAAATACTTACTATGTTATGAGCGAAGTTGAGAAGTTGCCTTAAGGAGGACGACAACATGTTCTTTGTAACCGCGAAGAGTAGGCCCTGCAGATTTCATAAAACAGCTCAAGTTCGAGTTCATAAAAGATCTCATTTGTAGCGCAGTAACTTGTCTGACCGCCCCTTTATTATTAAAATGAGTTACAAATGAATGTATTGGAACAATACAAAGTATGTACTCATCCGTCTGATAGCTTTCTCAAAAATTTTCATCTTTGGACATATCATAAGACAATTTACTTTCATGTTCTATTAAACATGAAATCGAGAGTTACAATCTCATGGTTGATGGTTAATGAGCACAAAAACGAAAATAAGCTATCTTCAGTTTGAAATTAATCAAAAAACAAACCCTTGAAATTTCATAAATATTGTTACATGACTGAACACCTTGAAATCAGTTCAACTACGGAAATATTTGATGCCGGAAATCTTTTCACTTAAGCTTTACTTTGATTTCAAGAAGGCTAATTCTAAAAAAAATACGTTACTAAAAAATTCGCCGAACTTTTTTGACCCTGCTACTTCTGCTGCTTCTCCTGCTTTTGTGCTGATTACTTGTCTTGATAATTACGTGAAACTTACTACTGTACATTTTCGTCAGAGATCTCTTCCGTTTCCTTGGGTGAGACTTTTATTACTCCAGTTACTGTTCGAAACGTTTAATTTACGCAAGCGGTATCTTCAATTTAATTGATTGGTCTTTTTTTTCTGTTGTTTCTGTTGTCATTTAGTATCGGATCACTAGCAAAATGTTAAGGTGAATTATGGGAATGTTATTATTTCTACATCAGCACCATTGTAATAATGACCTTCAGAGCATAAATTTCTTATAAATTCCAAAGAATAGTAAGTAGCAGGCAAACGGCGAGATCTTCTCAACCATGAAAGCGTTGTTTTCAGTTGCCTAATGCAATTAAATGATTGTATAGCATTGTTATAGGACAGACAGGTACAATGCCAACTTGTAACTATATATAAACCAAACTGCTGTCTATCTGTCTGTCTGTCTGTCTGTCTATTCAATTAATGAGTTCCTCTAAGACTAATTCAAGTGCTTGATTACTCTTTTCCTTTCCGAACTGGTTTTTCATTGGTAATTTATGGTAGAAACCTCTTATTCTACAGTAAGAGAGACTATGCGTGCTCGAATTATTATTGCAACACTTCTATGGAGACGTGTGGAATCATATACATATGCATGTATTGTACATTATTATGTATGTACTGTAGGTAGGTACATATCGGTGCTCCTGTTGGGGATTTCTAATAGACTTAACTCATTCAAGATTTAATAATATGATGTAAAAATGGTCTGGCTGCCTATTGCAATGTCTACTTTTACTTTCAATACCACTGAGCTGAGATTTTTTGTATCTGGAGAGTAGATTACTTGGTGTTGTGACTATATGTAATATGTATGCAAAAGTAGAAATGACAAGATTCAGCAACCGGATAAATGAGAAATGATTAAAATCGTTACGGAAAGCTCAACAGTAGGTGAAATTGCATAATGTTTTCATGGCCAAATGTAAAACTGACCTAATTAAAGTAGAATATTTTTTTTTTTTAATATAATGCGTGCGAATTTCTAATGTTGTGGAATAATAAGTGCATAAAAAAACTATAACCGAGTCTCACTCAAATTTTTTTTTTCATAACTTTTGAACTATTATGAATTTTGCAATTCAAAGAGAAATGAGGTACGGAAAATAAAATGTTTAATAATAGTGTCATCATCAGGACAATCACTTGAAATGCCAGCTTATGAAAATCTGTAATCTTAATTCTAAATATTTTTGCTTTTGCTTCGCAACTGTTTCATCCTGCATTTTATGAAAGCGTACAATCAATGTTAACAAAATTGGGCTCTACATATGATAAAATCCTGAGTGTCCCAACTTGTGTACCTTATCAATTCCGTACCAAACTCTAACATCACATTTTATACACAAGCTCAGGGGATAGGAAATAATGCCTTAAACACAACTGCGACGAATATAGTGGCCGGACGGACACTGTAGATTCCTATGTAATACACGCAACTGTGTTTAAGGCATAAAGGAGCGAACGGCATCCGACATTGCGGCAGTGCTTCAGCGAATCGATATGACAAGATATTGCCATATCATCAATGAGCTTACAGGTTCTCTTTTTGGATTTAATTAAGCTAAGGCTGCACGATCAGCCCCGTCGTAGATGTGGGAATTGTATTCCATTCTAGGTATGATGTAAGACTTGTAGAGGAGCACTATATTTGACAAGCTGAAATGTTTCTTACAGTTTTTAAAAAATCCAAGACATGTTTCGATACTTCTTTAGTAATCTGTTCAGCTTAATTTACTGGAAATATTAATACCAAGAATGCTTAATGGCGGTGTATCGGAAATTAATGCTCCATCAAAAGAAATCGGAGTTGTTAAATGATGATCTTATTTTAAAGAGATTAGACAGAATTGATCAAACCAATCTGCTTTACATTATACTGACTATACTAGTTCTACATTATATCCTCATATAAAGGTAAATTTATAACCTTACCTTACCTCGTGTCTGTTAAGTAGTTCACGCCATAGCTGAAAATTTGTTAGAGAACATTAACGTCACAATCGAGCCATCTTATTGCACGAAAATTAACCTTGGATAGATACATAGATATATAACTATGTAGTTTAACCTGTCTGCAAAATTATCACAATCTCTACTTCCGTGTGTGGCTGTTTTCCGGTCTAAATACTTTCATTTATACTTGTAAATATTGATTCCTTCTCTCAATGTAAACAAGTCGGTACATCAATTTAAACCTGTTATTCGGTCACATCTATTCATAAGATCTGTCACCGTAAAGTTCATGAAACCGGTTGTGCTGTATTTTAAATGCATTTGAATCCTATATATTGAAGCTCTATTGATATTGATGCCTTTCAATTCATACTCATCTTACAAAAATGGATGTTTGTGATAGTCCGGAGTGTCCTATATGGAAGAAGAACCCTGTGACTACCGAACACACTCTGTGCGCTTGACCAGCCTTTGCCCGGCACATGCTGGATACTCTTTGGCTTTGGTGAAAGAGGTTTTTTTTTTTTGTTAGCAGATTTGCACAATGGGCCCCGCTTTTGGTCTCTGTGCTTGGGATGTTTCGACCACCTGCCTAAGAAAAAAAGTCTGGTGGCGTGTGTAACCTGTTAACTGGGGAATAGATGTGAATATCGCTCAAGTGATAGATTACAAAAACGTGAATGACCATGTATATGACTCATCAAATTATGATGCCATATAACTACGCTATAATTTAATAGATAAGAACTATAAGCGTAATACGTTCAACATATTACAGTTAATTTCCATGACGAAAAATATCGTCATAGCCATTGAAGTAGTGTTCCGGGTATGACAAAAGATTTCGTCATACGCAGTTGACAGGATAATTTAAGGAGAAGGGCAACTATGGACTATAACTCGATTAAATGCTTGAGATTATGCATGACATGTGTTATCAGCAGTATTTGTTTTTAAAGAACTAAACTACACACTTTTCAATCGGTGAAAAAGGCTTGAAAGCTATTCAACTTTTAATAAAATTGAAACAGTTTTCTATGGGGATTTGAAGTATGATAACCCATTGTGTCCACAATTTAAAAACATGTATTATGTAGAAGCTCAGCAAGCATCGAAATAAAATCAAATAAAATACAATTAATCTAATATTTTTATCTTTACATATCTATCTTTATAGGTTACACTTCTTATAAATAATGCAGGCGTTGCCACTGGAAGGCTCCTACTCGATACTCCTGACTATTTAATAGAGAGATCTTTCAATGTTAATGTATTGGCTCATTTCTGGGTAATTATTTTTATTCTTTTTACATAATATACAGAATATAATATTCGCCGCTGATTTCATTTATTATTTTCTATATTTCTAGACAACAAAAGCTTTTCTTCCACAAATGATTTCCAAAGATCATGGACATATTGTAACAATTGCTTCTCTTGCTGGACATGTCGGTGTTTCAAAACTTGTCGATTATTGTGCTACCAAATTTGCCGCGGTTTGATATTTTTTTAAAAGAATATTTTTTTTAAATAACATAAATGGATTATGGATTTTTTATTAATATAGGTCGGATTTGATGAAGCTTTACGTTTAGAACTTGATGTTCTTGGTCATCATGGTGTTCAAACAACGTGTATTTGCCCATTCTTTATTCAACAAACTGGAATGTTTGATGATGTTTATGCAAGGTAAGGTTTTATATAGATTTTTGTTTTCTTTAATATGAAATATAGGTTTGAAATTATCTGCATACCCATTACAATAGAGTAGTATTTTTGAAGAGATCTAATAGTATTCGGCAAATATTTGCTCAGGTTTTTTCGGAAGAATTCTGATTATGGGAAATATTATAAAACAGTCAAATATTATGTAGTATAGACAGTCATGAAAAAGCAGTTACTACTTAAACTACTTTAAGGTGTTTTTTGAGTTGACAAAATCTGGTGATCATATCCGTGCTGAATTTCTGTTGTTTTGCTGCAAATTTCTTGAACAATTATGCCTGAGGATTGATGAATAAAGAATTTTGCCTGTAGTTGTCCTCATAAGTTATAATTTTTGTGTCTTTTACACATTTTCAGTTAAGCACCACTTTCCACTCTCTTCAAAATGATGAAAGTGGATGGCGTAATCAGAAATATTGATTTTTTGTGTTCCCTAATTACTCGTTTTTTCCAAACTAGTAATACTAACTACTAATACCATCAAAAAATCAAATTAAGCTTTGCTTAAAATGACTTTAAGGAGTGAATACATCACCCAGGAATTCCTTCTTGACTCTATACAAAGTTAGTGTGATGTTGAGTCTTTCATTCTAGTCTTTAGTTTTTCTATGTTTAAGATTGGATCATTCGTAGGCATTTATATTTCCTCCTATACATCTTCACACCTGTTTGATAGATACCAGGGTTCGATTTAAAACTTAAAAATGTAGAATTGTGATACTGCATTACTTGTTTAGCGATTAAGCTATATATCCAAAACATGGTTTTAGTTTTCAGTTCACGTAAGCTTTTAATCATGTTTTACGTATGAGATTCCCATGAATTTGGCACCACTAACACTAAACATGACTCTTCATCGGTCGGTGTTCTGCTATTTAGTTCAATATTTTACTTTCTAAGATTCTACCATCCACCCAGTTCATGCAGATTGCATGGAACAGTTACACTACACAGTAGTACTACACAGCCAATATTTTTTATTTGATCATGGAATCCCTCAATAAAAATGTGTTCTTACTGTTTCTATGATCAGGACAGTTTTGATTACAGATTTAATCCGGGACTAGTTAAATTATCATAAATCCAGTTCTGAATAGCGACGAATGTATTTCTGAAAACTTTCGACCACATTTTCTAACTTATCAGGATTATAATGAATAAGCACACAACTGTTTATAACCTGTCAGCAATGTAACATAATTGATGCAACTCAATTAATCCTCTTATCTATTGGCCATCTGTGTTTCTTTAATTAGCTTATTCTATCTTTTTTCTTAGAGCTACTTTAAAACTGGTTTAGAATAGCACAGAATTACTTGTTGGACACAAGTTAACTAAGCTTTAAGCTCGAGCTCTGAGCAGGCTATCGAACTGGCTGAAATAAATCAGTGTATTTCTGCTTTAGAACCCGCCGGTTTTGTTTTTTACATGATACTAAAATTATTAATGGCCCACACATCACAAGGCGAAATAAATTTTGTAAAAGCACCTTAAAAACCTACTGAATGGCAATAAATAAAAAAAAAAAGTTCTTATATGCTTTAAATCTACCTTTTTTTTCATTTTATTTTGTTTATTTATCAATTTAGTTCATTGTAAAATCATGCACT
Organism: Dioctria rufipes; assembly: GCA_963924295.1. Lineage (NCBI taxonomy): Eukaryota > Metazoa > Arthropoda > Insecta > Diptera > Asilidae > Dioctria > Dioctria rufipes. Next base: position 10,078,158 of record OZ002745.1, read on the forward strand.
CACGAGATGAATAATAATTAGTCAGCTATAAAATTTAAAAGCGTTGATCCTCTGAGGGAATTTGAAGGTTTTATGCAATTCTGTTTTGGTTTTTTTTAAATCTGGACAAATTAAGATTTATTAACATTAATTAATATTTTTTGGGATCATTGGTTTGGGTTCCTTCAAGTAATCGGTATTTGTTCTCCGTCAATGTTATAAACTTAAATATGAGAAGAATTAAAATTTTTGGGCAGACATCCACAGCTGTTATTTAATAGGAGATGAAAACAGATTTTTGTTAGGAGTTGAAATAGCTCTGATGGAAAATAAAGTTAGATTTGAACATTTCTTCTCTTATTAACAACCAAAGAATGCTATTGAGTATTATTCGCAACTTTTTAGGTCTATTCTGGTAGACATTAGACGTCACCTCTGAATTTTTTGATTATTGATCAGATTAATGAATGATTTATGAACCTACATATATAACACTGATTTGCTTAACTTCTATGCATTGCACTACAATAATAATTTTTCAGATGGGTTCCAACTCTAAATCCAAACGAAGTAGCAGAAAGAATTATAAGGGCTATAAAAATAAATGAAAAAGTTGCCATCATTCCAGGATATATCAAAATTCTACTATCTCTAAAATGGTATTTATTATATTATTATTTACTAAACAAATATAAAACATTATGCACACATTGTAATAATAAATTTTATTATCAGGACATTTCCATGGGGTTGTAATGCAGGTTTTCTTAGACGACTTGTACCTGATGCATCTCCTACAACACCATCCACATCAGATATATCTCAAACACAGCCAGAAACTCAAGTGGAACATAAATCAAAATTAGAACAGATGACAGGACTATCAGATGATATGCCTAAGACTGCATCAATGCTGGTACAAAGGACACCTTCGCTGGGTGAACGTGTTCTTTGAAAGTACTATTTTTATATATTAGTTTAATTAGATAGAAAGATTGTTTCTAATTTAAATTATTTAATTAAGTCCTGATAAGTGATATTATATTTTAGTATTTTAAATTTTCATTGATCTATGTATATCGAGCAGAGTAAATAAGTCAATATAGTAGTGAATATAATCAACAACCCAGTACTATTTTATTATTAATTGTGTTCTTCTTCTTCTTCTTGAATATATTTTGGAATCCGATGGTTATCTAATTTACGTAGAAATAACAAAGTGTAATGTAAAATCAAGTTGAGAATTTTCTTTTTGTACAAACTATTCATCAAATCACATATGGGGCTATTTGCAAATTTAGATTAATGTGTAAATTTGATAAATGAAAAGTTAAATCTAATAACTTGGATAGAAGCAAGAAATTAAATAAATTGTTGTTAAGTGATAGGAGTTAAAAAGAAAATAGGAAAGAAGAAGCTTAATTAACTTTTGTAATAAAATATGTTTCAAACGAATCTGTATACATATATTTGTAAAGTTTATGTAAAACTTTGTCATTTTCGTACGACAGCCTGGTTGTGAGTGGAACACCGATAATTGAGGAGCACGTGGAATTTAAGGACGCTTTAATTTCTGTTATAATTACCAAAATTAAAGCCACTGGAATATAGAAATTTACGACCTATTTGAATGCTAACAAAAAACGAAAAGAAAATATATAATTAAAACTGAATATCTCTTACTTTTTCGCGCTTATGAGATTTTCAGAAGTTATTGTACGTCATCCGAAAATTTGTATTCATTCAAAAATGTTAGGATTACTGAAAAGAGAATGCCAACGAAAAGCGCTCTTGGAATAAATATAGAGGTTTGTTAGCCCGCGAAGATGTAATTATATTAAAGAAAGGCTTTTATGAGTACACAAGAAAACCAGATTTATAGTGGTAGTAATATTTGAGAATCAGCCAACCATTTTCCCGACCTTGCAATCGAATATGATTGTAATTAAATCTCTGTGAAACTTTGTGTAACGTCCTAAGTAAATGTACGTACCTTAGTCACTCAGATGAGGATCGGTTATGCAAATCTGGGAGCCAAATTTGCTTGCTAAACAGTGTGAATCTAATTTCCATGTTGAATTATACTTTTAAATGTGCTTCAGGTTAATTTTTAATATTCTGTCATATCTAACCTTAATAAATCTGATAAATGATGGTTTACATATTCAACGTGGTCATCGAATTTTCTCCTTCAAAACTTTTTATGTTTTAATTACCTACAACTGCTGGCTGACTGGCCTAATGAGTAATTCTAATGTAAAGAATATTGCACGTGACTTCAGAAGTTTTGTAAATTAACACAAGAAATCGAAACTATTATTTAATTACAAGTACTCGTAAAAACTAAAGCCCGCAATTGGGTCATGGCTACGTAATAGGCTTCGTCCGCAGCCTTTACGTGCTATTCGCGGTCAGGGAAGGGCGGTACTTCGACTGAAATTTGCGTGCAATGGCCTGCCCTGCAGTTGGGCCAGGCCAATTTGCAAAATATTTTTGCCGGCGTTGACGTCTCGGTTCTATGTGATACAAGTACTAAGCATCTAGCCTTTTGGATATCTCCATAACCAGTCTTTGCTAAGTTCTATATTTCAATATATATTATAATCGGTTGCGGCTCTCATTCAATAAGGATACATAAGCGACTTGAAGGAAAACTTCCAAGAATATGGTATCACAATGATCTTGTGTGACGTTAATCTAAACTAACTTTTTCTGAAACTGTTTAGACATCTATACCAAAACGAGCATAATTAATAATTTTTTAAAGATCTTTAACGTACGTAATCTCAATTCAATATGGTGGACAGTATTTTTGAATGGATGAAAGTTTGGAAAATATGAATAAATAGGCTTTGGTAGTTCGTTCCACATAATTTTATTATACTGTAGACACATGAAAAGATGAATGTAAAAATAAAATGTTATCATACAATATACAAACGCGTTATAAAAATCCATCAGGAAAATCATTTAATGTTATATTTATATAGAAATTAATATCTTCCAATTTCAACATTATCACAAAAATTTTTTGTTCTCAATTTATCTGCAGAGTTCCCACAATCAGTCTCATAAATCACAGAAATATACCAAGGACTATTATCAATAAAGTGCGCCTTTTCAGTAAATCTCTGGTAACTATGTAAAGGACAGACGTAAAAAATTACACTCAATAAAATAAAAAAATATATTCAAACCCCTTTGTGAGCAAATCCAAAATATTCGATGAATCTGAACTTAGAACTTCCACTCCAACAATTTCTTTCATAAGTTTACAAATTTCATCATAATCTTTTCGAACATTTTCAGTAATAGCAAAAATTACATTAATAATTTGTCCAAGTTAGAACTGCGGTAACCATACAAATATATAATTGTAACAGCAGAAAATTGAGTAAAATAAATTGAAACGATGAGTTCATATTAACACAATGCTTCGCGGTTTGTACGTACATAAAGATTGTCTATCAGCCACCCCCCCTCCACATACAAACAAAACAATAAAATTATAGATAATATTTCACGAAATTTACAGAAAAAATTTTTACATTGCGGTTGTATTTGAATTGAACTACCATCGGCAGCCTGAAAATTTTGGGTTGGCTTATTTTGAACAATAACACTTTCCGCTTGATTAATGACAATTTTAGAATTCGGGCAATCCGCCTTCAATATACTATCCTTGGACATGCATCTTTGTGTTGATTCGAATTCCTGTAAAAAATGTTTTAAACACTTTCAATTTTTTTAAATGACATTTCACCGCACAATGTCCGTACACCTTCCACAGTTATAATCTACAGTTAGACACTTTTCATAATTCTCTTGGACTATGCAAAGCTGTTCAAAAATTTTAAAACAAAATTTTTATGAATTTATGAAAAGAATATTTTATCTTTACAGACCATTTCCTGAAATGCAATGAATTATAAAGAAAACGAAAAAGATGATTTCTTTAGCCATTTTACAGCGACGAAAAGTACTGACTTACTAGAGCGCTTCTTCCCTTATAAAATTATGTGTGCTGATACCTGGGCTTAATCTTATCAATGGCTTATATTGGTGACATCACGTCTGGAGAACAAATATTTTTTAGTAGGTTTTTAATTTGTGTAAATCGAACCATTATCTGTGTACGATCAATACACGTTAAATGAAACTTTCCACTGGGTATAGGTAAATTGGTTGGAGATTTACTATGGAGCAGCACTTTTATTGATTGTCTAGGGACTCTGTGATTGATTTATTTTGTGATAAAAGACTTGGCTTTAATTTAATTGAAACATTTTAAAAATTTACATTCAGAAAACGATTTTTTTTAAAGATTCTATTTTTAGATGTTTTACACATACATATTAAGCATATGTGCTCACTACTTACTGAACATACTTGTTGTCTGCGCATGCAGCGTACATATTTATTTTATTCTCGGTGCATTTTTGACCTACTGGATGCATTTTATATGTATCTCATATGATGCTATTAGGAGAACGGTCATTAACGTAGTTTTGGAGCTTCCAACATTTAGTTCTGGTCCAAATCAAATGATGGAAAAGGAAACATTTCCAGTACAAGATTGCAGGCCTGAGTTCAAAATAATGTAAGTAAAGTTAGTTTCGCTGAGCACACCATTCACTTGAATATCAGTAATTCATCCACCTTACTAACCTAAATGAACCTTGAGAAATTATCGCCATATATATATGGCGAAATCCCGCCGCTCTTTAGGTTAAACTTCTCTTTCGAAAAGTCATGACTGTGTTATATGCGTCATCAACACAGTCATTCTTTTGTTACGGGAGTGTGGCTTTGGTGAAGTTTGCGTACAATGGCCTGCCCTGAAGTTGGGCCATGCCAATTTGCTATATGTTTCTGCCGGCGTTGAAGTCTCGGTTCCACGCGGTACCACATTTTGGGCAAAACTGGTACCGATGTGGAGACCTCAACGTCCTCACCAGCTCGCAGCATTTGCTGTTCAAATTCGTTGTTCGGAATTCGCTCGTTCTTATGTAACCCCGTATTTACGAATTTGCGGCAATTTGAGTGAAACCAATGCATACTAGAATTTCACGAATATTGTTCGTGATTTCTTTCACCAAGCGATGAGCTGCACGCTCTGGGCAAATGTACTGTTTGAAGCGTAAACGCGCAACTTTACGCTGCACATACACCGCTTGGCGTTCCGAAAACCATTGCAGGCCTTTGGTGTACGCTAAATAATCCTGTTGCAGAGGGGATTGCGTGCTCGTTACTGCACTATTTGGAAGCAATTTGGTGTACTTCTCCAAAAAAAACTTTGCGTGCATACATGGATGTGTTATTGTGGAATATTGAACTTTTAATTTTTATTAAAGAACGACGTTCGTCTTCATTCCATTTTCATACACCGCCAACGATTAATAGACAACCAGGATCTAGGCCAACCAATGATTTGAAATAGCCAGAACGAAATTTTGTCTGGATATCGCACATCTAATTAATTTTGCAATTTCAATAAAAATATGAGAAATTTGTCAGACCCTGTACTTTTTCAGTCATTCTGGAAGTGATGTCTAATAAAAATATTGAGAAACTCTGTACAATCTTAAGTGTGACCATCGTTATTTGAATTAAAATGCTATTCTTGGAAAATTTAGCAAGATTTTTTTGACAAATCTTGCATCCGTGGGATTGACAATTATCTGACGTTTGTTTCATTTTAGCCAACTTTCTTTCTAGTTTAATTCAACAAGTCTTCCTGTAAAGTGTTTTTTTGCCGGCTCTTTTTACGCCGCCGAATAAAACAAATAAAATGACAATTTCCGGATAAATATATTCCCAATTTTCTAATTAAGGCTAATTTATACTGTGTAATACTCAAATTCTTTGCAATTAATTTAAAAGAATCAACGAAAAACATGTCAAAACTGTTCGCATCTTCTTTCATTGGTGTTGTTGGTACTTTTTTGTTATCAGTGGGTGAGTGATTATGATCTTTGTACCTTCTATTTTTTTCTCTTAAATAAAATGCTACCTAATTGATTATTCATAATGTACATAAATAAGTGTATAGGCAAGTTATTGAACTTTACTAGGCTAATAATTACCGGTGCGGTGGTATGGTAAAATACTTTGTACATAAGTCGAGTGCTATTGAATGAAGTATGTGTACGTGCCACAAGCGAGCAATCAATCATATTAGATGCACTGATAACCCCCGATTGACCCCGTATTTATAAGAACACGATGAATTGACTCCAATCCAATATAGAAACGTGTTAAATTTTGTTATTTTTTCTGTACATATAAAAATTAATTTTCTCTCTATTAAGGAGGAAGTCTAGAATAGAATAGAAAAATCATTTATTAAAAAACCTCAGCTTACGCTATGTTACGACGTTAGGTACATCGAGTAAGTTATAGCTAGTTGGCATAATCGATAAAATACAAAGTTGTTGAAAGTAATTACAGTAATATAGTCATAATGAAGTCAAACAATGGAGAGCACTTAAAGTAGAAGTAGAATGGTAAACACTAATTAACATGTAAGAAAGTAAAGGTAAAGTAACAGCTGACAGTAGATAACAAGATTAAAAACTTAAAAGAACAAATAAAAGTAAAAGTCTGTTGGATGCTGTATTTGTATTCTCGCGATAGCAGAGCTCAGTAAATTTGAAAATTAGTATTGATTTTAGATAACTAAATTTCTCAGATTTTAAGGGTCGATAGGTTTTAAAAAAGAAGTATGAATTTTCTTAATAATATTTCCTAATCTATAGAACGTATGTATACCCTGAAAGAGTATGGTGTCCTCCCCCATTTAAAATCAGTCAAATACTAAAGGAGTACAATCATTCACAAAGGTTTTTTTTTAATATGCCATTTGTTCTAAAGCTCGAATTTGTCCATAAAATTTCTCATCTATTGCATAAATTTGGAACTTGTTTTGACCCCATGATCATGATTTAGAGAAAAGATCTTCCAATCCCGGAAGATACATCAAACAATTGTTGGCAAGTTCTTGAACTTGTTGTACCTACTTATAGTTGGTTGTATATCGTCTGAAAGCAACATTCACGCGCAACAGCTTTTCTTTGATCAATACCACATTCTTGACACTCAATTTCTCTTGAGGCCAGTTAATATTTTAGGATTGCAGCAAAGTAATGTAAATTATAAATTAAATTTACATACTTGATGAAAATAGTAGTAGTTTTGATACATTTTGGACTCTGTTACTCTAACGAGTTTCAGGAATTCGGGTAAACATCTATTAAGAAAGTTTGTGCGTTGGATTGGATACTGATTTCAGTTGTTTAAATGATTTGTTTTTTAACTGAAAACTGGAGAGTTCCATATCCTAGGAATTAACCCCTATTCAATTCAATAATTAAGCTACCGATATATCAGGAGCCTTCTCCTTCCTCCACTGGCTAATTTTAGCTTGAGTCCACTTTTAGTAGTCTGAAGAGATGTCAATTCGTACAGAGCTTTAATATTGACAGGAATTTATTTGGGGTTATTATTTCTGTGTTAAGTCGCATTCGAACCATCAATTTAGAGCATATTACTTGCCTCAAATCCCTGAATATTTGTATCAAACTAGAACCGTTGCTTTCAGCTGCCACCAATAATTGGTAATTGTCTGAAGAAGCTTGTGCCACTAATTCATATACCGCCCAATCATAACTCGTATCAAAAAGTTTTTTCAAGTCATTATCGATATATATATATTACAATCTTTAGCACCATTAACTTGCCTGAGGATGGTAATATGTATTGGCAATTCATAAACTAATTGTGTATGCATTCTCAATCAACTTTTCATTACCTTTAAGTTCATTCATAATGATATCTGCCCGCAACTAATCCCGCAGCCCATAAGACTAAAAGGACTTGCCAACCAACTACTTTTGGGAAGACCCGTTTGCAATTTTTCTGCACTGAAGATCTATGTCTTTGAACATGATCTGCTGTGAGTAGTTGGAAGTAATGTTATTCTGAAAACGTTAAAATAATTTTATATCCGACTACTCAGGCGTTTCAATTTAGAGCTATGATGCCGGGTCTACACAGACTTATTTTTCTGGCAAGACTGTGATTACAAATGTCACTCTGATATTGAATTAAATTACGAGTGGGCAAATTCTGTCAAGGCAGCTCATTGTCGCCATGTCGTGGGTTAATCCATTTTTATCTTTAAGAAATAAGTTTGATATTGATAAAAATTTATTAATTTAACAATGTCGCAGTTTTTTATCCTCACGTCTGCCATGTTTTTGCACAAATGTCATTTTATTGCCCACAAAAAATCCGTTCTACTGCCTAGATATCTGCCTTGACGAAGATTTCGGCAGCGTCCAGGTGGTCCAAACTGGACTTTTGGCAGATTAAATTATTGTTAAGGCATAAAAAAAGCCTGTATAGACCCGGTGTAAAACTTTTTAAATTTTGTTGAAACATTGAATAAGTTAAACACTGTTTAGCTAGATGCATCTTGCATTATTATCTAATCAAACCAATAAACGTAGATAATATTTCTTAAAGAACTCTTTACTCTTTTTTACAGCAACAATAACGACTGCACAACTCATTCCATATGGCAAGAAAAATACTTTTGAATTTACCAATGAAGTTCAAATAACTGATGTAAAACAATCTCGAGATACTTTTCCTTGCTATAAAATAACAGGTAAACTTACAGTATCATCAGTAAGGAGCAGTGGAGTTACTCAATTGCTTTACTTCGAATATGATTCACCAAAACTTTTATTGAAACCAAATGATAATCATCATAAGAACAATGAATACAATCTGCCAAAATCATCTTATCTGGATAGCGTTCCAAAACAGAATTTTTCCTTAGTTTTAATCGATGGACAAATCAAAAACTTCACCTCGAATGATGAAAATGATATTTTCTTACAAAATTTCAAGAGAGGAATTGCAAGTCTATTTCAATTTGAGTTTAGTGATGATACGAAGATCGAAGAAGATTCATCAGGAAATTGTAGCGTCATTTATTATGCCAAGACTTCAACAAATTACAGAAAATTTAAGACTGGCTGCAGTAATTGGAATTTGAAATCGCATCGAAGACAGGATGATTCTTTAGGTAAACATGATTCAGTCAAACTTGAATGAAAAGTAAATTGGTTTTCTTTACCTTCCACCCCCCTTTCAAGGAGTTACTGTAAAATCTTTCCAAGATATAGACTATGAACTTTCACAGGATGGTCATTTGGATGAAGTTTTATCAAGAGAAACGCATATGGTCCTTGTAGATGCAAAACCAGATTTAGGTAGCCAAATTGAATCAATATTTTCTTTAAGCTATGAATCATCTGTAGATGTGGAGCAGATAGAAGAAATGTTTATAGATATGAAAGGATATAATCGTATTAATTTGAAGGCTGACATAGATGGAAACATAAATAAAGATAAAGGGAACGTAAGTATTTCTTTTTTCAATTATAATAAGAAAAACTTTTAATTATATCAATTTATAGCTTAAGCAGCATATTAAATCTTTACAATCGGAAATGCAGGATGAAAATATTGGAACACAAACGGCAGCTTTGAATCTTATTAAACTTTTACCAGTAGTAAGAATGACTAAAACTGAAGTACTAATGCAGATCCTTAAAGCACATTCAACACAAAATATCCAAAAGCAGCTGATTGATATTTTGGGAGCTGCACAAACTATAGATGCATACCATGCAATAACTCAAATTTTTAAATACGGCCTAGATGAACATCTTGAAAATCTTGAAAGATATTTACAAGCCGTAGCAATAGGAACACGACCAAAATCGGAAATTATCAAACATATAAAAGAAGAATTGCATGAAGCTTCTAAAAATGAGAAATTAATTGATACTGCAATTCAAACATTGGCAGCACTTTCAGGACGATATGCACAAATTGTTACTAGCAAATACAATCATAAATTAGTTAATGACATTCAGGTCTTCTTGCTGTCGGAATTAACAAGTTGTGAAAAGTCTGAATGCAAAGAAGTCTATATTCGTGCACTTGAGAATTTAAGAGCTCCACATACAATTCCTGTTTTATTAAAAACTGCCCTTGAAGAACAACAAGTAATCCCTTCTGTTGCAGCAATGAAGGCACTTCGTTCGTTCAATATAAAACATTTTACTAATGAGAATCGAAAAGATTTAGAAAGAATTTTTTATCAAATTAAGAAAAAATTCGATTCTAGTGTTCGAACTCTTGCTCTCGATATTCTGCTAGATTTACAACCGAACAAAGGGCAATTAACTGATTTGCTTTTATATTTAACTTCCAATGATAAGGCGTTTGAAGTAAAAACGTATCTTCTTCAAAAGATTAATGTGATTGCTAGCAAAAGTCCTCAATTTGCTTCTTTAATTCGAGAGATTTTAAAGGAACGGCCAGAATTGAATAATTATCATATTATTGGACAAAAAGGTTTTAATTTTTTTTTTTTTTAATTTTCTTTAATGAGTGTGTATGAGTTTTTTTTTAGGACTTACGACTGTGCTTGAAAGGACGTTATCAAGTAGTCCTTCTTTCAACGAAACACTTCTTAGTATTCAAGAAATTAAGGGTGGAATATTGAGGAGAGGTGTAGTGAATATGTTACTGCAGGCAGGTCATAAGGAAATGAACACATTTAAGGTAAGAATGTGAATTAAGAGAATTGCTTGCTCAGGGGGGCTTTTTTCGTACAGTGTTTAACTGATAAGCCTCTTCCACTTTTATCATTATCTCTGCTGAGGGTTACACATACTTTTGAGCTTGCAGAAAGGTTCACGTATAGGAAATAAAGATTCTGCAATTTTTCTTGATTAAATGGTTAACACTGACTCAGATCAGCTTTGATGTGAAGGTATCTAATTAGGGTGCACATAGTACCGTAATGACGCGAAATCTAAGTGCAGTTAAGTTATTACGGGGCACTGCTTCTTTGCCAAACATACAGATTGCAGTGCTAATGAAAGCCACACACAATGACTTCTGCAGACGCTATATGCTGTTAGTTGTTTGTATATTAGACAAGGAAATCAGTTTGGCGACTTCATACTGACGGAGTCCAAATAGTGTCCAATACAATTTTAGAATAGAAAAACTCATCAGAGTATGACTGGTGTTAAGCGCAGTATCCTTAAAAAAAAAATCATTGACAAAGCCAATTTCTGCAATGTTAAAAGTCAAGAATTCCGCTTAATCCACACTGGCAGTAATTTACGAACAATATGCTTTTTGTATATTAAAACATTCCACAACTCCCCAGCCTCTGTTCTTATTTCTTTCTTTGCTCTCCATATGCAAAAACCAATATTTTTGACTCTGTGTTCAATTTGATTATTACCTTTCCACTCCACTCTATTTAGAATTTCAATAGAACTACATTGCAAAAATTGTTTCCAACAGTTGAAATTCTTTCAGCCTTCGGTCACTTTTTGCAGCTATATATTTTGCTCTTTGCAATTAGGTAGAAGTTAGAGCATAGTTTCACATTGATGCTGTTATTTCCGAGCCCAGTGAAATGATACCCAAGCAGGCGGCTATTTGATATTTGGTTTATAGTGATTGTTGGATTTTATTTAGGGTGCCGCAATTTATTATAAAGTTTTTAATTACGAGTCTACGGTCACCAAGGCTAAAGTGATTAGAAAAAAAACTAGTTAATCTTTCACTTTTGAGAATGAGTAATACAGTTTTGGTAAGTTTGACCACTTCTAAGCCACACTCGGTTGCTTATTTGAGTAGCTGTTTAAATGATCTTTTGATTATCTCGTCAATGTTGGTACTTACTCCGTACCCGTACGTAACCATTAGGCAAAGTATTATACTAGTGATAAAATACCTCCTTGCTCATATTCCTTCTATGTTTTGTCCTCTTAGCAGTACGCATTCTCAACCTTCTATAAAGCATAAATTTTACTCTCCTTTCTATTTCATTCTAGCTAAGTCTCTATACAAAAGGTCTATCCTCATTTGTTGGAGGAGGATCGGATTTAAATGAAGAAAAAACAGAAGAAAGTGTAGAAGAAGAAGAAGAACTACCTACAGCTGGAATGGAAATCTCTGTTCAAGGTGTTAGTTTTCGTCCATTAGTTTTCTTCAATGGACAATCTGAATTAATGGGACATGTTTGGAGTGGTACTGCATCAGATCCAACCCCAGCATATCAAGCAACAACATTACTTCAAGATCATGAGAGATATATTATTTTACAAAACGGTGGAACACTTTATATAAACGTACTTGGAGCTAAATCAGTGGATCTCAATGGAAAAATTCAATTTAGTCTATGGAATAGAAATGCTCACACAGAAATAAGCAAAAAGTTTGAATTTCCATAAAAAAAAAAATCATCTGAAATTAATACTTTTTAATTTTTTCCAGTTATGGTACAGCTTTACAAGGATTAATGGATTTTCGTACATCATTCATCACATTAGAAAATAAGTTTACAACAGCCGAAGAACCAAAATTACATTTAATTGCAGACATCGATTTCTACAGTGATATTATGCTTTGTCTTCAATTGAGTCGCCCAGACTCGAGTATTTGGTGAGAATTGTGGTTTTTTTTTTTTTAATAGTTGAGAACTGAGATATTGTTTTCTGTTCTAGGCATAAAACTCTTTTAAGACTGTCAATAGAAGGAACAAATTTTGCAACAGAAAATTCTATGAATATTACCTACAAACTCCCAGGGAATACTTTAGCTTTAAATAGAAAGAACAACGAAATGTGTAATAGAATATTCGCTTAGATGCGATTTGTTGGAAAAATTATTAAAGATTTTATTTTATTTTTTAAAAGTTAATAGTATGCAAAATACGTTTAAACTTCAAGATTGCCGCCTTATAGCATAATTAAGTTTCATAAGTCATGTTATGATTGGATAAACGACTTTGGTCCAAAGAGTACTAGTTTACTATGTAAGTATTTTTAAGGTTTTTAAGTATTCATTTTTTATATTAAACTCTCCTGCTTCCTACAGTCTCCATCACAAGTCCCTCAAGAAGAAATACATCTATGTGTAGCAACATAATTATGTACCTGCCTTCTAGTGACTTGAAGAGACTAAATCCCCTTGTAGTTTATATGATCAGAAATGGATGTTATGTACGTTCTCGGACCCATTATATAAACACGACTTTATTTCTTTGGTTGTTGAGAGCTTCTATAATGTGAGACGCTCCTAACTTAAACATCTTTAAGGATAGATTCTTTACAGGTATTAACTTACCCATTGCTTATCGACCAACACGACTATATGACTTCTCCTTCAATTGGTATAACACGAAAAGTAGATGCCAGAAAAATGGGAGGATAACCTTACTATTGAAAAATTGCATATCGGTTGTTGGATGATATCATAGAAGGCACAAGAAAGAACTAGATGTCGCAAGCAGTACAAGACTGTACAAATATTATATGGCTGGGTGATTCATTCCGAAATGGACTGTAACATTTGAAATGATGTATACGTCGAATGGTTCATATTTTTTCCCATCTGCCGTACTGAGGGGGTCGATGAAATGTATACAGATCTACTGTTAAAGAAACATTTGCTCTCGGCACTCTCTAAAACATGTGATCAATTCCAGAATGCACACTACCCATTTTACAATCTGCATATTCTACTCTGGTGGTATGGCATGCGATATCTAGTTCTTGTGCCATCTATGATGATATTATGCCGTCTCTGACACTGGCAAAGATCTTTTCTGTATCAGTTTTCATCACTTTTTCTGGTACTGGCTGCATATTGGCTCCATTAAACTGATCGGCTTCTCTAATATTGATATTTTGATATTCGTCATTAGTACCAAATTTTTAAATAGTGGTACAGAAACAAACCTAGTCTGAAGGAGAAGATACAGGCAGAAAATCGAAATCTATTATATTCAGATTAATGACAAATAATTGCCTGAGCTTTCGATGGATCGAGAATTGATAGTAAGTCCATTGCCTGATACCTGCTAGATGTCTCATTCACAGGCACAACCAAGAGTTAAGATCAGAGTTTAGTGCAACTGCATGTATCTTATGTTAGTAGTCATATTGTTAATAAAGAGTGAAAATAGGTTAGAGACTTTCCGTTCAGAGCTTTTGGCCACTATTAGTGATTATTAGTCTCTTATTGCATATTACCCCTATCACGTAATCCACTGAGAATTACACATCAGTTTAACACGGACAGTGAAGGTAGTGCTCTCGTGGAAGTCCAAATTAAATAGCTTTAAGCTGGGAGTATGTTGATGGGTGTGCAATTATAGTGTTTTTGAGGGGCGTTTTTATAGATAGATGCAACTCGTCTTCCACTCTAGTATGGCTATCGCATTGAGGTGATATTGAATGACCAAATTATTACTAAGATATAGGTATAATCTGGACTGTTTTGAGCCGGTCATGTCGGTGTCTGTATCTACTGCTAATTATACTGAGATTGCATTCTCAAGAGCAGGAGGAGCGCTATAAATCTCAGACCAGTCAGTGTTTTCCAATCCGAATGTTAGCATTTCGCTGAAAATGGTGACATAATAATAACCAGATTAAGGGTCATATTTGGTAACATTTAGTCTCATTCAATTAGAGACACATAAAAATTATTAACTTGTGAGCTGTGACCAATTTAATTCATCTGCTAAGAAAGAAGAAGATTGTTGTCACAGAAGGCTTCTTCCCATTTATATACATATATGCAAGATTTTTGCTATTATAATTAAATGTTCTTGTTATATCAAAATTAAATCTATCATAATATTTTTAAACAAAAAATTTCCCTAAGAAAAAATTAAAAGGAACACTGGAGTACTACTTCTAGTTCAGACTGTAAATAAAAGTCCCATTACAAAAATATTAACAGCTGCTGCAAATCCCCCTTTATAATCCTTCATTTTTATTTCTGTTTTACCCTTTTCTCATCATTCCTCCTTTTCGTTTATTCACTCATTCGCTGTGTCTCTCAAAAAAATCAAGGCAGTTTCTCTCAACAAAAAAGCCTCACTTTTCTGTTATTGTATGCGTAAAAAATCGTAAATAATATAAACTCTATTTTCGTCTAGCTCTAACTCATTATTATTTATCTTAATGCCGTTGTGAGGGCGAGCAGGCCGGCAAGTAAAGTATGTGCGATAGATACTACACTAACAGTATTCGTCGATATGAACGCAATAAAATAACGCAACCGGAGCTGGCGAGCTTTCCCATCATTCTTCTCAAGCAGCACAGCAGGAGAAGCAAGTTTTCTAAAGCAAAAGTAACAGCACAGAAACAGAAAATTCTTCAGCCAGACTAGCAGTAAACAGCAAGATACGTGAATTCGTGCATGAACTCGCGTTGTGTTGTGTGTATAAGCGCATATCGAAGAAATCGAACAACGGGACTGCAATAAAAGTTGATGAAAAAGAAGGAAATATCGTGGAAATCATTACGAAATGTAATCAATTTTCCAACATAAGTGATTATTAATTCTTTCTCCAAATTTTATTCTTTACAATTAACACACGACGAGCATTGTGCGAAAATATTATATTAGCCGCGCATAATTATTAAAAGAGAAAAAAAAGTGTTAAAAGTTGATCTCGTTTCATTTCTAGTGCGGCCCCGGTAGAGGCTCAGTTTAGTTAAAAGTTACAGTAATAATAATAAAAAAAAATAAGATAATTTGAAGTGATTTTATTTATTGCATTCAAGTGTTGTGAAATGTTTTTTTGTTTTCTATTTGTTTGAAAATAATTTTCAGTGATAATATTTTTGAGTTTACACCTTATAGTAAATAAGTTAAATAATTATTTGTAGTGGGGAGAGCAATTTATTGTTTATTGTGCATTAATTATCAACATCAACCACATACAGATTGATTGAATACAAAAATAAAGAAAAGCACATTGGAAATCTACCAAAAAAGTAAGTTTTATATCTATAAAAGTATTTACCTCCTAAATTTACTACTATGAAATTCTATAAAGAAAAACTTTCAGTCATACATATAAGGCATTTGTAAGGTTTGACCACTTTCTTTGCGTGATTATGTGTGGAGTGGACATATGATGAGAACTGGATGGACCCGCTTCAATCACTGCATGCATTTTCTCTGCTCAGATTGCAACTGTCAAACTCTTTTTCTCCACCAATGTGAGAAAGACTTTGAAGAAAGTGTCATGATTTTGTATAATTTGTGTATGTTTAAGGAATTAAAAATTTTTATATAATTTTTAAATATCATTCATTCTTGTATCTTATCGCATTTGCAAGTTATAAAAGAAACTGCTGCCATCTGAACTTTTAGCTTATTAATCAATTTATTATGTGTTTCTCATGATTATCGTCACAGTCTCATCTAATCAGCTGAATGTTCTTACCTGTGGGAAAAGCCTACAGATTACCTTTGTTTTTCTTTTTTAGAGAGCTATTTAATATTATTCCCAACCCGTTGATACGGAAAAAAAAAAAATATCTTAATTTAACTAGCAAATGAAACTGAGAAAATCTTAATTACTTTTCTTCTTTTTATGAAATATTTCCCATCGAAACCGGTTGATTGAGTCACGTGAGGTCGTAAGGAAACTAACTTGTGCTTCATTTGGAAAATAGTTTTTAATTTTTTTTTTGTTTTTATTATTTATAATATAATAAGAAGAAAAGTGAAAACAATTAGTTTATCTCGGATGTGGTTTTTAGTCTAAAAAGAAAATATTGATTTTCCAACAATGCCTACGCGCACTATCTAAAAACATGGAATTTCCATTGAATCAAACTAAATTCTTGATTAAGAAAGATCAAAAACTCTTTACTGATGTAAGTATGTACCTATTTTATCAGATCACAATTCTTTTATTGTTAATCCCACAAAATTTTCTACTCTGGCTGAAATAAAAACAGTTTTTTTTTGCTACTTCTTTGCCAAGAAGACTGTGTGACATTGAACCGACTGACTAAACTTTATTTCTTGCTAAGTTAAGCTTTTCTCGCTCTAACTAACTTTTTTTATACCTACCTAGTAGGTAATATCTGCACAAGCTAAGCTACTTTGCTAGATATATCTAGATGCAGGTTTCACATAATTTTTGCTGATTGTGCTCTAAATTACTTTTATGCGGTTAATTCGTCTCGAAAAGGTGAAACACTTTTTTTTTGAACATTTCGTAAATGTGTGTCTAAAGAAAAAAAAAAACAAATCTTGTTTTATATTTTCAATCTTATGCATAATAATGGGGGGATGAAACTACCTACCTACGTCTTATGTGAAATAGGTAAGCGATGACTAAATATAGATTGCATCATATTCTGTCCAGATTTCTTTATTGGTTTTTTTTTATGACAGATGAATGCATGCATATGTAGGTAACTTAAGATGACAACAACATTTTATGTTCTACGTCTGAGAATTCAAAATCCTTAATTTCAGTAGAACCTATTTCCTATAACTGATATTAAATGACATAAAAATTGAATTTATCTTGCATCATCTTAACAAAATTTCTATTTATGTTATGTCCAATGACCATGGAAAGTATAGTTTGTAGGCGGCGGCATTTTGTCTGAAATAAATATCGAAGAAGCATGGACAAGATTTTGTTTTTTTTTTTTTCGAGAAATGGGCCAGATCAAAAGGAATTTCAATAGATAAAGTAGCTATTTCACAACTGGGCTTTAAAAATGTCAGAATTTTGTTTTTTCCTTCTTTCTTTTGAGGGTGGACTGCTATAAAGTGGCGCAGATGGTGGCTACTATTATTATAATTATATGCTATAGAGAGTAGTCAGTTGGCTACCATCACTGTGAACCATGTGTATTTGTTTATTTTGAGATAAAATACTCATTTCAGGTTTATTTTTTTGATGAATCTGTAGGAGCAACCTTTTTTATATCGTTTATTGAAATTCAGAAGACTTTGTTGCGCAATTAGCTACCACCCCCAAAGCAGAGGCCCTATAGATTCTCATCAACTGCACATACCCATATTTTTGTGAAGGTAGCCATTATTAATCGTTCTGCTGACTTAGGAGAGATAACTCTTTTAAGTCCTTTTTTGCTAAAGATACTCTGGTGCATAATTGCTTCAGATTTGAGGATTCTGCTTAGCCAGATGGCGCTTTTACGCGATTTAGAAGTGGCACAGAATGTGTATGGACTATTTAACATCCGCGATGATTAGTTAAATCAATTGATAAGACAATCCCAGAGGATAATCTGAGCTGGATGACTGTCTATTATAATGTAGAAATTTACTTCACACAAGTAAGGTAATAAATATGTTATGTTTACCTTCATTTATGCTGCATAAATTCTATATTACTTCTTTCAGTACGAGCACTTTTGTCAATCCTACCTCAGCATGTAGGTACATTTAAAGGGACTAAGAAGTCTCACAGAATATGACTGAACTGTCGAATGCTCTTTCAGAAGTTCCAGGAGCTTCGTATGAATTATTTTAAAGGTATACCAAACTTCTGTCTAGAAGATGGTCGGTGATGCCGTTTCTTAAAAATTTGCTAAGACGATAATTTAGCCCGGACATACTCGTAAAGAGTAAACTCCTCAAGGGGGCCATGGCGACGTAGTAGTCTTGTTAAGCCGAAGAATTTACGCGCTATTCCTGTGTCACGGAAGGGAGTACTTCTGTTGAAGTTTCTGTGCAATGGCCTGCCGTGGAGTTGGGCTAGGCCAATGCACAGAATGTTCTTACCGGCGTTGAAGTCCCGGTTCCATGTGATATCACAGTTTTTACATAACTGGAACCGGTGTGGAGACCGAGACGGCTTTGCCGGCTCAAAACATATGCTGCACAGCTTCGTTGTCCTGAACTCATTCACTTCGAGGACAGAACAATGTGCTTTAAGAGCCCGCAACAATTTCTGGTTTGGCGTCCGCACGTAGTCACGTATTGGCGAATTTGCGGCAATTTTCGTGGAACCAATACACACTAGAGTTTCTGGAGTATTGTTGGTGATTTTTTTTTCCAATTGATGCACTGCACGCTCTGTGCAAATGTACTGTTTGAAGCGCAAACGTGCAACTTTGCGCTGCCCATACACCGCTTGGCGAAAACCATTGCTGGCGTTCTTTGGTGTACGCCAAATATTCGTCTTGCATCGGGGATTGCGTGCACATTACTGCAGTTGTAGGAAGCGATCTTGTATACTTCGCCAACGAAACTTTGCGTGCATACATAGATGTGCTGTAATGAAATGTCGAACTCTTGATTTTTATTAGATCAACAGGTTTGTTTACATTCGGTGTACGTATAAAATGCGTCTTTATAATTAATATTTTGTAACTCCCTCTCTACATTAGCTACTGCTTTTATACGATCGGGCATATTTTCAATGCATTTCTGAATCATGGATTCAATTAGGGATTGGATTTATAGTCCCGGGATCCCGGGATTTTTAAATATCTATTCTTGAAAGATATTATTATTTCAACAAAAATAGGGTTATAAAAAACAATTTATTAAATTATAAGGAAATTCATTGTTTTTATAATATTATACATTCTTAATTAAATTCTGAAAAGTTCATTGTTTTTATAGATATAATAGACGAAATTGTTTTTTATTATTTTTAAAATACGTTTTGAGGAAGCACAGCACACAACGACTTCTTATTTTAGTTGCAAAAAGTTCGGTTGCAGAAAAAGCACATTCAGACTCTACACTGGTTGGCTTAATAGTCATTATTCCTCCATTTTCAAACAAGAACATTTCTTTTTGGATTTTCACTGACAGCGTCTTACATCGAATTGCCATCCTCGGCGCAAATGTGCTTTTTGTAATAAATTTATTGAGCTCGTCTGAAATACTTAAAGTTCTTCAAGAGAATAAGATAGAGATTCAGATGGAAGGTCTGAAGAATCTGAAACAATTTCGAGAGGTGCCTCATTTGAAACAGTATTTCGAGTAACTCAACTATTAACTTGCGGCATTTTATGGAAGGAGGAACTGTTACGAGCTCTATTCCCACTGATATCAGTTCGCCTTTGTTCGATGCGAAGGATGAGAGCTGAATGCAATTTTTGATTTATAACGTTGTTAGAAACTTTAAGTTTTTTAACATAAAACTTATGTCAACACCAGCTGTGAACAGACTAGCATCCAGAAGGCAAAAGGCCTCGACTGTTGCTTTTACTGGGACTACAGCACTAATGATAGCGGATACTGTTTTAATCTCATCATTGCTTTTTGTAAACAATTTTAAAATAAATAGACCTGTTCAAGAGTTATTTGCTTCCCAAATTCAACCGCAACATACTTCTGCAAAACATCATTTTTTGTTGGAGATCGTCTGAACATTACTATCAATTTACGCACCTTCTTGATCACTTGACCGGAACTGAATCCAGTAACATCACATTGGTTTCCTCCATACCTATGACCAGAATCCAGATCAACCAATCCTTTGTTGCCAGAAAAATCCTCATCCTGGTTACTCTCTGAAAAATCGTCTTCTACTTCTGATTGTTCATCTTCTTCAAATTGCTGATCAGTTTCTCTTTCTAAATCCTGCTTTTGATATAATATTTCAATTACCGCCAGTTGCACACCATGGTCAAAACATAACTGTTGATTTACTGGGAATAATCTGCCAACTTTTTTCATCACATTTGCTCCGTCAGTCATAATACCGACGATATCTTTTCGCAAATTAAATCCTTATTCTGCAAGCATTTTTTCTAATAGCTCAATACATTTACCTGCACTGATTGATTCTGTTATTCGAAGTAAGCCTACGTTGTGCATGTAAATTAATATTCAAGTATCGAAGGTTACGTAGTGATGTCAATTCACCAAAAGATAAGGAATATCTTTCTCCTACACCGAATTCACTGTGTTGACTGCTGTAGGTAGACTGTTGCTATAAGACCTGCACGTAAATCACAAGAACGGCATATAACGTTGAATGAAATCCCATCAAGGGCTGTTAATCGAGGAAGTGATTCTTCCTCTCGCACCAGCATAGGAAAATACTTGGTTAACGTTTTCGATTTTATTATTCGTGGT
Source organism: Dioctria rufipes (assembly GCA_963924295.1). Classification (NCBI taxonomy): domain Eukaryota; kingdom Metazoa; phylum Arthropoda; class Insecta; order Diptera; family Asilidae; genus Dioctria; species Dioctria rufipes. Next base: position 10,099,128 of record OZ002745.1, read on the forward strand.
TGATCTGGTCCTGGTGTTTATACTAGAGCTGAAAGTATCCGGATTATCCGAGATAATTAGGATCCGAATATTCAAATCCGAATCCCAACTATCCGGATCCGGATCCAAACTATCCGGATCTGGATCCGAACTATCCGGATCCAGACTAAGCAAAACAGGTCAAAATTTCCTCCAGATTGCATTTTTTCATTGGGGAAATATAAATTTCATGATATTTTCATTTTCTCATTGAAAAAACATAATTTTGAAGCATTTTTCCGTAGTCTGGATCCGGATCCGGGTAATATGGATCCGGATCCGGGTAATATGGATCCGGATCCGGGTAATATGGATCCGGATCCGGGTAATATGGATCCGGATCCGGGTAATATGGATCCGGATCCGGGTAATATGGATCCGGATCCGGGTAATATGGATCCGGATCCGGATCTCAGGAATCGGATAGTTCGCAGATCCGGGTATCCGGATATTAGCAAATCCGGATCCAATTTTCAGGTCTAGTTTATACCGAAGTAGTAGCATTTGTGAAGTTAATTTTATGGACCGAAAGTAGATGCAGGAGACCTTTCGTTGAGCCACCTCCAGTTTTTAAAATCTTTTTCAGTCGGTACACTTACAATTCGCTGTCTGCCCTTTTTCTTCTCTTAAGAAATATTTCCAAACAGCAGAATTAATTTTCTTTTCATAGTCCATGTAAGAAACTATTATATTTTTTTAGAAAATTTTCTGCTTAAATAGACCAAAACAAATATTACCGTCTGCTCAAGATAAAAATTAAATGCGACTGAGCACCAATAAATTTTAAGCATGTAATTACATTATTGGAAAAAAAATTCCACGAATTTCGAACTTATAAATGTGCAACTAAATACGATTTTTTAAAGAATTCTTCAGGAAATTTTATTTGGTTTAAAAAGTCAAATCCAGAGTTTAAGTGCTCGATCCCGGGGTTGTGGAATTGTTAAAAACTGAGGGATCCCGGGGTTCCCAACCCTAGATTCAATATTATTGTCATTGCTCCAAATAGCATCGATTCTCTTTTTCAATATTTCTTTCGTTGGATTTGAAAAGCTATAAACTTTAGATTTTAGGATAGCCCAGCAGCTGTCAATTGGGTTTAAATCCGGTGAGCTCCCACACCAGAGAAGTAAAGAAATTTCATGCTCCGCGAGATATTTTTTAATGGATTTTGCGGTATGGCAGGGAGCGCCATCTTGCATAAAAGTATATGACCTTCCCTGGGTGTTCAAATATTCAATATGGTCGGAGAATAGCATCCAAAACTATTTTTTTAAAAGGCACGAAAACTTGTTGATCAGCTGAATTGGTAAACTTGCCTTTTTTCCAATCGTCAACTGTGAAGTTCTTATGTTGTTTTACCCACTGGAATCGTGCCTTTTTCAGTTTTGTTGTCAATTTTGGTTTTTTCGCCGGACGCCTGCATTTTAAATTCGCTTCGTACAAGCGGTGACGTAGGGTCCTAGCCGATATCTTTACTACTTGCTCAGTGACAGTTTTTTTTTAGTGTTTTATGCGTTGCTCTGCGATGTAATAAAGCTGTTGAAATAATTTTTCGGTCGCTTCTTGAGGTTGTTTTTCTTTGATCTCGACAGTTTTGGCGATGACTCATGTTTGGAGGTATATATTCCTTAACATTTCTTGATATTTTAGACACCGTGGAATAAGGCTCTTTTCCGTTGATTTAGTGTACCACTATGTCTTCTTTGCGACCCATTATACAAAAAACTGAGTTTAAACGGAAAACCTGCACAAACTTTTTTTTTTTTTAATTAATTAAATACTTTAAAGCAACACACTAAGTACAAATCAACATGCTCAATTAATGCAAACAGTGCAGCAGCTGAATACCAAGTATTCAATAAAATTACTGTAAGCAGCAGACATATAAGGAAGGATATTTTCAACTACCTTACGTTTTTTTTTATGATACTCATTATGTAGTCGGGTACATGAACGATATCTTAGTGTACACAGATTTTTTTCTAAAAACTAAAGAAATTGAGAAAAATTCTTGGTATCTGAGAGATAAAAATTGATTGAGAAAGTTTCTAATTCGATGGCATACCTCACCACGAAGGTACCTATACCATAGAGAAAGTATATATAGAGAATTCACTTGAACAGCTGTTCAATAGAAAGAATTACCCATCAGAGTAGGCGTCACTTGAAAAATAAAAAGATAAATTAGTCAAAATTTTAAAAGAAAGAGTTGCATGCAGCATTTAAGGAAAATGAGCATGTGTGTGACAAAGAAAAATATAGTTGTTTTTCCTGAAGTAGAAATGTTTACATTTTACAATAACCAAGCACATTGTTTTTTACACACTGGTGAATAAGGGTGTAGTGGTTCATTATAGCTTCCTAGCGGGAAATGGAACCATACTATCACCCAAACCGGATGCCTTCCTTGGAAGTTGTGATGCATGCCTCTTCATTGGACACCTTGTAGGACTTTTGTACAGGCATGTCCTAGGGAGGAAGCAGTTCAAGCTTTTTCGTGTGCTTCCCTCTAGCTTCCTTGCAAGGAACGAGGACTTTTGTACAGGTATGTCCTAGGGAGGAAGCAGTTTAAGCTTTTTCATGTTTTGCACTAAGGTTTTACTGCTTTAGCAAAACAAGAATGAGCTTGAAAAGTGCACTGCTCCTTCCACCAAGCTTCTTACGGGATTAATGTGGAATGGATCGACAATTTTTCGGCTTTTTCATATATTTGCACAATAAGTTTAACTGCTTCCACAAGCCTTCACGTGAAAGGCCTGACCAGATTTCCCGCTGGGATTTTTACACACTGGCGAATAAGGGTGTATTGAACAGCTGTTCAAGAGATTGCTCTATTAGTATACGCTCGCCGCCTATACATCAGATTTCCAGATGTGATATTTTACAAGAATTACTTGCCATTAATTCTCCATAAAAATTTATCATCGTTCGTTGATCTGCTACACTTGAAATTCTTATATTAGTTCTGGGTTCTTGCAGCTGGTGTACGCTAAACGTTGTCCTTGGTCACTAATTTGAATTTTATTTGATCTAGCTTGTTGATGGAGGTCTCATTGCTCTTTATTCTAATAGTGAATTCTTTTCTGCGACGGTGGGGGTGGTTACACCCCACCGTATCTGTCATTTTTACAAGTCAACAATTGCCGAACACGATATTTGTATTCCTTTACGAGCTAATGCGTTCCATATGAACCCTGAATCTATGGTGTCAAATTCAGGTAATTTTCCAGCTTATTTTCATCTATTTTATTTATTTTATTTTTTTGATAGTATTATTAGGAAACTAGTATGTACTTAACTAGTTTTAGTATGAATTTTAAGCTTACCAGCGGGATTCCACGGCAGCTTTTATATTCTCTTAGATTCATTTTTGTCGTGTGCTTTTTCTTAGTGGTATCTTCCAGAAAGATGCTGTAGGTACTTTTGGGTTGTGCTTATTTTTTTGTTCAAAGAAGGGATGTAGATTTTATGCTATTTACTCTTGTTGCTCCGGTGATTGTGATGGCAATGCTAGACTATTGTAATCTGCTGGTGTTCGAATCGAGTTCATTGATTGTGGATATATACTGGTCACATCGTTTATTTGAGAATTCATACCCATTTTTGATCCATCTGTGAAGATATGTGATTCATTTGCCGTGCCACGCGATTATTTTCTAATTTTCCTCTACTAGGATTGTTAATAGTCTCCAAGATTTTTTTGTAGTTATTTAGGAGATGAAGTATAGTCTTAATTGGTACGAAGTATTCATGTAATGCTAAGCCTCTCAATTTATTAAGACTCGCTCTATCTAGAACACAGCACTCCATCAAAATTCCAAAGCAAAGAATAAATAGGTCTTACAATGAAGGAACACATCTTGTCGCTTTCATCTACCTTTATTATTCAATTTATTTTTATTAAGTGGCACTTAAAGACATTGTACATCAGCCCTTAATTCAGTGGTTGGGTAATCCAGTTTAAGTGCCGAAATCGTCTCTAAATTAAAAAATTCGGGTTTCGATTTAGGTCCAGTTGAGAACTTATTTTATCCATAAGAAATATTTTTTAATTTTAATGAAGTTATTCCCTAAGATCTGCCTTATTTACGCTGGCCCCAGTCTTCTCAGCATTATTTTGTTTCAAGCAATTTTCTAATACATGTTCTTTGGCAACCAAGAACCGAAATAACTAGTACGACAATGAAAATATTTAATCTGCTCTCCTACAGTGCCAATGTTCCACCAATGTGTTTCTTCTAATTTTTTAGAAGATAATGTAACGCTCTTTGGTGGTTGGTAATACCAGCTCGGAATGCTCCCTAACTGGACTGGATAAATCCTTAAGCGTTGTTATGATACTTTTTATAACTACCGTGTCAAGGGGAAAACTATATTACGTATTATGAAACGAACATTTTAGTGGTGCATTCAACTCTGTCATAATTACCTCAAAATCATTGACAGCTTAAGACGGAAAAGTGATGATAATATCGATTTGATACCTTTGACGACCTATGTAGTCCCCCTTATAAACTTATATCCGAATGACGTCAATGACAATGAAGTAAGGGCCTAAACGTAATGTACTTACATACCACCATACACCTAGCTTAAATTACCTTTTATTTTTTTCTTTAGCTAACTTTGGTCATGTAATAAATAAATAATTCAACACACAACAAACTGGGAGGGGTGAAAAAAAACAGCAACTTCTATTTCGGCCTCTTATTATCGTCGGCTCAGAGAACTTTCTCGCTCTCTTTGATAAATTTTCAGCTGATTACATGCCCAACGGAAAGTATTTTTCATCAAATATTTTCTGGGGAAAATAAAAGAACTCTTGCTGCCGACGTAATTGACTGTTTTATAGCACCTTTTCATATTGACAACTTGTCACTTTGGGGTTGGGTCTGGCTGCCCCAAAATAAGCTTTTTAAGAGCTGATGATGTACATTTTTTCCGTGCTCTTAATGGATTCCTAAAAGTAGGTAATACAGGGAAAGTTTCAAAAGATTTTTGTCAATGAAATTTTATGTGGATTCCTAAAGTTAGCTGCTATTGGGTCGGGTCTTGTGATCCCATTTATTTTTAGAAGATTATTTGTATTTTATTTATGTATTTTGTTTTTTTATAGTGTTTATGATTGTCGTATAGAATGCTTTAGAGTGCTATCAAGTGAATGATAAAACCAGCTTGTTTTTATTATACTCAGATGACATATTTTATGGGGGGTATGTACATGTTCACCAGATTAATGGGCTCCTGCTGGAGCAATTTCTTCAGTTGTATGAAATATTTTACTGCTTTAAAACAAGAATATATTAAAGATACGCGCCAATAGGCTTATGTACGTCCTTCCAGCTCTTTTTAAAATTCATGTTTTATCAGCGATAAAATTGCATACATAAAAATTTTATTTCGAGAAAGATGGGAAAATTATAATGTTATCTTATTGCGGTTTCTATTCACACGAATTTGAACTCGGAAAAGGTTTGAGGGAGGATTTGACTAAGAGAACCGGGGCCGAGCTATTATTGAGCACGACAACGAATTACGTATGTAGGTATACCCAATTCAATCATCGATTTTACTTTCAATTATTTTTACTAGTAAAAAAAAATCAATACCTTATCATAACTGTGTTGGGACATTTGTACTAAGAGCTATCTGAATTACAAGATTCACTGTGTGTTTGGTGTGACTTTGTGGTAAAAAATCAGAAAAATAATAGAAATAGTGAAAATTAGTGCCGACCCCCATATTCTACATCGAAATCATAGAACCAGCTCTATAAGTACTGACTTACGCATATACAGGGTGATTCTGATCAAGATACCTTCCGGTATACCACGCGATTCCTTGAGGTAATCCGATCAAAAAATTGTTCCACATGCCACCCCCTAGAAACCTTCGTTTAGGAGTTGTGGCCAGTTGAAGATTTCGCCAATATTCGTGAACCCTGATGGGAATAAATGAGTATAACTTTTGAACCACACTATAGATTTTGCTTATTGCTAGCTTATTTAATAGCTCAGAATAGTAGCTGTCGAAAAGTGTATTCTTCTGTATTTGTTAATTAAGCATCTTTAAGTTATTCTCAAATATTTCCAAAAATTTTAATTTTTTTTTACACACAAATTTCATAAATACCGTTATTTATTTCAAAAACTTTCTTCCATGTAACCCAAATTTATTGCTTCTAATTAATGCTCCTACTACCCTCTATCACTGGAAAAAAAACCGCATGCCAATACCTGAATCAGTTTTAGCACTGGAGGTTTATTGGCAGATTCAAGCCAGATCACAAAATTGCATACAAGCCATAATCACAGGTAGGTACGTAGGATCTTTTATGACTGGACCCACAATTGCTTTGGTAATAATTTTTACTTTATTAATTTAAAGTAACAAACCCTATAAAATATGCTGGAAGTGATGTCCTCCCTGGTCATACTTAATTGTGCCCTACGAAGTAATGAGTGTCTTAATCTAACAAAATTATTACTATTATTTCTAATATGGTTACAAGCGTTTTGTATCCTATTCCATAGATCTTCCCTAGAAGTAATAACTGAACTATAAACTATACTTTTTAAATAGCCCCATAAAAAAAATCAAGAAGGGTTGAGATCAGGTGATCGAGCAGGCCAAGGAATTGGTCCTCCACGTCCTATCCATCGCGCAGTATATTGCTCGTTAAGGTAACCTCTAACCTGAACAGAGTAATGCGGCGGAGCGCGTTTCGTGCATAAAGTACATCTCGTTCCTAAGGGAAGGCGGAATATACTCGTCCAACATGTCTTCTAAATCATGTTTTAAAAAGGAGAGTAAGTGGTACCATTCACTGTAGGTATTTCAAACGGACCTAATAAGTAATTGTTAATAATCCCACACCACACATTTATTTTAAAGCTCTTCTGATGATGTCCATCTAAAATGGCGTACGGATTCAGTGAAGCCCAGGTGTGCAAATTATGAGTATTTACTACTCCATCCCTGGTGAAAGTAGCTTCATCTGTAAACAATACTTTTGATGGAAATGTTGGCTCTTTTCAAGGATCCATCTGCAAAATTGAAGGCGTTTAGTTGAATCTCCCTCTTGTAAAGCTTATACTATTTGAAAATGGTACGGGTACAGCTGATTAGATTTAAGTACTCGCCAAACTGTTGACTGTATGTGGAACAATTTTTTGATCGGCTTACCTCAAGGAATCGCGTGGTATACCGGAAGGTATCTTCATCTGAATCACCCTGTATATGCGTAAGTCAGTACTTATAGAGCTGGTTCTATGATTTCGATGTAGAATATGGGGGTCGGCACTAATTTTCACTATTTCTATTATTTTTCTGATTTTTTACCACAAAGTCACACCAAACACACAGTGAATATTGTAATTCAGATAGCTTCACCATAAGAAGTGACGCCCAAAAATTAGATATTTTTTTTTCAGAATATGTGGCTTATTGACGTTCATCAACTATTTACTAAAAGTCCCAGAAGAAATATGGTCTTCTTGGCCACGAAAAATCGCCAAAACGAGAGGGCGTGTCTTTGAATAAATTAATTGTGTCAAGCGTATATAAGTATGTGTGCAGTGGCACCGCATATACAGTGGAGGTCAAAAGTAAGTTAACAAAGAGGATCATCAGAGAAAAACGAAAATAACTTTTCCAAACAATTTTTTTATTTACTGTAATGAATGTTATCTAAATTATGAAAGAATATATTTCGTTTTACAGTAATATTCTTTCTAAATTAAAAAGTATTTAATGATTTCAAGAAGAATTAAAGCAAGTATTACATTTATATTAGTCAAAAGTATGTTAACAGGAATATTAATACCCACAATGTCCGCCATTATTCCGAGATATTTTTGCAATTATATCCGGTAATGAAAGCACATATCTTCTTCAACCAACATTACTCAATGTATGTCTTCAATTCTTGAAGAATTCTTGGTCTTCGCTCGTGAACTTTTGTCTTCAAACAAGCTTGAATGTTCTCAATTGGAGAGAGATCTGCACTTTGTTCGTTACGCAAGTATTCCTGGACAATCTTGGCTTTATGGATTGGCGATTGGCGCATTGTCTTGTTGCACTATAAAATCGTCACCTATCAACCGTTTGCCTTCAGGAATGGTAATTTCTTTTAATAAATTTAAATAAATTGCTCCATTTACTTTTCTATCCGGAATGAAAATTTTCGGCCGTAAGCAGAAACACAACCACGCACCATGACACCCTTATCCGAACTCTTTAATAACGATTTGGTATATTTATAATTAAGAGCCTCTCCCTTCTTCCTCCAAACATGTTGTACCAATAATTGGAGGGCTTTATACTTGCTCTGCATAAAATGAAAACCTTATTTCTTCATATTAACCTTGTTAAGAAATAGTACTTTCCTAGCAACTCGACCATGGTTTTCGTTTTCGTTCAAACATCACTTAATGGTCTTTGGCGAAGCTGCCGATTTGTCTTCTGAGAATAGTTTTGTTCGTATTATTTTTTGGGCATACATAAAGGGATCTGCTTCTGAAAGGCTTTGTATTATTTTATCAACTCTGACATTTGTTATTCTAGAGCGCCCTTGCCTGGAATTTTCCGTTAATCTCCCATTTTCTTTGAACGTCTTTACAGCTTTGAAGATAGAGGTTGACGATTTTTGCAGTTTTGATGCAATATCTTTATATGTTAGCCCATTTTCGTGCAGCTTAATAAGAGTTTTGTGTTATAAGTATCAGCGACAACCGTGAACTAACGGCGATATTATCCGGAAACGCATGCATCGTGCATATTTCATCACTGGACATGTTAGAACATGTTTAAATCTTTCAAATTATAAAATATCCCAAGAACTATTTCCAAGAATCTGCGAATGCGACTATTTAGTTTATTAATATGTGTGCTGTTAACTTACTTTTGACCTCCACTGTACGTACTGCTAGAACTGCATGTCCTCAAATCCAAATTCATCTAAGTTTTTTGTTCCAAAAAGTCACCTAACATAGCTCTGTAGTGCTCGCTATTGATAGATAGCTACAGTTTCTGTGGCTTTTTTGAAAAAAATGGGTCTTATCATATTTTCAAAAAACAGACGGCACCTCGTCAATCGTTGAAAAGTCAGCCGCTCATTTTTGAAGTTTAATGGTGCTATGATTGTATTGTATAATCTCTTTTGTTGGCCCGTAGCACTGACATGTATATAAATGGACTGACTGATGTCCTGTTTCATGTGGCACCAGCTTTAATTTCAAAAAGTATGCTCTGACTGGCGCTGTATTTAAATTATTTGGGAATTTACTTATATATGCATGTCAGTGGGATTTACCGAATTTACCACAACAGTATTTGGGACTATTTGTATTGTTAAGTTTTATTTATAAGGCGAAGGAAGTGTTTTTTACAAGGCCGTTTTGGTTGGAAATACCGCTGAATCGTTACAGTTCAGTGGGAAAGTATGCTCTCATGGAAAGAGACAGGAACATGAAAGTGGTACCATTTGCTTTCATGCATTTTTGGCTCAACAGCAGTCCATTTATATACATGTCAGTGGTCCGTAGACAGCAATATCTAACTTGTAACGGAGGCTTAACATTAGAATGGCCGTCGTAAAATGCCAAATTTTTTTCTCGTTGACGTTTCAGGCTCTTCCTTGACAGTAACTCTTTAAGACGGGCTTGCTATTGGATGTAGACATGTTCGCTCAATAGGTGTGTTTAAATTATCATTGCTGTAATACCACCGATAATTTATTTCACAATAATATGGTCACTATTATGTCGGGTTGCTGCAGATCCAGTGTTTATTGTTACCAATTTCGCGTCGTTCTGTATTGTCTGCAATACATTTGATTGCTACAGTGGTGGAAATTCACATAAACCCATTGCCACACAATGTGCGAGCTGTCATATGCGTTTTGTGCTAAAAAGTGCTCATTTCAGTTGGTTGCGAGCTTTTATTGTGCCAACCAGCAAAGTAAATGAGTTTTTTTGTGGAAATTTACATAAAACCAGTTGGAAAAATTATTAATAGTTTACTTATTAAGATGAGATTTAATATTTTTTTGCTTTCCGAAGAAGGTCTGGGCTTTTCTGAGTAAATTAATTGTATGCTTACAATTTACCGTTACTTCTTTCGGTTTTATTTCAGCCATGCCAAGTGGGAAGATTTTAAGTGATGAAGAAAAAACGTAAATTCTTTGTAATAACGATTGTGGGTTGTCAGTGCGGAAAATTGCGAGGAAGATCGGTCGATCACATAACGTTGTAATTCATTTTTTAAAACTAGGCGAAAAATATGCGAAAAATGCAAAATATAATCGTAACCAAAAGTTAAGTCCGTGACAAAAACAATTGATTTGCCGTGAGCTACGTAAAACTAAACCCTTCTCTAGCAAATTGTGTCAAAATTATAGTTACCAGTGTCAAGGCGACGTGTGCGTCAAATATTATTACACGTAGATCCCAGTCTAACTTTTAAGAAGAGGGCAAAAGCACCACCATTACCGGGAACTCATAATTTTGCTGAAAACCATATGGCATGGACCACTGATTGGGATAAAGTTCTTTTCACTGACGAAAAGAAATTTAATCTCGATAGACCCAATGAATTTCAGTCTTATTGGCACGACAAGCGCGTCCAAGAAGAATTATGGATGGGCCGCAACTTCGGGGGTGGTAGTGTGATGGTCTGGGCTGGATTTTGCTCAAGTGGTAAAACGATTCTTGCTTGGGTTCTTCAAAGAACGAACTCAGAACAGCTTTTGCAAGATGTTATGATTGAAGAATTGAAGAATTATGCGGTGAGAACTTCGTTTTGGAACAGGATAACTCCAGCATCCAAAGAATTTTAATTATGTTACAAGATTTTTTTAAGATATTGCAAGAAAAAGTCATGGTTTTATGTGAATTTCCACCACTGTATAATTTTAAATAGCAGGGGATTAATCAGAATATTGGAAAATCTTTGAATATTTCAAGAAGAGTGATTAGAAAAATCAAATATTTCCTAAAACATTATAATCCGTTAAAACTCGAAATCAGTGTGATTCTTATCTATATATAGAATGTATAAACTAATCATACGCGGAGATGTCGGTTAAAACTGAATTGGTAAAAAAAAAGTTAAAGTAATCAAAATAAATGTATTATTCGCGCAGCAGCAATGTGGAACACAATTCTGTGTATATACAACTGTGACTGATAAGCGCTTGATTATCAACATAATAAAATGACACATCAGTTCTTATTGGAGCGTATAAAACTCGCCTGTTGAAATGTTCAACTCTGTACGGACGGTATAATTAACCGCTTTCTTATTGCCACTGCTAATGAATAAGTTGACAGCAAATATACTAGCTCTCTTTTTACAGGAGGGGAGGAGGAAGGAGTTACTTATGATATTGTTTTTTTTTATAACCATGGTGTGTAGGTTTTCAGAAAAAAATTGATAAATCTAGTAATTATTAGGCACTCATAAAGGTAAAATACAAACAGCAACAGCTATAGATTAAATGACGAACACGGCTTTGATGGAAAATTTAGCGTATTATCAATTTGGTTGTTTATGATTCCAACATTCGCACAATGGCATCTTATAAGATCATTCATAGCCATCTCATCTTTCATTTATAGTCCACTTCATTCGCTCTTATAAGACCTCCTTTTATGACCGGTTTTACGATCTTTGTTGTTGCGCTTATTCTATAGAATGTATCCTGTAATACACAGAAGACAGAGGATAAACTCTCAATTAAACTGCGCCTATTGTTCTAATATCTTTGTTCAGTTAGGACCATCACTTTTTGAATTATTATTTACACAACAGATGTTCCTCCCCATTCCAAATTATTTCAAATAATTTCTGTGAAAACTTGTGATTTTCGATAAATGAAAAATTATAAATGTTACGAAGTTAAACTTTATAAAAAATACTAAAATAACCAAGGACCCTGAATAGATACATCCCTGAGGTGCAGGTGTAGAGTTTTAGTATAGATGGCATAAGAACTAGATGTCGCATGGCATACAGATTGTGAAATGAGTAGTGCATTCTGGAAAGGACTATAACATGTTTTAGAGCGTGCCGAAAGCAAAGTTTTTTATTAATAGCAGTTTTGTATACATTTGATCGACTTCCTCAATACTTCAGATACGAAAAAATATGAAGCATCTGACGTATTACATAATTTCAAATGCTCTGGTTCATTCCGGAATGGACCACCCAGCCATATAAATTTTGTATACTTTTTTGGTACTGCACGCGATATCTAGTTCTTGTGCCATCTATGGTTTTATTAAGGCGTAATTATTTATAGTGCTAACTATAAAAAAATATGATGAATCGGGTTGTTTTGAAAGAGATAATAAGCCTTGGTACAAAAGTGCATAAAAAATAGAGAATGGAGAGACTCGTAATATAGGTATTTTGATTTTGATTCATTATAAGAATCTTCTTTGGCTTACTCTCGAGTCAATTTGATTTGCTACATTGGTAAAATTAGAAATGAATAGTACAATATGTCTAAAATATTTTCTCAAAGTTTCAAGTTAATCGGAGTAAAAGTCTAGGAGAGAGAGGCTTTGGAAATTATCCTCAGCGATGCAAGTATATTGAGGGGGTATATTTGCGAAGCACACAACCGAAAATTAATCTAGTCAAAAATACTTTGCGAAGCGCACACCTATTGTTAAGGGATTACGCATTGTTCTAGCACATATCTTTACCTGCCCTAAGAAATATACCTCCGTAGGGTATATTTGCCAAGCGCAAAGAAATTACACCCAGGCAGGCACACACACACATGCAGGCAGGCGCGCACACACACACACATATACACAGAGGCAGGGGCAGGGGCTGCTCCTACCAGCCTGCGCCTGCCTGCCTGTGTGTGTGTGTTGCTTTGCGGAGCGTACTCCTCCTATTGATATTAGTGGTTTAAAAACTTAACTTACATAGACCAGGCAAAATACATAGATCAGGTAAAGATACGTGCTATAACAATGCGTTGACCTTAACTATAGCCGCGCGTTTCCAAAACAATGCGTAATCCCTTAACAATAGGTGTGTTTTTTTATGGCTTGTACGCTTCGCAAATACACCCTATTGAGGCAGCTGCTTAACTATTGTTTGTGTGTCTCTCTTGCTCGCTTCTCTAACTTTCTAAGGGTCACCTCTTTTAAATATATTATTTTAATATGCCCTGGACATTACAACTGCAGTATGTTTTTTTTATCTTTATGTCATAGACCTACATAGAATCGAAGACCCGTAACCCCCGGAATACAAGCAATGAACAAAGTCGAAAAAAGAGAGCAGCGGGCCGGTCAGCAGGCGACATCCACAGTCTTCTTGAAATCATAGGAGTATACTAAGTTTGTCATTCCGTTTGTAACACCTCGAAATAATGATGGTAGAGCAAAATGGATTGGACACCCATTCATAATATTAAAAGTTATTTCGATTTTTGCATGTCCGTCCGTTCGTCCGTCCGTCCGTCCGTCCGTCCGTCTGTGCGCACGATAACTTGAGAACGCGTACACTTAGAGAGCTGAAATTTTGTACACAGACTTTAAAAAAACAAGTAAAATTAAGTTCGAAAATGAGCCAAATCGGGCAACTCCTTCGTGGGGTTGCCATATAAAAATTTCGTTTTCCGCTATATATTTGGATACTGCCTGAGAACGCGTCGACGTAGAGAGCTAAAATTTCGCACATGATGTTTTTACTACATTAGCAAATAAAATGTCAAAAATGGACTAAATCGGGCAACTCTTTCTTGGTGTTGCCATATAAAAATTTCGGGTTTTTACGTATACTTTGAAAACGATCAGTCCAAGACATTTTTATGGTACTAAAAACTTCTGCAGAATACGAAATCCTATAAAATTGGTTATAATCATTTTGTCTGTGCGACAAACCGTTCTAGAAATATATGCGAAAAACAACTTCAAAATCAATACTTGAATAGATCGGTGACGATACGAAATTTAATACGGGCATTCATCTAGGGTATCCTAAGAATTGGTCTTAGACCAATTCTAGCTTTTTTACTTGTTCATATAAAAGTTGCTTGTATTTTGTTCAAACGCTATAATTTCCATAAATTTGTTCTACATGCTATTTTTTTTTAACTATTAGAAAGTAAACTTATTTGTCTGTAATTTGTTTTAACTTCATTTTACTGTGGGAGTAACAATTTTGGGCTGTTTAAGATGAAATTTTAGTTTTTCCTCCATGACGAGTATACAAAAAGCAGTGAGAGTGAGCTGGCACGTTAAGGACTTTTATTGAATCGGTGCCTTCGGCGACTTCATGGCTGGTATTATATATATTCCGGATATTACGGAAGACCAGGTATGGTTGGCTACTCTTTTCGAATCTGTCATAGCGAGTAGGAGGAAACTGCTATTAGCTTTATACAATAGATAATAGACTTAGTTTGACTATTGCTCTTGACTGTAACACCTAAGTTAACCTAAGTTAAAAAAAAAATTTTTTTTTTTGTTTTATTCCTACTTAAAACTTTAATCGGTTTTTTCTAAAAACACCATTTTTGAACTCGGTGGACATGATTTCTCAAAAATTAATGGACCGATCTTATTGAAATTTTGCACATTTCTTCAAAATAGGAACGAAGGTTTTGTATTTTTTTCGATTACAAGTAATTTCATAAGACTATACGTAGTGTAAATTGTACCAAAAATTGTACTGTTGCATACAACTCTGCCAAAAATTCAAATTTCAACTTTTTTTTTTTTTTAAATCATTCGTTCAGTCACGATACTTATCTACTAACTGAAAAAAATAGGTTTTTTAATCTCTGATAAGGCTATTATGAAATATCCTGACCACCGCGAGGACACTTTTTTTTAGGTTTCTCCGGAAAACAGATCCCTCCGGCTGAATTTTCGAAATTTTTTAATGAAAATTTTATAATATATTCATTAAATCTTGCTCTTTTATATGCTTAAAACTGGCAATAAAATAATTTATTTATTATAAAAACAAAAAAAAATGTTTTTTTAGCGTTCGAAACCCATGTAACCCCTTAACTAAGATTTCTAACTTCGCTAAAAAAAGGTTGTATAACTTTTTTCCGCAAGTACAATGGTATGTAAAGATGGAAAGAGAGAGGAGATTAGGGAGGGGGGGGGGGGCTGAACATTAAGTTCAGGAAAATATGATTACGCTGATTACAATTTAACACATTCTGATTGAAATTTTTATTTTTTTTTTTTTTTCTGAAAGAATTCTCACATTTTTGACCTCGAAACATATTTAAGAGAACAAAAGTGAGATTTTTGCTATATGGTGCTAAAATACATAAAAAAAATTAAGGGTTACTGCTAACAAAATGTGTAAACAAATAATGAAAACATGAAAATTAGTTCTAAATTGAGTACCTTTACTCTATGGGCACGAAAAGTAAATAAATACGTGCACATTGTAAAGTTTTTTATATTTGACAGACGAAAAATAAATCGCATTATACTTATTTGAAGTGTACATGCAAATTAAAGAAGTTATCTAATATTTACAGTGTATATTAATGATTTCGGAGTGTAGGCTTTGGAAATAGACAAATATTTTTTCAGCGTATTCAGGATTTTACAAATAATATCAGAGATAATGAATTAATTTGTATTTTATTTAATAATGAAGTATAAATAATCGCCATTGATTAGTATATGAATATCTCATCTTCCTTTCAAATGTCATTTCTTATTCTTAAAACCATTGAATATTGAAATATCTTAGCTATTCATTGGAAATCCCAGTGAAGTTATAAAGCAAAAAGACAACTTCCGACTTGTTTAAAATACATTCGTTCTTGCTTAACAATACCACTCAATCTTTCAATTTAAATTGGATCAATAAATGGTTGGAAATGGTGAAATATACCTATAGAGGGAAGAAAGCATATCTTGAGTAAAAATAAGGAAAAAAAGAATTTATTGAACAGTCGTTTGAATGAAGATCACAAAATTAAGGGTATAACCACTGAAGCGAGTAAATAATAAGACATTTTCAAAGGAAGGCAAGTTAATTGGAATTTTTTGCTTAGTTTATTTTTTATGTTTTTGGTTTGGTTAAATGAAGTTATCCAATATTTGTTTTTATACACAAATATGCGTTAGAGACGTAAAATGTTCATCCTAAACAATGAATTGAAGCACCAAAAGTACAAATTTTCGGTCGTCAATTACGTTCTTCTTTGCTTACGGTTGGCAC
Source organism: Dioctria rufipes (assembly GCA_963924295.1). Taxonomy (NCBI): domain Eukaryota; kingdom Metazoa; phylum Arthropoda; class Insecta; order Diptera; family Asilidae; genus Dioctria; species Dioctria rufipes. The sequence continues at coordinate 10,115,367 of OZ002745.1, forward strand.
AGATGTTCAAAATCTTTTTATGTTTTATAGCATTGCCCGTTTTGAAATATAATCCCTTTCAAACAACTTTAACACTTCAGTTGTAACAACTTTTTACGTCTTTTTTATATGTCAGCTTATATACAGGGTGATTCAGATCAAGATACCTTCCGGTATACCACGCGATTCCTTGAGGTAAGCTGATCAAAAAATTGTTCCAGATCACAAAATCTATAGGGTGGTTCAAAAGTTATACTCATTTATTCCCATCAGGGTTCACGAATATTGGCGAAATCTTCAACTGGCCACAACTCCTAAAAAGGAAGGTTTATAGGGGGGGGGGGGGAGTATGTGGAACAATTTTTTGATTAGCTTACCTCAAGGAATCGCGTGGTATACCGGAAGGTATCTTGATCTGAATCACCTTGTATATATATTTATACCGCTCTAAAAAAAATATACTTTTCAAATTAAGCATGAAAATTCATCTACAATTTAGTGACAAAATTTAGTGTAACACGTTATTCCTGGCTGCACGTACAATATTTCTTGATCAAAGAGGAGTGCCAATTTTAAGCCCGACATGAACAGACATGAGAGGTCTTAAGCATTGCATTATAATACTCTGAACATGTTTTATTAACAATGTTTATTTCAATTAAGCGGGGGAAGGCTTGGGGAGTGGTGTCAAAATTTGATCTAGTACATTTTGGAATTCCTTAGGTCCTGAGAAGAAGTTTGAGTAATCACAATCCTATTCTCGGAGGCTTAAATAGCCATCCCCACTCACACTCACTTTTTTTAGTATTTCCCTCTTTTTTATTCGAACTGAGGTACTAGATTTTTCGCACCTTACATCGGCTCCAACTCGGTAGGGTTATATCCGATCGGAAAACGGGCTTACTGCATACCTTTTAGGGTGGTCGGAAGGAATCCCCGGCGGGGGGGGGGGTTTGTTTCAATACGGCATGTGGCATATCAAATTAAAGGTCTCGCCGAGTACTATCGCGTGGGGTACTTTTTTCCCAATCCAGAAAACTTTCTCGGACGGTTTTACCGCCGGAACCCCATTTACATGCACTTGGGTCACATACACTCCAGTTACTACATTTGGCATATATTTTTGCAGTTCTTTCTCCAATGACCATTAATGCTGTGAACATTTTTCTCATAGGAATGGATTTTCTACGACCCACCAATTCCGCACAATCGGGGGAAGTAGAAAAGTCCACTTTTCCACCCAAGAAAGTCGCTCAAGCTACATTTGATCGCCAAATCTTTCCCCGGCTTAATTGAAATAAACATTGTTAATAAAATATGTTCAGGGTATCATAATACATCCTTTAAGACATCTCTCTTGATGTCAGTTCAAGTCGGGGCTAAGGTTGTGTGAAAAGTTTGCATTCCCCTTTGTTTGATAAGCAGCTAATCCGAAAAGCTTTTATAAAATGTCAGTAGGCAACCGCGAAAGCCGAAAAAATTAAATAATTTAGTCTAGAATCAATTTTTTGCCTTGTAATTTTAAAAAGTATGTATAGAAAACGGTTGTGTATATACGACTAGTTTGTTTTGTATTTAAAAAATTTGAATAAAACTTGATCATAATGAAAATTTTTATGTTTTCGGGGCTTTAAGCAATAATACCTAAAAAAGAAAAACTTTCATATATATATTTTTCCTTCTTCAAATACAAATAGTCATTATCGTTTTTTTTTTTTTACCTACGTCTTCGAAAAGGAGACACACATTATAAATATTTGATCTTATGTTTTGCATTATAAACTGAACCGTAAAGTTCTCATCTGACGAAGGAATGTTTTATTAAAAACCACCAACTGTGTATACCTACACATATTTCAAAAGTTTTTCTTAATTTAAAACAAATTTTCCTTAAAGTATGACAACTAATTATATCAGCTTTCGTCATCATTAAAAAAAGTGTGAAAAGAATACTTAAAACATTCCAAGAATTTACTTCCGAGAATTTTGAACATTTCCTGTTAAAATTTGATTAATTGCAACTTTATACATATATGTAAGTTACATTTACACTTACTCAAATGATAAGGTGAAATCTGATTATGTAGAATACGTACCTTACATTGCACAATATTTTTTCCCTCTTAACTGATTGAAAAGGAAATGACTATCATCAAAGTCAGACTGTTTTAATAAATACATAATGACATTTTAATGGGTGACAATATTAATTAAAAGGCGTCGGCTTGTGTATTTCTGTATGCTTTTAGAATGACTACGACAAGGTGAACGGGCAATGGAAATATTATACATACATACATATGTTGTTTAAAGTATATCGAAGTAATAGAAAAGAAAAAGTAATTTAAATTTATAATAAACTTTTTGTATAAGAGATGACATCATCCCTCAAATTAATACGGGTCAGAGGATCCAAATCAAAATTAACACTGTCCAAATTTTATAGGTATGCACTTTTGTACTTTACTCATTTACCCACCAGGTTGGTCATTCATATCACTTAGCATAAAGTAAATAAATAGAGAAATCATTCAGAAGAAAAATGTGTTTACAGACTTCTTCTTGAAATTTAATTTAATTTTTTTTTTTAAATTTTATTTTAATAGTTTCATTGGCATAATATATAACTACTAACAGGCATGATGTGAAATTCAAGGAAGAAGTATACGAATTCTTTCAATATATTTTGCTTCGAGATGTTTTCTTTGTACAAGGGTGGAGATGGAAGGCAAATATTTCATAGGATGATAGCTGGAGTCGAGATAAACAAAACAATTTTCTAAATCTTAAGCGGGATGGGGGCCGTTTGGATGGTAGGAGGGGTTTTGAGATTATGGAAACAATTTTTAAACTGAACATCCCGTAATTTTATTGGTAGATAATGTGAAGATAACTTGCATCTCAGATGATAGTAAACTAGCTGGGCTATACAATAAATGTGCAATAACCTTTCCACCTTATTCCGTTTGGGTCAAAAGTAGAAAAATTCTAAAATGTTTCCGGGTTTTAAATATTGACAATTATCCCGCCTACATACATATGTACCTACATACATAGGTATATGCCATAGTTTTTTTTAGATAAACGGACTTTATTATCAAAACTATTTAAAAAAACGATTGAACAACACTTAAAATTATTTATGAACTATAAAATCGAAATTATTGCCTTACTTTTGTCACGGATATAAAAACCATAATATAAAATCTTTTTTCGTTAATTTGATGACAACTTGTTTTTGATATCGGCTTGATTTATATACCTACAACAAACATACATATGTGCAGTTTTTTTTTCTAATGTCGAATTATCGCAAAAATATGCTTTAGGAAATTCTTAATAACATAAAACCTATTACACAATAGCAATTATAACGTTAAGAATTTGTTTTAAGTTAAATTTTAAAAGCTGTGAATATTTTTATATGCTTGACTTTCTGACAGTTTATAAAATATGAGATTATAAAATTGTGTTTGAAGATGCCAATGAGACGATCTGTTACAAACTGCATCACAGATGCTCTATACTTACACGATTACAGCATGCAAGTATAATGGCGCATTATTATACTAGTTTACGTCAACCAAAAAGACTTGCGCTCACGTATTTGAAGCAAATAAATCCAACATTTCTCTCAACATTTTTCGAGGATGAGCTGTTTAGTATGCAATAAAATTTATTGAATAAACAAAAAATTTTTATTGGTTTAAAATCTAGTAAAAAGCTAGAGTCGAATGACTGAATGTATGAACTCATGCTTAGCGTCGAGTTGGCTTAGATGAAATATATGTATGTATGTATGTATCCATACTGTTTTCGGAGCGCTTTTTTAAAAATTGCGTTAGAAAATTGGTATGAATCGAAGATACCATGATTTTCTAAGACCCCAGTATTCATCAATTTCTTTTAAAGGAATGTTTTTTTAAAGTTTTAACGTTTTTCATAGCAAATTGTAGAGATAGGACCACAGGTACTCCTATCCTTGAAGAAAATTTTTGCAGATTTAATTACAGTATTTTTTTAAGAACATTTTTGGGGATAGTTTTAAGAAAAAGAAGATTACATTTAAAAAATTAATAATTCGATATCTTCAGAGCCATTCCATGAAATGAAATTATATAAAGTTACCTGAAAGCAAGTAGCAGGCCTTCAGAAAACAGACGAAAACACTCACACGGTGCAATGCTCTACGACAAAAGCAGAAAAAATAGCTATTAGAGCCATTCATACCTATACTTCCTACTCAATAAACAAGGATCAATAATTGTGGTAAGCTTCCCAGATTAGGCTATTCATTGGCCCAATGATTGGCCACTGTCAACTTGAAAATTTATTAAAACATAACCAATTCTGCAAATCCCAAAAAATCCGCCATATCACCGCATAGCTAAATTTTTCATTGCCGCCTGTTCGCCTCACCCACTAATCTTCTTAAGAGCACATAGGTAGTGTACATATGTATGTTCTCTGTATATTCTCAAAAATCAAATCTAGATTGGACTTAGTACGGTAGGATCATCTCATAGTTCGCAATGATTAGAGGTTGGGTCTCCTATTTCCACACGAAAACCTAATAATGAATAATAATAGTATTCACTCGATTTATGGTGAAAAACTTACCGCGAAGCATCTATTTTGTCTTTTCACCTACCACATTGTATTATATGGAAGGGACAGCCTACAAATGCATGTAAAGTGACCAAGTCTAGCATCAAAACACTTACATCGTTAATTCTACCAAAAGGCATATTAAAAACATTAAATTAGAGGATTTCCAGATCTCTAATTACAGTGAAATTTATTTAAAAAATTTAATTCAATATTTTTAAAGAATAATGGAAAGCCTTTTTTTTACATCATTCCTTGTTCAAGAAGAGTATTATAAATTGTCCATAAATTCTGTGGATTTTATTTGATATCATTAAAATTTTTCTGAGTGGCAATGCCTTCGACTTTCACTTTATTCTTATTTTTTTTTCTCTCTCCTTAACAAGACTGACTGGTGTGGGTGACATGAAGCTTAAGTAGTAGCGTTGGTGTAACCATTTTAAGCAGGGATCTTAACCCTAAGTTTGTAGAGACGACGTTTCAGTCACATTGTGTTTTCGGGATTAATATAGGAAATTGCAAACTTATGCCTAGCTTTATGGTTTGTATTCGTTATCACAGCTTGTGTTCCATTTATTGACCACGGGTGTTACTGATCAATTTTTAATGTCGTATCTTTCCTAGACATAGTGCCAGACACGAAAAAGCACTTTTATAATGGAAGAAATGTTTCAAGGGTGGGTCTAATTATCTCTATCGGAATGTTTTTCACTTTAGTATAAGGATTAGTAGGATCAGATGAAACCATTAAGTAGAGGTTAGTATAGTGTGCAAATTATGGTATACAATCGTAATTGTTTTATGAGGAGAAGAAAGGTGATTATTTTGAAGAATTAATTTACTAAAATATTTCACGAAAATATGTACTTCAATTAATGTAAATAATTGTCTTTTTAAGGCACACAGAATACAGATTATTATTTTTTTTATTCTCGACAGTGCTTCGTTTTTTATTATATATATGAAGTAAAAATCTGATAATAATAAAAAAATAAAAGATTCTTTGCAGATTTTCTAGTTGAGTAAAGAGCGTCATAAATTTTATTCAAAATCTTCAGAGGAAAAATCCTCTACACGACTAAAAAAAATGAACTAAAATTGAATAAAATTTATGACACGCTTTACTCAATTAGAAAATTTTGAAGGAATCTTTTATTTATTTATTATTATCAGATTTTCACTTTATATGTATACATAATTGTTATAAAATTGCAAGTCTCCTACATATTATATAAAATAAAAGTTAAGATTACAATATCTGACTGACTTGTTACTATCTTCTCTTTAGCTACCTCAGTCTACTATATCTCGTAGACTTGCGAGTCCATTCGATTTCCATTAGAATAATCTGAGTCAATAGATGATCATGATAAATTCCATATAATCACAAAAATATAGTACCTACCTACTCAAATATATATTTTACAAAAATAAAAAAATAAAAAATATAATAAACAAATTCAATAACAATTTACATTAATCCACTTCACCACAGAGAATCCAAATTAGCTTTAAGCTCCTCAACTTCTAGGGAAATTTATTATAAGATATTTGCACACAATAAACACAATAAATACAAAAGAAATTTCAGCTGTTTCCCGGCATAATAAATATAGTTAGTCATCTGCGATTGCGCTGATTCAATTTCATGTATTTTCGTCGAGCGCTGAGAATAAATTGTTTATTATTTGTTTTAATGTTAATTAAAAACAAAAAAAAAAAAACATACATATAGGCACATATATTTATTTCTGTGGTATGTGATATAGAATAGCTATTGACATCATCACAACTTAAACGTTTTCAACTTGGCAAGATTCGAGAGCCACATCTCACTGAATTATTCTCTCTTTCTCGTGAATATTTTTACTCGTTCGCACGAAGGAATGGTGCATTTTTATTTATTTAAGTAGAACGCATTCTCTAACAGAAATGCATAAATTAATTTAATTTAAACATTTTTATGGTCATCGTTAGTATGTATCCGATGATTGCTCCATTTTATGCATTATTACTTGCCACCTCTAAGCGCCTTATACGATTATTTACATGTGACAGACATTTTTAATCATGTTCTTTTGCGGTATTCTTGTTTTTTAGTTGTTCTGGAATAAGAATCTTTTTTATTTAATTTTTTTATTTTGGAAAGCTGATAAAGTTCTCCAATAAATAATTAATAGTTGTCTACTTATGTATATGTATTACCTAATGATAGACATTATGGAGACCTCGACATATGTTAGTTATGAATGAAAACTGGTTGTTAGGATAAAAAAAAAAGCTCTAAACGCCTGTTGAATGTGTTATAATTCATCAATGCTAAAGCATTTATGTTCGAGAATTAATTCATTCTGGCTAATAGAGGCTTTTTTGTGCTCTTCATTTAGTATGTAAATATGTTTGTATTTATGATTCATAAGATAAAGAGGGAACCTGAGTCAAAATTTTTATTTGGGGTATAAGCTAAACGTTAATAGAAATTATATTAACCCTTCCTGGTCAACGTTGGTCAATTTATTTATTAAATTTGTCTATCGAATATAATAATCTTATAGACTTGCATAGCATTATTACGAAAACTAAATTGTTAAGTATTGCCTTTTTCAATGTTTAACAAATAAAATTAATTGTCATAAAATATCTTGTAATTAGGTACGTAATGACAAAACATTTTCCAAAATTGTACTTTTAAATTTTTCTCTAGACATACAAACATATATATGTACATAAGTGACTAGAATGAATCATAATTAAATTCAGAATCTGCTGAAGAGAATACAACAGAGCCGTGGAACGTAGCGCTCTTTCAGGAGCAATTCAGATGATTTAATTTTAAACGAAAGTACATCTTTCACAAATAAGGCACAGGATGCTTCGCGATGAAATTTCAGATCAAACAATTTTCATCTCACACTATATGAGGGTGTTATTTTAATAATTTATTTTCCATAAAACAAATCTGTGTAAATGAATCGATTCAATACGATTAATATGTAGGGGAATGTCGTCAGGGTTGGCCACCTTTTTGTTTTCCGTTTAGGGAAGAATTAGGTAAATGCAAGCACATCTTTGGAAAGGTCTGGCAAAAAGGAATATTTTTGTTGAGTATAGCAGATTGATTGGGTGAAAAATGAAAAAAAAATATAGGCATGTTTAAAAAAAAAAGTGAAATTCTGTCAAGGTCGGCCAGTGCTGTCTAGGTTGCCCAGATAACGGAAAATGCCCTGGAAAAATTAATTGAATGAAATAAAAAGCCGAATTTGTTGTGGTTTTCTGTTTTTTAGCAAAATTTTAATGGAACATTATTTGGAATCGCATTTCCGGCAAATGTCATTATATTGACGCACTTCAAATTCACTTCTCTCTTGTATTGACCGAAGACGGCGCTTTTTTGGGCGTGGATATTCCTTTAGATGGTGTTTTATTAACGGACTTTGTTGGGATTAGTGAAGGACGCTTTTTTGGTCGTCTTTCAAATACACAATCACAATGGGTCAAGTCTAACTCTACACAGTTGTCAACCTTGACGGCAAGCGCCATTACTGCATTACATGACACAAATATTTTACAGGATTGAATTTTTCCCTTGTTTTGTTTGCAAGCATGAATCACACAACACATTCACAATGCGATGATTGAATATTTTCTCCTCAGTTTCTGGCCGTATTCACTGCTGCTGTAAAAAAAAACTTTTTTTTTTTTTTTTTAATTTCAAACCACTGAGTGCACAGCACGTGTTTTCCGTTTACGCTCCAAACTTGTAATGTTACGAAAAGTTCGCAGTTACTGAGAGAAGCTTTTCCGTGTTGAAACATTGGTGGTGCTAGTGGTCAAAACTAAAAAAATCGCAGATGGCAGACCTAGACGACAAGCCAACCCTGACAACATTCCTCTACATATGTTATAATATGGACACCAGGCAACGGATGCATATTCAAGAATGGATCTCATGAACGAAAAATGTAATGTCTTGAAATGTCTGAATGTTTTAAAGGTCTTTTGAGTTCCGCTTTAGTAGAGCTAAATTCTGTCTCGATTTACTAATAATAGTATTAATGTGTGAGGTAGTAAACTCAAATTTAGTGTAATTAACACCTAAGTCCTTAATATCAGTTGTTCGAGAAACTATGGCGTAATTTATTTTATAATTAAACAAGATAGGACAAGAGATGCTATTATATGTAAAATTTTTGCATTTTGATATGCTAAGATGCAAATTATATAATATCAATCAAAATGAATATCGCGATTCAATTCAATTCAATTCATTTATTGGATGAATGGGGTATGATCAGGGCTTTGACGAGCTTTAGTTTTGTGCTGCAGCTTAAAATCTGTGTAGAAAGCCATAACCGCTGCAGTCCACCATAAATTTTGCTAATCAGGAAGGATATGTGATCACAACAATTCAATCTTGAGTTGATCTTTATTCTCAAATTCGCAGCTTGCTCAACATAAGGCAAGACATAGCCGTCGAGAAAAACGGGGTGAAAAATGCTTCTAAGGAGTAGTGACGTACCACAAGCCATTGTGACTTATCTGGATTAAGCACAAGGTCGTTATTTATTGACCAGCCATAAACTCTTTCCAAGTCCTCATTTACACGGGCAATACAGTCTTCAATGCGACCATCTGGTCTGCTAAAGTACAATTGTGCATCGTCGGAATATAAGTGAATTTTGGTATCACGTATGGCATCTGGCAAATCATTAATAAATAAGCTAAATTATAAAGAACCCAACACTGAACCCTGAGGTACACCGGATGACAAAGAAAGTATTTCAGAGAACATTTCATTAATGCGAACCTGCTGAGATCGTCGAGAGAGGAAGCTACGGATTAAATTAATAGCAGAAGGGGAAAAACAGAAATTTGAAGATAATTTATTAAAATCATCATTCTGCGGTAGTATGCAATCGTTTAGAGAGTTTATTTTAACGAATTGTTTTAAATAATATTAAGTATTTGGCAAAAATAAAGCAAGTTGTTATATCATTAATGAACAGCAGAAACAATAGACGACCTAAGTGACTGTCCTAAGGAACACCCGAGGTGACCGTTATTACATCAGATATAATATTGCCAATTTTTTCATATTGTTTCTCATTAGGCCGCAATTCAACTTAAAAAAGAGGAGTAAATAGTAATCTTATCAAATGCCTTCGAGAAATTTGTATAAATAGTATCAACTTGAACACGATCTTCAAAAGCACTTATAGTATAGTCCAAAATAATGCAAGATTACTTAGGTACACATTACCTCCCCGTGATAAGGCCGTATTCTTTAGCTAGAGAACTAAGCTTCGAGTTAACTACATATGCAATCAAGTAATTTTGGTACGGTTTTCATTGCACAGACTACTCTGTCTCTATAGTACTTTTAGAACCTGAGTGATAAATGCAATTTTCCACTTATCAAGAAAAGTACTGATACTTAAAGATAAGTTAAAAATCTTACATAAAGGAGGCCGTCTTCTGTGTTTTCGTTTAGCGAAAAAGTCAAATTTTTTGGGAACTTAAATTTTCACGATTTTTTTTTTTTTAAAGATACAACTTCAGAGACCGGAGACCGAACCTGGAGACCTGTTTGTTTTAAAATACACTATTTGATTTCTTGCATAGACACAGAATGTTTAAATTATTCTTCATAATTTTTTTAACACAAATGCGCGCAAACATTTAAAAATTGTTCGGCTCAATTTGGCTCAATAAGACTACAGTGGAACTATCCAGATGTGTGAGCAGGTGAGATTACATAAATTCTTAGTAGTTTTGTCAGCATATACACCTATTTTAGAAAATTGCATAGGAGAATGTTATTGAAAAAATCTATTTGATTTTTTCTATTCGTATTTTTCAAAATCTAAATTTGGTGTGCCCCCACTTATATGTAGTTGATACTTCTTTCGGCCCTTGTTTACAGCTGATTTTTTTCTATGTAGGCTTTTCGAAATATGTTCACTCTTCGTAGAGATTTCTTTCAATTTAAAAAAAAAAAAAACAAAAACAACGCAGGTCACTGGATGCTAAATCTGATTAAGACGAAAGATTAAATTTCAACTAACTTAAAACTTTCTTTGTACAATGAGCAGTTCTAAGTCGGACATTTTTTTGTGTCAGTAAAAGGTCTGCAATGCAGCATTAGGTACTGGTCCTTTCGTTTTGAAGTGACTTGTATAATGGGACGCTAATAATATTGTTCACAAACCGGTTTAAATTTTAGAAGATAATCCAATAGGATTATACCACAACTGTCCCAAAATGCAGTATAGGCGTAAGTTTTCCAACCCATACAACAGTTAGATTAATCTGTACGCCAGTAGACTGTATTTGTACTTTACCTGTACCTCGTACCTTATAAGAAATTCCAAGTTATATGTAACTAAAACTGAAATTGCTTTATGAAATTAGAATTTAAGAGATCTTTGTAGCTATGTGTACTGCAAGCAGAATAGAATTATTTCTGAAACAGTAAATTGCATCCTACAAAACTAAATCAAAGCTAGAGAAATGCATTTTACGAAAAAAAAAAATTGTTAAGGTGTCTCCAATCGAGTACTGGTATTAGTTATCATTTATCGGATGTTAGTCGGGAGAAAAAAATAAATTTATGTAAACATAATAAATCGCCATCTACTTACTGTTGGCTAATAAAACTAAAATTTTTCTTTAATCCGGCGTAATTGAGGTTGGGTAAAAATGACCCGACATGTTTATAAATTCAAATATTTTTATAAGTACTCACGCGACGTTTCCGTTCTTCTCAGTAGCTGAACTACAATAGAAGTATACGTAAGTACATTTACTTACGTAAAGCGAACGCGCCCTTTAATTTAACAGGCGTACACAAATTTACTTTAACTCGTGTGAGGGGAACTTTCGTTAAGTTTAAATATCCAATTTTCCGTAAGTATAGTGTGCTAGAATCGCTCATTCCATAAGAATGCGATGTGTCTATACAATTAAATTATTACTAAATGATTAAAAGTGCAATGTAAAAATTATAATGGAATAAAAATGGTACTGCGAATTAATAGAAGGCACAAATCTTCAATTACATCAACTTCCATTTGTTAATTTTTTCACTTTTACCACTTTTTAAAATTGAAAACATTAAATATCAAGATAATAATTCTTACGGAATGTGATATATATTTAGGCTAAAAATATCAATTTTTCGTAAGTAAACCTCAGTCGCGTTTAATTTCGTAAAGTTATTTATTTCTATTGTAGTTCAGCCTTTTAACAGAAATCCGTCTGGCGAAGGCCGTGATAGGAAATATACGTGCGTAATTCTCAAAAATGTAAATATGACCAATTCTCACAACTGACTTTGTTCCATTTTTATACCCTATACTAAGTTTGTCATTCCCTTTGTAACACATAAAAATAATGATGGTAGAGCAAAATGGATTGGACACCCACGCATAATATTAAAAGTTATTTTGATTTATGCATGTCCGTCTGTCCGTTTGTGCGCACGATAACTCGAAACGCGTGAACTTAGAAAGCTGAAATTTTGTACACTAACTTTAAAAAAAAAAAACAAGTAAAATTAAGATCGAAAATGAGACAAATCCCTCCTTCGTGGGGTTGCCATACAAAAATCTCGTTTTTCACTATATATTTGGACACTGCCTGAGAACGCATCTACATAGAGAGCTGAAATTTGGTACATGGTGTTTTTATAGTAATAAGAACTAAAATTTAAAAAAATGGACTAAATCGGGCAACCCCTTGCTGTTGCCATACAAAAAATTAAGATTTCTTACATATACTGTGAAAACGATCAATCCTAGACATTTTTGTTGTACTAAAAGCTTTTTCAGAATACGAAATCCTATAAAATTAAATATAATCATTTTTTTCTGTCCGACGAACCGTTCTAGAAATATATGCGAAAACCCACTTCAAAAATCAAACTTCCATGGATCGGTGACCATACGAAATTTTATATTTATATTCATCTAAAAGAATTGGTCAAAGTTTTAAAAAAAATTTTTATGCAATACATGAACAGTGGTCTGTTCAGTTTGCTGTTTTTGTTGATTGGTTGCTGTGGTGACTTTAGTGTTTTTAAAACCAATTCTAGCTTTACTTGTTTACATATTATTTCTGTTATATAAGGATAAGAGCAGAGAACATAATCACACAATTGTCAGGTGTTACGCATAATGTATATCTGCTACTTTTGAATTGGAATGTTTTTGAGTAGGTACTGATATCTTACAAAAATATTTGACACATACAAGGATTTGTCCAAGCATACTTATATAAAAGAATATAGCTTGACAGAATTCAAAGCATTTATTGGTCTTTTATATAATGCTAGATTGATCCGATTAGGAAGACAGAATTTCAGTGTACTATGGGCTTCCGATGGCACAGGAGTAGAAATATTTAGACTTGTGATGTCTGAACAACGTTTTCACTTTATACAAAGCTGCCGGTGCTTTGATGATCATACTACTCGCGAGCAAAAGAATGATGATAAAATTGATGATTCAACTAGAGCAAATCGAAAACCGGACGTCAACACCTACTACAATTCAACAAAATGTGGGGTGGATGTCGTTGATGAACCTTGCGCTACATATGACGTGAGCCGTAACTCCAAGAGATAGCCCCTTACCATTTTGTATAACATGTCGAACATGTCTGGAATTAACAGTCTTATAAAACGTTACACATTAACAATAAATCAACGAAAAAGCGACGCCATTTTCTGAATAGCTTAGGTTTTGCTCTACTCATTGACTATTCCAAAACCGGCAAAATGTAAATCGCTTGCCACGAGATATGCGCAAAAGTTTCAGACAATTTGTCGGCGAATCATCAGAAGAGCCTCCTGTAAAGGTACCCAATGCCCGTAAGAGATGTGAAGTATATCCTGCAAAACGAGACGGTAAAACAAAACACACATGCCAAGGTTGCAACAAATATATTTGTCCAGAACACATCATATATTTCTGTAGTGATTGTATTTACAATTGAGGACCTTGCAGCAAGAAGCGGGCAGATCCATTTTTCAGTTTTTTACTTATTACGCCCAAGATACTTAATAAAAAATTCTCCATCGTTTCGTATGCAGATCCCATCAAAAATAGACGAATTACTGCAGATGTTGGACCTGCCTCCATTACTGTTTGGTGCTGATCCGGAATTTTTGAACAATATTTTTTTTAATTTGCCAAAAATTGTTAAAAATGGATCTGCCTCCTTATTGTTGTAAGGTCCTCAATTAGGATTCTGATTAACGTATTTTATTCTTCTATCAATGGAGAGTAAATTCCAACTTTATTCATAAAAAAAAATCGAAAATAGCTGCTCCAGCTCCCATCAAACAAAACCATTCACGGCATGTTTTGGTCTGCGCGCGGCGCTCCACAGCTCTGCCAGTTCATTCGAAACAAATAGAGTTGAAAATGATTAAACTAGATAAAATTGGGGGAGGGGAGGGGGGGGTTGTTTACCGGTTTTCGTTTTCAAAAAAACCTTTGAATAACAAAATGCCAGTCAAAAAAAACAAAAAATCGCTTTCTGATGGCCCCGCAAATTGAATTTACTTTCAATTGCGCTGAGATTCATGTGAATCGGTTCATTTGTTGAAGCTGTAGAGCGCCCTGCGCGCTGAAAAATGTTGTTTCCAGAAAAACTCATAATAATAATACTCATAAAACTCATAATAATAATCAGCTACCTGTTTTCCAGCCGGCGGACGGTTCCACTCTCAACAATTCTAAAATACTTTAAATATGAATTCTAAAATACTTTAAATATGAAAATATTCCTTTATCCATCTGTTCTAAACACTTTAAGGATGGTAATTATGTAAAAAAAAAAAAAAGAATTTTTCATCGCGTAACAATTTCCTACCACAATGACGCCGGGTTAATATTAATTTTAATTTATTTATAATAAAATGAAGTAATATCTTTCTCCATCTAAGTAACATTTTAAAAGTGAGCTTGAAAATTTTTTTAAAGACAAGAAAATTCTCATATAAAAATTAAAACTTTTTCAAGAAAGAAATTATAGTCTGAAGGTGGTTTTTAAAGAAATAAAACAAATAAAAAACAACTGTTTCCAACTACTTTTCTTAACAGCTTTCTATACTTTACTGATCTATGTGCTTTCAATTTAATTTTAAGTTCCGGAAATCATTCAAATTTAGTTAATCTGATAAACACACTATTATAAAATATTTATTATAATGTTTTTTTTATCTATTTCCCATAATTCTTCTGTAGAGAATCATTAAATTTATATAATATATAATTTCGAAATGAAGCGGCGTCTTAAGTTACAAGAAAAGCTAATTTTAATATATGTACGTAACACCAAGGTCACGGAAACTGAAAGCCCCTTCACTTAATTAAAAAGGTATAGGTATGTTTCCGAGAAATTAATGCTCTTCTCTGGAGTAATAAATACTGAAACCGCCCTTAATTAACTTTTTAGGATCATTTTTGCTTTTGAATGGAGTGGGCAGCTGTTTACGAAAATAATTAAAATTAATTTATATAGGTGTTATGTGAATCGCGTATATTTACATATACATATATTATGAGCCCTACCTAGGTGTGTATGTGTGACTATCGCTTATTTATATCCTGAATTGAAGTGTTATTAAAATTTCTCATACCAAAGAACGTAACACAAGGAGAATTCTGATTTAAATCATAAAACTTACTCCGTTACTCCGCGATAAGATTTTTAAGTGAACTTTTTAGAAAGAAGGCATTTAGGCGTAATAGGTGTAAAGCACGGTTGTATGTAACATACCCTGATTTTTTACTTCTTAAACATTCTGTCCGATTTCAGCCACCTATACCTACCCGCATGTCTTCCTCTTTTGTTATCTACTTACATATATTTCAACAATTGAATATTCTCTAAAACAAAATATTACAAATATTATTATAAAATAGGCTTCTTTCATAACATTTTGTTGGAGAGTATATATGGGAAGATATTAGACAAGGGTTTATACAGGGTTTCCCAGAAATTAACATCAATCCGAAATCGGGCAATAGACCAAGTCGTAACAGTTATCAGAAAAATATGAAAAAAAAATCTTGGTCATGTACTTTTCAAATTATAAGGATTCAAAAATAAATCTTAAAAACTGACACCCTGTGATTATCTTTCAAGTCCTGTGACTGCAAATATTAACTTTTCGCCAGTTTTTTTTTTTCTGTAATGTAACCATGAATAACCCTTCTGTAAATTACAGTTAAAAGTTAAAACATAACTGCCTCAGTTTCAAATAAAAAGTTATATTTTTGCCCAACATTGCATTCAAAATAATTACATTACCCAACTTTAACCGACTGTACTGTAAAAAATGAACTACACTATCTTGGCAAGTAATATTAAAAGATGGCGCGTTTAATAAGGATTCCAAAATAGTATAACACTTTCTAATTGCTACTTCTTAATTGAGGAAAAAAGATTTTTTAATGAAGTCGGACTTCATACAATTTCTATTGAGACGAAGAGTGACGTTATTTTGACTGGTGTGAGCGAGACAGATGGTGACGCTACTTTATTCAGTGTGAGCGAGATAGATAGTGACGCTACCTTGACCAAAGGATACCACTGGTTCAAAGAGTAATTTGTTAGTTTTAGGTGCATTTGAAATAAAATTCAGTTGTGCCACTGAACATTTACGGCAGCATGTGGTGTCAACAAGATGGATGCCCAGCGCATTATGCTCTCACAGTACGAGAGTTTTGCAATGTTGGGCAAAAATCTAACTTTTTATTTGAAACTGAGGCAGTTATGTTTTAACTTTTAACTGTAATTTACAGAAGGGTTATTCGTGGTTACATTACAGAAAAGAAAAACAG
The DNA here is from genome assembly GCA_963924295.1 of Dioctria rufipes. Classification (NCBI taxonomy): domain Eukaryota; kingdom Metazoa; phylum Arthropoda; class Insecta; order Diptera; family Asilidae; genus Dioctria; species Dioctria rufipes. The sequence goes on from OZ002745.1 coordinate 10,131,806, forward strand.
ACGAAAAGTTATTATTTGCAGTCACAGGACTTGAAAGATCATCACAGGGTGTCATATTTTAAAATTTATTTTTGAATCCTTATAATTTGAAAAGTAATTGACCAAGATTTTTTTTTCATATTTTTCTGATAACTGTTTTGCTCTATTGCCCGATTCCGGCTTGACGTTGAGTTCTGGGACACCCTGTATATTATTTTCTAAGGAATATACTTGCAAATTTGCATAAAGGAGAACCAAAAGTATGGTTTAACTTGACGAGGGGCCCCGAAAAATGTTTGTTTTTTGTTGACTATAGATAATTTTCAGTTTGAGGCACCTAGGACAGAATACGTTAAATCAAATTCATTTTCCATTTCCCAAAAGCACATACAATGTAGCACGACTTTCTGTTTTATAGGTACTTAATACTGCTTCACAATATATAAGCAAATGAGTACATTTCAGTTTAGTACATATTATTTTGTCGATCTTATTTTCAGGGTCTCAGACTTTCAGATTTTATTACATATTACATATTTATTTCGTAGGTCAGATTGTCATTCATACTACCTATGCAGATAGTCCATCCCTTAACTCCAAGCAAATTAATATCAATTGAGAAGACATTGTATACCTTAACAGACAATAACTTTTTTTTTGTTTATCTAAACGAAACAAAACATTCTCTTTATCTTGAAATTCAGGCAAAGTTCTTAAATCCATCAAATAAAATAGCTCAGGTAAAATCTCTTTTGATCCTTTTAAATACAAAACTTTTTGAGGTATATTCAGGATTCCTTTTGGTTTTTAACTGATAAGAAACAAAATGTCTTATTTGCTGCCGTTGTGTTTTTCTTTTTATACGAAAAAGTGAACAAATCATTCTTAATAAAGGTACAAGACTCTGGAATTTATATTCTACGCAAAAAGCTTTCTATTTAGAGAATAATGGATGAAAAAGTTAAAATGTTTTATCAATGGTCTTCTTTCTGCATCCAGCCAACAAACAATGTCTGGCTGTCGTCGTCTTGACAAGAAACACCATGATATTATAGAACTCCTCAGCAGACAAAGTTTTATGGGTTGCTGAACCGTCATCCTATGCTTTCAGTTGTTTGTTAGTAAGATTTTGATGGAATGGATAATAATCCTTTATGATTCGTTTACATTGTTTAAATATGTTCAGCTTATGCGCTTCGATAATAAGTCTGTAGCATGAGAATGGGAATTATAAAAACACTGAAAAGGATTAATGGGGAAAAACGTTGAACACATATAAGAAGAGATAGAGAACTTTCGTTTTTTTGTACATAAATATATTGGAGGTGGGTAACTTCTTGTACATACTGTCACAGAACAGAGGGAATTATTGAAACTTTTAATCCTGTTATTAGCAAAATAGAAATATGTACATTTATGTAAATCCTTCTATGAAAATTGAAAAGCAGTGCGATCTTTTACCTATAAAATTTCATATAAAAAAAAAAACGCTTAGCTGCGAAGAGGATCAGTGTAGTATTTAGATAAAAAAATTTCATCGGACTTTCGCTTTCTATGTAGAGAGTTTGCATAAAAAAATAAAAGTGATTTTTTTTCATTACATTCAATTAAAAACTAGTACAAAATTCGCATTTCTTTCTAAAACAGTTCATTGGACAATAAAAGTGGGTCTAATCAATCCTGTAGGTTTTTCCATTCCGAAGATGTCTTTAGTGCACTAAAAACGTCTACGACTGATCGTTTTCTTAATATATCAGAAGTTTTGCATGACAAGCCTACAGATGCATGACCCGATTTAGTAAATTTTTTAAATCCTATCATGCCGTGTTTTCCATCATCTGGTGTCCCTTGAGCTTGACTTAATAATATAAAAAAAAAAAATTACTATACCCTGTGTAAGAATGTTTTCAACCAAGTATTCAAATATTCGTGAAAAATCGAAATTTATGTATGGTAACCCTACAAAGGCGTTACCAAAATAGCCATCACCCTGTGTCCAAATAATAATAGAGAAAAACGATATTTTTGTATGGCATTCGTATATGGAATACTTGCCGTTCTCAAATTCTTCTAAGTTGACGTGTTTTCATACAAAACCCAAATGTGTGTGATGATTTCGTCCATTTTTGATCTTACCAGTTACAATTTTTATAAATTTCAAAAATTCAAAATTTCAGTTCTCTAAAGGTCAACGGATTTTTGAGTTATTGCACGGACAGACAGATGAATGGACATACAAAAATTCATTAGCAATGAAGTAAAGAGTAGAGAGAGTAAAGGCAACGGTGTGTTTGAGTGACTTTCTCCATTTTGTCGTAAAGAACGGGCACAAAAACAAAGAAAATATGGCAATATAAAAAAAAATAAATTAAAGAATAAAATCACTGACAAAATAAAAATGTAATAAACGCTTACTTCTTGATTTTAAAAGACTGGTAACATTTTGCCATCCATAAGGAAACCTTTCCCTCTTTACACTCTCACTATGTTTTTATTTACTGCGTTAATTTTGCTATGGTTGAAAGGAGAGAAGAGTTCTACATATTTGAATGGCGTAGCAGCCTTAGCTTGCGTGGTTTCAACAATTTTCTAAAATACAGGGTCTTACCAATCAGCGATCAGCAGGACAGTCTTCTTTGCCCTCCGACACTCCTCAATTGCTATGAAGTCAACTGGGCGTTTAAGTTTGATTACCAATTAGTCTCGCGAAAACTAATTAATACGACCTTCATAAAGGGTGCAACAATGAAGTTGAACTATACGTCCGCATAATATTTCCTGTCTAATCAAACTATATCTGAAATAATTAGGCAGGCGGCCTAATGGGGTTAACCCTGAAATTATTAATTTGACTAAACATTTTTTTTTTTTTTAATAATTTAATTTTAGAATCCAATTATCGAATGAAATTAATCTAAGTGTACACAGTTATACATACAGTTAAAACTAAATCAAACTGATTCATTCGAAATTCGAATTCATCTGAATATATTACATCAGTATAAGAGCATTCAATCATCTGGCAAACGAAAGTTTTCGAGCTTTAATTTCAGACTAGTTTGAATTTTAATAAATTTTTTTCTATCGAATATTTAAAATAAAAAAAAATAAAATCTCTATAAAAACCATACAACATATATATGTATGTACTAAGTACAATGGATATACTTATATGTATGACGAGGATACTAGCTAAGCCCAATAGTAATTAGCTACATATATGTATGTATTATCTCAAGATCCTATATACCACCTGAAGCATAAGACAAATTAATTCCATCCATTCTTAGATAAATGCTGAAAGGCTCATCTCTCTTATTGACTGTCGATTTCTCTGACATTTTAATTTATTCAAGTCAATTACTTAAACGGGAATAACTCTGTCAAGATGGCATTATTCGAAGCTCCTGGATTCATTAATCAAAATATGCCAGAGAATTTCTACGCAAAATAATCTCATTTTCTTATCAATTTTTTTCATGATTTTGCCGCCGCCCACATTTCTGAATTCTGATTATATTTTCAACGGCAAATGTATATATGTATACTATATACATAAATAAATACGCAGTGCAATCTTGGAAAAAGTTCTTCTGACTTTTGCGAGCGATTCCATTACTCGATAAATCCTGGTCCCTCGATAATCTTTCGTATGCCATCATTTATTTAGTACATAAGAAGGTTATCATGTTGAGAATGAAGACGACACACTTACTTATAATGTCAAATCAAGTCAGATACATATCTAACTAAATGTAATTCGGTATCTTTTTCTCGCTGCCTCTGTATGAAATCAATAGCTTGTCCTTATGATTATGTTATATACATATATGTACGCTATCTGGAATTAATAATTTTTTTTTTTTAACCCTAATAATTTGACCTTAATTGCCCTTCTTTTCGGTAAATTAAGCTTTCAAGAAACAATTAAACTTTGTTAGTTCTTTCTCCATAACCCTTTTATTGGCGTTCTTGTATTTAATGAAGGCACATCAAATCATTATTATCGACCGTAACGTTATCAGCGTCATGCGATTCTATTTCGTATTAAGTAAAAGAATTTTTTTTCTTTCGGATTTTAATTAGTGTCATCCGATAGAGTCTTTTACTCATTCCATTAATCTCTCATTTTTCTTACTGTGTAAACATAACATAAACGGCTCATAATAATTACTCTAAACCTAGAGCATGGGTTTTGAACAAATTATTGGAAAACGATTATATGAAAGTTGGAGTTGAAATTACTCAATCCATGCGATCGTCAGGGAAACACTTTTCCTTGTTCTTTATTAATTATTTACAAAACTCTTGTTAACATACAACAATATATTGTATATCTAATTAGGTACATTCTTTCTTGTTGCTGACCCATTTACAAGTCAAGTACTATAGTTAATATATTATGTATCACCAACCCCGTTCTCTAACTCTCCATAAATGTTAGCGAGACATCATAGCACTGTATGTACATTATACGAGATCAAAGTGTTTGACTCGGTCAAGAAGATTATTCAATTGACCCCTTAGCATAGAATTGTTTGCACGAGGGTGTTATAAGAGGTCACCTTCTCTTCTTGCAGAGCTTGATTGGATAATTGTTTCCTTATTTTAGTCTATGTACGAAGAATTTACTTTCATTACTGGAACGTTTTCTTTATAGTATAGATACGAGCAATTTCTATGATAATTGGACTAAGTATATAGTATGAGTGTTTTGTTGTGATTTGTTGATTTTGATTTTGCTTTATTTAACAATTTGGATAAATGCAAATTATTTTGTTATAGTGAATACGTAATCTAACAGGTGCATTATATTAAAATTTAGTTGTATTAAGTTTTTTTTTTGTTGTATAGTGTAAGGCCATATAGATTTTGAAAATAATGGGCAAGTTGCAGCGGACGAACGTGTGCTACTTTTATAGCACGAGAAACACTTATGTATGGAAGCTTCAGTCTGATATTTCGATATCTCATAGTATCTAACAGTTAAGGCTGAAACACAGTGCGAGCAGCGCGAGCGCAGCCGGCGTTTGAGCTTTCCTGTAGAATACACGAGAAGAAGTTGGGCATGTTCCAATGGTGAAGTCGGCTGCGCCCACTGCGCTGAGCAAACGCTGGGGTAGAAATAGTTTCTACTCCAGCGCAACTTTTAACATTTGAACAGCTGATTTGTATGTAGTGAACTTCAAAAACTGGGGAAATTTCAACAAGTAGAACTGATTTAATAAATAAATAAAGTAAAAATGTCGAAAGAAAAGTTGATTAGTTTGGTGCGAGATGCGGAGTTAATTTATAACTTAAAATGCTGGGATTATAGATATATAGAAAAAATATATGAATTGATTTAAATTGACAACACATAAAAGTCAGAAAATAAAAGAATAAAGCACTACACTGTTAAAACGAAAGTTCACTACGCCGAAGTTTCAAATGCTCACACTGTGTTAAGCTAAAGTTCACTACGCCGAAGTTATCAAACGCCGGCTGAGTCGAAGTTGTGTACGATCGCACTGTGTTTCAGCCTTTATTGTCTCATATCCATATTTGTGACAACACCTCTTATATGGAAGATGTGTACGCATTGTGTAATGCGTGGATCTTCCGTAACAAATTTGGCGTAGGTTGAATTGAAAGCCATTAACAGTTTTCCAAGGATTTCTTAAACTTTAGGTTAGATTTTAGAGCTTTTTGCAGAGAAATTCAATATGCGAAGATAATGCTGAGTTATAATTTTAGCTACTAGATGGCGTGTTGCCATATTTCAGATAGTTTTTCTTTATTGTTATCTCCAAAATTATTCTTATGTAAAATTTCATTAAATTCCAACCAAATATCTTTTGTTTCAAAATTACATATATGTTTTTGAATATTTCGTTGTAAAGTATTTAGTAATTTAACAATATTTCGTTCCTCAAAGATTCTTTTTTATTTTGTGTGTCTGAGAGACATCCCTAGGAAGGGAAAGACAAATGAGCTTACTTGATTACTTGATAAATGGGGTAAAGTTGGTGGTACAATAATTTCTACTTACGTATGTAGCTTCTATTAAAAAAAAAATGACTAAGGTTTGAGCTTCCTGCATAAGAGGCGAAAAAGTCTCGTGTAGAAATTGTTGTTAAAAGTGGATTTATATTTTGGATATTTTTGAATCTCTTTTTGTATTGAATATTCAAACATGGAACCTATAGATCAAAAGTGTCAACTTATATTAAAAATCTGATCGTACGTTGTCAGACTTGACCACACAAATTACTGAAGAAAGATGAGAAAGTCACTTCCTTTCTCAAAAGAAAATGAGGATCACGAAAAACTTATGAATTTGATTGTGCAACTGTCATTCACAAGGTGGTTAGAAGGCTTACGTTTGGTTGCGGCTAGTGTAAGATTTCTCGAGAAAACAAAAAAAAATCCATCTCTAGAATTCTCATACAATATATACAAAAGCCATTTGCCCACTTAGATTTAGTTTAAAAGTTAATTGAACAATGAAATATCACCCTTTTATACTGAATTCATATGTTTTATTTATTATTTCACACAAATTAAAATATGTAGAAAAAAATGACTATAAAACAAAATTTAGTTCGTTACTCCTTCAACTTTGAAATAATTTTGCAAATAACATAGTGCATTGAAAGTATTTGACAATCGATTTCTCTTCGTACCAAATTACGTTCATTCTGTATAGACGTAGGCCTTATTGTGGACAGCGCAAGTAATTCCAAATTTGTAGTTCTATACCAGTTGTTTGAAATATATGAAATTCTTGTCAAATGTTGTTTTATTTTTCAGTGACACCAGGTCTTATTTCTCGCACGCTGTTTTTTTATAGTTAAATTTGATTGTTCTTTAAGGTACAATTATTCATTTTCACTGATTGGAACTACATTAACTTCTTCTTCGTCAGTATCAAACTGTTGATAATTAGCAAATAACCTATTTAACATTTCTTTTGTAATTTTGTAAATTTCATTTTTCGAAACTGGTCTAAGGAATGTATCCGTTTCTTCGCTAGTGGAGTTTTGTGTAAATTTTTACATATACAATATCTTTTTCAAGAGAAATTTCGTGTTAGCAAATTTAAGAAATTTTCGTCAGAACAACTACCATTAATCAGAATCAATCCAATATTGAACGGATGCTTAGAATTTCTATACATGTGAATATCCATCTATCTTTTATTTTTAGTACTACTCCATTCGTCATCTTTTATGTCCAATCTACAAAGCATGGTAAAACCACGTCGTCAAAATGATATCGTTTGCTGAAGAATGCATAGAAATACACGAAATGTGTAAGTAGTGGTAAGCTGTCAAATTAAACAGCTGTTGATCTGCCAATTATCATAAATGTAATTGCGTCCTCGATTTCATTGCAGAATTACATCAAATGAAGTATTTGGTGTCAATAATGTATATTATAATACTTATAGTAAACTTAGTAAACTAAGAAATTGCTTGGGACAAGTCGAATAATATAAAATATTGCTTTCAAGACTGAAAGTACAAGTTCAAGTTTACAGCTGTTTTGTTCTAAATTCCCCTCCATGGTTCTAAATTATGCTGAATACACCTGAGGTATTACTATATCGTTTTTGCTGATTAACTACTACATATAAGCTCGTGCTAATGTCGTCAAATGAATGAGAGAGAAGGGACATTTTTGCAATCATAAATTTTCAAATGCAAGATTGGGAAGCAAACACAAAAATCCATATCGTTCTGACGACGTGGTTTTATCATGCAATACAGATTGGACATTAGTGCCTAATCTACAATGCATGGTAAAACACGTTGTCAAAAAGACATGGATTTTTGTGTTTGCTTCCCCCTCATGTATTTGAAAATTCATGCTTGCAAAAATGTTTCTTCTCTTTCATTCATTTGACGACATGAGCACGATCTTATGTGTAGTAGGTAATCAGCAAAAACGATGTAGTAATACCTCAGGTGTATTCAGCATAATTTAGAACCATGTAGGGGAATTTAGAACAAAACAGCTGTAAACTGGAAATTGCACTTTCAGTCTTAAAAACAAAGTTTTATATTAATTGTCTTGTCCCACTGCACTCTACATAATTTTTTTTCTTATAGTTTAAATTATTGAGACCAAATACTTCCTTTGATGTAATTCTGCAATGAAATCGAGGGAGAAATTACATTTATGATAATTGGCAGATCAACAGCTGTTTAATTTGGCAGCTTACCACTACTTACAAATTTCGTGTATTTATATGCATTCTTCAGCAAAGGATATTTGTGACGACGTGGTTTTACCATGCATTGTAGATTAGGCATAGTTTTCTTATGGTCTGAACTAACTCTTCCATTTTAAAGTAATTAAATTCCATCTTCACCTGCCTCTTGCCTCACTTTTTCAGAATTACGTAGCAGATTAACTCCCCTTGCGGCCATGCGCTGCCGTATAAATTCACTTTTAGTAATTTTATTAAATGAGAATCCATCGACTGCTGATAATTTAGACGTTTTATAAACATTAAAATTGTTTGATCATTGCTACTACTGGGATCTTCAAATCGCCGTTTGACTTGTTGCCGGGAACATGAACTATTTGGCTCGATATTTTATTCTTCCCGCTAATAGCCGTGTACTCCTTGAGGGTGCCTGCGAAGATCAATTATTGCTGAACCTTTGCAAGATAAAGTCTTATTGCAAAGATTACAAGTTGCCAGATCCTTACTATTACTATTCTTCTTGAAATAAGATCACCGGTTCTTATAAAATTTGCTCATTTTTATGGGCTTAAAAAAAATGAATTATGAACATTTAATTGTATATTTAAAAAAAAATACAGAACAACAATTAAAGCAATGTTATACACATAACATCTGCCTATTTTTATTTATATACGAGAAAACACAGCACAGGACCGATTCAATTAAACGTCTAAAAAATCTACATAATAACCCACTAAATTAAACTTTATTTACACAATAAAATTGCAAAGTAGGTAGGTATACTATGGAAAATTTGGTGAAATTTTATACGCTTAAAAACGTGTACTAAGAGTAGCATGCTTTTCTGAATTCTGGTTCTATTCTGATTACACTTAATTTGACACGAAAAACGAATGTGTAATAAAATTGATAGGAATCAAAAAACAAAAATGAATACATAATTAGATTTTAGACTAAAAAAATTACTGAGAATTTTGTGAGCATTATCGATAGGAAAAAAGAAAGGACAAAGGTCGAGGCTCACCGCACTTACCTACTACTCTGTTTTTATTGATTTCGTTTATTACGTGTTCCTATAATATCTACATAATCTTGCCAGCTACTAAGTTAAGTGACTATCAGAGAAAAAGGAATTACAATATGCTGGGAAAGGAAAATTATACATTTTTTCTCGAGAAATTCTCGAAATAAACACTAGCGGCAAATAAGCTACATGTTACTGCTGCCACGAGGAAAACAATCTTTTGTTTAGCTAAGGAACATCATTGAAAATTTGAAAAATATACTCAGTAATCATACCCAGTATTAACTTTCCTCACCTTCTCTAGAATTGCCTGAAAGACTTTTTATGTGACTTTGGTTTGGTATGAGGACAAATAGAAATTTTTTTAATTGAAAATTAGTAATTGTAAGTGCTTTTGAGCTAAAAATAAAAACCGCGTTGATAATCATTGGGTTCATTAAGTGCTTTCAGTTGAATAATATGGGCTGCTGCTCAAAGTATAATAGAGGGCGGCTTAGCAGTAGCCTAAGTTTAGGATATTAGCCAACTACCTATGTACATATCTCTCCCTCAATTGATCTAACAATTGAAGAATGAAAATATAAAGGTAGATAGGAATTTAGAGCCTTGTAGAAAATATGAGCTTTGTGTAATTTTGTATTTTTGTTTCAACACTTAATTTTCTTATGAACTTACTCGAAAAATCATACCGCTAAACTTTTTAAAATCCCCAGACTCATTAATGTAGCCATCTGTTTCTGTAATGTAAGTTTTTCATTAAAAAATTTCTCAGCCTCAAAGAAAATCGATGCCAATTTTCATAATGCTTACAGAATGGTTCTGTAGCTTTAAAAAATTTCATTTTCATAAATTTTCTATTTTTGGTATACATTTCAGAAATTGGCACGAGTTTTATACAATACATACAATGTTGCAATATATGAAAACATTAAAAACAACAATATTCGTCTCTGACTACGAAATTGTTTCACTACAATAATCAGTTGTGTGCCAATAATGTGCGTTTACAAACAAAAGAGAAAAAACAAAACACACACTTAAAATTCCTAAATAATACAATATAATTGCAAAATATTGATGCACAATGAATTAATTTCGTATTTTTTGTTTTATTTCAGATAACAAAATGCTGTTTGAAGATCTTACGTAATTGAGATATTTTAATAATGAGATCAATAAGCCATCATCGTACTGGGGTCTTGGTATCCCCATAAATTCATTGCACTCAAAACAAATAATTATTGCTGGCCACACAAAATCAGGGATAGAATAGAACAAAAAAAAAAAAGAAAATATCTTGAGAGATTTCTTTGGAAATTCAGGAAAGACGAAGAAGAAATGAATTAAAAAATTACCTAAATACTAAGAAGAAAAAACGAAAAAAAATTAAATTATCAATTTTCTAGTCATATTTTTATTATGAAATTGAATCTACTCTGAATTATTGCAATAGAAAATTAATGTTTGGAGCGTGCAAAAAAAAAAAAAAAACAAAAAAGTAAACTAAACACAATTATTGAGATTTGAATACACAGCCAAAGATAGATTATAGGAGAATTTTGAGTTTTTTCTAAACCGGAATTCAACATTTTAAGTACACCATAATTCAAAGAAAATAATAATAAAGCAGAAATTATGCCCATTAATGGAGATTCATCGGCTAATGCCGACAAATTAAGCGGCATCGAAGAAGAAACTGATTTATATGAAGCTTTTGCACCACATGTTGACACTACACAGATTACAGTGATTCCAGTAACACCGCCTGGAGGAGGTAAGTTTTTTTTCCCCCCCTAATTATGTAGTAAGAAAATGAAGAAAATTATTTATCTACGTGAATGGAAATAATTTTTTGTACAAGAATATTTATAAAATTTTAACAGTTTTTAATAATTCACTAGAAACACCCAAAAAATAAATGTTTGGGGTGAAAGAGAAAGTTGCTAGGAAAATTGATCTGGTCGACAAATTGCTTGAAAGCTAAAAGTTCGAGTTGATTTTTTTTTTGTACTATTTCTAAAATTGTTCAATCAATGTCAATGTAAACCAGATAGATACAATTTAAGAAAACCCAATTTGGCAAAATTACGGGTAAATCCTAGTCCGAGGAAATGCCAAATGCGCCATTGCCAAATATCACTTTGCCAAATAGTGTCAATTTTGCGAAACTCCCATTTACAATGTGCACTTTGCGAAATGTGTAAACTTATCAAATCTGCATCGGAGAACTAAACAAATACAATATTTTACTAAAGTTCAACATTTAAAATGATTAGGATTAACAAAATTCCCATGACATCTAATTGGAATTTACAAAACTTTATAAAACCAAACTTTTCATGTTTAGTGCTCTTTTCTTGTTTGCTTAATGAAAATTGAGTCCGTCGGGCTAATAAGTTCTTGGTATCATAGTAAGTACATATTTACATACGCCTGTTTACGAAGTTGTTGTTGTAGCTTGTTCTTGTACTATTTTTTCTATTTTACATAAGCTATCAATCATCGCACAGCGTCAATTATGTATGACACTGAAAAACTTTTTCTGAGTAATCTCTCCATTTACTGAATTGAAACATATTCACTGAGTCATTTTTTTTTTGTTTATAGTTTATTAAAATTAAATTGTAAGCCAATTTTTAATTAAATTTGATTTTAATTATAATATTGAATGTAGAAATGTATGTTCTATGGAGTAAATTACATTGAAAAAATTCAATTGCATGGCGCTGTTAATAAAATTCAACAACAGAAATTTCTTGGAAAATTTATAAAAAGGAAATCAGATTAATTCACAATTCTAAGAATAATTTCAAGTAACACAAACTCTATAAATACTGACACCAATCATATTTGTTTTGCTAATAACATTGTTCTTGATTTTAATTAGATTAGATTTGTTCAGAAAATTGTATGCTTATCAAAGAGATTTACTTTATCTTGAATCGTGTAAGGTCCAGTAATTTTATCAAAGTTATTTATGAGTAAGTTTAGGTATACATATTTCATTATAAATTGATAGTAAAAATTTCAGAAGTATCTATGTAGGTAATGTCTACTTAGTGAATTAATTTTCGCGATTGATTCATTCATTTTTGAGAAGATAATAAATATCTTAAAAAAATGGGTCAAAAAAAAAATATGAATAAAAATTGTTTATTTGATCTAGTTGCGAATAAATATAAAATATTTTATATCATAATTTTTGTAATCATTAATCCGTTTTATACTCAATTTTATATCGAAAGTAGAAAAATATTTCATCTGAATAAATTTTTGCTTAAGATTTCTGTGCGAAGAATTTTTTGTGGTTGCATTAATTTCAATGGTTTCATATATTTCAGTCGTACATTAGCTTAAAATATCCCTCCAGTTATAAACTTCACTTTTCACTGATATCTCTTAGCCTAGATAGAAGTGGTAGTCTTCTTTCTTCTACTATTGAAAGTGAGAATATTTTTACACCCATTAAGATCGTGAAAGGTTAAATCGAGTACGATACCATTTTCTGAATAGAAATTATATCGAAGGTTATAGACCTCACCTTGCGAATATAGAGCTAGACGAATCAAGTATGTCTCAGAAGAAAAGCAGATGATACCAGCATTTCCATTATGTTGCATACAGTTTCGGAATTTTTGTCTTGCTGACAAGATAGAAAAAGGAAACTATTCTTTTTCTTTTATATTATTGACTCGAATAAAGTCTTTCCTGTTCTTTGGAATTGATTAGATAGAACTATCGTTTTCCTCGTGCCCTTTCTAATCTTTTCTATCATTGCTGTTTTCATGCTATCAAGTTGGTATCTATATATTCAAAATAAGATCGATAATGATACTGTTTTTAGTAGGAGAGCATAGATGAATGGCTCAAAACTCTTTCTGCATTTGTCTGAAGTAAGGATTTGATATGTACCTTTTAAGGAATCTAATAAAAACTATAGCTAGGAAAAAATAATATGATAATCGCTTGGATAAAGTGATCTGAACACATATTACATATATTCATTATAAAATTACTTTCTTTGGTTTTAAAACACAGTCTCAAAAGAATCCTCTTAAAAAATGTCGGATCATTGTATAAAAAAAAAAAGTGATGGGTTGTAAGGTAGATTTTTGTTCATCGGTTTAGAATTATTAGCTCCGTAGATAGATATTCAAAACTATGTACCTATATATCAACTCAATTAAAGAACCGTCCAACTGCAGTTTTAGTTTCGCCGTAAACTTTTGTTTTATTACATACATCGACTTGATGCGTTGTATGAAAAAAACTACTTTTTCGCAAATGACTGTAAATCATTAAGAAATAAAAGCTACAAATAACAAATAAAAAAGCTAAATTGGTCTAAGACCAATTCATATGATACCCTAGATGATTTCGTATGGTCACCCATTTGAGCAATTCTGATTTTTGCAGTAGTTTTTGAATATATCTCTAGAACGGATTGGTCGAACAGCAAAAATGATTATAATCAATTTTATAGGATTTCATATTCTGAAGAGCTTTTCAGTACATTAAAACCGTATAGGACTGATCCATTTTCACAGGATACGTAAAAATCCTCAATTTTTATATGGCAACACCAAGGAAGGGTTACCCGATTTATTCCATTTTTGAAATTTCAGCTCTCTATATCAACACGTTCTCAGGCAGTGTCCAAATATGTAGTGGAAAACGAAATTTTTGTATGGCAACCTCACGAAGGAGTTGTCCGATTTGTCTCATTTTCGAACTTAATTTTACTTTTTTTTTTAGTCTGTGTAGAAAATTTCAGGTTTCTAAGTGAACGCATTCTCGAGTTATCGTGCGCACAGACACACATCTAGACAGATTGACGGACGGACAGACAGACGGACATGCAGACATCAAAATAACTTTTAATATTATGCGTGGGTGTACAATCCATTTTGCTCTACCATCATAATTTCTGTGCGTTATAAATGGAATGACAAACTTAGTATACCCTATAGATTTCAGCTAGGGTATAAAAACGATATCGATTCGCCCGGGCCCCTAAGCATTGAATGAACATTCAAATTGGTTCAGAATTGTATGTTTATCTTTCATAGCATAAAGTTAAATATTTACCATACATAAAAATGAGCAAATAGAAACATTAAGCAAACAGAAATGTGTACATACATATTATGTATACTCACACCTGACATGGGTAAACCTCTAGGCAGAAAGAGAGATTTACAGGTGGTTATCAGAAAATAATTGAAAGCTTCAACACTTTCACAGGTGATTTCAAACAGAATGTTTAATCTATATGGAAAATATTTTTAGTATTGTCAAATATTGATATATAAAAACATGTATGTATTGCCATTACACTGTGTGCAAGATAATTACACTCGGGATATAATATTAAGTGGCTAACGCATATGACACGTTGAAAATGATAATTTTATTTATAGACAAAAAAAAATAAAAAACTGATAAACACCAGAAAAATTATATTTTTATAGAAGATAATGATGATAGTTACGGCTGGTCTTATATAATACTTAGAAAGTAAAGCTGATAACAATTTCATGATTTTCAAGATCTATTTAGAGATTGCTGAAGGCATGATAATATCACATGCAATTTGAAATGAATATAGTTCGAAGTAGAGGGGTTTGTTTTTAACGAAAGAAAATACTTTGTCTAATAAATCTACCTTCAAATTTATTATACTTACAGTTTCTTTTTTCTAAACATATATTCTAGATCACAGTTGTAGGTTTGAAGATGTTATTCAAAATCTACCATCAGAAGATGAAAAATGATTATAAAGAATGAAATAGGAAAAAAATGCATTATTTGTATATTAACCCTTTTAGTGCCGAGCGAAAAAGAGGTGCCTATGCGAGAATAACCGGCCGAATTTCACGGTTTTACTAGGGTTTGGGAAAATGCTCATAAAAACCAAACCAGAAACAATATTTACATGATTCAAAAAGCAGTATATTAAGGACGAAATAGAGAACAAAACAATGACACTAGTTTTTCTGGGAGGGCCGTAGAACATTGGGGTTTTTTTCGATGGATTGAGGGTTTAGAGTGCAAAAAGATAGGCGAACAATTTTGCAGGGAGGGGGCTTAGGGGGTGGGGGGTGGTACCACCCCCAATAGGGGGTTTTCCAAACACGTCATATTTGCTATCAAATTAAAGAGGGAGGAGAGGGTAATCGAGTGGTGTACTTTGTTTTTGATCGTTTTAACGTCATAACTGAATTTTTACCGCCTAAAAACGGATTTTTTGCACTTGGGTCATATACACCCCAGTTCCTATATTTTCCATATATTTCTTTGTTTCATTATTTCACATCCATTAGTACGCTGTTGCGAACATTTTTCTCATGGGAAGTAAATTTCCACAACTTACCGGTTCTTCGCAATGATGAGTTGAAAATATGTCCATTTTTGTACCAAAAAACGGCCATTTTTTCACCTTAAAAAGGACTGATGCACTTCTTTTACAGTTATCTCCAAAACCACTTATTGGATTCCGGAGTTAATTACATATCTAATTAGGGGACAAAATGTGGATGCGATTTCATCCTACATACAAGATTTTACGTGCATATTTAAAATTTTTGTAGCATCTCTTCTGTACTGGTAAAGCGCTACAAGGTGCGGGCCGATATATCGGCTCTGGCACTTCTCGCCAGTGCAGCAAGAGCCGATATATCGGCCTCCGGCACTAAAAGGGTTAACGGGTGTTTCCTGGTTAGGTCCAAAGGGAAGGAGGTTATAGTACTGAATAGGTCAAGCGTTACAGTTCTTGTAAAAAAAGTTATGTTAATAATAATAAAATCCGTAATTCTTATTTTAGAGTGCCATAACACCGGAGAAGAAAAGAGTGCGAGACTATTTGAGTAGTCGTTGGAAAAGCTATGAGGTGACCGTACATCCTGTACTTTTTAAGATACAAAGCGTTTTGTGAAAAAACTAACATATTTTCTTGATAACTCAGAAACAGTCGAGATGCACGCCATGCAATTTATTGCATGCCATGCAATTTATTGTTTGACTATATGTGTATATCATCACCCTTCTCTTTGGACCTCTTACCGGGAAACACCCTGTATAATAAAGTTGAGTAAGAATTTCTCTTTACCGCGAAATAATAGCGTTGGCTGGATGCCTATATAAACAGTGGTAATTGATTACCGTTAATGACATGACATTGTAAACAATTTCTGAATTTCATCAATTTTTCTTGATGCAAATTTCGTGCAGTTGCTCATCACACATGATTTATTTAATATTGTTCTCACATTTGTGATTTTTTTCTTTCATGTTTAAAATTTTATATTTCGGGATGTTGTATAATAAATTATAATGATGCAGACAAAAAGCAAATCGATAAAATTGTATCTCACAAATAAACATTTCCTAGTTGTTTCAAAATTTTACACTTTTTTTTTTGTTAATATATTTTCGTTTTCATAAAATAGATGCTACGACGTATCATTCAACAAGAAAAAGAAATTATCTACGAATTTCCATAGTTAGTAATTGTGTATTCGGTAATTTTCATACTCTTCATAATGTAATCATTTCATATGACACCGATCAACTTGGGCTGATTTTGGATCTGTTTGTCCCTACTACGCTTCCCCTTAAAACTTCGTGATTTTACGATGAGACGTCATTTTCAAAAAATCATTTCTCGAGTATTAAAAAAAAAAGTATATCAAAACCGAATTGTCTATTGTTTTGTTAATAATAGAAATGTAAAAAAGTAGTATTATAGTAATACTTTTTAGGATTTTAGATTTTGTTTTTTTAATATTTGTGTGTTGAAACTGTGTACGGTATGGTATGGTAAAAATGATACATTAGTACTAGTTTTGGAGATATTAAGAGGGGATTCAAATCGATTCTGCGCCGCCACTCTCTCTGTGCTCGAATCAAATAATTCACGTTGGTAAAGGCATTTGTTTATTTCAGAAGCGTCTGAATAATGAGATTGTAAAAGTTTTAACAATTTTTTTGTTTTTTGAAAAATAAATTTCTCAAGAAATAGTGCACAAAGCTAACCTCCTCTTCCTGAGTAACTGTCTAAGAAAATTTTTCGGGTTGCCTAAGCTGCGGTTGTTCAGAGTTTTACATTAGTCCGGACTTCTCGCACCTTTTTTTTTCTTCAGAATCACCAGCTAAACGACGATGACCATTCAAGCTATTGATTCTGCAGTTCAAATCGACGACTCAAGACTTCTAAGAAATATCCTAACAGCAACTCTTACTTACCATCACACCCTCATACCTATTTAGTTCTTGTTAATTTTTCTCACACCTTGGTGACTTTTATATGACTTTGATTTAAAAATAAATTCCACAGTAAAATTATTAACACCCGAACATTTCTATTACATGATTGCAACATTCAAAAACATTATTCCGTTCGTACCTAAAATAAATTCACTAATTAAAAATTTTCAAAACTATATTTTGACTTTGACATTCATTTTCATTCACGTCCACCATCCCACCTCCTACACCTTAAAATATCCAGCTAGAAATTTTTCTACAAAATAAATATTGACATTTTGCCAATTAATAATATAATTAATATTTTCTGATGATGAGGAATTGGTTTAAATTTAAACATACATCATCTCGCAATCGCATCGTTATTATGTATATAGACCTCTTAAAATAGTTCCATTAAAATTAAAAAAAAAAAAAAACACGAAAGAATTCATTGATTTTACGCAACTTTTCTTCACATATGCTGTGCGGGGAGGCTTTGTTTTTGGACGAGAGAATATTAATGTTGCCTCTGGCATCACAAGATTTGCACACTTGAAATCACGTAAAATTTCTATAATTGCGCTATCTGTTGTTAAAACCTCTTGGTTGTGGCGTGGCCTTTGAATTTTCAATCAACTGAAAATGTAAACTTGTTCGACCTATAAAAGTTGCTCTGGTTTTATTCTGCGCGAGATGTACGTACATACATATGTGTGTATAATATACATACCTACATATAAGAGATTAGATCTTTCAACATGTTTTAATTATTTATTGTTGTTGGGGCAATGAATTGCGTTTGGATTTTTGAAGTGATGAAAATTGAAATAATTTTGTTATTGTTTTTTGTGTCTTGGGATGTTTAAAAAAAAAAGAAAAAAAAAATAATCTAAATTAAGGGAAGAGTGATTTATAGTTATAAAAAATTAAACCGTATTGGTTAAAATTATGTTCTCTTAGGTTCCAATGAGTATTATTTGTATATTGTCCATATAAAGATGTAACTAACCTTTAAAATTTAAATAACCTAGGCCCTGGAACTGATTCTTATGGAATCCCATATTTAATTGGCTTTAAATAGGGAGGGTTGTCTATTTGAGAATCACTGTGTTATAAATAACATTTTTAATAATTAGTTATATAGGTGTCAATGTAAACAATTATAAAGGGTTTTCCAATAAGAGGTGTTATTTTAATTAGCCCGCTATTTCGGTAGATGTCACTTTTGGAGCTGTCGTTTTTTGACATTTGACAAGTAGAAACTACGCCATTAATAAAAATGGACCGATACATGATTCAACAACGCATTGAAATTATTAAAATTCACTATAAAAATGGTGAAAATGTGGCAGAGACGGTTCGTAAAACTCGAACATTTTTGGGTCGTCGTGAAGCACCTTGTCGGACCGCAATACAGAAATTGGTAGAAAAATTCGAGCTGTCGGGACAAGCTAGTGATGTGAAGAATAAAACCCGTGCACGTCGCTCAAGAACAGCCGAGAATATTGCTGCTGTAGCCGAAAGTGTTGAAGAAAACCCAGGTTTGTCCATTCCTCGTCGTTCTTTGGAATTATGCATTCCACAAACGTCATTACACCGTATTTTGCATAAAGATTTGGGTCTTAAGGCTTATAAAGTTCAGTTAACACAAGAACTCAAGCCGGCCGATCATCAACAACGTCGAGTCTTTGCTGATTGGGTCCTTGAAATGCATGAAAATGATCCGGAATTCCATCGAAAACTCATCTTGAGTGATGAGGTCCATTTCCACCTCGATGGCTTCGTCAAGAAGCAACATTGTCGCATCTGGGGCTCGGAAAACCCAAGAGTTATTGTTGAAAAGCCTCTCTATCCTCAACGTGTGACTGTTTGGTGCGGTTTATGGTCCCGCGGGGTTATTGGACTTTACTTTTTCGAAAATGAGGCTGGAACAACAGTTACGGTGAATGGATTGCGCTATCGACAGATGATTAATGATTTTTTATGGCCGGAATTGGATGGTATTGATCTGGACAACGTTTACTTTCAACAAGACGGCGCCACGTGTCATACAAGCAACGAAACCATTGATCTTTTATGGGAAAGTTTCCGGACCGTGTTATCTCTCGAAGAGGTGATCACAATTGGCCACCGAGATCTTGTGACTTAACACCTTGCGACTTCTTGCTTTGGGGCCACGTGAAAGAGAAGGTCTACGCCAACAGCCCAGCGTCGATTCAAGACCTCAAAGGTGGAATTCGTGAGGCTATCGAGGACATAGGGCAGCCACTTTGCGATTCGGTTATGGAAAATTTCATGAAAGGATATGGTCCTGTAGGCGTGGTCGTGCTGGTCATTTGGCTGATGTTATTTTCCATTATTAACGGCATACCTTCCTCTTTATAATGAAATAAAGATCCGATCATTTATCTCAAAAAATGGCATTTTTCTTTGAATATCAAAATAACACCTCTTATTGGAAAACCCTGTATATAATGCAGTTTCCTTTGAGCAATACGCAATATATAGGGCGTATGAAATTAAAAATGCTGCGTATAGTCATCGAACGGAGATAAAATGATTAGGCATATCTAGCTTTATTTTTAACACATTGTAGTTACACTCAAGTCTTCTTCTTATATATGTATGAACCTCTCCGTTATTTATTTCTTAGATCCGAAGTTATAGTTCATATATGAGGATGTAACGTATATTTGTAACGACACGACCATTTTACCTGTAAAACTAATTTGAGTAATAAACAGAAGAAATAACGACTTTAAAATATTAAAATTCTTTCCTTTATATAATAACTAGTATATAATGAATAAATAAATAAATAATGGTACGAGGATTGATCCCTGAAGAACTCCATTTCAGAAATCGATATTAAGTAGGTTTGACAACAATCCATTCAGTTTAATCTTTTTATTTTCTACTGAACTCCTGCATTATGAACATGAATAGATTAAATTTGGAGCAAATTTATAAAATAGCTTAGTATAAATAATATTGTTAAATGTTTTGTAAAAATCGATTAATACAAGTTATGGAAAATTTATTAGTGTTAAAAGTTGGGATGCAGACATTACTAAGCTTTCCAAGCTTTACTATTATTTTTATTACTAAAAATAATTCAACTAACTACTGTTATATGAAAATTATCTCTGTTATGTACATACATACATACATACATACATACATATACCTAAGATGATTGAACTTAAAATTTTCCATTACAAAATAACTTTTCCAATAAAACAGGCAGTATATTGTGGCATTTTACTAAAACATAAAAAAAAAATCATCATAAATAAGTAAGAGACAATAATATAAAACCCGCCCACTATACATTTCACTAAACCAGGCTATTAGCATTTTGATGTAATCATTGAATATCAACAGAGAGCACACAGCAAATTTCAATGATATACCTATATAGACACCTATTTTTGAATAAATAAATACACAATGGAAAAATGAAGAATTCTCTGTGGTGTGGTGCCTGCGGCATAAACATGACAGATTTATTATTATAATTTTATCCACAAATTTGTGCCAATAAAACACGCAAAAATTCTTTCAGAAGCTGAAAAGAAAAAGAAAGAAAAAATAAAAACAAAAATTAAATAATAAAAAATCTCGAGATGTATAATAGCTACATCCCACCCAACAGCCGACTCAAAGAAGTTATGCTTAAGCTTGACGTGATTTCTTTCAGAAATCGTCAGCTGTTTTGATTTTAAAAAGTAAGCAAAACTGGTAAAATGTTTTTGATGCGATGACGCACGTCTGGATTGTATGGATTGGATGCTAGGGGTATAATGGTATAGGCACGCGTCTTGAAAATTCAATGAGCAAAAGATGAAGATGAATTATTTAAATTGACAAAATACATATATATTCAATGGCTTGAAGGGAGTTTCCGGACTTGTATAAATTCTTATGGAAAATGTTGGATTTAAAAAAAAAATTCCGATGTCAATGAACCACAGTGGTGCGTGTATGTGTATGTATGTGTGTTGTATATTATGATAAAAATAAATTTTTAATGTTTGCTTAGTACGACAATATGATTTTTGACAAATTTAATTTCGCGAAAATAATCATTGATATTGGTCGTATATGTCTAGGGTATTATCGTTCATTATCATTTAAACTGTTCTGTCAAAATCTATTCGAAAGAGAATTTATTATTTGAATAGAAGTTTAATTAACAATTATCAAGAAATTTACAACTAGAAAGACACACCTAGGATACTATATAAAAATTAATTTGATGATAAAAAGCAATGAGAATTGACCCTTGAGGGGGACACCATAATACAAAAATTTGTCTCTAGCATTTGTTTCATATCACGAAATTCTTGATATTGGAAGATACCTTGCTAACTGGTAAAACCTATAAACGTATCAAAGCCTTATTGGAGCTTTCTACTGGAGACTTAACTACCCCTCTATTCTCCTGCCGTTAAAGTTAAATTAAAAACATCTGATTTTCGGATTTTTTTCCTTCCGTCACTACAACTTACCCTTGGAGATTTCGTCCTTAATACCGGAATATTGATATTACAATTATGTCCATTACAATATAAAATTTCAGAGACACACTTGCGGTTTACGATACTGAGAAATTAATTAGAGAACTTACATTTGATTTATCACTTGATTTGTCATTTAATTTGTCGTTTGACTTAAGAAAGCTGCACGCACGTACAAAATGCGAGCAAATATTGTGAAATTATTTCTCTATATTGAAAATAAAAACGAAATAGACACTTCAACTTGACACGAGTGTCAAATATTAAATGTTAGAAAAACTTCCAGCCAACATTGCAGTATAAAATTCGGTTCTAAAAGGTTTGTGTATTAATGGTTTATAACTAGGGTCATATTGCAATAAACTCGTATACCGCGTACATTTTTCGCAATTTTAATATTGAGTTCCAATGTATTATGTACTGAATGTACACCGAGCGTATACCTAGCTTTTTCTCAGTATATAGAGACAGACTTTCGACTTAGCATAAATTGCTATATTGAAATTGTAAGTCTGTCTCCGGTATAAGATTCAAATTCAATTTAGTTCAAACGACTTGGATTGATTCCAGCCAACTAAAAAGTTTATGAGCCTTATTAAATATTCATTGTTTTTTGCAATTTGATAGCTGACACAATGTAATGCTTTAAAAGTGCTGGGGAGTATTGGGAGTGCCTAAAGAAGTTTACTTAGAAAGATTAGCATTAATGTTATCCCTTAGAAATTTTCTTGGTAATTATTGCAAAGAATGCTTTTCCCGGGAACTCAAATAATTTCAAAAATGTCAATGCTTCTTTTGCTATCATTTGTGATGATTAAATTTGAACGGACAAGCGTAAAACCGAATTCAACTTTGCTCGTAAGCAAGCATTACCTGGATATTGTCTGCCTAGAAAACTTGTGTATATTTTTTTCCACTACTAATTGTAAATTACAGTTAAAATGTCCATATTCTTTAAGCAGAAATGAATGACTAAGGCGATGGTACATATCTCGTATTAATTTGCGTTATATATATAAAAAAAAACAAAAAAAAAACGTTAAAAGTTTAACGGATTTCAAAAATTTCTTGTAAAAGGCTTCAAAACAATACAATGGCCTGTAATAAAATTAAAGCTTTTTCGCAGACATTTTTTCCTAGTAGGTGTTACTACATATAGCACACACGCAAGTGTTAAACACGCATATCTGGCGGTCAAATGTCAATACAATGTTCATAAACACCATAATAAATCACAATATCCAGCCTGAAAAGCTTTCTCATATTATCTAGAGATAAGCGCTCTTCAATTGACATTCATCTTTTTTTTTTGTTTTTGTTTGTTTATTTGGTATCCCTATTCATGATAAAAATTCATCGCCTTGATTCAAACGAAGAAGGAGGGGTAATTGTTTAATTAAAATTCATAATGGAAGAAGCTATTAGAAGTTTAAAACGAATTAAAGAATTAAAACCAGCCTGTAAAGCATTATTCATATTGACGCCATGTTGACCGGATAAATAAAATAACTTCTTTCGGCGTAGTTTCAATTAAGATTCAACGACTTGATTAACGTTTTAAAATAATCAAAAAATATAATAAGATTGGTGATGGTTCCATGTTCAGTTTAATTGATTAATTGATAAATGTCTTCGTTTTTTTTTTACCAGTTACTGCCGGTATAGCGGTAATCTTAATTGGAGTCTTTCGTGTTAGACAAATAATTTGTTCAAAACATCGAGCTCTAATTTTTCTTTCCTTTTTTTTATATATTATTATGATGGCTAAAATGTGTGGCTTGGTTTGAAGATATTAAATTGTTTTTTCGTTGAATTACATTCACTAAAAATAATATCTATTGAAGGGCAAGTCAGGTTGCTAAGAACTGAACTATATTTGTAAGGTCAATGTTTGATTTTTGTGACTCCACGTCTCGTTGGGATCCGTTCTGTTGCTATAATTATATGTAGTTGATACTTTCTTTCTTTGGAAGTAATAATTACAGTGGCTACGATGGTAAATTGTTCCGTATCCGTACATGTCTTTGACTTCAAGGACACACATAGGAGCTGAACCGAAGAAGAAGGAATGAAAATCTTGTGTCGTCAAGTTGAAGTTTTCATAAATGACTTCTTAGGTCGCAATGGGAGGACGTTATTATATACCTAGATTCTTATCTAAATTATAATATAATAAAAAATACAGGACCCACACAGCACAAATGTGTCCGTGGTATATTAATGGGAAATCCTGGAAAGTATATGCCAGAGATGTATGCACTTGTAAAAAACATAAACACAAAATTTTTAACACCTACAAATAGAATTCTTATGATAAAGTCCACTAAAAAATCACATTCTGAAATGTACAGTTTTAACAAACTTTTCTAAAACAAAAAGAAATTGCAGACAAATAGAATGGAAGCGCACCAAACGACAAATTAGCGCTTTCAACAGAGAACCACTTGAACTACGACAATCAGAGAACATATCGAAATAAATTCTGGAAGGGGGAAAAACGACTTTCCCATGTTTGTCCCAAAATTGTCCTGCTGAGAATGTTCCCATATGAGTATAGTTGTTGGATATCCCAAGGAATAAGTTATGGGAAATTCCTAATAAACTCCTACAAATAAAGTCCTGAGTACATACTGAACACTTCCTTTTTATTCCAGAAAAGTTAAGAGATTTGTAGGAAATGAATAGGATGTCCCTAGGTAATTTTGGGCTGTATGGGGAGAACCCGGAAAGATAGGTATGTTCTAACATATACTAATAGATACTATGAGCTGTCCTGAATCTCATTTAAAAGACGACGTTTGGAAGGTACATTGAATTAAAGATTTTACCTTGATGTTTTTGGAATAACCCTAAAAGTTACTTCTATGAGGATGACGATAATTTGAAATTTGTTAGAAAAAACAGTTGAAATTTAAAGTATATATTTAATGTGATTTTTAATGATATATAACATTAAAGTGAAATGAAAAATTGTTCAGTATAAGTGTTGATTCATTTCATACATTATAAATAAAACTATATAAGAATAGGTATATGTATCACAAAACTATACTGTATACATATGTGCTGAATATATAGGTAGGTTGTTCTTTGTATCTTTATTCTTAAATAGATATTTCTCCATAAAGTTATTCTTACAATACATGAGGCATGTTTTTTTTTACCATGTTTACGTATATGGATACTGTAATACGCCACTTCCGATAATCCAACACTAGTTTGGTCTTATTTGGGGGTGAATTAACGAGAGTCTATACTGTAATTTAATTTAAGTTTACAATGATTAAACAAATAATTTACTTGTCCTAATTGTTAATTATAAGCAACAAACAAATACATTTCATAATTATTAATACTTAGCTACTGCATCCAATAAGTATTACATTAGTTCACAATTTTTCCATATTATCTTCAATATGTCTAATAATAATAAAAGCTAAGTTAAACACAGTAATTTTTGTATAGAACTGTACCTAGAAATCAAGCATAAAGTCAGTTAATGTAGCTGTTAAAAATTGTACATCTTTAGGTATACATATTTATTCTCTCTTATCTATGCTTATACATATATGTACTGTACCTATACACAGTACATTCCACAAAAGTCTGCATAAAAAAAAATAAATAAAAAAGCAAATATAGAAATTCACTTCTAAAACATATTTTTAACACAAAACCAGCGCCAATAGATATGCAACTGTTGAAATTCCACACAAAACAGCTGATCAATAGTTCTTTTACCCCATGCTGTACCCCATCTACTTTCTAAAGCTTTTGATAATCATTATCAATGTATCCCAACAAATCGTTTAGTCGCAACATCATACATACATACATATACATACGTCCAGCAACAAATTTCTATGCCATTTTACTGATAACGCACTTATCTTTTTATGAGCATTCTTTTTTTTTCTCATCACTTCTGTCATGTGCTTACTTGATATTTTAGATATACTTAAAGTGTTTTTTTTTTGCTAATTTATATCTTAAGCCATAATTATATGAGGTTTTGGTTTTTTGTTTAAGCATGTATAACAAATTAAACGCCAATCTAATTTTAATTTGGTTAGTTTGCATAGAAGAGAGACATAAAGAGAGAGAGAGATAGAGAGAGCTGGAATGGGGGAGCCACTAGCCAGTCAGAGATAATAAAAAGCGCTGAGAGAGAACTATTTCAATGTAAGACTCACACCCTAATTGCATTTAGAAAATAGTGAGATCAGTAGAGAATCAGGAAATTCATCTCTCTGCTTCCTTCTATAAAGCTTTATACATACATTTACAACACACATTGAATAGTAAGCGAAACTATATTTACTATTTATTAATTTTATCAGAAAGAACTCATCAGTGTTGACACCGACTTCTCTATGTCATTTCTCTATGGAGATTGTTTTTTTTTTCACCCACCTAAACCTAGACATACTGTCGCAATATAAGAATATATGTATAATTTTGTCAACGCTCTATAAGACACGGTAGATATATTCTACATATAATCGCGAGTTCTGTGATCCATCGATAGGCCGCATAGACACCGCGCGGCGCGTACACTATATAGTAAGGATGTGTTAGAATGCTAAATAAAAGTATCTCATTGATAAGAAATTTCTGAATCTGAAAAGAGTGCACAAACAGCAGCTCTCAGCAGTACTGATCTTAACCTGTTACGATTAAGACGGGACGGGAATATTTTTATGAAGTGATCTATCTTTTTATTCGGTATCGGGAAATTTCTACCGTGTGCCGAAGAAAAAAAAAAAACGTTTCGTAATAAGTTATTGTCGTCGAGTAGGAATTTTCCTCGATATATTATTTTTTTTTCCTTTAACATTCTCTATATAAGGGCTATAGAAAGCTCACTAGAATTTTTCTATAAACTATATGTTTAGAATTTGTGATTATAACAACAAAACAAAACAAAACAAAAATAAGAAAAAAAGTAATGTGTAAAGAGTACGTGATTAGTGTCAAGTTTCAAATATACATATAATTTTATTATAATATGCGTTCGCGCTAAAATTAAAAATCAATATATACAAAGAGAAGGGGTTGGAAAACCGATAAGATATAGTAAATAATATACGAGACGATACACATGAAACAGGCGTGTTAACAAGATCAATTCGCGATTCATTAAACTTGCGATTTATGTAGACTTAGAAATTTGTGTGTTAATATTTTGCATGATTCTTGGTTGAGAAGTGTAGTGAGAGAGGACGTATCTTTTTCGTCGGCATTGTCGTCGTTGTTGTCTATAAAAACTTGCTAGAGAAGTGGCTTACATTGAACCAAAGGTTTCTAAGAACGAAAGTATTCTATTCTATTCTATTGCACTTTCAAAGTCAGACTACTTAGACTTACACAGTGTTGATGCTGGTTGGTGGCATGGAAGTATAGTTAATTGCCTTGAAAATTGCATTCAAATTACTCGATTAATTGTGTTATTTTATAATATCATCATTAAAATTCTTAATTAAATCGAGTTTACGACTCAAGCCAACTGTTGATCTAAATATGTGTTGTTGTAGTTATAAACATATTTTACATGACTTGTTTGTCTGGCTGGCGATTTACTACAGCGAAAGTTCAATATTCTGTTCACACCTTCATCAATATTTATTCTTAACTAGCATGACAAGTTCATAAAGTTCTGTTGAAAAGTATTTTGTTTATATTAGAAAAATGTGCATTGGTTTTGAGTAATTTTTTTTTATTACATATTTTAATTTACATACAACAGGAAGTTTAACGTTTTTGTTTTTTGTTGTTGTTGAATGAACAAGTATTGGATATTAAACCACATTCAGACTTTGACGAATGAATATGAATGAGTACAGTACAGAAATATAAATCGACAAATGGAATTTAGTAAATTTAGTAGGTATTTAGGAAAGCAATGTAAATTATGTATAGGAATTAGCATGTTGAAAAACAATTTATTATCCGTTGACAGGATTTTGGGTTTGATTCATTAGTTTCATGAAATGGATGGAATATATCCAGAAAATTGTGCCAATACTTGATTTTGCAGAAAATTTAATAAAAACAAAAGATAGTTAAAGTTAGATCCAGTTTTAAACTAATGCTTAAATAAGATTGAATAATAGAAAGTGAAAAAAAATATAATTCATTAAATAACAAATGAAATGGAGTCAAATATAAAAAAAAAACTTGAGCCTAGGTTTGGGTCTTGGGTGTGTAGATATGTGAAAATAGTTTTTGTTATTCCATCGAAATATTGCAATATTCTGATAATAGGCAAAAGGAATTCTTTTGTTTTGCTTTTTTTCAACATATTTTGAAACATGTGTGAAAATTTATTTCATCTGTTATATACTCCTTGAATTTCAGCTAATCCTCTACGACGGTATTAAGATTTAAATATCTAATTGCGATTTTTCGAGCTTGTAAATTTGCAATGTTGTGTTTTCTTTTCTAACTATGTATATATGACTGCTAAATGATGATCGGTAATATTCTACATACATTTCCATAAAAGTAAAACGGTTCTTTTTTTATTAGTAAGTACTGGCATACAATTTTGTTCTAACTTATACTTACATCATGCTCTCTCGGTAACTATATATACGAGCATAAGGTGCTCTGTCTCAATCTGTTGTAATCTAATTTTATATAGTTGAAGCAGTTTTTATTGAAAAAGGGGGCCTTAGGAGCTTTCTATTATGTGTCCGCAGATTAGTTTTGTATGTCCGAGCCTTACTTTATTCTATCTCGGCTGCTTTATTGTAGGCAAATAGGTTCACAAGAAAATATTGTTTCAATCTCATTCAGTTTGTCTCCTTTTTCTAGATTTCCTATTTCTAGATTTTTATGAATATTACTCATTTCAGTTTTAAACTACACTATTTATGTGGGGCTGTTTTCTTTTTTTTTTTTGTGGGTGATTCCAGAATATCCAGATATCCACACTAACATTATACTTGAGTTCCGTAGACCGTTTCTGTCTTACTGAATGAATAGTTAATTGTTTTTTCTATTTCATAGCGCTTTTAAGGTTGTTCATGAATCTATGTAAATTTCAATTGATTTTTTTTCTCCGTCCTAGCCTTTTGGAGGGCTGCTGCTATTCTGTGCAGTTCCGTGGATTTTGGCGGAGTGTAATACTAAAGACAATGGTTACGTTGCTCTTTTTAACTACTCTTACTCCTGCACCCAAATCCATACAGGTCGCATCTGTATACAAAATTTAAATTCTACTAATACGGATTTGTGCAGACTGGATGAGCTGTTGAATAGATGCTTTTACGGTTATATTTACCAATTAAATTTTTTATTAATTATAGTTTTGCGAAATCTCCATTTATGTGCAGGGTTGTTCTGAAGGCTATCAGTGTGGTAATAATAACGTTATTAATATTTATTTAGACCTTATACTATATATTGTGAGACTGTAGTTTATTTTCTCAATAAGCGCCTTTACGATTTTCCATAGGCTATTTAGTGATACGTTCTCTCACATTTTAGATTGTGAGGTTTGTCTATAGATCTTGAGATGATTTGTTAATCTATTCGTTCCATTTCATTATATTTTCCTAGCCTATAATATGCTCCATTTCAAATTTCTGGAGCTATATAAACTCGTAAGATCTTTAAGGTATGTAAGGTGTGTAAGGTTGAGATCATCTATTTTGCATCTGTTAGTATACAGCAAATCATTTTCCGACAGGCCTGCAGTAACTCTTAATTCAGCCCCGATAATGGAATTCTTAATTCGCTTGTTAACTCCTCCAAGTTACAGATCATGCGAAAATGCAAATTTAGCCATAGGTACGAGTATATGATTGTTGAAAAATTCGGTGCTGTTTAGTTTTCTTTTAAAATGATATTCGAAAACGTGTCTTCATTTTTAATAATTAAGATAACTGCTAGAAACAGATCAAAAGTTCGAAGCCACGAGCGCTAAGAAGTCGTAAAAACTGAGAGTAGATAGATAAAGACGTGGTAGTAGATCGGTAGGTAAACATGTATACATATGGCAAACCAAATCGCGTAGGGGTGATTCTTATATTTTTTTGCATTTTTATTTTTTTATTATAAAATTGATAAAGTGGTAGTTTTCTGCACATATATGTATGTAGGTCAATTAGATTTAATAGATTTTAGATTATAATTAAAAAAATTACATCTAATTTGATTAGTAAAAACAAAAACAATTTGCTGTTGTTTAATATTTGCTAGTTAGACAAAAGTTTAAAATTGAACAATTTTCCTATTGTGAATATTAGTCACTCGCTTATCTGTGTTTTCTCTTATCTTTTCAATATTAAATTTATGTACCCATACTTGACATTTGTAAGTGGTGCGGAATGAATAACTATAGCTTCCTTAGAATCTTGAACTGTATCCAGCCTAATTTTAAGATTTCTGTCAAATTCGGCACCGCAGTCCACAGATAAATTCTTAAAGAAATTATTATTATTTTTTTAACACTTCTTGCTCGATGACACTGATTTCAGGCAATTTCCACAGATATGTGAACATGATTCATAATTTTGTTTTTTTTTTAATAAGAGTGTTCTATGACGTCCGAATGGGTACACTTATTGAAAAAGTTATTATATGTCAGTCCCAAAATAAAATGTAGTTATTATAAAAATTGCCGTCTAGATTTTGTGTCTTTATGAGTTAAAAATCTGAGGCTTAGCTCATCATAATTTTGAGTGCATCCATAATTTGCAGAACCAGCAAGGCATGCCTTCTTGATACTTGTAATGAGATACCTACCTTCAGAAATATGTATGATGTGATTTATTTTATATAAGTGGATACGCTTCAAAACATTCTGTATCTACTACTTTTCCTTGAAACTGATGGTTTTTCGAATTCACGTAGGTTATATTGTAGGTTTTCCTAATATAACGCAGAATATTAATTCTAAGAACATGTTCTGAACACTTTTATTACAGAATTGATTCGATTTTTATGTTAATTTCAACAGTTCGTGTATGAATCAATTTTTCATCACTCCCTACATTATTTATAAATATTCTTTTTTATCTCCTAAATGAAAAATTTTTTATCACTTTTTTACGATCGATTTTCACATTTAAAATTCTTTTGAAATTCAATCCACAAATATAAACAAAATTATAGACTGACATAAGTTGGTAGATATTAAATTCGTTGTAAAGAATCCAGCAGACGTATTTATGTAAACATAAAGGCGACGTATTAAGTGTATTTTATAAAAAAAAACAATGTTTATTTAGTAAATTTCTGAAATTATTTGTTTTGTTTAGCCTTTAAGTGAAATATGAAATATGAAATTTTGAGATTCAAATTTTCTTTATTTTTATATGTTTATAGAAAAAAAGGTTTTGATAGATACCTACTAATATTACTTTTAATGGATTCATTATCTAGATACTTAACAAAACTCTTTATCACTTTTATAAACAGATACCATATTCAATTAAGTGCATATTATCGGAGAATCAATATATATGTTACATATTTCAGGCCTGTAACTATAGCCATGCACATTAATAAATTTCATTCGGTATAACCAACAGTGGATAATAGAACTTTTGTTAAAAAAAAAATTATCACATCTATATTTCCTTTTTGAATACTATGATTCCCACAGAAATTCAGTCTCAAAGAATCTTAAAATATTTCTCCTATTCTTTTTGACTCTTAGTTTCCCGGAAGCGCCCGACAATTCCATTCGATGTATTAATTATCAATAGTGTGTGACCAATCCAATTCCATTGTCTTATTTTGATCTCTGCATTGATATTGTCCTGTCCTGAGCATCTTTACAGTTCTTCATTTTTAACACTCGTTCTGTTTAGTGATTCTTTAAGATTCGACGTAGATACATATTATTGTAAAAGTCTGTAAATGGTAGGTTTTGGATAGTGCCATCTTCCACGTAAAACTCTTGTCAGTTGAACAGCTGTAGTTTTGTATTGATTGATATCTATCTGGAGTTCCTTATTCAAGGTAGCTAAATTATACGGAAATAGACGACATCTTTTTTGTATTGACAGTTTCAGCAAATTAAATATGTTACCAAAGTAATAGAAATTCTTCTCCAAGTTGTTTTCATATTTCTGTATTTATATACGTACTAAAGTTGCTATTAATGTTTGATAAGATTATTATAAGAGCAGAATTTATAAGAACACATATTGCTGCACACATATATACCGAAAATATCTTTATATGGTGTTTAATAAGACAGCTACAAGGTTTACTAATGCTCCTCCTTCCATCGCAATATATTGACTTTTTCAAATCTCAACCTAGTCCAGCTTTAGCAAATCCTTTAATATAATACACGACTTTATAAACAACCTGTATACCTATATGTATGTGTATAAGTAGGTAAAAGAAAATTGCCTACTCAGATACGATTGAATCTAAATGTTTTTTTTTCTTTCTTGTAATGAAATTGATTCACCAGAAATTGACTTGCGATTTGCATTTCAATATCTTCAACAGAAAGAATATTCAAAAACGGAGAAAAAGGAATATGAATGGATGAATATATGTATGTATGTATGTATGGCTGTGTGTAGGTAAATCCTTAAGTAAATGCTTCCTTTAATATTGCGAAAATGGCATCATCCTTTTCTTATTGAAATTTGGAAAGAAAATAAATTGATTTTTTTATGACGGAGATGTATCTACACCTCAGAACATACAGGCAAACCAATATATTTTGCTATCGTTGATGATGATTTTTTTTTTGTATAACGAAATATATATAGGTATATGTATGTATTTATCTCTTTATCTCCACTTCCATTATTTATTTATGTATATCTAAATTTTACAATTGCCTTAGAGTCCTCTTGCGACAATTGTTGCATTCAATAAAAATTTTAACACTCATACCATTGGTGGGGTCTAATTAGGATTAGAATCAAATCGAGAGCCACAAAAACATGAGCACAATATGCTATATACTAAACCATAGACGCCATATGCATAACTACAACAAATAAAAATATATTCTCTGCAGTTTTTGAATTAGGACAAATTGAAAGAAAGAAAACCCCCAACAAAAACGCGACATATGAATGTGTTTAAAAATTTGCATATCAATTAGCAAGGACAATTCAACTAGACAATTTAAATTAGAAATTGTGTTGCAACCGTACATATGTATGTATGTAGCACAGAAACTGTCCAAAAGGCAATAATAATAATAATAAAAAGCTTGGAAAACAAAAGCTTAATTTTTGCCAGACATTCATACATATGTATACATAGATGTAGTATAGTGTAACAAATTCCAATTAATGCGACAATAGTTTACGCTTTTAGTAACTTTATTAATCTTGGGAGCGTAAAATAAAAAAAATAAACATTAATTTATTTTGGAGATGTATAGTAACACCCTCAACGTCAACCATAAACATTTATATTCAGAAGCAGATTGCTAACACAGAAATGTGACTTTAATTAATTTCAGAAAAAAGTAAGCAATTAATTTATTAATGACAGTAAGTTCAAACAAATTTGATCGAAAACCATCTGAAAGAGATTTTCAAAATCTAAATGTATTCGGGATGTACAAGTCCAAGAAACAAGTCCAATTGAACTGCTTGAATTGCTTACTTAAAATATTCTTAGAAGTCAGCTCTGTACCACAACGTAGAAGAAGGTGGAAAATAGGTGGTCATTCTAGCTACCAGATGGAAATTACATTGAAAATTTCTCTGCATTAATGATAGGAGAAGGTATGTAGAAGGGGGGAAAAAAAATAAGAAAAGTGCTGAGATATTTACAAGTTGTTTTGAAAACTGATTTGGACAGGATTAACTACTGACTACACTTAAAAACTGACTGAAAGCTATATAAAACAAATAAAAAAGCTAGAATTGGTCTAAGACCAGTTCTTATGATACCCTAGATGAATGCCCTAAGAAATTTCGTATGGTCACCTCTCTATTTGAACAATTTTGATTTTTGCAGTGGTTGTTCGCATGTATTTCTAGAACGGTTAATCGGACAGAAAAAAATTATTATAACCAATTTTATAGGATGTCATATTCTGAAGAAGTTTTTAGTACAATAAAAATGTCTAGGACTGATCGTTTTTATATGTAAAAATCCTAAATTTTTATATGACAACACCAAGAAGGAATTGCCCGATTTAGTCCATTTTTAAAATTTTATTTGTTATTACTATAAAAACAGTACGTACCAAATTTCAGTTCTCTATTTCGACGCGCTCTCAGGCAGTGTCTAAATATATAGCAGAAAACGAAATTTTTGTAAGGCAACCCTACGAAGGAGTTGCCCGATTTGTCTCATTTTCGAACTTTATTTTACTGTTTTTTTTTTTAAGCCGGCGTACGCGTACGATATAGCGCGCATGGACAGACGGACATGCAAAAATTAAAATAACTTTTAATATTATGGCGTGGGTGTTCAATCCATTTTGCTCTACCATCGTTATTTCTGTGCGTTACAAACGGAATGAGAAACTTAGTATACCCTATAGATTTCATCTAGGGTATAAAAATGCGAACGATTTGTTGACTATTTTCTTTTTTTTTGCTGCTGCTGTTTAGGATCAACAAATATTATATAGTGACGTGGCTTTATAAAAACATGATTAAAATAAAGATAACTTACTCCAATTCGTGAAAAAATTGTTGATAAGATATTCAAACACACCAACAACACGATCTTATCTATCTTCTTAGTCGATCGTTCACTTGCTATATCAAGACAATTTATTTTTTTATTACATTGATGTATACAAAGCTAAGTATGATGCGACTACATTATCTATTATAAGAAGACAAAGATGAAAATTTGTAATAGGAAAGTCCCTTAAGGTCAGATTCAAACATGTCATCGACGCGATGACGGGCTAAACAGTGTCAGTGAACTATTAATTTTATTATTGTCGGAATGGAAATTTTCGTTCTGGTTAAATATAAAAACTGGAATGGGTACGAATAGACTGGGCCCAAGGTCTTTCTTTTTCAAAACGGATGAACACTTAATATTAATAGGAAGTAGGTACTTAAGCAAGCGTGTAACATAACTAAAAGGTATGCTGACATTTTTTGTTTTCATGTTATGGCGTATAGATGAGAGAAGATAAATAAAAAAAAATCAGCAATGTTTTCTCGATCATTATAATAAATACTCAAAAATGTTGGTATCACATTCCTACAAAGGACCAGAAGCAACATGGTAAAATTTCTCTAAGAGTTGTCTGCTTCTTCACAAAATGTGAAATCGATATTGATTTATTATGTTGGGTTAGAATAGCGGCTGTAGTAGATCACAGAGCCCGCAAGGCTCACATAGACGTTTTGATGGTCTGTTGTGATACCTACCGCATCCATGAGACCTTGCCTGGAATCGTTTATTGACGGTGGTGTTAAGATAGGAAGTTAGAATTAGTTGCAGATGTTTATGAATATATGTAACAAGTTCAATTTTCAATTCGAGGCAGATATCACCCACCGTAGGAAGAATAAATGGTTCTGTTTTTAGGTTCGTGGCTCTTTATATTTTGATGTTGCTATAAGCGAAATCAACGTCGAGGAAGGCATGGTATATTCCCTAAACTTGAAGATTTTTCAATGGTACTCACTGCGCAGGTTCCATCGCTTTTTCTTTTGCAGAGGTGTTTACAGAAGAAACGAGGTAGAGCTGATTGTTTTGTTAAAGCAGCTATGCTACCGGTTTTTCTTGTCTTGGGAATAAAGATATTACTTTTATTTGTTTTCAAGCTGGATTGAAATGTGAGTGAGCATATTACTATTAGCCACGGAAACACTGAATCTTACCATTAGCCACGGAAACACTGATTTTTTTTTTAATATTATCGGCGTAATTCCATCGACTCCTGGCGACTTAAAAGGGATAAATCATTTCATTTTCCATTATGGATTCCATGTTTGGAGAATCTTAAGTATATTTTGTGGAATTAAAAGCACTAACTACCTATATCATTGAATTCTCTAAGAGAGTATCTCCTTACAATTTTTATCAGTAAATGAGTCATAACTTGTTTTAACAATGGAAAAAATACTAGGATCCTTCGAAAGGACTTTCCTAAATCTTGCCGACACAATTTTACGTTTTATTGATCTGGGAAATTTCGGTCTTGTCTTAACATCAATTTTTTTTCCATTTAATCAAAAATAAGATTTTTTTTTCTTTTGTACTGTACCAAGCACACCTTACATGTTGCAACTAATTAGTTCCTCACTTAGAACACGCGCAATAATGATGCATATTCGATCTTGTTAGCAATTTGCCTGCAATTTACTATTTTTAGACCTGTCTTAATTGAAAAATTATTCCTCTCTTATAATTTTCGGTATATCCGATGTGTATGAACTTCTTTCTGATCTCTTGAGTTTGGTTTATTTTGTCATTGTTTGTTCAAACTGTGAGATTGAAAAACACACGTCGTTCAACTTCAACGTCGCGTCGTAGAAGAACATATGAATTTCACGTGACTCGAAAGGTGGAAATAATAATGCTAAAAATTGCTGCATAATTGTATCGTGTCAAGATAATTTGCTTCTATATAAGAGAGTAAAAAAAAAAACAATTTACATTCAAACATGATTTTATTATGGTGGTGGGGTTTGCGGTGGTTATTTGAGATTTATAAAAGAAAAATGAATCATCAAAAAATCTTAAGAATCTCTTAAAAATTGAATTTGAGAAGAAAAAGAAAAAAACAAGATATTTTCCCAGATGATTTAAGATGAAATAAATTTCATGTTTTGAGTGCGAGGAAAAAGTAGTAACTTACCTAGAATTTTACCTTAATTTTGAACAAATGCCAAAATTGCAAAACTTCTTTTGGCGCCGGTGACAAGATTAAAGAAAATATTTTAAAATTATTTCGGGGGAAATACGTATGGTCATAAAAAGGAATAATGCCGAATACGTTTTTAAATACACATATAATATGTCAAGGACAAATTTAATTATAATTAAAATGTTTCATTTGTGTTGTATTGAGGTTTTATATGGAAAAGTTAATTAATAACAATTTAAAGAAGAACTTGAGGCTTGAAATTCCTGCCTTAGGATAATGCATATAATTTGAAATTAAATTGCATAGCTATTTAAATTGTTCTATTTAATATCGTTAGCCGCGCCTTCGGACTATTATGCTTATTAGGATACTACTGAGCGCTGAATCAGAATCATTGTCGAAAAGTTCCAATTATCCTATCTCTGTGTGTTTGCAACTTCAGCGAAGGTTTCGGGAAGGGCCAGATGTTTTCCATAGTAACTTTCAAATTGCTGTCATTTCTGAAGTATATCTCGGAATCTTGTCCGTTTTCGGAATATACAACATTATTAGAACTCTCTCTCTCTCTACTTCACAGTAAGACATTGAAGTCGCAGTCCTCTCATTTAGTATTTAAATTTTTTCGGAAGCTGTTTATGTGATCGACATGTCCGCATTTTTATCGGCTATAGAAGACATCAGAAACGGTGTCTTGGAACAGCCCGATTCGTGACGCTATTTATTAAGAATGTTATTTAAGAAACATAAAAATATCTCCCGCAGATGTCATAGCCAAGGGTGCTTCGCTCAGCAGAAATTATATGTCAAATTTTACTCATACCGTGCTGAACAATGATTTTGACAAATTTTTGGAACATTTTGACATCTGTTTCGTCCATACTCCTCTATACGGACGTCAGTAAAAGACAAAGATCCTGCGATAATCTTCATATTTATATAAAAAATTTCACGTTCGTTCCAGTAAAGTTAATCGAACCGACAAACTTCGCTGGTTTTCTTATGGACAGGGTCGGTCAACCAATCCTTTCTGATTCCCACCAAACTCTGTTGTAAATATTCGCGACAAATAAAATAACCTTCGCAATAGCAATGTTGGGTTTCCACGACTTAGATTTTTCGATAAAAAGCTTACTGCCCACTTTGTCTCCAGTCTCCCCTATCCAAACAATGTAAATATGTACATATGTTTTAATAATCGTAATAAATAAAAAAAAAAACAAGTTTTAATAATTTTTGCAAACTCAGTAGCGTCTTGAATATTTTTTTTTTGTCTTCTATGTAGAGAGTGTGGTTCAATGTAGCTGTAAAACCAAATAGTTAGCTGGCTAGAAAAGGGCCCATTTTTATTATTTATTTCTTCTTCTTAGGAAGGCAGAGGGCATTGTCATTTTATATTTTCGAAATCCTGATGATATCCAGTATATATAATATATTCCCAAAACTAATGACTAAAAAATAACCTATTATATTTAACTATTTTATTTTGCTCGAATAAATTATATACACGTCGCATTATTGAAATGTTGTTTTAAAGAAATTAAATTCCGAAGATTACAGTGAATTACTGATTCACATAAATCATCATACTGACATCGACAGACAGACGTAAACAAACAACATTTAATAAAACATCTCATATCATTCAGAAGCTTATAAGCTTATTTCTTCAAAAATAAATCTGGAATCTCACTAATTTAGAAATCTTTCCACACTGTAAATATAAACTATATACAGTTTCTGTATGTACATATGTGTATGCATGTGTATATTATAGAGATGTACATTCTTAAGTAAATATCAACAAATCGCATAAAAGATATTAACACACAATAAAACTTTTTATTTTTTTCATAATAAATTCTTCAGCTGTGCTATCTGTATTACCTACTATAATCCACCCCCTCACTCTATTGTTACATTTTCTTCTCACGATTATCAGTACTTTCTTAATCACGTGTATATTTTATTAAGAAAAAAAAAAAATAGTAAATTAAGCTCTAGCATAATATATGGCAGGCAGTATACAAAAAGGCAGAGCAAAAAAAAAAACAAAATTAATTAATGCGCATGCGCGAAAGCTTTAACCTCACCAAAAGCTTGCGAGACTGATTTTTAGTATAGTGCAAAATGTTATTTATTTATTTATTTTTTTTATAGTAGTTCTTGACAATGTGTGAGATTAGTAGTGATTAGCATTAGCGTCTCTTACAATGGCCATTTAGAATTAAATCAAAGTGTTTTTTGAGACATCATAGTGACAAAAAAAAATTAAGTGAGTGTTTGCTTTATATACATACATACATATTTGTATACATAGTATAAAAACTATAGTGTCGACGACGATACCGTTGAGATTTGAGTGTAAAATGGTGGGCAAAATTATAGCCCTTCGAGATTTAGAGAGCTACAGTCGCCGAAGTAGTACCTATGTTGATCCAGATTGTGAAAAAATTTTTGATCTACCACTATATGTTGCCGGCAGTACAAATGATGTGACCACCGCAGTATGTCAGTGTTGGCAATTAAGTGCAGGTATTAAAATTTATTGTTTTGTTTTTCTGTTGTTTAAAAAAAAAATTATATATACATATATATTTTTTTTTTCAAAATATTTTCAAAAATGATCTAATTGAGGTTGTGTCACATTTAATAAAATAAAATTGGATGTGTGTGTGTGTGTGTATGCGGTGTGTATTTTTTTTGTCATCAGAGAACTGGTCCACTCTAGAAATATCTGAAATTTCCGTTTCGATAGCACCATTATAACAGTATTGTGTACAGTTTTGATGTACGATCGGATTGGAACTCCTAAATTATTCAAAAATCCTTTGCTCATAATATCGTTAAAATGTTTTTTTTAATTCTTTTTCTTTCTGATAAGAGTGAACTGAAGATGATAGGTCATGGAAAAAGACGAGTAATACATGCTTGTGTTCGCTTAATCAGTCTGTTTTGAAAATTTCATTAACTTTGGAAAAATTTCATTTTTATACAAGACTGGACTTTTGTAACGGATAATTTATGAAAGTATAAAGACCGATTATTATTATTATATTACATGTCATTGTTCGTTCTGCGCTATTTCATTGATTCAGTAAACAATTATAATAATGGTTCATAGACCTGCTATCACATGGACAATGACATTTGTTTAAATCGACTTTGGAGTTTATAAAACAGCTTTTTTATAGTTCACAGCCTTGGAGATCCCTTTTTGAACACATTTCTGTATATTATTATATTTATAGGTAATGAATTCACTCTGAACTAACCCAGCGGGAAACGGAAGCATTACGGATGTATTCCGAAAATATTCTGTGAAAGGTATGGAAGCAATACGCTACATAAATTGGTTGTATATTAGCTTGTATACCTTACTTCTGCATGACCTGTAATGTAATTCTTTGGAAGGTGAAAAGAAGTTTTCCTTATTAATTCTTTGGAAGGTGAAAAGAAGCATTCCTTATTAGTTTTTTGTAAGATGAAAAGAAGCATTACTTTTAAATTCTTTGTAAGGTGAAAAGAGTAATACTTTTAGATTCAGTGGAAGCATTCATTCAGCCATTTCAGAATAGTGAACGGAACCATTAAGAATGAATTTTCCGGAAGGTTGGAAAGAACCATTTAATTTAAGTGGTGAAGGAGCGCTCTTCCTATTTTCACTGAGAGGTAAAAGGAAGAACTTTTCCTGCTTTCTTAGAAAGGTCCAGAAAATAGGCACGTCTTCACTTATTCGAATCTCGCATTTAAATGAAAATAATCCAGTTCTTCTAAAATAATGTGCAAATCAGAATATTTTTCATCTCTGCACATTTCCTTCCTTCATTGTTCTTAGAAAAACAATGAAACTATATGACTCATTATTTTCGACCTGCACGTACTCCCTTGAACTAGCCTCTGCAAATATAGCCGCACTAATTTCTATCTCTTTTCGATAACAACACGAATGAAGATATCTGTACATTACCTCTGCCTTCTCTAAGCATTCCCCGGAAGGTACATAACATGCTCATAAATATGACGCATCAATACATTACGCCTGCCTTCTTAAACCAGTTCAGCGTAATGTATATACAACATGAATGAATTATCCCTGCCTTCTCTAAGCATTCCCTGAAAGGTACATAATACGGTCAAAAATACGACGCATCAATACATTACGCCTACCTTCCTAAACGAGGTCAACATTACCTGGATTGCATTAGTACTAAGTACATGAACAGACCATGTACTAATTACTAATGCATTCCAGGTAATGTTGATAGTAAACATTAACTAAGTCAGGCATTCCCATTATTCCCGCTGGGAAGCTAAACATTTTACCAATTTTATTTGTATATGCTAAGTATTTCGACTTTGTAGTATAACAGTTAAGTATTTTGTTGCAAGTGTTGTTAACTAAATCAAGGATAGACTTGATTTTATTAGATAAGCAACTAACGCTGACATTTCGATAAATACGTTCTAAAAAGAATTCTTGGAATCCATATA
The DNA here is from genome assembly GCA_963924295.1 of Dioctria rufipes. Taxonomy (NCBI): domain Eukaryota; kingdom Metazoa; phylum Arthropoda; class Insecta; order Diptera; family Asilidae; genus Dioctria; species Dioctria rufipes. The sequence continues at coordinate 10,173,043 of OZ002745.1, forward strand.
ACAGGTGTCTATGAATATACCTAATATAAAAGACAGGCATACAAAGGTAATCTGTTCGAATTCGATTATTTGAATTGATATATGACAGTTTATACAGTTACAAAGTCCTCAAAAGTTAACTTATATATTTAAGTAGTCTTAATGACTACGTAAAATACAAAATAAATCTTTAAACTGTTATACAAATTCTTTCAAAAATTATCTTGTTTGCAGGAAACGCAACAGTCAAGTATAATCTTATTTTCATATCTACTAGGTAGGCATTGTTTGCTTCACGTGAACACGTTTTCTTCTCAGTTGACTAAGTTTCGCATATTTGAATACTTCAATTCCTGACTTCTATGTTTGCGCTGCAGTCTACTAAATTTTCAAATATTCCCATAATAGCTTAGATTGATGGCGTAGTAGGTACGATTTTAAACTGACCTTGACTAAGTTTGTTTAACTTTTATAATATATGTATGTAGTATGTAGTTATCAAGGTAGGGTGAACAATTTGTTTACAAACTCTATTAAAAATTATCAGTTAAAATTTCGGTTAACCGTAAGCAGTATATACACAAAAATTAGCACATGAAAATTGTTTCGTGCTGTTGAGTATGCGCATAATCATTAGTTTGTGTTACTCAGCCAAATTAATTTCATTACATTTTTCTCTTAAATAATGTGTATATGTATGGCCAAATGTGTGTATTTACATACATTCATTATATTTTGTATGGTGTAGTATATTCGACTAATATTTTTTTTTTTTTATATAAGGCTTGTTGGTAGATAAACAGATGGTTATCTTGGAATTTGATAAGAAAAGTATCATCGTTTGGCGACCAGTGATTTCAATGAATTTGTTTCATATTTTCTTGCAAAAAAAAGTCTTGAAAAAATGCTCAGGAGAAATTATTTATATAAAAATTATACATAACAGTCTTAACTGTTATCATAATAAATATTTGATTATGGTTGAAAGACTCGTCGAGAGTGGAGAAAAAAACAGATAAATCTGATAAAATGTGGGTGCTATAATGATTATACACTGAATTTGAATGCACGGAGCGAGCCTACCAGGCTCTTCTATATGATACTATAGTTAAAAGCAGCTGTCTAGTGATAGTGTGTTGGTTTAGATTCAGTTCACTCAGATCAATTTCTATATTTAACAGTCATAATGATCTTACTGTTATACAACTATCTTGTAGTTTTATATATGACACGATCCTTAGTCCTCATTATAAAAAGTGATCAACACTGAATCTTACCTAAAGGCTTGCTGAAATTCTATAAAATTAAATTACAAAAATGATGGCTTTGAATTTTGGAAAAACTGGTAACATTTCGGTTTTGTGATATGATCCAATAGTTTGCAACTAAAAAGTTAATCAAGAGAATTTGTAGGTATCAACTAAGTCGAATTGTGTCAAAGCCTAAGACCATCATCTTTTGGTATACTATATATAGGTCTTAGACTGTTTATAGAAGATCATTAATGGCCAAGCTAAACAGTAGTGGCCTCAGTATTGTCCCCTCAAAAAGGTCATGTTGAAATTTTTATAGAAATTTTAATGTCAGCAGGTTTTATCATTCCGTATCTTCCAACAAATTCAAGGATTTCGTTGCTGTTGAAATTGTCTTCTTGTCATAACAGCTGATATATTACAAAAAAGTTGTTTGTATATGTATAAATACAAATATACAAATATACCTTGACATTAGATACCTGATAGCAACAGAACGTTTGAAAATATGCTAATATCTTTTTAGGAGATAATTCATTAAATTATCCCAGTTATTTTGTAGTCAAACTTGATAAATTGGTTACTAAATATGTCAATATAATATCATAATTTAACACAACTGTCATACTGCGTGAAGTTAATAAAGATGATGTTATAAAAAGACAATTGAATTGGATTGGATTGAAAAGTGGTTGGGGCCCGAAGGGTCCCAGGAACGTAGACCAGAACAAGGCCCATTGCTTACCTGCCAGACTTATGAGCAATTGCCTATAGGTTCTAACCGGATACTCTTATAATGCTAAATATTGGACTCCGATCCTCCTTGCCGAGTTCATGAAGCTCGTGTAGGAGGTGTGAACCAAGGAATCTGTAACACTTTCCTGAGAGAGCCGGACAGTGATAAAGAAAGTGAGTCACCGTTTCGGATTCCTCGCCGCAGCCCTGCATGTAGAAACAAGACCACTAGAATAGAAATTACTTAGTGTTAAGATGAATACGAATTATGACTTAAATATTTTTTAATCTAGTTTGTCTGTAAAAGCGATCCGATATTGGATCAAAACTTCAAAAGTGGGTCTTGTTTACTCAAGCGACTCATGAAACTGGCACTCTCTCAGGCTGGTTGTTGATCAAAACACAACATTTTTTTTATCCTCTTTAGTTGCAATTGAATTCATTGCTGAAGTTCATAATCCCTATTACACATAAAGTGTTTGCTGTTCGGTTTTAGTTATTTGTCTTTTCTTTGTTTCGTCTCCCATTAAATGTTCCCCTTTGGAGCTACTAATATAGTATTATACTTTGATATAATCATGATCGACTGGTTTGTTCTTTGCATCTAAGAATATTATCAAAATTTTGGATATACTAGATATGTACATAGGGTGTTTATACCTAGGTGATCCATAGAGCAGGAGGTGATTGGTGATAATACTCATCTAACAAACAAAAAATTGTATGGCAGGAAGGGGCCCATATCAACCGTTTCTGAGTTACAGAAAAAGATCTAGTTTTTCATAAATCACCCTGTCATTTAAAAAGTACAGGGTGCATGGTCACCAGCCCGGGACTACTCTCTCCTCAAGAGTTACTGTGGTCTAAACTAAAAATTTCGGATTATTTTACTTTTAATTCCGAAACTGTTGATATGGACCCCCCTCCCCTGTCATACGAATTTTTGTTTGCTTAGGTGAGTACTATCACCTCCTGCTCTATGGACCACCAAGATAGAAACACCCTGTATAGTAGATAAACATTACGTGCAATATTATTGATCAATTTTGATTTGATCATGCACGCTTTGTCAGTCGTATTTATTATCAATACAAAATTTTCCTTTCTCAATTTCAACCTCTTTATTATCTTATCTTGATTGTATTGAATGAAATTGATTGACAATTATCACACGTACATATGTACATACATACATATGTATATAGTATTTGTATTAGTTTCGAAAGAAAGACTTTTTTTTTTAAATAACACTTGACATCATTTTTATTATTTTGACTGTTACCTGCAATAACTGCCGTCGCAGATTTCTTACTCTGATTGAAATCACAGAGGGATTATTTTTAGTAAAAATATAAAATATCTGATAACAGATTTCATTATATTTAGGTATGTACGAAAATATGGATAGTACAGAGTTTTTTTTTTACAAAATTATTGAAGACACACATTTTATTATCCGCTAAAAAGACATTTGAGATCTAAAAGAAATAAAGTAGCAATAACTATGTGACTGAAAATCTGTACCTAAAACGTTTAATTAAAATTTTAGAACTTGATTTAATAAGTTTCATTCGTTTTCATTAATATTTTGGAGTCGATTGAAACCCAAAGTAAATCATACTACAGCTGGCATAACAATATAGCGACAGTATACTGTAAAAATCCCACAAATTGTTGTCACAAAGCTTAAGTATTTTTCCCTAAAATTTGGGGAATATTCCCTACAATTTACATTTTAGGGAAAAATACTTAAGGTTTGTGGCAACAATTGTGCACATTTTTTACTGTGTAGAAGTAAGAAAAACAAGTTAAGTTTAAAAGTTAGGTAACATTAACAATAACAGCCAAAATATTTTGACTGAAAGGCTGAGGTCAGAAAATCTCAATAAATGTGAGACTACGAAAAATCACTGGTAACAGTAGTATTTTAAATTTATTTCCATTTATGTGTTAAGTTGATAACGGAAATATAATTCTTGTGCAGTGCATCTTTCAAAATGAAAGAGCTATCACCGACTAGAAACTTCAACATTATTTCCTGTATGTTATTAAGCATGCGTGCAATTGTGTCGATAGTGATCAGCTATAAAGTCCATTAAGAAAAGGGATCCTGGGCTTAAATCTCAGTGGAGGACCTACCAGTTTTAAACAGAAAGTATTCAGTTTCTGTCAAAAAAAGTCAAAGAATAATAAAATAACATTTACAAAAGCGACACCTTGGAGAAAATAGCCCAACTACAAAATTTAAGCAGCAACCCTCATACGGTTGGTTTAACTGAATTTTTTGTTCAACTTCACACTCCTAAAATAAATTTGAAATAGTTTTAATGATCACCAATAATCGTCAAGACTTTTTGCTTTCTACATAGAAAGCGCATCAACAAGTTATATGGTTGAAAATATTGTACTTGCTCAACCGTTTTAAATGCAGGCTGCTGAGCATACCTTTCTCCAATTTCTCCTACTGCAAGGACCCCAAAGAAAAGCCATATTCATGTGCACAAATTTTATAGGTATCAACACTTCCTATTCTCTCTACATTCTAAGGTCCAGTTGCATTTTGCAAAAAAAGCAGATTAGGTCTCTCTCACCTCTCTCCCTCGCCTTCCCCCCCTCTCCTCCATGGATTAGCATTTAGGTCAACCAAGCCTGCTCTAAATCACAACAATGGTGTTTATTTTCTTAATAGAAAAGCCGTCCTTCTTGCCTTATCAAGACTTTTTGTTTATTTAAAGGACTTCTGATTTATTTCCATGTGAATCAAAACTCATCTATAAATTATCAATTTCTTTAGCATTTATATGTATAACATATTCTAGGACTCTTCACATTTCAATATCATTATTAAAATGTAATTTTATTTTATTTTCAGGAAAGAAAAACATTTTAAAAACATTCTCAGAAATTCAACCGTTAATTCAACAAGGGAAAAAACGTGAAGTAAAAGTTCTTATTAGAGAAAACGCATGGCCCATAAATTCACCAATTCGTTCTTTACTATGGCCAGCTCTATGCAGTCAGCATCAAGTTGGAAAAAGTATGCTCGAAGGATTTTATTGGGATATGGTGAATCAGGTAATAAATGAAAATAAAATAAGAATCATAGTGATAATCCATTATTAAATATATAATATATATATTTTATATATTTAATTTATATAAATTTTCAAAAAGGTTTTCGGTACAACAGAACTTCCAGAAAAACCAATAATGCTGCCACCATTTGTCGATTCAGCCCATTGCTTGCCATATCATCTAACACGTAAAGGTCGTGCTGTTGCAGATAGGATTGTCAATGTTTTAGGATATGCCTGTCCTGACATCACGTTCAGTCCAACATTGTATCCCATCACATCCATTCTATTGCATTTTATGTCAGGTGAGTTAAATAATAATAATAAGAACAATAATAGCAAAAACAGCAACAACATTGTTTATTCTTTTATTAAGATTTTTCTTTATTTCTTTTTTTTTTTGCAATGTGATTGATAACGTTATAAGACTTACTGACGCTACACCTAAAAATACCTCAAACAAAAAATACTCACTATTATGGGTGGGGATTAACATAATAGGAGAAGCTATGTATGTACGTAGGCGCATGCAATTTAATGACGCAATTTAACATTTATTGTCAGTATGAGATTTTTTCTATTGTTTAAATTTAGAAAATATCGCGAAATGATAGACTTTTTCCCCGGTGGGGATTTATTTGTCATTCGGAATATAATACACAACTTGGTAAAATTATATACTACTGTATGGGAGAGAGATATATACATGCATATGCATGTGTGTGGTGGGTAGTCGTATATCGCTTCAAGTTTGTAGTAATTTATCAGTTTGTATAGATGTTTATCTGAACTTTTGTTGTTGAATTGTGTAAATGTTTTTGATAAAATTAAGAAATTTTATAATTTATTATATGATTCTGGGATATTTATGAGCATGTACTTAATTTTAGAATTTTCTATGACGAAAATATAGCTTAATCATACTTTGTAGGTAGACAAATTGTCTGAGTGAATATAATAAGAAGCCTTATTCTAGAACTTGATTCGATTCGATAGACCATGCCGATTTGATTTGATTTTTGTTGTTATTCTTGAACTCAATCCAGTGTATAAAAAAAGTCTTACCTATTTCGAATTCAATTGCCTAGGGGATTTGATTTTTGAAGGTAACAAAAAGGTAGTAAGTAGCACTTACCAAATAATTGTCTATGCCATTAAATATGAGTGTATGGATCTAAATATGTGCCCATGAAAGTGGTCTAAGTGACTTTAAGCCAAACTGAGTGGAAAACTAATTGCGAATACATTATAATATACAGAAAGTCCAAATTTGTATAGATATCATTACTTCCAAATAGTAAGTATTAAAGGATTTGATTAAATGTAAAAAAATTATGCATCTTTGTATTCGCAAATAGCTTTTCACTCAGTTTCACTTAAAGTGACTTAGATCACTTTCATAATTATGAGCACATATGTTTCGCTCGTTTTTTGTGTTGAAAATGCTACAACAATAGATTGAACGTTTTTCATTCCTTTCATTTCTTCCACTTACAGAATGGAGCCCGATAAGCTCAATTTCATTTTTTTTCCTCCCAAAGATGAAAATGACAGGTACTTATTTCTATCGCTATTTCAAGCCGTTATTTTTCCTTCCATAAAATATTTTGCGTTGGATTTTATTAAGGTGCTCTTTTGTTAAATCGGTGTGATTAGTCATACATATAAGAGACAATCACTTCATATTGATTTTGTGGTAATTTACATTTTCATCTCAATTATATGCTTTTATTTTCAAAGCACTTAACAGAACCGCTCTTATGACAATTGATCAATCTAACGTCATGGAGTGAATTGTTGATATAGGTAAGCTTCTTTATCGAATCGAATCCTACAATAAGACTCGCTGCACAAATTTTTACTTTTTGGAGTACATGTTTCATAACATTTTCACTTCCTCAGTCGTTGTTGTTCATACTGGGCGTTTCTATGTCCCTTTTTCTCGCAGTGTAGTCGTAAGATTATACAGAAAAAGTTAATAAATGAAGGGGGGGGGGGGGTGCTCAATGCTGTCAACCTCCTCTTCCATACATTTTATGCAGAAGTCATTGTATGGAGCTTGGATGCTAAAGAGGCAGTGTCCCACCCATGATTCGAATTCAAATTCAAAATTTATTTATTACAAACCCCGGCATGAGCGCCACGCAAATAAGCGTTGTGTACAGCGAATAGAGTATTAAGACATAATCCAGAGTTGAATATAACTAGAACTTAAACAGTATAACAATAGAATAGCAAAGTGGATGGTACATACTTATTTTAAGTTAACATTTCAATGTAGATGACTTATGTCCTAATAATAAAATTTACTAATTTATGTATTTACTTCTCTTTCCATCTAGTGTATAGAATACTTATTTATTTATTTGTTTATTTGGGATCATATTTGTGACAACCAAATGTATTACTTTACTTATTAGGTTCTCTGCCCACTTTTCAAGTTCAATCAGGGCTGACTTAAAAACTAACACTATAGTTGGTGGGAATTCCGAAAGGGGGTGATAGTGTTTGTGATTAGTAAAAATTAAAATAATAATGGAATAACTGATAGGCCAAGCAATGACAGAACTAGTTAAGTAGTTATATATCTACAGTTATGCAGTTTAATAAGTAATAGTGATTAAGAGCCTCTTATGGCTGCCTAAATCCACAAGAGGTTGGTAGTATTTCAATAGTTTTCAGTTTCAAAATTAGAGAGAGAAAGTAGTAGGTTTAAAAAGATAAAATGATAAGGTATTACTACAGCTTATTAACAGTGTTGAGATCTAGTAGATTTATTATAACTATAAGGGACATAACAAAATGCACTCACTAACGCTCCATCGTGGATATCTTAAAAACTAACACTGCTAAAAAGTAGACAGTGTTTATACACTATGATAATACGCTAAATCTAGGATTGACTATCAGTTGCTATTACACCAAGAATAAGGCCAAGCACCTGAAGGACCAGAAATCAGAGTAATGCCATACAAACATCCTGGTACTGGGTGTAAAAAGCTCGTAAAATGAAGAGCCGCAAAGGGGGTAGCCCATATTACGTCTCATAAGGGCTGAGAATAGGGAACGGAGTATTCACTTAAAGCGATGAAGGATGATTAGCTAAATATTGAAAAGATATGGTCAGAAAGGATGGTATGAGATGATATTGCGAGAGATGCATTAGTCGGTTAAGGCGGTCATACAATCTGATGCCAAGGTTTTAAAGCTACTTAGAACTGTTGTTCCCCTAACGGGTGCAGGTAGCCTGATCCATAATGTGATCCCCTGACCATAAATGCTTCGGGATCCAAAGTCGTGCGGGAGCGGGAATGTACAATACGTGCAATGCTTCTACTACTCCAATTAAATTTTACATTCACCTACTTAGGAAGCAGTTTAAGCTTGGAACTGGATAACTGCAATAACATCCCTCACATTATTAAGGTTCCTCGTTACCAGAGTTTCTGTCCTCCGCGGAGTTAGTAGTTAGTTCTCCCCATCTGCGATTAGTCACCTTGCAGACCTGTAAATCTAGAATCATTTTTGCTGATTCAATGGGCCCTTCCTATTGATTCTTCCGCTAAGTATATATATTCACAGTTCAACTTTTTCTGGCCAGAGCATCAGCTTCATCATTCCCTAGTATGTATATCACTGTGGGGATCAGGCATCCAGCAGAGAATAACTCTATGGTTAGCACCAAGTCTCCTAAGCTCACTGTGACAACACTGGACTTATTCGAATCAAGAGCTTTGATTGCAGCTTGGTTGTTGTCAATACAAATTCTGATATCACGATCAGCGTAAGTTGTTCACAACAGTTTAACTGCATTATATGTACACAGCTGTTTGGAAGACGCTACAGTAGTCTTGTATGTGGTACGTTTTTTGTATTTGAAGCTGAAGCTGAGTATATCCCGGCTTTCACTCATGCATAAATTTTTGAACCATCTGTTAAAACAGATATGCATATATCAGTCATTAGGCTCGCGTTTATCTTCCCATTTCTTTCTACTAGGAGGGCCGAGAAACGTCTCTGAAAATCAAGCTGCGAGACAGTATAATATGCCCCCCCCCCTCCTCCTTCTGCCCCGTATATTGTCCTACTCCTTGAAACAGATCTTCAGTATTTTGCTGTGACCAAAGTCTGCGGTTATCCACTAGCCTGACCTTCTTCTTAGGCTTTTAGACAAAATTCAATTGCTATTTAACAAAAGAGTAGAAGAAACTATCGCAGACAGTTTTATTTCGTTTTTATTGTGATTAGTCAGAATAAAATTTTATCATTTGAATACTTTTTGGTTTGGTATACATCATAATTAAAGAAGTAACGCTTAAAAAGAAATTTTAAATTAAAATTGAAGAAAACAAAAAAAAAATAAAAACGGAAAATCATTCTGTTTTATATTAAAGCAGTGAAAATGATAAAAAAATGATTCATAAATTTTCCATTTGAATTCTCTTTACTTCACTGATTGTCTTAGAAGTCAAAGGAACATAAAACAATCTTTTTCAAATGGCAAAAAGGCATAAAAAAATATCTCTTCTCTCTATATTTGTTGATATAAAATTTCATTTTTATTATGTTTCCTTAAGCAATAGTCCTATACTTTACAATAAAATTCTGTTATTTTTTAATCAAAAAGAAATTTTCTCAAATGTATAAATGCGTACAGCTGTAACAAAGAATTGAAAAAATATACAAACTCTCATGCCTTTGGGGCGACTTAAGTTATGTATATTGCTTGAGTATTCTTGAGAATTTTCAAAGAATTTCTGGAATGTTGACTTATTTCGCTCAATGCTTTAGTTTGAAATCAGCATGAAATTTAATTTTACACTTGTTGAAAGGTTGACTTCAAATGGGACTAAGATTAATATGTGTATACAGATGTTATCCGTAATATACAAGTTTTATAACAAAGAGTTAAGGTGCTAATAAATTCATGTTTCAGAGTAATTTCAATTTATATTTCGACAGAATGAATATTTCTCAGAAACATAAGGTATTTCGATGTTTTACTGGGCAAGAGAGAAGATATTATCAATCCAGCTTAACTTGCTCGAAATATTAATATAAAACATTTTATGTGTTTGTGTATTGGTGGAAAATTAATTCTACATTAAAAGAAATCGGAATGATAAAATTATAAACTTAAATTTAGATTTTATATGCTTTGTGAATTCGATACAATTTGATCTCAATCTCATTAAAATTGTTATTCAATGAACTGTGATCATGTAATTTCGATTAATGCAATAAGACATTCCATTAGGAAAAATATGAATTGTTTTGAAAGTAACAAAAAGCATATGATTGATGAAGATTGAGAAGAGAGTCAGAGAAAAAACCGAAGCCTTGAGATAACCAGTCGTAATAATACGGTAAGGTTCAGACATGAGGTCATCTAATATAATCCGTATATGTATAAGGTGACCAAGTAAAACACGTTCAAATTCCTAATTCACTTACACCTTCAGTGGGTCCATTGTGCCCCTTGACCTCATGAGATAACCTTTAAAATCGCCCTAAATCCATCCATCCCGCTTCTTTTCGGAATCTCAGGATATATCTGAACTCTTTACTTTGGAGCTCCCCCAGACTTGAAAACAAGTAGTTACGTAACAGCTTACCTTTATTATTCATTAGACCGGGTCACTCACAAAGTACGTGTTGGACGGATTCGATTTCCTCCGAATGCTTACGGCTCCTGCAGAAATCGTGCGCCGATATTCCTAGTCTTCTATGGCTCAGTGACCCATAATGATCCCTACTAGATTCCTGATATTTTTTCTACTGCCATTAAGAAGTTATCTTATTCTCTTCCTTTCATATGCTGGCTACAATTGCTTCGCAATACGGAAGGTTTCCCTGCTGATTCACCGAGAGCTCGTCTTTTGATATAAATTGAAAAAGAGTTAAGGCACTTTCACATCAAACACAAGAATCGAAAAAATTTACCGAAAAACTCAATTTATACAACTTTGAAACAAGATTTTTGCTCCAGTAATTAATCAAATCGTGGGAAATAGGATAATCTAATAGTTTTACTAATAAAATAGTATATATATTTCAGATTTTTAAGATAAACACAACTTTTATGTTTTAGCGGCCGAATCTTTCCGCCGAAAAAGTTTTTCAGCCGATAAAACATAAAAGTTGTGTTTTTCTTCAAAATCTGAAATAAATATAACTATTTTCTCAGTAAAATTCTTAGTTTATCCTATTTCTTTGGATTTTATTAATCATTGGAACAAAAATCTTGTTTTAAAGTGGAATAAATTGAGTTTTTAGGTTTACATTTTTCTGTTCTTGTTTTTGATGTGAAAGTGCCTTTACTGTCTAATATTCTGGTCAAACAGAAATTTTTAACGTATATATATGCACCTCTACATTTTCCTTAAAATTATAGATAGGTCCCAGTAGAGAGCCTTGCGGAACTTCAAGTTTGCATTGAAGAATAGATATGCATTGTAGTTAACTTATCGAAATCGAAATTAAAAAGGAGTAATGACGGTGAATGAAAAATATAATTTTACATGTAGTCAATTTCAACTAATTTTTTTTTTTTTATTATTTCCATGACATCCATTTCCTACTATTATAGTCTTAATTTTCTAAGTTTTGAATTGTTTCGTGCACAATATCCATCCAAGTTCATTTATATATTATTTCTTCTTTACCATAAATAATGTCGGATCATTCTTAAATGTTACTTTGATTCTATCTACAAATTAATTTAATTGTAACAAATAATAATTAATTAATTACAAAAAAAATCTGTCCATTTAATATTATTCTCACTCAATTCAACCCCAAGGGCAATAACTTAATCTTTGGAACTAATTACATAAAATGTTTACTGTCTAACATAAATATATTTGTTGGCCGAACGATCAACTTTGCTCCACAAAACATTAATAATAATTATACTCAAAAGATTTCCTTTTCACTGGAACTCAATATTTTTATATGATAATTATTTATGAGGAACAAAGCTCATGTTTTTTTCAGTTTAATCCACCTCAACCACTTTTAGTCAGTTTCACCCGGAGTCTAAATAAAGAGCTTTTGTCGAAAAGCAGAGTAAATCAGTGAGTGAGTACGCGCTGTCATTTAATTTCAATCTATCTACATTACAAATACGCATCATACCCAAAGTAGTCCATCCTAAAAATTACGTCTCAAAATCTCAGTATAGTTTAAGAGTTGTGAATACATGTATATATACATATACAGTGGCTTTGGTTAGCTATTATCTTTAATTGACCCCCATTATCAGAGGAAATTCATTGTTATCGCAGCTCTTATCAAAACTTATTATTTAATATTGAAGCCTCCTCCTACATATAAATTCAGGCTTATCTCTGCTAACAAGTTGTTTACGACCATTAAAATATGCAGACTAACGACATAAAAAAGAAATATTCGCTTCCATCAGAGCTCTGTAATAAATGTAGTGAGTTATCAGGGGGTATTGAAGGCTTTTAACCCCCCACCTAAAGCCGGTTTATTTAATTTTTTGTTTGTTTGTTTCTGTTTGTTGTGATGTTTTGTGTTGTGCACCTCTTACCTACCTCACAGATGTAAACAAAAATTCTTTGATGGGAAAAGGAGAGTTTGGGGTATTAAGTATATTTTGTCTGGGATTTATGGAGTCACATTTTTATGCTCGTGCGAATTCAATTATCATTAAATTCTTAACTCGATTTATAATATTGGTTCTATTCTATTCACTATAGACTTAGCAGAAAAAAAAAACGCGTGAGTGTTGTGTACACTATTATTATACGTATAGTGTGTTCATATAGAATCACAACAGTCAATGGCACAACTGTGGGTGTAGAATAAATTCGTACTATTTTTTTCTTTTCTTTTTTTTTATAATTATTCAATTGCGCATTTTTCTACTTTTATAATTGCGTTTATTATTAGCAGGCAGGAAAATATAATTGAAATCCGGAGACAGGTTTTTAAAGATGGTAAGGAGGAATGAGGGAGGCGATGACGATAGGTTGTGTAAATATTATTTTTATACTTTTGCTTTCTCGATTTTTTTGATTTTTTCTTTCTTTTTAGACGTTGGAAAATAAGGAAAGGTTCATTTGCATTTAAATCGATTGCACTGAATTGAGCAGTCACTCTTATTGCATTTGAGAGGATCCATCACAACTTTGTACAGTGGCTGATTCTTATGTGTTGTAAATTGTGGACTGAATAGAGCACGACAAAATTTTGAATTTTGTATAATCTTTTCAATCACCCTTAAACTAGCTTCCTGCACGGCCTGTGGCTTCACAGGCCAGGCCATTTAGTGTGGACAAGCTTGTGCTAGGCCATGCCGCGCCACGCATATACACTTCCTACGGCGCGTGTTGGTCCGAGCTGATTTGTGGAACCGTGCCTAGTTTTGATTAAACTTCCATTCCAAAATGTCGTGTGAAGAAATTATTGCTGTTTCTGCAGCCGCTTTTGTATGAACAATTTGCCCGGGCTCCACGAGTCAATTCGTGAACACTAGCGCCGCGCCTTTGAAGTTTCCGACTCCAAATGGATCGGATGGCTAGCTGGCGCCATCTCGGACTAGATACTTCTAGCGTGCCGTGGCTCGAGAAATCAGCTCTATAGGTGTATTACGGGTGTGACTACAATGACTGCCAATCTATTGTAGATTCAGTTTTTTCAAAAAATTATTGAACCATTTGAAGAAAATTTCTAGTTGAACTGAATAAGACAATAGACCTTGGTGGGAGAAGCTTTCATTGCTTTCATTGGTGTTATAATCCCATATATTATATTCATTCAGTATGGGAGACCAGAGTGAAATGCTGTACTGGGAAAAGGCGGGGTTGTGCTCATTCTGCAACGTTGCAATTCAAAAACACTGTATCTGATGGGATTTTAGTGCAAAATCTTTCTCTGCTGAATCAAGATAAGTGCGCACAGTTTACAACGGTGATTCTTCTAGCTTTATTTGGAATATTAGAAATCTAAATGTAAACGAAGTTAAAATTGCACTATCCATATCTTTCGGTCGGTGTGCGTTCAATTTTTATGCTGACAGCAGCCGGCTTACACGCTTCAGTATTTCATGTAGCATATTGCTATATACAATACGCTACGACCATAACATGATATCTGAAATATTGTGTTTTAAATAACGAACTAAAGCCACGCTCGTAACAATACTATTATTAACTAGGTAACAACAATTTTTTTCGTTCGGTGCTGTTATATTTTTTTATGAAAAATATAAAGCATTGAGCTTCATTTGGCTTTGAATCAAAAAAATCGGTTGCCTCGTTCTCGAGATTTGATTTTTTGAAAATGACGTTTCATCGTAAAATCACGAAGTTTCTAGGCTCTCTAGTAGGGTTTGGAGCGTAGTAGAGGGAAACAAAAAAATATGGGTGAGCTATTTTCGTATTCCATACTAACTGTGAAAGTTTCATACAAATCGGATATGGTCGGATTCAAGGTGATCGGCTTAGAATCCGGTCTTACAGTAAAATTACGGGAAATAATATGCGGTCATTTAAGTGTTAAGTTCAAATTGAGTTGTTTTAGTTATACTTTCTGATCTGTTGATTTGAAAAAGAAATATGTTACTTTCGTCCATGCCACATGTATGATGTTTATGTTTATATTTCATATCTTTTTAATTTAATAATCTAAATCAGTTGTATTTAATTGTTATCATAATGTATCCAACATTGCCCTATAGACGGGGCAAACTGGGGTACACGAACCTAGAATTTTTTCTATTTTTTTATCTGATCTAGCGAGTAGAATGAAGACCATATTCTAGAGGTTTGATAACAAGTAGGATACGATAAACAATTTCTTCAATTGAGACTTTCTATAGCAATATTTGATGAAGCTACTATACAGGGTGTTTCCCCTTAGGAGGTCAATAGAGCAGGAGGTGATAGTACTCACCTATACAAACAAAACTTTGTATGTCAGAAGGGGGGGGGGGGCAATATCAGCCGTTTAGGAGTTATAGGGTGATTAAGAAAAAACCTAGTTTTTAAAAAAAACACCCTGTATTTTAAGAAGTACTAGGTACATGGTCACAGTTAAGAGCTTAATGTGTGCAGAACTTCATGGCTTTTCCAACGACTACTCAACCAGCCCCATACCCCCATCCTCTCAAGAGTTACGAGTCCTCTCTAATTTGACCTATTATATTATGTTAGCGACCGTTTTGCAAAAAAAAAACAAAAAAATAGAGGTCAAAGTAAAAAAAAAGTAAAAAATCCGAAATATTTTGTTTAGATCCCCGTAACTCCTGAGAGGATAGCGGTATGGGACTGGTTGAGCAGTTGTTGGAAAAATTATGAAGTTCTGTATACAATGAGCTCTTAACTGTGTTCGTGCAGCTAGTACTTTTTAAAATACAGGGTGTTTTTTGAAAAACTTGGTTCCTGTAATTCCTAAGCGGTTGATATTGCTCCCCCCTCCCCTGCCATACAATTTTTGGTTCGTCTAGCTAAGAACTATCACCTCCTGCTCTACTGACCTCCTAGTGGGAAACACCCTGTATACTGATGAAGGTTGAGCACCCTACTTTGCCCCGATCATCTTCCATATTTTAATATTAAAGTGGTAATGTACGCAGATGATATTGTCATCTTTTCGGATGATCACGGTAAACTTTAGCGCATAGATTAAAGGACTTTGGAACCTGCAAAGTAAGACAATAGTAATGATATTTTAACGTGATGCTGGTGAAAGAGAAATTACATTTTTCAAAATAACGATCATAGTATGTAGTAATCAAAAAAATACACTTATCTTGGTGTTGTAAGGTACATATGCCTGAAATGTGCATGGCTCATGGTTATAGTATCCTTATAAAATGCAGTATATAACACTCCGAAAAAATTAATATTTAGTGGCAGTTGCTAGATTTGTCTTTTATCACGAAGCGCGAATTTGGGGAGAAAGTCTGAACGGGAGCTGGTGGAGAAAAGATGGCTAAGCCCTTTTCTCTTTCTGTAATCTGGGTGAGACTGATAACTTATTGCATTTTTTCGGAATTTGTCCTATTCTGTCGGAATTTCGCATCAGAATTTTTGAAAGGAAACACTTATCTCAATCTGAAGTACTAGATATTCTTAATGGAGTAAATGAATATAAGGATAATTTTTAAGTTCGCTAAAAAAGCCGGGGGAAATACAGGAATTTTTTAATTTCAGAAAATGTATGTATGTAACCTCCCGTCTACACTGGCCATAAATTATGGTATACAATATGTTATTGCTACGGAATTGGCAGTGTAGACCGTGTAGTCATGGCAATAATTTATGGTATGCAATATATGGTATACCATATTGCCCACCATATATTGCCAAGAAAATTGCTTGCAATAAATTTGACGTTTATCATCAAAATGGCTGAAATGAAGCTAACGCGTGCGGAATTAATTAAATTAATTAATTTTTACGAACTAAGGGAGTGCTTGTGGAACTATAAAGGTGCATATTCGTTTTCTTAATCTTTTCGTCCCTTCTAACTCGGCGAGCACCAAATTGTTTTATGCAATCAAATCTTTTGATCGCAGTCTTTTTCGGTCTTGATAACGCCATCGGCCAGCCAAAAATGAAATGTTATAAAATAATTTGCCCACACCAAAATTTTTTTTTCCAAGATTGACATTACCATAAAATATGGTAAGCAATTTTTCATGGCCGGTGTAGACAGGGGGTGATATAATGAATAAATTAAATTTTAAGGTTACTATGATTTCAAAAATTCGATAGTTTCCTGGATATTATAAATACTTGTATCTGAATTAGTTAATAAAAAATACTCTTAAGATACTAAATATAGTGCTTACCAACCTCGACAGACGGCCTATGGAGCCATTGTTGTAGTTTATTTAAATCAATTATTTTACTTATATTAATTTCAGTTTAATTTATGTATATTACTAACTATTTTTTTTTATTTTACTAATTTGAGTACTATGGTGTGTACACCAATGCAATGTAAAATAAAATTATTACTATTATTATTATAAATCATAAAAATCTGTTGCTCTATGCTCTCATGATGTTTTTTTTTTTTTTTTTTTTTCTCAAAAATACACTTTATCGTCATAAATCACGACATTTTTAAAGCCCCCTGACACGGTGATAAGGAGAAGCGCAGATAAAAATATATATTGCTTAGCCATTTTCGTATTCGATAGATATATAAACCCATCATCAAGTTTTATGCAAATCGAATATGGTCACATAATCTTCTAATGAATATCGCTAAAATTTCATATTATTTTTATTATGCAATTATAAAACTTGAGCTAGTTAGTAACCTAGCTACTCTTTCAATGATAATTTCACTTTATTCAAATGAGATACTTTCGCATTTATTACATCTAGTTGTATTATAGGTTATTGTGTTACCAGCAACCTGTGTAATAATTAAACTCTGAAAATGATTGAGTTTATTTCTCAAGAACCGGATGTCAACAATTGACTTAAATAACGTTCAAAATTTTCATTGTAAAATGGGCTAACCTCTTCTTCTTCTCACTCTTTCTCTATATATATAATAGTAAATATCATCTTGTAACTGCAAGCTGTTAAATGGTAATAAAAATTTATCATATTACCAGGAATGAATAGGGGAAGCTGGTGGTGAGTTAGTGAGTGCTGAAAAATCTTATTTTAACAATTTTTCTCTAAATACTTATTTAAATAAAAATCTAAATAAGCATTACTTGGAATAAAACTGATGAAAATGATTTTGATTTTTTTCATAATACCAAGGAAATGAAATAAAAGTCCTAAGTGTACTAAAAAGCTGGTCAAAAGTGATTTTTGTACAACTGAAAGAAATTATTTACTCCAAGAATGTCATAATGGATTTTTACCAATCCCTAGAACCGTGCGTTGAAAAATTTACACATTAAAATACTCGAAACCACAATATCGTGTATGTATTAAATAAAATGGTATACATGCAGTATACAACAGACATCAGAGTGGATTTTACTGCGTCAATAGAACTCAATTATTTCGTCAATTTCATTACAGCCTCAGTTATTGACCGTGCAATTTACGCACGGTTGTGAATTGAATTGAATCCTTTTAGGTCGTCATATTCAACAATTCTTTCAACTCCCAAGAATCAGAATCATTTGCGTTTGGATTGCAAATTATGCAAATGACCCAATTCTTGATTAGTTTTTTAGACAGAGAAGTTAGTGCAAATGATTTGTACTTGTACTAAAAAGAATCTCTACTAGTGCACGTTCAAGTACTATACAAAACTAGACTTAAATAGGAGTAAATGCAAAATGTTCATTCAAATTATTTCCACTCTATTTTGATGTGAAAAACTTATTTTTGGTTTTTTGTGTGTTTCTCATTCACGTACTTATATTATTTTTGTTTTGTTTTGCGTCATATATTATAGAATGATTTAAAAAAAAAAACACATAAAAACAAAAATAAATCTCTGTCCTCTCCAATGGGGTCAGTCATTTGGACTTGTGTTAATCATCATCCAGCCAGGAAGAAGGGTGCTGCCTGCTGCTTAAATATGTAGAATGACGCCGTATTAAAAATATTTGGGATAAAAAAAGTCCACTGAACTAGATAATTCTTACAGAGCCTAGCATACCCGGATGAGATAGGTTCAATGATAATTATATTTTACTCGGAGGAGCGTGAGGAGAGGCTGTTTCTTATTCTTTTTCTTTTTACTTCAAGTAAAGCAGCAATTTAAAATCGCTCAGTTGGCAATAAATTAGGTTAATTTTGCCGTTGGAAAAATTTATGAATATAAATTTGAGAATAAATTGTTTGTTTTTCTTTGTGTGTTGTATGTTTTTAACAAAATGAAGATGTATATAAAGAGTTTTATTGACATCGTTCATGACTGCAGGTTTAGCTACATAAGTTTTGTAAACTTTTGAGCCTATTCTAAAAACAAAACAGAAAATTGAGTTCACCATTACAACTCTCAAGATATTCGTAGTCTCTACGGCCGCGGTCAGGATAGTCTCGATAGTTCGAGAAACCGTGTGTGGCAGGGAATGCATTGTCGTGATAGAGAAGAATTTGTCTAGCAGAATTGTGGCAGCTTAACCTGTATGCCCGAAAAATTAGCAACCACTAATGACGCGTGTAGTGTGCACTTCACTTTGGTTGGTTTGTCGCGTCACCTAGTAAGATCGATTGCTTTGATTGTCACTTGCTTTCTGGCTTATGGTAGTAATTTCAATTTTCGTCAACTACCACAATGTTGAACACTGCTTTTGTTTGGTATTGGTTGAATTTTTTGAGCTTTTTTGTTATTTTTATTCGGGTCATATGGATGATCCCCGATCGTGGATATCCCTATAGGTGCTGAAAACCAGTGCAACCACCATGCTTTGTTCTACAGCTATAATGATTTCTGAGATGATGACCGCAGCTCTAAGGCTTGTTCAGGTGAAGTTTTTCAATTTAGGTCTGAATTAAAATTACGACTACGACTTTATCCAAATGCAATTAAGGAATTCCAATTCTGACTATGTTAGCCACATACCATTGATTATTTATTGATATATGTGCACAGAATCATTGACGTCTTAGAAAAGAAATGTCGTTACTAGTCTTTCGCTCGATATTTCCAGCCTTAAAACTTTTAATAAAAGAATTTCAATGACTGGATATTATTTTTTATTTGATTTTTAACCATTTTTACTTTATATGCTGGGCAAAGTTTATTTGTACCATTAAATAACAGTTTATATCACATTTTTTGCAAGTAGCGACCATCTCATTTCTAAGACGTCAATGATTCTGGGCACATCTATGTATAAATAATCAATGCACATACCTTAGTTAAGATTTTAAGGTTCTATGTAATTATGACGCAAACCCTGAAGATGTTAAAAGACCTATATATTACTTCTGTGAAGCTATGAGCTATAAGCTAATTTCTTAACTTTAAATCCGAACAATTCTAACTGCATTATGATTCTGTCTCGTGAACGGCTTGAGATATATATGATTTTCTAGTTATATTATTGAAAAATATACCTGTATTATCGTTGTCACTTTAAGTGAGAAATGGCGTTACGATACAAAAATGGTATTATGATTGTGGTTTAAAGTGAAATTTGTTGAAAACATATGATTTTGGACGTATTATTGTTGTCGTATTAACTAGATAAATGTCGATGTAAGTGATAATAAAGTGTGTAAGGAAAAGGAAAATGCAAGCGAAAAAAGATAAATTTTATGATGGTTTTTGAAGTTGTTCATTAAAACATAAAATTCGATAGTTTTTTTATAAAATAAATTAATTTTTTTTTTTTGCATTTTTAGTGTAAAAATTACAACAAAATTACAATTTAAAGTCATGATAGATTTTATGGTGAAGCATCCTTTTATAGCTAAAGGGCTGAAATACATCGCGTTTATAGTTTTTTTTTAAACACTTTCGAAAATAACAACAATACCACAAAATAAGGCAAACGTCACTTTTGTCTACAAATGTAATTCATGCCCTTACGCATGCCCTGATGCTATCTGTCACTTTAAGTGACAACGATAATACAGCTTCGAAGAAAAATGTGACGTCACACCGTTTGACAACGACAATACGAAAAGTAAAAGTAAAGTGAGAATGACTGCGGAGCTTGTCACTTCGATGAGTCGACAATTATAATAAGGGTGCCTACCTTAGCCATTCGCGATTTCGTTCCTAACCTGGGCATCACAATCAATAGTTTTATGAATTGCTGTGACCATGCTAAGTTAATGATTTATAAAATATACGGTACATTACGGAGGCTCTGGCTGTTCGTCAAGTATTAGTCTTCCACTTTAAGTTTATGTTAATAAAATCCCTTCTCCTATATTACCTTTTCCCGCATTTAGATTCCATATGTTGACGAAAAATTTATTGTTCCCTTTGCCACTGCATCTGATTTATTTATGATCTGAGAAGTTATTGTTCATCGATCTGATATCTTGGGCATTAAGAAAACATCTTAAGCTGTGAATACCGCATTTTGGAATTCTCTCTCACACAACAAGTTTCAATTGCTTGTTTATGAAACAATCTTGCATGGACTCTACCGTCTTCATTTAATATCGCACTACAATCCTGCTATCTGATATTGAGCTTGTATGTTTTATTTGAATACTTTTGTCCTTTTCACTCTTATACTCTATTATGTAGAATTTTTGTTACATAGTTCTTGCCACATCTCTCTACAATAAGAAAACTACCTTTTACCTTATTACTTAAGTTAATTTTTAATAGCTGTGTTCTTTTATGTGCCTTGTTCTCGAACTCCCATATACTGGAGAGAACAAATTAACAAATTGTTCTGTCGTTTGAATGGAACTATTTGTACTATTTGCTTCATTTAAATCTTTCTATGAAAATGTATGAAGCGTTCTTTTGTATATCTTTTGTTCTGCTCTGTCTGCGGACACAAAAGAACACAGCTAATATTCTGCTTCTTTTAATTTAGTCTAAATTCCTAATCATTTCTTTTTATTAGTTAAATTTTTTCTTTTTCTTATAAGATTTGCTTAATATTTGTATTTGCCAATGACTCTGTATTTGATTATAAGATTAGTAAAGTCGTTATACATATCCTGTTAGAATTAATAATAAATTTAATCGAATTGAATTTCTTACTTATTTAATTTTGTGCATAATGCAAAAGAAAAAAAATATCACTTTAACTTCGCCTTGATTCTGCCTCCAAGTAATGTATTTGAATTAGATATCCCCCGATGATTCTTTTGTATCCAATAATTCAATTATATACTTGAGTACCTACCTTTTGATTTTAGATCTTCTATTCTAAGTTCAAGGCCTTCTAAATTAAGATGCTTCTCGTAATTTCCTATCAATGAGCAAATTAATTTGTTCTATATTAGGAGGCCTACCTTATACATTATGTAATAATATATCTTCGCATTTCTTTTGCATATATACAAACCTCAATTTGATGGGTCTGGTCTCATGCTGTTCCCTGATAATTGTGTAAAATTGAAAGCAAATATCGATTCTTCATCAATGTTTGCTGTTTTCTTTATTTATATAAAAAGTTTTCTTTCATTGCAAAAATATATATCTACTGCCTACATACTTTTTTTGTGTGGGACAAATGTACCGAGGTTATTTACAAACCGATAATTTTTTTTCTTTGAATTTAGTAAAAAAAAAAAAACTGATTGTTGCGTAATTTAAGATCAAATTTCATTTTATTCTTAACAAAAACTGCCGATATATTTTCACGTGAACGAACGTATCAGTTATGCAGTTTTCATAAAAAAAGAAAAAAAGAAACAATTTTTTTATATTAAATTTTCATATTTATGAATTTACTGAATATGCAGCACAGTATAAATTTTTTCAATGAAATTTACCTTTTTATGCAAAAAGCTTTTGATATTGCAAATCAGAACTGATTATAAAATTTTGTTGATTAAAAACGTGCTGATAAGATTTCGGTCAGTCATATGGGGCAAAAGCTTTTTTTTTTACCCCAAGAAATGAGAATTGCGGCGCGTGTCAGTAATCAGTACTCTGTTCAGCCTCCAAAAATGCATCACGTTAGACCAATTTTATAAGACGGGTGGTATAATCTAATGAATTGGATGCTATGAACAGTTAAATATTGACATGTACGCGCGCCCCTTTAAATATATTCTTATAATTGAAGACGCACATTAATTGAACTGACAAGGCACCATTTCACCAGATTAAACCAATCGTCTTAATATTGTTCAGTAGATCTCACCGAGGATGTTGATTTAGTTGAATTCTGAAATGGATAGAGTGTGAGCAATAATTAATGAATGAATTATTTATTGAGAAAGTAGAATATTAATTAATTATGTGGGTGATTATAAATTCAGTAAATTTGAACGATTGAATTAAGGAATCGATGATCGGTGATAATTAAATTGATAGCGAAACTGAACTATTGAAAGTTCAAGGGACGTTTCATTTGTAAAAGTGTGTAAATGATATTCTAATTAGTCTCTCTATAATCGGGTTATGCATAAGTAGTATATTTACACTTAGCATAAAGCTTGTCAATTTATTTCAATTTATTTAAGTTTGTCACATTATAGGTGATCACGTGATAGGAGAAGCGCCAATGCAATTTTTGAAAGCAATTCGATTTAATGGAAGAGAAGAGAATAGGTTTCCCAAGTGTAAAAATGTATATATTTATGTAGCAGGCTATTAACACTAAAAGGTACACCAAGTGATCTTGTTAACTTGCTGACAGAAAGTCATCATCTATCAGTTCCAAGTTAAAGTAATACTGAAACAAAAGAAATCCATAGAATTCAGTCGTCTTCTATATATTATCGTATACGTCATTTTATGTAGCAACATTTATTGTTAGTTTACTTGATGTAGATCGATCATAAAAACTCCTCTGATCTTGGTTAACGTAGTGAATACAGTCTTTTAATTGACAAATATAGATAAGCATATATAAAGTAGATGGATATGCCCCAACATCACGAACTTCTATCAAATGAACAATAACGGATCTGAGATAGAACCTTTGAGTAAACCATATGAAAAGTATGTGAATATCATTCGATAAGGCATTCCTCATTTGTATCTACTATAAGTGGTCCAATTGAAAGCATTTTATTCATAAATTATTGTAGCAACAATTAGAAAATGAATGTTGTCAAAAGATTTTGATAAGAATTCTTATTACATCTCTATGAAGAGATCCTCACGTACACATGCATCAATGAATAATTCTCATTTTACACTGTTATCTTGTCAGCAAAGCTTTATCCCCGATATAAATAATCATTTGTGCAGACATACGATTTTTGAATACCTTATCTAGAAAACCTTATCATGAAACTGATAAATCAAGAGTCTGGCAAAAGACTTGGACTTCAATAGAATAGAAAGTTTATTCTTGAAAATTGAGTAATACATAGAACTGTAGTATTGCAAAACGTTTGGGGGAGCCTTTTGATGATATTTCAAACTATACATGTCTTCATAGAGTCAACAGGCGTTCACTTCCTGTAAGTTACTTGATGATGGGAGGACCAGTCCACAATTTTTTGGAATTTTGAATTTTAATAATTTTGTTATTAGGGTTCTTTTTAGGGCATAGGACTCAGGGATATATTCATAATTAGACGTGGCTTCAATTAATGATCCCCCACTTAAGACAACGGGAGACGATGGCAAGTGATAGAATTAGAGACGGCTTTCTAAAACCTCTCAATTCCACATGCGAACTGTACTACGTGACTCTTACGACTATTTGCGTTGACAAATTTGTTCCAACTCCAATTTTCGCGTCGGTGTCGTTAGTTTAACGTGACTTTTCTGAATTGATCCAAATGTATAGAACTCAAATTTTTTTTTTTGCTATTGCTTCTTGTAGTTCGTTACCAAGGGCCCAGTAAAGACACAAATTAATAGGGAGCATATCGGTATAATATAAAGGCGGGAAAGTTTTCTTAATCCACCATAAATTTTACTAACAGAATATCAAAAGAATAATGAATATCTTGCCAAAATTCGTTAAACATTTCATAAAACATTCACATTTATTAAGCATAATAAGAGGGAAATAATAGACGTCAAAGTCTGCACTGCAGACCTTTATTATTGCTAATACGATCCTCAATCAGATCATGTGGGTTGCATATCTTACACTTGTTCATTATCTGTGTATCGATCATACAAGTTCATATTTAAAAAATGGATATCCTGAGACTGACCTTTGTTGAACTTCCTACGACAAAGGCATTGGAGAATATGGGATCACCTGCTGAGACCTTTTGAGAGATCGGTATTTAAAAAGCGAACGAGTAATTGGTATTTAGTCCCTTCCACTCTCTTTGTTTTATTCTGCAGAATTTACTGTTAGAGATATGACGTCATCCTTCTGATGTTTCATCATTATAACTAAATTTTATATTTTGATAAAATATTAAAAAAAGAAAAACGCTAAGTTTTTGTATAATTAAAAATAATATATTTTTTTTTTTTTTTTGTTTTAGAGGAGGAATGCTATCATTGCTTAGCAAGTTTAGTTGCCGCCAAAGAAAAAGTTTTCATAACACAGACAAAATTATTGCACGAAGTTACTTGGAAGACAGTGATGCAAATAGCCAAAAAGCATGCGGTATGTCCTACATATTCAATAATAAAATATTTTACAGAACGTATAAATTTATTATTATTATAATTTTTTTTTCTTCGTTTTACAGAAATCAGCCGTTGCTCATCTACAACGAATATGCCCAGGACAAAAATTAGAACGAATTTTTATGGATTGGTGCTGGTGGATATTGGCTGGTTTACCATTTCAACATTTGGTTCGAGTAATGGATTGTTATTTTCATGAAGGCATCAAAGTATTTTATAGGGTCGCTTTAGCTATACTTATTTTATTCCATAAAAGTTCAACATCGACCAACTCCGAATGGGGTCCTGAGAATATTAAAAATGACATTGATAATGCCCTAACGAAATTCTGTAAGAATATACCATGCTCACCAACTAAATTATTACGGACCGCCTTTAGTATCAGGGCGCTTAGGTATGTTTTTATATTAAAAAAAGAAAGATAATAAAGAAACATTAAATCATTTTTATTCAATTATTTCAATTTCAGTTCAACGTATATATCTAGGGTATTTCTCAAGACTGAAATGGTACTAAAAAGTAGATCTGTTCTAAGTGGATCAAAGCAGTTAGTTAGATCGCGTTCTAGCGATAATCTACCAACGAGTCAATCACAAGTCAACATTCAAATGATGTCTCATACGCTAACTATTAGGGAGGTATGTAAAAAAAAAGGAAGAGAAAAATACGTTATAATATATTGTCTGTTCATTTCATCTAACGTATAATGTTTTTTTTTGTTTTAACTTTGTTTTCCCTTTAAATTATTGGTGAAGGAGATATAGAATTTTTTTCGGAGGTACATCCGTGTTAAGATTCTCTTGTGAATTTATTAATTGTGGTGGCATTTTTTTTCAATACTTGTTAAATATTTTATGACAAAATTGAGTTTTACCTACGATGAAAATTCGACTTCTATTGAACTGAAAGCTGCATGAATAACCAAAATTACATACTTATCTAACATAAAGGTTATTTTCGAGCAGACTAAGATTCAAATTTGTCTGGATAAGCTTGTAGTATTTCCCAACGCAAATAAATTTATTATAAATACACAAGTCTACGCAGAACCTTCATACTAAACACCCAATACTTTTGAAGTTATCAAAGACTGACTTAGAGCAACTAAAGGGCTCCTAAATACTCATAAAAAATCTAATTTCCCTATTATCGTAATCTGTAGTTTTCAAAAAAGTTTGTGCATTCCCATCGAGTATGCTACTAAACACAAATAAGGAAGACTTATTGAGCTAACCGAATATGTTTTACTATATTAGAAATGTGATCCATTGTACTGAGATACCTTTTTATAGAAACATATATGATCGGTATTACTATTGCTACCATTTCGAACCATAAAATAAAAGACAATGAGTTTAAATCTAAAATTACAATAATTCGAAAGGTACATTACATATATTGATTTCAGAATTGGACATTTCGTTAAATCTTACAAATCTTGTTGTAAACCAATGCTGCTTATAAGTTAGTCTGAGAAAAGTTTTGATAACAATCAAATGACTCTGTCAACTTGCAACTCCTTTTATTGGCCCAGACATGGAGACCTTATGTTCTGTCTGGTAACAAGACATTTTTTTAAATCAGCTGTATAAGCTCATTGTAAGAATTGATACAGTAGTTAACTAGACTTGACCGATAATCAAACCAGCTAAGAGTCTAACATCTGTCAAAAGTTTCCTGGTTGTTCCTATTGAAAGAGTAATAAAAAGTTTGACATGGCTCTGTTTCGCGATGATCCATCCAGTACATGTGGCCCTTATGTGTACACTTGAGGATGGCTTCTTTTGCTGTACTGTACACTAGAGGCTATCTACAGATCTGACTCTGCACATATTGTAGGTATAATGTAGACTTGTATTTTTGTAAGCACATCTGCTTTTTCGTTGCTAAAAAAGCTTTGATTCCCCCAGTACCCAGATAAGTTCGGATTCTAAAGAAAAAAAATAAATTATTTCCCAAGTCTCCTCAATTGATGGTAGGAATTCCCATAATTTTCAATTTGAGTTTTACTGTTGATCTCAAAGATATAAAACTACGAATATTTCTAGATATTATCTAAAAGAATGAACATTTCCATTCTCTGTAGAATGCTGTAGCTTAGGATAGTCAAATCTCATGCTCAACTATATAACTGTTTTGTGAACACTCTTATTAGTTTAATAACAAAAATTATTATTATTTAAATTATTTTATCAATTCTTTTGATAACTTTTGGAACATCATAGCGTTGCGTGTTGAGACTATATTGTTCACATGCAATTAAAAAATTGTTGAATTTTGTGTTATACAATTCACCACTAAATGTAAAAAAAATTGTTGCCGGTTTTCTCTGTATATCTTTTCTTGCTTCGCTTTTATATTTATAAAAATAAAAATAAAAATAGAATTACTCAAAATTTGGATGCTGTGTCCATCCTCCTGTGTTAAACAATATTTTTGTAAATATTTTAAACATAACCACCATACGAAAAAATACAAATGTACCTCCGAAATGATTCGTTAATTTAAGTCTTATAATTTTACCCTTTATTTATATCCTTTTTATTTTTAAAAACTAAAAATTCCTAAAGACATTATTAATTCTAATAAATCGGGCTGGTATTTCCAGAGGGTGCCAACCGAGACGTGTCGAAATCTGGTATGGGGCTTCAAATATATTTTCGTACAAAAATCTCTTTTCTTCTTCTTTTGTTTTCCTTATTGTTTTGTTTTTGTTTTAATTAATATTTCTGTTGTGATTTTGTCTGATACTGAAATTGGAAATTTCTGTTTTGATTATATATAAAAAAAAACTATGGACTTTTTTTTTGCAAGACTAGTGTTTTTTTAACATTTTTATTTTTTTTTTTGAACATACAATAACTTCCCTCCGTTCACCTAATATTGGAATGTTTCCATATTCTTTGGGTTTTTATGTTTTTCATTTTGGAACAAATGTTTTATAATTTCACAATGTTATTTTATTTCTGAGAAAATTCTCATTTATTATTTAATATGTACTTATTATGTTTATTTTATTTTTTATCCTTTATTTTCTTTATCGTAACGTAATGAGCTGCTGAGAGATTCCTAAGTATGATGGCACCCTTTAATGTCTTTAAAATTGGTTCTTTGTTCTTTAAATGTTTCATAAATTGTATCTCTATATATAGTTTCAATGCTATATAATTTAATAGTATATATTTACATTGTTCAAATAAGATCGTTTTATTTGGTTTTTGTTTTTTTTTCTCTCAAGATATTCGTTTTGTTTAAAAAGTGTTGGCGGTTTGCTGTATATGGTTAACTGCTTACTTAAGTAATTGGATTGCGCAGAAAGTATACTTAATATATTTAATAATACTCTCTGAAATTGTTGTCAGTCATGTTTAGTTTATAAGCATGTTATATAAGAGTTTCTCTTATCTTTCGTTATCGATGATATACATATGAACTTAGCTGTCTTGATAAATAATAGCTATAGATAAATATCAATGAGTAAAAGTACACGATAAAATTGATTCATGGAGGAAAAATAATAAAATTTCTTTAATCACACAACTTTTATGTATAATATAATCACTTTTTAATACATGTAATATGTATTTGAGGACTAATAAATTATAAGTAAAAGAATTTTATTCAGATATCAATCAATAATAATTATTGAATCAATACGACTGAAATATGTAAATTTATTAGAGATCGAGTCGAATCGAGATGAGTCTAGGCATAGATGGCACAAGAACTAAATGTCGCATGGCATACTAGAGCACAGTATACATATTTTGAAATGGGTAGTGCATTTGGAATGGACCATAACATGTTATAGAACGCGCCGCAAGCCAATGTTTTTATAATAGCAGTTTTGTATACAACTGATCGACTTCATCAACATTTCAGATTCGAAAAAATATGAATCAATCGACGTATACATAATTTCAAAACTTATGGTTCATTCCGGAATGGACCACTCAACCATATAAACTTTGTATACTTTTTTGGTACTGTATGTGATATCTAGCTCTTGCGCGGTCTTGGTTATAAAAAGTAAGAACGAATATTGGCACTCCTATTTCAAACATGGCTTAGTTCACCAATATTCCTTCAAGTGAGTCTCATATCTAATAGGCTAATATCTAGATATTTGACTTCTTTAGAGAAGACTAGAACCATTCCTTTTAGGGATAGTACTAGTAAATTGAGCTTAGTAAATAGAAAAAATCGTTATATGGATTCAAAGAGAGTATTGTCAAATGCTTCTTCCATATTCAAGAATGTACATTGGGACATTTCTTTTTTTGTTTTCCAGTCTCAGGATTACACTATAGATATACCTATGTCGTATACATGTTCACGATCAAGCTATGCAGTTTGGACGAAATAACATACATTTAGGTCTTCATCATGGCTTTCTATTTACCTGTTTCGAGTTGCTTTTCTATACCCATTATGATGTGTTCTACAATTGGATTTTTCATCGGGGCCCGGAACTGAATAACATATATAAAAATCACAGCTACTCCACCTTTTGTAGGGCAAAAACCCCTACTGACTGGTGGACTACTATTAGAGAAGGTTCTATTTTTGGTTTTTGCTATTAAAATTATTTCCAATAAAAAAAAATTACAAAAAACAGGAGTTAACCATATACCAAATCACATAATAAGTTCGTTCATTTACATATACAAAACTTGAATTTTTGTTTATAGATGTTTATTGGAGATAAATAATTATTGAAATCAGGATTGTAACTATCTTTTCTTCTCTTATCTCTTTTCTATTGCATACTATTGCCGCATTGCCTTGCATTCGAACACCTGCATAAAATAAAAAAAATATATGAAAAATAAAATATCTGACCAAAAAAAAAATTGGAATTTTCAAAAAAAAAAAAAAAAAAACTGAAATTGTGAAATTATGAATGAAAATCTGTTCTGTGTCATATATACATGTGCATATTGTATGTACGCACGTATGCATAAACGTATAAATATAATCATCGCCGTGGTCGTCACCGGCAATATTTTGTGGATTTGCTTGACGTTATCCTTGTGTTTATCCACCCAGGGATCTCAGTCCCCTGGACATAGGGTTCTGTCAATGGGTGTTTATCCCATTCAGACACTTCGAAGTCATGCCGCTGATCCAGACGATGTAAGTGTGATTTGTGAATTGCTTTTTCGTCAGTATTCAAATTGGAAATAATTTTTTTCATTTCGGATTATTTTTATTGAAAGAAAATTATTTTTAATTTTTTTCGTTTTTACTTCGTTGACCTTTTTTTACTTAAATTTGTTTTTTCTTTTATTTTTTATAGATTGCTTGCAATTTGAAAGTAGAGTACACAATTCTAAGCATCCACTTTACTGTGTATATAATTCGTTAAGTAGAGAGACATGTGTTCTTGAATCTTTATTTTGTTTTTTTATTTATGTTTCTTAAAATTTTTGAATTTGATATAATTTTTTTTTTTTTGTGAATTAGTCAAGTTTTCTGACGTATTTTGACTTGATTTTCATACATATTTATTTCGAGTTATGTACATACATATGTATAAAATTTTAAGGTGGCAGCAATTAGTACAAAAATGATAGGGGTATAGTTAGGCTATTAGTTTCATAAAGGCTGTGTTTTTCGTTGTCTGATTATGATGTACATTGTATGTATGTGCAAAGTTCTGATATAAAAAATGTTGTACCAGGCTTAATAATGAAACAGATTATTGAAGAGTCTGTGATAAGGGACAAGGTGCATAGACACTAATTTTTCCTAAATCGAAAAAAAAAACTGACATGAAAATAATTTTTTTATATCTACATAGTAGAATTCTAGTAGATTTCTTATTCATTTTAGTAATTTAATCAAAAATTTATTTGTTCTTATTCTTTTATCAAAAATCTATTTGTTCTTATTCCACTTTGGAACATTTCCCTCATTTTGAAACTGAACTGCCTTTAATCAGACAATCCAGAAATTTTTTCATCAAATACACTGCAGAGGCATAATATTAGACATCAATGTTGCCTCTGGAAGACTATTCTGGGTAAAAAAAACAACAATAAATAAAAAAAAAAGCTATTCACCTGAAATGGATAAAGTCAGCAACAAAGAGTTTTACTCTTATCCACTAGATCTTTTTGTATTTCTTTGAGGACTATTATTCCCATTTTGATTGATTGATGGGTTCATTATATGTTGAAAATATATATTACCGACGCCCAATACGGTAGAGGTAAAGTTTTTTTATCTCCATATAAACGGTTGTTAGCACCTGGGAGATATTATTATTTATTATTATTTAATATGTGGGATGCAGACAGAGTGACAGGTATGCCTATAGATCTTACCCATCTTCTTAATATGACATCTAAGTAAGCAATATAGTAGTACCAGTAAATAGCCTTGGGGTGTTTTCATTTAATTCTGACCTAGGAAAGCCTGACTTTTGTCGAAAGGTGACCAATAAAGCTGTATTTTTATACACGGTATTTTTAAATAAATTCCAGATTTAAATTCGAAAATGGGACAAATCACGTAACTCCTTCGTAAGGTTGCCATACAAAAATCTCGTTTTTCACTATATATTTTGACACTGCCTGAGAACACGTCGACTTAGAGAGCTAAAATTAAATATAATTATAATATTATAATCATGTATAAGGTCCGACGAACCATTCTAGAAATAGATGCGAAAACACCTTTAAACTTTCATAGAGGAGTGACCATTAAAATTATAAACGGGCATTCATCTTGGGTATCATAAGAATTGGTCTTACTTAGCCCAATTTCAGCCTTTTTCATGTTTCTTGTTTTTTCAATTCACATGAAATTCAATCAATATTTTTCTATTTACTTATTACCGTGAAAAGGTCTGAGTCAATTCATGTACATATGTAGTATGATTTAGAGTTATTATTATTATATTAAAGGACATGAACAGGCCTCAATTTATATATTTTTGCCAAACTATTTTATGATATATGTAATTCGATAAGTTTTATTGAAGTTATGGGTAGCTCTCATCTTATTCTCATAGTTAGGGGAGCACCAACATTTTTTTTCCATAAATGAATTTAAGCACAATAATAATATTACCTTTTATAAAATCACCTAATTTGAAGCTTGTTTAGATTTGATGCAAAAATTTCGTAAATATTTTCTTAGCGAGTCATTTCAATTAGCTTTTTGCTGCACATAGTATTTCACTAAGTATTTTCGCTAACACAATTTATATTTTATCATATTAATGAAAATACAATCAGTGAGAAAACTTCACTATTTCTGTATAATTTTAAATGACTCTTTTTTTATTCTTACAATTTGAATACGTATACAATGCAATTGCACCTCAATTCACACACATCTCACATATTTTTACTCAAAAAATATACAACAATGGACACGCCCTCTTTTGTTTTTTGTGTTTTTGCTTTTAATACCAAAATATTCCACACAGAAATTTCTTTAAGCTTTTTGCAAAATAATAATTTTGTTTAAAAATTGCTTTCAATAAATAAATTACATTTTGCGTGTGCGTGTGTCTGTTTCGTTTAAGTTTTGGATGTTGTTATACAAATGTATCTGCTGAGCGCTTGTTGGTTGGTTTATGCTTCGCACAATGTTCTAAAAAAAAAAAATAAAGTTAAAAGTGTTGTGTTCTTGTTTTGTTGTCGTAATGTATTGATTTGAAACATTTCTAAACGTAATTTAAAAATTTGGTTTTAGAACATTTTAAAAGTGCTTGATTTGATTTTGATTTTCTCTTAAATTTGCATAATTTGTTTAACTGCCAAAAATGCATGACTTATATCCTTTGGTTTGTTTCTTAATACTTTAAAGCTCTTCACGTTATGGTCATGGCTGCCGGTTAGAATAACAATGTACCAACCAGTACTACTTTATACAACCGAAGAGCATGGTTGTTCGCTGACAACATTCTATGTTCGTGTGGAACAGCATGAACCAACACTTATGATGATAAAAACATGCAACAATGAGGTTTGTTTTTTTTATATATTTTTAAGGAGATGAATTTATTAAAAAAAAAATTTTTTTTATATATATTTTAGGTTTTTGGTGCATACTGCTCATCACGATGGTTTGAACGTAATTTAAAAGATGACAAAGGCCAAAGACAAGCTTACTTTGGAACTGGTGAAACATTTCTATTTTCATTATTTCCTGAACGTGCCAAGTATCCATGGGTGGGTATTGAAAGCGATAAAGGTTTAGGACATTCATCGGAATTATTTATGGCTGCAGATGCAAAAATGATAACAATTGGTGGAGGGTGAGTTGTTTTTGTTTTTTTAATGTTTCTTTTAGGTGTAATTTTCCCTTCCTTTGTTTTGACTATACTTAAACCAATTGGTATCTTTTCGATTGTCTAGTCATGAAGACAAAGTAACAGGTACAGTTCGACCACCACTTGTTACGTACCTTTGTGGGAATGGCGGGTATTGTATCCAAAACACTTTTGGATGTTTTTTTTAAATGAATTCTCTTGTTTGACCAGTACCTTGATTCTTCTCCTTTTTTTTGTAAACTTGATTTTATTTCCTTCACAACAAAATTGGATTTTCATTCTTTCACAACAAATTTTATTTTATTCCTTTTACAACAAAATTGGATTTTTATTCTTTCACAACAAATTTTATTGTATTCCTTTTACACTCATTTTGATTTTAATTCTTTTTTACTCAATTTGATTTTAACTCTTTTTCACTCAATTTGATTTTAACTCTTTTTCACTCAACCGAGAGACCGTGCCGAAAGTCCTAAGTCCTTCTTGTTTCCCTTTTTTCTTGTAAAAATTCGACCGCCAATCCGCCGTCTTTCAAAGTTAAAACAACCAACTCGGTCGTAAAAGATTTCTTTTTCAACTCGCTAATATTCGCTTTTTTAATTCGACTGCTTTCGTGTTAAAAATCGACTGCGCTCTTGATCATTTTTATCGCGATCAAGAGCCGTCGGTCAGGGTAGAAAATGCATAGTTGCATTTCTACTCTGAGAAAAATTTTCATTTATTCTGAACTTGTTTAAACAAGTCCAGAATATTTTTCGTTGGACGGTGGCTTGAAAAAAAATGTAATATGACGCTTTTATAAACATCAGCCACCGTCCCGTCGCTTGAAATTGCAGCGCGCGTATACATATAATGTATTTTCGCGGCGCGCATTTCTGAGCGGGAAAGCTTTTTTTTTTTATATGTATGTACGTTTGTATATACATTTGGTAGTTTTTACGACAAATCGTACTGAAGGTACGATTTGTCTTTTGTTTTATATTTTTTAAATTAAATATTTCTACTGACAAATTTTGCTGAAGGCAAAATTTGTCGTGGGAATAAACTTTGTAAAAACGAATGGTATGTGAAGAAAATTGCTGATGCAATTTTCTTCACTGATTGAATGCTAATCATGTTTTTAAGCATGATTAGCTTATATGAAAATTTATACCTGAAATATTTTAAATAATTATTTATTGCCTTTTTCAGATTTCCTTTTCAGGCATATTTTAGATTTAATAGCCAATAGATACATAGATGATTGTTTAAATAGATTAGATAAGAACTATTTTCAAACTGTCTGCCATTTACATAAATTATTTTAGTTAGCGAGCGAGCTCCAAATTTTTTTTCTATTATAGTTCTTTCAGAATTAGCTCTTCAATTTTGATTCTTACTAATTCCAGTAAACTTTTGTAATTTGTCTTCCTTTTCTAAAATTACAATACCCAAAAATAAACTGCTCCCAAAATCATTACTAAGTATATATATATATTCTGCTGTGGCGGTGTGGTTCCTTTCAGAGAATAAGTAGAAGTATTCAAATAGAATATTTTTGGTTAAGGCAAGATTACTTTTCTTCATTCGGCATTTCACAGGTTATGTGATGTTGAATAAAATCTAGTGTAGCCTCCTTGTGCTGGATTCAGTTTTTCTTCAGACGAAGGCGTTTCGATGCCGAAGAGTCAACAGTTACGCTACCCCAGCTTGAATCATTACCTTAGAATGGCTGTGAAGAAACTAGGAGATTTTGTCGTTTCTAGCGAAATGGCGATGTAATCAAGATGGTTAGAGTTGAACTAATAATTATTATTGATAAATTTGAAAAAAAAAAACAGATTTCATATTTTGTGATGAAATTTGGCATCATCACATCTGAGCATAACCAAGTATACCTACATTGGGTGACCTATTTCTGAAGCCAACATGGGAGAAAACCTTGACTACTGATCACGAAAATGTGGGGCTTGTCTAATTCAAAGGGTTTATTTTCTTCCTGCAATATTTCTTCAATTAGATTATTGTGATACATGAAATTTGTGACCACTTTTACAAATAGTCTTTTAGCTTATTTGTTTTTAATTTTTTTTTTGTTTTCCAACAACACTTTAAAATATATTTTTTTCTTCTTTTTAATTTACAGAGAAGGTCAAGCAATTTGGATGGATGAAAATATTCGATATGGGAAAACAGATCAATGTAAAACTTTTAATAATCCTCCACTTTGTCCATCTGGTGATTTTGAGATTCGAGTACTAGAAGTATATGGATTTGTGGGTGCCTAAAAAGAAACCAAATTAAAAAATGTCAAGTAGGTACTGTTGACGGAAGAAAATGAAAAAAACAAAAAACAAAAAAAAACAAATGCTTCAAAAACAAAAACAACGCAATTTAATCAGCAGAAATTTAAGTTAACAAAAATCGAGAGACCGAAGCACTAGAAATAAAAAACTAGTTATGTTAGTAGCTCAAAAAAGTTATCATAAAAATACAAAATTACTCTTAATATGGGTGGTAATATAAATATATATATATATGTATATGAGAGCGTTAAGAACTTATCTAGGAATTTAGAAATAAAATTATGTAAAATGATAAAATTATAAAGAAAAAATAAGAAATGCTTACAAATGGACTGATTTAGGAGAATATGTAATTTTTACCTTTATTGTTTTTAATTTTATTTTTGTTTACTCGTAATTTATAATATATATAATTTTATTTTGCGATTAGTGATAACCAAACAGAAACTGAAACATTTTTTTTGAATTTTTATTGTTGATTATTGCAATAAGAGAACAAACATCCATACAAATTTCTTATATATATACTTTAAATATATATATATATATATTATGTATAGAATTTAATTTAATGTTTTTTCTTTTAATTTTATATTAAATTTTATTTTTAACTTTTTTTTTGTAATTTTCTAATTTGCTCCTAACGTTAAGTTTTGTTTGGATCTTTGTTGAACGTGTTTTATTTTTTTATTTTTGTGTATATTATATACTATATAAAGAGAAAAGGATTATATTATAATATTAATTATTCTAAAGAACAATATTTGACTCATTTTTATGTTATAAGAGCGCGTGAAGGAGAGTATAGAGCAATTAATTCTTAAGAGAATAAAAAATAATAATTAAACCAAATGGAAAAAAAATGTTATAAGAAGATACACATATACATAACTACTACATTATATTATGATGAAATTTTGTAAAATATAATTATATTATAATAACTATATAGAGAAATGCACATACACATAAACACCCACACCTGAAACACACACACACCCACACAAATATATTGTAAATCCATATGAATGGATTCAGTGAATTATTATGTATATGTACCGCGTAGATAGGACTTAACAACGAATGTTTCATTTTGCTGACTACCTACATATTAAATATAATAATTGATTTTTTTTTCCTTTTCTGTAATTATTATTTTTATTATTAATTTATAAATGAAACAGATTATCAGTATTTATATATTTGTGTTAAATGTATAATAGAAGAAAACAATACATATTGTATATTTTTTGAGTTTAATTTTCTTCTCTTTCATCCAGCATTTTTTTACTTTTCATTTACTTCTATTTCACTCACACTCTCTCATTCTCTCATATATACATATATATATATATATTAATTTATTCATCTATCTATCTCTCGGGTTAAAAATTTTGATTCAATACTAAAAGTATAATTTTTTTGTTTTTTTCCCGTTCTTTTTATTTATTTATTTATTAATTTTCTTTTTATACAAACTAATATTTTTGGTATTACTTTATTTTATAAATAACAAATTTCTACACACACACAATTTTAAAATTCTGGGAACATATCTGAAAATGAAATTTATTAACCAAGACAAAAATAGAAAAGATTCATTTTGCGTACCTTTTGAACAATTTCATGAATTAGTTTGAAAAATAATTAAAGAAGAAAAATTATCCTAAAGTGGAAACGGGTCAAAGGTGTTATATAACATGAAAAAAAAAGAAAAATTGGCAATAATATATATTACCTTTAAAAACAAAGAAAGTATTGCGCTATTAATAACAAAATCTATTAAATGAAAAAAAAAGCAGCGCTCTTCCTAAAGGTACCGGATACAATATTGATTTTCGGGCAAAACTTTTGATTTACTTTATGGATTATTTTTATAATATCTATGTTCTATGTTCTATGTTAATCAATGAAACAAATTAGTACAAATCTTTAGTGGGCCCATACTTAGAGCACATAACAAACAGGAATGCGGATATCGTATAAAATTCGTGTACTTTTGTGAAGTCGAAAGCTAACAAATAATATTATCTCGAAATCTGAACTCAACACAAATATTGCTTCTGCTTCACTTAAGACAAGGCTACCGTCGAGAGGCATGAAAAATGCATGAACTTTGGAAATTTTTTTACATAAAATAACTACTTTTGGAAATGGGTTTTAACGTATTTTATTCTTCTATGGAGAGTAAATTCCAATTTTATTTATAAAAAAAAAAAATCCAAAATGGCGGTCCTAGCTCCCATCAAACGAAACCGTGCACAGCGTGTTTTAGTTTGCAAGGCCTTATCGGTTTTCATTTTCAAAAAAACCTTTGATTAACAAACTACCAACCGTTTGAAAAAACCCCAATATTTTTGTCCTGTTTTTTGTTTGCTTCAACGGACGAAAAAAACTATTTCTAAATCAATTTTTGATAAAAATTGCTTACTGATGGCCCCGCAAATTGAATTTTCTTTCAATTGCATAGAGATTCATGTGAATCGGTTCATCGGTTGAAGCAGTAGAGCTACCCGCGCGCTGTTGCTGTTGATCCCAGTAAAACGCATTTAAAGTTTAATGTTATAAAAAATCTTTGACAACTTCTTTCAGTTATTCCAGCACTATACAGAGACCCTTCTTCTTCCTCCAAAAACTGATTGTACTGAATCTGAATTTTAACGGTTTCACGAAATTTATGAGGATACTTCAGGCAGCGAGAAAGTCTCCCCAAGAAGCGCGCCCCGAGCGCCACAGCTACCTGCTTTTCAGCCGGCGGACGGTTTCGCCCTCAATAGGCAGTAAATTCTAAAATACTTTAGATATGAAAATATCCTTTTACCGAAGTGTCCTAGAACGTAAATTATGTAAAAAAAAAAAATCGAATTTTTCATCATCATGAACGGTAACCTAGCCTTAATTTAACTTATATTTAGCATTTCTGTTTGTTATATGTTCTAGGAGGTTATTCAATAACAACAAAACAATTTTTCAAAGGTAAAAGATTCAATAACCATTGAAGTTCAGGCTAAAAGTAGATGGCGTTGATATATTATCTCCCTGCGGCAGTGGTAAGGCTAAATATAGCCTTTTTATGAGCTCGATTATTGCCTTGAACACTCGCATAATATATGCTGAGTGGTTTCATCTTCCTTTTCGGCAGAGTCCACACAAGTCGCTGTTGGATCTGCTTATATTCTTCAAAAAAATGACAGAAGGGGCCATGTTCATTAATAAACAACCTTGCCGATTGTCTAGTAAGACCAATTAGTGTCGCGAGGAGAGCGGTGAAGAATTCCTTCGCGTTTGCGCTATGGCAGAGTAGATCCAGTTACCTGACTTCCAATTGTAGTACCCCCTTAAGAAAACTTTTTGGTAAATACTAGAATACGTACTGTTAGCTTGTGTTTTAGCCAGATCGTTCGATTATTCATTTGCGTCAACTTCTACGTGTCCAGAGACTCAAAACAAGCTTACTCCGTTGTCCCTATATAGCAGCTGGGGTTTCCTGTGGCAGTTCCCGAAGATTAGTCCCACTCAAAGTCTTAGAAGAATTTCAAATCAAAATATAAAAGAATGAAATTCAATACATTTTTTTTTTAAACTCGTATTGCTCCTAGTACATTTCTGTACCGCCTTTTGGGGGCTTATAATGTTTTGAATATGACTAGGCATCATTATGTACAAATTTCTTAAGTAAAACAACGTTTCTCCATAATGCTTTCTAGCAAAAATTGCACAATTATTTAATGTTTTTTGGGTGTTTATGCATTCCACTACTTTTCATTGATATTCCAATTACGCCCAATGGCAAGGAACCATTGAATAAATAACTAATTAGTTATTTATTCAATGCAAGGAACCGAACAATCTTGATACAAAGGACTTTCACTGTATTGTGTAAAATCATCTAGGTAAGGTAATACTCAATGATCTAACCATATGTATTATGCTGTTGGAAACTTCAGAGTTTAATTCTTGTGAATGAAGAAAATATGTAGTTTAATTTAATATGGAAATTCTTTCTTGCCGATTTGAATTCATTACCAATTGGTAATTTTATATAAATCGATAAAAAAAAATCGAAATATGTGCTTTAGGATCTTTGTTTTGAATCGTAACGAACTGTAAGTGTAATAAAAACAAACACTTGCATTAATAGAAGGCTAATTAATTGAAATTTAATTTTCAAAGCACAATTTTATGATTATTCTTTGAAAGAATGGAACTCATATACTGAGTATAAGTATCCATTTTTGTTGCGTCTTACCAATTTATCTCAGCTCCATTATTGTTTGGCAGTTCTATTTCTTTTTCATAACATACGATCACAACTTTCGAGAATATAATCAATATTTGACAAACTAAATTTACTTTTGGTTAGTTAGCTTAAGCATGCTGATATACATACATACATGTGAGATCCAATCTCCATCTTCAAATTTGATCGGATAATCAAAAAAGGCATGAGATGGCATATATTGGTAGGGTACAGATATAAAAGTATCGAGGCTCGAGTTTTACTGGGGAATCATGTTTATTTTTTCCGATTTCCTCAAACTGAAGGCTGAACTCCCTGTTAAAAAGTCTTAAATAACTGAATCTGAGGGAAGAGACCACTTGAAAAGTCCAAGCTGTGAGATTATGTATTTTTCCATCAAAAGTGAATACAAGTGGTGAATTGATGTGTGGACAGAGATTATAAAATTCGACTCGACCTCTAACATCGCATCCAACCAAAATTCACTATGGAATTTGACATAAAAAGCTGATTACATTTTTGCATCTGTGTCGAGTTTTGTGATCAGTTCCCTTGCAATACGAAATAAACATAAATCAAAAGTATTATTGGCTCCACTAATATTTAAATTACTTACAGTTCATCAAAGTAGATCGCGAATCTTGTAAAAAGTGTTTTTCAGACTAATGACATCCTCTTTCTTTTTGTTAATTAGAATCTAGAATCTCCCCGGTAGACCTCTAAATATTGGACTCAACAACAAAAAAAAGTAAATGTTGATTCTCGAATACATGGGGAATGAATTAGCCCCGCACGGTACCATATCATGTTGGAAATAATAATGGAGCACTTATTAGACATAGCGTCAATCGAAAAATTCGACTAGAAAGAAATATACTGAATATAACGAAGAAATTCCCATTGCTATTTAGACGTTTTCGTAATTATTGATCCCACCTCATTTTGTCTACTTAAATATAATACCTATATGTCAGCGCATCAGCTCTTCCAAAAATGCTATAAGGTTCATTTCAGTTACCAACATGATTTTTTTGTTTGTTTTTTCTTTATGTCTTATTTTTTAGTGAGGCTTTTCCAACACAACTATCACATAAAAAGTATATTCGCTTACATTTTATTATTAAGCAAGAAAAAATTTAAAAAAAATCTATCAAAGTGTTAATACATTTTTGCTTGCTCAAAGCGTATTTTGTCAGTGTATAGCAAATTTTTATTAAAGAAAATGTTAAAAATGCAAAAAAAAAAAGGAACGCTTTAATGCAAATCAAATATAATTTTGGATTTTTCGAATGTTCTCTGTGTACCAATGAAATATTAAATTGGTGAGAAATTATGAGGTGTTTTCTTCTTTACTCATTCCCTCATGCAAGGAATCCAGAATTTGTTTGAATCCCTAATAAATTTTCTCAAAGATTGAGCTTGCATAATTTCAGCATACAATGATGAATTCATAGTTATTGCTAGATGTATTTGCAGAGAATCATTTATATCAGCAGGAGCTATTTTTTTTCTTTGGTATGACCATAACCGTTGATTAATTGATAAAAATCAATGTTAAAATGACAGTGCTGAATGTCGGGGTAAGAATACACTGTGCAGAAATTGATATTGTTGATCGATCGTCTTATAAGGAAAAGTGGAACTAGCAGATCCGAAATCAGAAATTATAGAATAATAATAATAGAATAAGTTTATTCGTGGTAAAGTACTATAAGAATACAAATTTCTTTTTTTTAGTACAAAAACAAAGCGGCAAAAAGAATAAATAAAAACAAGTAAATATTAATATAAAAGTACGAGAAATGAAATTAAAATATAAAAAAACACAGTTTAAATAAATTAGAAATTCAAAAATTAAAATATAAATTCGAAAAAATATGTGCTACTATCAACGCAAAATAACATAAATATTACCCTAAAACGTCAGATTATAAATACAAATTTGTACCAACTAATAACTAGAAAACACAGAGCCAAGACCATCTAAAACACACCCAAAAGTCTATCCCACGACGGTGCTGCAGCGCGTTATTCGCTCCATAAACCCTCGAGTCGAGCTGAATTTCGGATGGTAAATTATTCCAAGCTCGAACAGCACGAACAAAGTAAGAATTCTCCATTATTGAATATTGAAAATTTGGTATCAGCAAGTCAAACCGCCTTGAGGAGTTTAAAAATCCCAAATTATTAAACAAATAGCTTGGCTCTTTAGAGTAGATGAGCTTATGAAGAGATGCCAGAAGCCTACGTAAAAGATATAGATTTAAGGAGCAACCAAGTAGATGATTACGATGTTGCGAGATATGATCGAATCTCCTTAAGCAGAAGACGAATCTTGTGCAGTCGTTGAACGCCACATTTAGCTTAGTGGAACAGGATGAACACAAGTGAGGGAAAAGGAGACTGCCATAGGAAAAGTACGGGAGAATCAAAGACTTGATTAGCATCGAACGTGTGTTCGTAGACAAGGTTCCCGAAGACAACCAGTCCACTACAACACTGGGGAGGTCATTTATATATAGGCTGAAGAGCAAAGGGCCGAGAATAGAGCCTTGAGGGACACCACAATTTAGAGGCAAAACACCGGACACACAATCCTTTACCTTAACCCGCTGCAATCTTTTGGAAAGAAAGCTGCGGATCAAGGACACAGCAGAGGGATGAAAAAGGAAGTTTGAGGTCAACTTTTCAAGCAGATTGGAATGATTAACCATGTCAAATGCTTTGGAGAAATCAAGCAGGGCAAGAACACACAGATGGTCCATGTCAAGCGAGCGACGTATATCATTCGTAACATTAATAAGGGCTGTCTCGCAACTACGAGACTTACGAAAACCAGACTGGAAAGGACTTAATAAGTTAAAGTATTCCAAATGATCAGTTATTTGCTGTACCATCAATTTTTCCAGAACCTTAGCAAGAAATCCCAACAGGCTAATCGGTCGAAAATCACCGGGAACCTCAGCTGCACTGATCTTAGCCACCGGCACAACCGTAGCAATTTTCCAAGCGGAAGGAAATATCGACATGGTAAGGCAGGTGTTAAAAATATGTAGAATCGGCTGTATTATCCAGGGCAGAAGAATTCTGATAAACCTAGGTGGAATACCATCAGGCCCCACGGCATCAGATTTGACAGCACCAATTACCACAGCAATCTCCCTGGCATCAACACATCTAAAACTAAAACAAGGCTGATCATTACTTGAGGGAAACATGAGGCGATTTAAACCCAGCTGTCCAGAACTACGTGCAGAAAGGATAGGGAGAGAAGTGAAATGGGAATTAAGTATGTCAGGATCCAAGTTACACTGGGATTTATCTCTGCCATACACAGAAGCCTTACGCAAGTTTTTCCACAAGATTTTGGATGATAGTTGGGGGGTCAAACTTTTGCTTAAAGTATCGTCGCTTGGCTGCGCGACTCCTAG
Source organism: Dioctria rufipes (assembly GCA_963924295.1). NCBI lineage: Eukaryota > Metazoa > Arthropoda > Insecta > Diptera > Asilidae > Dioctria > Dioctria rufipes. Next base: position 10,216,481 of record OZ002745.1, read on the forward strand.
AGTTGATCAGATTTCTAACCAATTTGTAATGCGTACGGCTATCATTGGTCTTTAATCTAAGGTATCTCCGATATAAATAATCCCGCTCAGCAATAAGTGACTGGATTGCTACAGAGAACCATGCACAACTATCTTCTCTGATTCTGCGTGAGTGAGTTGGAGCATATTTATCGTGAAGATAATGTAGAAGTTCATAAAACCCATTAATTTTCTCATCCACTGAGGTATACAGAGTGATATCATTCCAGGGCAGCGAGGCACATTCATCTCCCAACTGATATAGATCAATACCATCATATTTCCTATATGATATATCCTTGTACTTTCTGCAGATACCAATATCAATGCCAAATGTCATAAAAAGGAAATCATGATCGAAGACGGAAGGACAACCAATCTGGTTTTGAAAGCTAACTGAATCATAATCAGCAGTAAGAAGCAGGTCAAGCAAGGATGGGTTATCCGTATTGAGATAAGTTGGGAGATCGTTAATGACACAAAGGTGGAGTGACTGTAGAAAGTATTAGAAAGAATCCGTCGCACTATTATGTCTCAACAAATTGACATTAAAATCTCCTCCCAAGACAACATTTGCATATCTTTGTGTTAGATCAGAGAAAACAGCATTCTGCTGCGTTTTCAATGGAAAAACAATTTGGCGGACAATACACGGAGGATAGCAAACATTTATTAGAGCCTAAGATTACTTCCACACACAAAAACTCCAAGGGGGTACTTTCAGAAGAGTAAACTATACGGGAATCATAGCAATCTCTGACATAAATAGCCACGCCACCACCAATATGACCCATCCTGTCATTTCTAAAAATGTTATAACCAGGAAAACCAACTAGGGTAGAAGGTATATGGGGTCGTAGCCAAGTCTCGCACACTAAAATAACATGAACATCAGACCCTACAAAAATATCACATAATTCGTCAAACTTTGGTCTAATGCTTCTGGCATTCAAGCTGATTACATTAAGACCTTCCGACTGCTGACAGAAAATGTTAATTAAAGTTCTCACTCTGTTCGGCGTAAAGATGTTTTCATTCATAAAAACAAAAATAAACATAAGAGCAGCGACTCACCAAGGTGAAGGGAACAAAAACACGATCAGCACCAATGAAAAACGACATTATCACCATAAAAACTGAGTGGACTATAATATATAAGCTAAGTGGTATAAAACACTGTGTTAACAGAGTGACAATAATATAATACAACAAGGTTCGAATAAGTAGACAATATAAATACTCGACGAAAAATAACAGCATCATTACGGTGAAAAATAAACTATCAAAACAAATCAAACTTAAATAAAAATAATGAATAAATAAACAATATAAAAACTCGACGATATATAGAAGCATATGTATGATCAAACCTAAACTATCAACAACATAGATTAAACGTGAATAAAAAAAACCAAAGAATAAAATCATGCACAATACATCACTTGGCTCCCTGGTTGGCATCGCAAAGAGATAGTAGCATATCCGATTTTGTAATTTTGTAGGCTTTTCCTTCCTTTTCCAGTCTAATATACAAGTGGCCGTCGCGAGTGTAAGCAGAGCTAAGCTTCCCCTCCTGACGTCGTATTAGAGCCTCCCGTAATAACTTGCTTGTAGCAGGAGTAATGCTCTCATGAATGAGCACTGGGCTCGGAGCAGCAAAACCATCGATGTCAGCTAGCTTAAATTTGCCGAAAGCTTTAAGGGCTGCAAAAAAAGCACGCCTCTCGGATGTACACGAAAATCTTGCAACAATTGGCGAGGCAGAAGATCTTCCGGCACCCGAGTCATTAGCACTCTGCCTTGGTCTGACACGAAAAGCAGATATATATGGAGAAGGTGTGTGATTTATGCGAAGACAAACTTTGTGAAAAATGTCATTAGGTATTTCGCTTGCCTTATAGGGGACACCTCGAATAACCACATCAGATGATCGTTGCAGACGACGTACCCAGAGTTTAGGCTAATAAGAGAATCCTCAACTGTTTGTATTCTGGCGGCGAAATTGCTGATAGAACTCTCCATCTGAAGAAACCGAATATTGAAATTGCTGATCGCTGTCTCAATGTCATACGCTTCTCCAATTCGAGCAGAAGCTGATTTATTTTAACCAGCAGACTATCCTCAAAATTATGAAATGCTAATGCTGATTGTGTTAATATATTCCAGGACAAGGATAAGCGCTATCATATTTATTGCTCATTTTCGTATCAAAGGACTACGCCAGTGGAAGACTCCAAATGATACACAGAGCGGCTGGTCGGGTGATTAATATGAATTTGGGGAATTGATTATACATCATAGCACTGAATATGATAAAAGGTTCAAGAAACCCAATAAATTGATCAATGAATTTTTTGCGTAGCTATAAAAGTCTGACATCTTTTCCCATCATATAACGGTATACACATTACCAGGGCCGTCTTTACCTAATTGAGACCCCATTACACTAGATATGCTGAAATTATTTTCTAAACTACTTTGGGTTATCAATACTAACGTAAAATACACAATCGCAAACACAATACGGGAAACACTGATTGCAAGTTCAAAGGCGAGTAAACTGATTTTCAGTCCCGAGAAGGAAGTTAACGTGAAGTGGCGGTAAGGGGAATCCCAGTCCTATTGTCGTATTTAAAGTAAACTGAAAATGCCTATTAAGCGAGTCGGTTTAGTGATATTGTAATCAAATGATTTATGGTAAACAGGCAGAGTTGCTAGTATTATGTTAATATGAACCAACAGTATAAAAATTCTCCGCTTAGCAAATAGAGTTTGGCTACTGAAAGTAAACCTTAAAATAAGGCGGGGAATTTAAAAAATACTGGGGCAATGACGTGTTTTTGTATGGAAATTTGTTACCATGTATAGAATTTTAAATAAATCCTGTGGTCTAGTTATCAGCAGCTATACTAACATGTACTAGGTTCTAATGCAGGGGCGACCACGGGATCCTGGACCCACTGGACTCATGCATAAAGGTGGCACTGCAGATTACAAAAAAGCCATACATGCTTCAGATGAATTGAGGATCGTTATACTGATTACAGGTTGGATATTTCAGAAGTTTTATACAATCTCATGGGAATCAATTGAATCAGTGAAACAGGTGGTTCATTTTATATTTACCAGTTATTAAAATGTCGAAATTACCCAATGATTTCATAGCATGACACAAAAGTCCAGAATAAACAATGATTAGAAGAATTACTACTGTGGTAATTACTTCAAAAGGAAAGGGCATTCAAAGGTGATTAAAATTAATCTAACAATTTCAAAATCAATATTATAAAATTTATTAACAAGAGAAGTTTCTTACACGTGCGTACAACCTTCATATGCTAATCAGATTGCTGAAAATTTTTATTGTATTTCTCGACTAGCAGAATCGAAAAGACTTCCCTTATGTTCCGATAAATTTGGGCGAACCTCATAGTTACAAATTGTTACCCCATGATAGTGTGCTTGAGAAAATTCACCTCGTAGTCCAATGTAGTAAATGCGTGTATTATCATCTCCAAAATTCGAAGGAAAATGTAAAGTCAGGTGATGAACATTTGAGAATGTAACAACTCTAGAGAATTAAAATTTATAATTTTATCAAAATGAAAACAAATTGTTGAAAATATTATTACTTTGGTGAATATTCAATTTCTCCTCTAGGATTCTTACTTAGATCAAATTCTTGATCTGCTTTAATTGTTGCATCACTGAATGTCATCTTTGGGCGATTTTTAAATCTGAAAAATTCGATAAATTGAAAATAATTTCATCCAAAATTAAATTGTTTTAATTTTAACAAACAATCTGACTTTATTCGGATGGGTTTCATCATCTGCCCCTATAACTATAATTCCTTTTAGTTTAATGTTGCCCGTAAAGGGAATATTGAATAGGATTTCTTCGTCAGCATCGCTTTGAACATACTGTAAAATGAATAAATTTATTTCTTTATATATAAAATTATATTAAATAACTTACATCTGTATAATCTAAGCGTTTCTCATAAGATTTAAATACTAATTTGCCAGAACCATCAACTTCTTCGTTCAGGCATTCAACATTTTCCATGTCGATTTTTTGATACAAACTATATTGGATACCCATTTCTTGAGCATTATCATGATCCGCATCTGTAGATTCATGAGAACAACCATTGCCATCATTATGAGAATGTCCGTGCGGCATTTTAAAAGTATATTTTATAAAATTTTCCAATCTCAATTCAATTCTACGGAGGAAAGAATTTTGACAAACTGTTTACATACACAAGAAAAATGACAGATCATTGTCATGTCAGTTTAGCGATTTAAGCGCCAAGAATATATCTTGTGGCAATAAAGTTAATTTGAAATCGCATCGTGTTCGTGCTACTTCCTTTTTATTCCACCATTAGGTGAAAAAGAAAAAAGAAAAATCAACTGAACATTGAAAGGTAGGAAAATTTTGGTCAAGCAGGAAAAAAGTGAATTTTACCTTAATTTTCCATGTTTTTTGTAAATAAATTGTAAATAAATTTGAGTTAAGTGTTAATTAATCGTATTTCAATAATAGAGTTGTGAAAAACATGGATTTTGTAGTGATATGATAATATTATTGAACAACTTTACAATTCCGGCAGATTTGACTGTTTTAACTAATTTAGTGCTCATATATGGTTCCAGAGGTTATTAGCATCAAGATTTGGTATGTAAATAACTAGTTTTAAAATAAATTTCTTTGAATTTTATTTACAAACTATAGTTTTACACATTTTTATAAACTAACGGAACATTCTTTTCATTGTGTGAAACGAGAAAAATCAGCGTTAGCAAATATGAACTGTCAAATATTCCGTTACATTTCAAATTAGATCTTTTGCTTTGGATAGTTCACAAATGTTTTTAAAACGTGTTTTGATGTTTTACATTCATTAATAAATAATAACTAATTAATAAATAAGTTGTTAATAAGTAAATTGTTTTTGATATTTGCAGAATTTTTCAATAAAACAAATTGTTTAACCGTTATTTTCAAATGATACAGCGTTAAGCTTTAAGCAAGGACTTGCAAATATGAATTTGAAATGACACTTTAAAAGGCTGGGAATTCAATTTGAGATTACCAAACGCCGTTTATAAATATAACCTGTGCATATTTAAAGATAATTCGTTCTGTCTTTTGCAAATTGAAGACTTGTAAGACCTTCGCATAGTTACATAATTTTTTATTAATATCTAAAATTGGAAGGCTTTGGTATCGCATAACATTTTTAAACATGGTTTTCTATAGAAAGAGATTTCATACAGCTATATATGTGGTTTCTTGAGACATATTTCAAAGCACAGCTCGTTTGGATTTTAATTGGTTATCCTGAAGCTTTAACAAAAATATATAAATGCTTTTTTCGCGTATGGTTTTTCCTTCCTTTTTCATCATTCCTATATCATCATCATCCACTTATGTTTCACTTAATTTAATAGCTTTCAGCTTTGCAAATAACTCAAAGCGTTCTTATTGCGGACTGATTTTGGTTGATCAACCAATAATCCAGTGTCTTTATGGAAGCGATCGATAATATTTTGTTTTCTCTTGTTCGTACCTAATTGGCCATTTGTTCACTAATCTATACTCGCCGTGAAGTAAACGTACAAAAACATCTTAAAATTAATGTGGTGTGTTGATAATTCAAATGTATATATCCTCCTTCCTTAATTACTTCGCTATCTAAATCGGAATGGGACGGAAAATATGACATTGTTGATAGCTTTAAATTCACCCAGCGCACAAATTTTCACCTGGATTATTGTAGTTTGAGGGTTGAAGTCTAAAATGTTTTCATCAGACGAATCTTCAATAAACTTTTATTTATAACTGATGTTGTCCTGAACTTTCGTCGAAGCTCCACGTGTAAGCTAGTTTAATATGAGTTATGTAATTGAAATGGTGCTTCTAAAAACTTCTTCCTGATTGAAGTGGATTTTCTCTTGAAGCTTCAGATAGGTAATAGCCTCATTAGGTTTTAGAAATAGTATCATATGGATGGATAAATATCTAAACGAACCTTCTTTTGCACTGTGATGGAGTATATGTACAGCTTTTTACTTGATTTCAAATCGACAGACTTTTGTCCGTACAAGTACATTTGATACTCTTCACATTCCGGACTACCAACTGGGGTCTCAACAGAGGAAATCAGTAGAAAGGCCTATGACATCGTGATGGATGATAGTCATGTACGTATGGTCTAGATTGCTGGTGCTTTAGGCATCTCAATAGAGCAAGTGTACAAAATCTTGTAGATATATTTGGCCATGAAAAAGCTGTCGGCGCGATGAGTGCCGTGTTTGTTGAAAGTCGGCCAACAGTGAACTCGAAAGAACATTTCCCAGTATTATTTAAAAAGTTTAAACTCAATTCGGAGGAGGACTATTTGTTCAGATTTTTGACTATGGACGAGACTTCATCATTACGCAACAGAAAAAGCAGGAAAGTAGTGCGCTCAGGCTGGTGAAAATTCGCTGAAGGTGATGAAGACTGGTTTTTTGGTGATGGTAGCAGTTTTTGGTGATTCCTAAGGAACCATATTGATTAAATGCATGCAAAAATAAAAGAAAAAAACCATTACGAGTGCCTATTATGTAGCATTATTGAATTGCTTGAAAGCCATCCTGTTGGAGAAAACTTAAATATTAGCCCACAAAAAAGTGCTCTTCTACTGTGCTGCACATCGGTAGTAAATGTTGGCCTTTAATTGGTTCCATGAGCGTTATTTACCAGTTTTAGGTCTCGTACGAATTCTTGATTTTCCCAAATCTGAAAAAAGGGCTCCCAGAGAAGAAATTTTCAATCATGCAAGAGGTCATGGATGCAGTAAATGAGTATTTTGAAAAACTTTGAAACATAATTTTTATGTGTTGGATGAAAAAATCGGAAAACCACTGGATAAAGTGTGTACCTCTCAAAAGAGACTATGTTGAAAAAAATAACATCTTTTTTACTTACTTTTTAAAGATGCCCTCGTATATGTAAAGTTATATAAAAGATATTCCGGAATTAAAATCAACATGCAGTTAGTTACATAAAATAAAAATACGTACTTATCTTGAATGGATTGTTATTATATGCACAATAACTTTATCACTTTAATTACTTTTTTTAAATGCTCTCAAACATTCTAACTTTATTGACATTGCAAGCGTACTGCAATAGAGTGCAATTTAGTTGACTTTGTTACGTCGTCAGATATCCACTATACTGTACAAAATTATCCTCATTTTTATACCCTAGATGAAATCATAGAGGTATACTAAGTTTGTCATTCCGTTCGTAACACCTCGAAATAATGATGGTAGAGCAAAATGGTTTGGACACCCATTCATAACATTAAAAGTTATTTCGATTTTTGCATGTCCGTCCGTCCGTCTGTGCGCACGATAACTCGAGAACGCGTATACTTAGAGAGCTGAAATTTTGTACACGGACTTAAAAAAAAAAAGTAAAATTAAGTTCGAAAATGAGACAAATCGGGCAACTCCTTCGTGGGGTTGCCATATAAAAATTTCGTTTTCCGCTATATATTTGGACACTGCCTTAGAACGCATCGCCGTAGAGAGCTGAAATTTCGTACGTGATGTTTTTAGTACATTAGCAAATAAAATGTCAAAAATGGACTAAATCGGGCAACTCCTTCTTGGTGTTGCCATATAAAAATTTCGGTTTTTTACGTATACTTTGAAAACGATCAGTCCAAGACATTTTTATTGTACTAAAAACTTCTGCGGAATACGAAATCCTATAAAATTGGTTATAACCATTTTTTCTGTGCGACAAACTGTTCTAGAAATATATGAGAAAAACAACTTCAAAATCAATACTTGAATAGATCGGTGACCATACGAAATTTAATACGGGCATTCATCTAGGGTATCATAAGAATTGGTCTTAGACCAATTCTAGCTTTTTTACTTGTTTTATTTATGTTTTCGATCCTTCTGACTTTAAAGGTCGATGCACACTTATCGGCACAGACAGGCAAAATATTGTTTTATGAAAAAGAGTTAGCTAATTCACCACAATCGGTACCGGCAGATACCGGCACAGAACGGAAACTTCATTGCCGGTCGCTATCGGTGGCTAGAAACCAAACCGGCATTTGTCGGTTGCTGGTCTTGTTGCGAAGTTAACATGGGATCACTTCTCTATAGTTTTCTCGCGATACCTGCTTTAACTAAAAGTTTCCTTCCGTTTTATGTGTTTTATATGCGCACACAAAAAATGCCGTTGCCGGTCGAGGCCTTTTTTATTTTGTCCACTTAAATTGAAAAGCTCTCCCGATATACGCGGCAGTTTAAAGATTTGCCTCAATTTCCTTAAGAAAGATGATTTCTTATGGAATTAACCCCAAATTAAAAAGGCAACAAACGGTTTTAGTTATTACATTATACATTTTCAATGTAAATTGTTTTTTTCCTCTTTTTTTATTTTACATATAAATAACGAAACAATTTCAACATACAATTTCGATAATTAAAATTTTCATCTAGCCTCAAAAATTTTGTGAACAAAAGAAAGAATGAAATTTTATTGTGTATATTTTCCATGACTTTTGTAAATCTCTCAATATATTTAACAAACGGTAAATTAATTTTTATTTTTTTCTTGTCCCTTTTTAAAGCCTACATTTTGTATAATGCTATCGCAATGATAAAATAGAAATCTGCTAAATTTTTACTCATATTTATAATAAGAAAATTTATTTTATTTTGTTTTTACGTTATTAATTATGTTTTATCATAATTATTCTATTTATTAGGTAATGTATACATGATGTGTCGTGTCTTCCAATATTAGTTGTGTAATAAACACAGTATCTTTATGTTTTTTGTTTTTTATCTTAAGAAGTATTACAGATAGCAATAATTGTTAAAAATAACTAGACCAAATTAGGAGCAGGTTGACGTACAGAAAAATTTAAAAATATAGTCAAGACACACTTTTAAATAATACTTTATGTGCGCGTGGGTGTAGGTAAATATAGCCTTGGCTAGAAATAAAGGTTCATTACACATCCTGCAGCACAATTGAAAATATTATAATATTTATTATTATTATTTTTGTTCTGATTGATTTGTTTGTTACTGGAAGCTTAAAATCTAAATCTACATATTACATTGTTGAATCATCTAAATTTGACGCTAAAAATATGTTTTTTATTTGGGATTCCAATCTGATCGTTACATGCTAATTCTAGATTACATTTTAATACAAAACTTTAAAAATTACTATCTGACTTAGATCACTACGAAAAATGTTTTTTTTTATACAAACGTAACTGTTTTAAAATATAAATATTTTATCAAAACTATGATATTAAAATCACATAACTGTTGTAATAGAACATGTAAAATCATATTTTTTATCATGTATAAAATATATATATAAAAAAAAAACGGACAAACAAATGAAGGAGGAGGATGTATTCTCAAAGCTTGGAGGCGATATGTTGCATTCACTATATATTTTTTGTTTCTTTTTCATTTTTATAGGTGCGAAGAGGAGTTTTATTCTATAAGAAAACAAAACAAACAAAAAACAACTAAAACTCTACACATATTTTCGCATATTAATAGATTTCGAAATATACTCTCTTCTAAAAATCAATCAGGTAATAAGTATTTACCTTTATTTTGGTGGTTCAAAATTAAATCGAACCGGTAGAGCTTTTGGTGTGACTACTTCATCATCACCTTCTTCTTCATCATGTAAAAGAAAATCATCATCATTTCCACTCTGTTCAGAAAATTCACTTGGAACAATTTCTACATCACCACCCGGTGTAGAAGTTGATAAAATTGAAATTTTTCCCCCGTGTGCATTAAATCCATTTCCGGATGCTTCGAATGGTGTACCATCTCCAGTTGTTGGTGATGATGGTATACCTGATGTAGCTGCATATTCTTTTAATATTTCCGGATATAAAAGTTCATCGATATAAAACATTGTACCCAAATTATAAACAAAAACTTCACTTTCTATTATTCTTGCATTATTTACGGTTACATTATTGTTATCTGTATATTTTCGATGAATTTTTAATGTACCACCACCAACACTTTCAAGTATATCACCATCTTTAAGATCACGATCATATAGGCGACCCTTAACAAAATGATGAAGTAACATTTTAACACCTTTCGGTGATGCCTATACAATTAGAAAATGTTATTTTTTTATTGTAAAAAATTTTTTTTAAAACTTTTACCAAAATATCATCTGGAATTAAATCAAATCCAATTCGTTCGAATGCTTCATCTATTGGAACGAAAAATGTATAATTCGCTCCTGATATATAAGGGGCAACTTCTGCATTATTCAAATATCTAAAAGATAAAAAAAATTAATTTAAGTTGGAAAATTTGTGATATACATAAAATAGTTAAAATCTAATCACCTTGTTATTTGTGTAAAACGAGAATCCCTTTCTAAGGCCAGGAATGAATGTGAGAGAAATTGGGCTCCAAACCAAGGGAATGCTAATAGTGGCGGAGTTTCTTTATCCTTATGTAACTGGAAAGTCAAAATAAATTTTTGGAAATTTTTTTTTAGTTGTGTTCACAAGAATTGTATGAATTGTAAGCATATTGTTCCATTAAAATTTTGTGTTACTACGCATCGTCCTTTCTCCTTTCACAACAAATTATTGTATGACCTGTAAAATTCCAAGTACAACTACCAGTACAAATACATATGTTGCAAAAACATAGGAGATGAAACAGAATCGTATAAATGCCTGTGTTTTAATTTCTAATTTTGGAAGTTGTTTATACAGTATTTGAGGTTGCCCTTAGAAAAACAAGCTTTTCAAATGTTACATAAGATAATGATTACCTTCGTGGAGCATTTACAAGGCAAATGCAAATGAAAATAAACTCAGCTCTTCACAGTTGCAGAGGAAAAGAGCGGAGTATTGCACTTGATTGCCAATTTTCTCAATAAAGAATATCAATTTAAGTACCATTACCTGGACTTGCACTTGAAAATTTTTGGACTACCAGTATCGGAGGACTTGTACTTAAAAAAATTTTAAGTCCAGGTCTTGGTACAAATGTACTTTAGTTCTTTACAGGTCTACTTCTTAGATACATAGGACGTAATAAAAGCTCGTTCAGTCGAAGATACTTTATATCCATTTCTTAAGTCCATGAAACAATCTTCAAGATCCTCCCTTTTCAGTTCATGGCGCAAATGATATTAAGTTAAGTAATGAAAGTCAATTTCCTTTGAGATTTATTTTGTAAAGTGTTTGTTAATCGTAATGCCATGTTTTAGGTTCAAATCTTGCTGGATGATTTTCCGTAGAAATTTATCTAGTATAATATATAGATGAACGCGTTAGAATAAGGAGAATATTTTGAAATTCCCCAAGAAAATTCATGAAAATAGAAAAAAATATAGTCATGGGCGAAAATACAGAAAAAGAAAGTTAATAAGAATTTGTGGTGTAGAGAAAAGGAGATATCTTCTTCTTTTTTTCAAATTTATAAGGGGAAAACGGTTTTTGTTCATTAATTGTTCTTTCTAATAGTTAAATAAATTTTTAAAATATGAACAATTTCAAACCAAACTGCATTCATCGTAGAATTTAATATTTACTCCACAACTGAATCATGTGAAAATATCAAGATTGAAATATCATCGCTAGTATTTGAAGTGCATCGTATGCTATTTTTGGGGTTTGTATTTTTTATATTTTCTAATTTAAATATTTTTTTACCTGATGTAATTTTGATACGACAGCTTCCGAAACGAAGAGCACTTCTGATATAATGAAAATCTGATTACCATTGGGCAAAGTATAATCAGCTAAAATGGATACGTTATTCACATTTGGCGAAGCTAAAATGGTAAATATAAATTATTGAAACATATAATTTGTTTTTTGCTTTCATACTATAACTGTAAATATAACTTACGATTATTTTTAAAAACAACTTTTTCACCTCCAAGAGATTTAAAAGTCATTTCTGCGGCATTCTTAACATCAGTCATTCTAAGTGGAGTTTGTGATTTAAGAAAATGATTTCTCAAAACACTTTCTGTAAAATCTTGAACACTAAATGGATAGAATCCCCAATCTATAGGATGCCATCGTTGAAATGCATTATCTGAGGGTATTAGTATTGTATATGGTCCTCCATCTTCCATAGTTTGTGTTAAATTGCTTTTTGAGAGGAAATGTTGAAAGACTTTAGTTCCAGATTTCATGCTTGATAGAAATGTCATTAGAGGATTCTGTTTCATATCTTTTACTGGTAACGGTTCATTTTTCGTTATGTTTTTCATTTCAAGTCTTTGTGGTTCATTGTATCTACAAACAAAATCGAAAAGAAAAACAATTTTTATTACGCAGTAGGGAAAACGTATTTATTTATCTACTTACCTATTTGTTTCTTGAATATTTCGTTTTGCAAAAGCTGCCTTACGATCACCTAGAAATCCATCTACATAAATCGATGCTAATTTATCATTGATTTGAATTGTACGCAATATTTTCAGTCCGTTTAATGTCCATTGACTTTCATTTTGTTTTTTCATTGTTTTGAAAACTATTGTGTGTCCATTGCTATTGCCATAAAATTCATCTTCACTAAAAGTATCAAAAGCTTTTCCAGGTACGAGATGCTCTAGCATTACATCTTTCAGTCTTGTTTTTTCAATATTCACAATATCCACTTTTGGAACAATTATTGTAAATGGTGTATCTGAAAAAATGATGGAAATTTTAAAGGTTTTATTATTTATTTATTTTTTATATTTTTATTATTATAAGGACATTTAGATTAAGTCAGAAGAGTCACCTACAAGGGTAGAAAGACGGCAATTATAAATGCTATTAGCTTTCAGAGAATTAAACATTTTAAATTAGGAGATCAGAGTATCTAAAATGAATTACATCGAAATACTTCTAAAGCTACGGATCAAAGTCTCTGATATGACCAGGCTAGATTTCGAATGACCATTTAATATGGGTATTTTTGCGAACAACAAGAATGACGAACTAATGAGCGATTTTCATACAATAAGAAATAGTGTAGTATACAGATAGCTCGAAACTGAACAATAAGTTAAGTTTGCCTTATAATGTTTGTAGAAGTCGCATTTGAAAATTGTAAAGGTATAGCTCAGTTTTTATTTCTCAGGCTGAAGTGCTGACGAAAGAAGAATGCAAAGCTTGCATCAACAAAGCTAAAAGTGCTTGCAACTCTCGTCTCAAGACACAAAATTATCCTCATGTGGGCTTCGGAGTATGAAGGTTACATGGGTAATGAAATTACTATAGTTGGTACTTAATCACCAGTAGATAGTGTCCCCGGATAGGTTCTCAGTACAAATAGTGCTGCGATCGTCGTTGAAGTCCTCCGACAGTTTATACTCTTTCAGTCTAAGAGTACTTCTTGAAACAACTATATTTTTGCAGTAGATAATCAGGAGTATGATTTCCATTGACGCGATTGTCGTTATATTCAGAGCCTCAGTAATGTCCAGGCAATTCAAGACTGATACTACCTATAAAAAAGACTGACATTCTGCAAAAAAAATTTAAAATTACGATCTCATAATCGAGTCAGGCGTATAAGCACTGAAACTAAAACCTCTAAACTTAGACTTGAAACGAATCTATGCATTCCTGACAAAATACATAACTCTCATCAATTACATACTAAGCAGCTTCTAAATTATACCACATCCTAAGAACCTGTTTCACTTAAATACCCTAGCCGTGAAAGAAACTCTGGAAAAACCACATTCTTATTACCTTAACGTGACTTGCTGTATACGTAGTCACTTTGTTTTTATGACTTAAATTTTGTCTTGACCACACAAAACAAAGGTAATAGAACGTTATGACAATGAATAAAAAATTAAAGGGTAGAGCAGTAATAGTGAACGATTTCATTTTAATAGACTCCCATATCAATACTACTGCGATAATACTTTCAAGGGATAAAACATACGATTATACCTTGGAAGATTATATAAATGATTCTCAAGTATTCTCCTTCTCCACACTTAAAAGCCTATTTTTTTATAATCGATTGTTTGAGCTCTAAACTACTAGGTCAAGGTGACTAAGACTCCTGTTATTAGTATTCATCCAACATACCGTAATGATTTCTCTCTACTTAAGTTTTTCTTATGTCATTCGGATGTGCTACGAATTATTCATAAATTTTGATTCATCGTCACTTCGAAGAGCTCTTTTAGATTTTCGTAACTCACTACATGCTTAAAATGGTCAATCTTTTCATCTATACGAGCTGTGAATGCTTATTAATAATGGCGGGATTTTAAAATTTGGCACCATTTCAAATTTGCAGCTTATGACGATCCATATTAGTATGTATACCTGTGCTATAGTTACTATATTGAGCCGGAACTATTGTAAAAGTAAAAAAATGAAACAATGACAGCAACGTGGTGTGCAAAATCTTGTATTCTCATTATATTTGCTTGTTATATTAGTCTAGAAATTGCCATATATGCACATATATTTCCTGATTCTATAACACACGTACCTACATACATATTTTATAAATGACCATGCAACCATCGGATACAAGTATTTTTAAAGAATTTATACAAAATTAAATCTGATCTGGGCAGCATGCACCAAATACAGGAATCTATTCGAATTCTTTGCGTTGAATGAATATGCAAAATTAATTTCTGCATGTTTCGGTTGACGGTTTTCTAGTTGATGATGGTGATGGTCTGTTACTTTTTGTACCTACATATATAGAGCCTACTTTTAATGTGAATAGAGTAGGACCTTTTCCCGGAACTGAATTCGTTATTAATAATAATAGTTATTGTGTCCATTATGGAATGTAGGGCAAAAACCCAATTATAATTATTATAATATTATTTATTATTGGTAGATGGACGGTTGACTTCTAAAATTCTGTTTTGTTTTTTATTCATACGTGTTCTGTATGTTTGAAGTTCATGTAGAGCTTTTATTCTTTCACTGTGATCACAAGTCAGGAGATTGCTTTATTTAAAAAACTGAAAGAAAATAATTCTAATGGGCTTCACTCACTGCTTATACGTCATATATGGCAAAAGGTAAGATTTTAAATTAATTTCACATACATATAGTAAGTCTCTACTATTTTGATTCTTTTAGCTGTATAAACTCTATTGATGCATTCAATAATTCAACAGAAAAATAATTCTCATCTGCAATACAAATTACGTTTTTGATTCATCCAATATGCGCAGGTGTGTACTATTGCTAGTATAAAAATCTTCCTTGAACGAAATATGAAATTATAATAATTATGGATAAGAATTATTATTATTTATTTGTGCGCTTTCATCGTTACTGGTTAATGCCAGCTGAAAGCAACGTGGCTAATACGCTAGTTACAAATTAAGAAATACATTAGGGAAAATCATCTGTCTCGTAGCAGTCGCCCGGAATTTATGAATTGATTTAGAGTCGTTATAAATAAAAGTTCTTAGAATTCTTCTATTCTCTAAAAATTACTTGTAGTTACTAGTAGACTATATTTTGTCATATGTTTCATTTGCAAATAAATACATTGTCGCCAGGATAGGATAAAGTCCACTTAACAAATTTTAAATGCTCTCCATCCCGTTTTCGTTTATATAAATATTGTAGAAGGAGCTCATAAGAGCTCAAATTGGTTGCCAAAAAGTCAGAGTCTTGCATAGATGGATAAAAACTGAGATCCCTTGGATTGTTTTTTGTCAATGATCTTCTGTTTTTTATTATTCGAGACCCAATTAATTTAATTTTGTTCCTTCTTTCATGTATGGGATCTACAAACACTTATATTCCTTAGGTCTAGAATAAGCTTATTTCTTGCAAATTTGGCTTTGACACGGAACAAGGACATATCATATAAACAAAGCAAACACAACAAATCAAATTCACATTATTGTTTGTTTCTGTTTAATCTGTGTAAAACTACTGACTTTAATAATAGCAGGAATGTCACATACATTACAACGATTGTATTCAGCGGTACAGCGGCCTTCTTAATATATATTTAATTCAGCTAATAGTTGCTTTCATGTTACACAGATTTTTAAATTATCCAATTTATAGTAGATGAGCTGAATAGCGATTAAGTTCATTAGAAAGATTCAAGTAACATTTCTGAACTGACTTGAAACTCGATTATATATAAATATTTAGCCCTTAACGCCGATATAATTACTCATATCACTGCCATATGGTACAGAACATAATATGTATGTAGCTGTATTGGTAATATTTAAGATTTCCATTGGAATTACAAATATTCCACACATTTAAGTAATCTGGCAGTCGATATGATTCCTGTATCTGCTGAGAAAACGCTAAACTAACAATCCATATCCATTTTGAATTTTACTATTTATATGAGATACTTGTCTTAAATAGCATGTAGTAGGTAGTTTTAGGCAATTTATAAGCCTATTTTACAGCGTTCACAGTAAGAGGTGTATGGAGTATATAACATTGCTTATATTCTCTGGTGAAGAGTAGTGCTGCTGAGTTTTAGTATAATTTATAATAGCTTTCCACTTCTCGAAATAATTGGCTATATTACTCTTAGATAATTTTATAGGTTGAAAGGATATCTGCGTAGCCAACAAATATTGAAACTAAGCATAGCTGCGTACTATTAGAAATTCAGCTGTAAAGATAGTTTGGATAAGTCCATGTCAAGCACTGCGTGAAGGTCTAAAAGAACGGGCCCAATAGATTATTTTGATTTTTATAGTATTTTTGGCTTCATATATTTATTCTTGTTCTTTAAGTTTTGTAATTTCTCATGTATTGAATTTAATGTAACTCGAATTACCACTTCATTACCATTACAAAGGAATTTAAAACTTTACACTAAATTTACTATTAAGAGCGTTAAAACTCTTTTGTTTACAAACTCTCAATTTTAACTGTTTTTAAAGAGCGTGAAAATAGAAGCGCATGACAGACAATTGCCAGCAATTAAAATACATATACAAGTAAATATAAAGGTCAGTGCCAGTGCCAGTGCATTAAAACTGCAAGTTCAATGGCAAGCCAGTTTACATTACAATTCCAAAAAATTCAAATTCAATCAAACCAATACCATGATTTTTTTAAATTAAAATTAAATTTTTTCATTTTTTCAATGTATAGTTGATATCTTATTTCTTCTACTTAAAATTCCAACTGAAAAGTAAATCGATTTAAAAATATCGAACTACGAACAAATGATCATTGATTTTGCTCATTTGTTGGAGGTATTAAAATTACATATTGGTAATTAAATAGAAAATTAAAATTAGTTCACTACACCCCTATCCTATTCTGCAACTTCTAAGCTGGTTCCACAAAACTGCTGGTAGCAATTATTGTAAATATGCACTATGCACAGTTTTCATATGCTACGATATCTTGCAGCTGCAGAATCGAAAACAGTTATAAAATTACAGAAACGTGTTTCTATTTAAAATATCTCAGCGAATTTATTTTCTTATTTTTATTTATTGAGGTCTTGGCATTATTTATTTAGAGCAAATGATGAGTAACTGATTTTGTAAATACCACACAGAAAAATTGGTAATTTTTTTAGAAATATGTATGTATTCGTTTATTCATCCATTACGTTATTTGTTTGTTTTATTTTCATGTTTTATTTTCATGCTCCTTAGAAGCGATTAAAGTTGAAAAAGAAAATAGGAAAATCATGCTATTGGTGCTTTTTAAGGTTAGAAGTATAAATGAATATAGAAACAAAAAAACAGTCCTTTTGATGCTTCCTTATTGAATGTAATTGAAAGTATAATGCTAAAATTATACATACCAAATTTTTGTTTTTGTTTTCCAGTTATATACATTTTCTAATTGTAATGGTAATAACAATTCTTAATTACAAACACCAAGTAATGGTAATTGGAATGCAAACCTTTAATATCCTAGTAATGGTAATGGTAGATAATTCAAATTTTACTACTTTTCTTTATATTTAAATCTAGGGGATACTAAGTTTGTTTACCGTTTGTAACTCAAAAATAATGATGGTACGGCAAAATGGATTGTACACCCAGGCATATTATTAAAAGGAATTTTGCTGTGCTGTTCGTCTGTCAGTTCACACGATAACTCAAGAACGTGTTCACTTAGAGAGCGGAAATTTCGCAAGTGGCATTTTTATAAAAATTCTGGATATGGTATACTTGGAAATGCTTGAAATCGTTATGTTACCAGACAAAAATTTCGGGTTCACTATATTACACTATTTGTAAACGTATTTACGTACAAGGCTGAATTTTTCTACATGACTTTTATAGAAGAGTTCTAGATCTTAGTTTGGAAATTGGACAAAATCGGGAAATTCCGTTGTACGGAGGTTAACATACAAAAATTCCACTTGTACGTACATATCCTAACAAATCTTAGCAGAACTTTGGAGTGTAAAGACCTATAAAAATGGTAATTCCATTTTTACTATTCCAGACACTGATCTAAAAAGAAATTTGAAAAAGAGCAACGATTTCTAAGGAGCACACAGAATTTATATTTACAGGTATTCATCTCTGGGGTATCGTCAAAATTAGTTATAAACCAATTATAACTTTTTTTTTTTTTCTAATTAAGTGTAGCTTCGTGTGTTTTATTTAATTTTGTCTCATTTTACTTTTATAAATTCCTAAATTACTTTTCACAACCAATTGAGATGAATAAATAAATAATAAATTTCAATTACCGGAAATTAAATTTATAGTCTTATTGCAGAAATTATTAAAAGAATTCCAAGTTATAGGAAATTTTTAAAAGCAATCAGTTTTACAGTAAAAAGTGTTCTGTTGAATAATAATAATAATATCAACAACAACAAGCTGAATTTCACAATAATAAAATCCAACTATCGGAAAACATTTAATCAAGGTCCATTATATTTTTGATTTAAAATTTTAAATTATCTTCATACATTTAACAAAAAAGAAAAAAAAAAATTAAAATATAATTCAAGCCAGCCTTACCTTTGTTTGTTTTATATCCATTCTCCTCCAGGACAGGCAATCCGCTGCTAATAAATTGTCGCAGTGTTTCGAATTTTTCATTGTCATTTTTCAAAATATCTGTTATGTCTGGAATCACTTTGTTCTCTAATAACTTAAAATTTTTAAGGTCTGGGTTAATTTGATGTTGTGATTTAATGTTTAGATCTGATGCCACCTCACTTGCACTAACCACCACACTTAATAAAGCCACAACTAATTGAAGACAACTAATGAATGTAAAGGAGAACGCTAACATTCGAGGAAAGCGTGTTTTTTTGCCACTGCTTCTTCCCGGTGATTCGTAAGTAACTAGCGTTGATAGTGTCATCGTTTTCGTTCAATGATCTCTTCTTCTAATTAATTTAGTTTCAATGAAAGTGACCTTTACAGCGCACTACTGTGATGGATTTAAGAAGTACACTAGTGTATATTAATTTGCACTCATTACATGTTTTTTGTTTTTTTTTCCGTTTATTTTTTTTTAGTATATCTGTTTTTTAAGCACTTGTTGCGTGCGCACGCTTTTCGAAAATAATAACAATAAAATAATTTTCTTCACTTATTAACCGAGGTGCTATTCTGGCTGTGGTGTTTTCTTCACTGAAGCTAATTTGCATATGTACGAAAGAAATATCTTTTAGAGGAAATCTTTTGGGTGACATGCGAAAATTTATGGGGTTGTAAACCTTTTTATTTTCTTTTTCTTTCTAGAAACTAAGGTGCATTCGTACTATAATTATAGTAATTATGACAAAACATAACAATATCGTAACTTGTTTTTTAATCTTTAATTAATTAAATTAATTTGAAAGCATTCTTTCAAATATTTTTGCGCATTCTTTAAGGGTTCTAAGTGTGTTCTGAGAGATATGTATAATAACAAAAATATCCCCAAACGTCCTATGTGATACGATATCATTGAAAACAAATTATTTAATTGTATGAGCAGCAATTGTCTTATCTATACACTAAAATTGTTCATTCTTGAAACGTATGAAAATAAAATTGGTAAATTGGAATTTTGTTAGATAATCGTATGATAATAGTTATCATAAGCAGTTGTTTCTAGGGTTGCTCTCAGCGACATACGGAATGTTCTATTATGGTCACAAGTTATAGAGGATCAGTCTTACATAGACCTTGGAATGGTCCTTTCTGAGACCAAATCCGTAGGGTCTTTCTGAAGATATCATGTATATACCTTTGTTGATTGACGGATAGGGAAATAATGCTTTCCGCGTTGTAAAGTGTGAATCACCCTAAACATAATGCAAAGTTGAATATATTAAATTATTGTTGTTGGTCATTATGCTTGAAAAAAAGAACAACTGAGTTTCACCAGCGTTGAATGATTATTTTATTTCTTCATTTTCTCACTCGCTATACGAATGTCGATGTAAATGCAGCAAAGAATAATCCTTGGTGCTTACTACTATACATTTGAAAAAAAAAATAATTCTTAACTAATTGCTAAAGATGAAATTTTAATTTTGTAATCATTATTAATTTACTATAATATCGATTAAGGCCCCCATTTTTGCAAACATATTTATTAATTAGAGCTGCGAATTTCTAGTTATATAGAGAACTGTTTTACAGCCCTGATTTAATGGAATCACCGCGGAACCATATGCGACTAAGAGGTCGATTGACCAACAACGTTTCAAGCGAAAAACCGCATAACACACTCAACTTATGGAGTACAGGAAATTCAATTAGCTGGGGTTAAATTCAAGACTCACATGAATTCCGATTTGCCTATGTCTTATACAACTTTATGCCTTATAAATAAATAATGGAGAAAGAGTGTGCAACATTTGTCGCAACGTAGTAGAAGAAGAAATTCTTATCAAAAGTAATTTCACTTGTAATTTTATCTCTTGTTGTTGTTATTATTGCACCTTATTCAATTTGTCACTTATAAATCTTTCACTAGAGCTTCGTGTCGTTACATAAGATGCAAGAATGTCTGATGAATTTCAACAGAAACCTCTAACATCTTACCTTTGTGGAGTGTGTGCCCTATTTGAGCAAAAATAAATTTATGTGGATTTCTCTTGTATAATAATTTTTCTCGTGATAAAAATGACACATTAAAAGCCGGTAAATTGTAAATTTTATTTTATATTCCGGTTTGCAATGTATCATGGCGGTGGCGGTTTTACAAGTTAGTTGAGTCACGGATGGCTTGATGAATAAGGTAAGTGCCATGAAGAGGTGCATATTGAGGAAGACTAAAAGAATAGCATGCGTAGGCATAGTTGTTAATGAACTGGAAAGGAAGAAACTTGTTATATAAATTTAATATTTTTGTTGAGATTTTTTAAATAGATTTAATGAATAACAAAAAAACGAGGGAAACAGAAAAATTTATCTTTTATGAATCATGGATTCTTTTAAGAGAATTTGAATTGATTAGTAAAATTATGTGTGATTTTATATTAGGTATTTTGGATTTATAGTTTCGGATTTCAGGTAGAGGTATAATATGTATTATTTCTATGCAATTAAATATGTATGTGCGTAATTACAATTATAAATATGTATATCTAAGCATCTGCTTAAGTTGTTGAATAAGGTATGACTGTGAATAGCGAGTATACAGTATCTATAGATAGAAATATGCCAGTAGAATGATGTAGCTGATATCGTTGAAAATTGTACAGAGTTTCAAGTTGCCAAGAAGAAATTTTTGGTAAAAAAGTGTTATCGATAGAAATAGATTACTAATTATGAAATTTGGCTGCATATTGTCTGGGCATTAGTTGAATCTATTTAAAAGTTAGAAATAAATGTAAACCCATGATATTCAAGTTGAAACAAGGACATCAGTACATGAGCCAGCTT
The DNA here is from genome assembly GCA_963924295.1 of Dioctria rufipes. NCBI lineage: Eukaryota > Metazoa > Arthropoda > Insecta > Diptera > Asilidae > Dioctria > Dioctria rufipes. The sequence continues at coordinate 10,238,390 of OZ002745.1, forward strand.
CCTCTATACCGAACGTTTTTATTATGTATTTAATAAAAATATCACATTTAGTTCCCTCCGCAAAGCAAAATTCACTTTCAGATTGAATAATCGGAATTTTCAAGGATTGCCACTTCACTTTTCAATTGTGCACTTCTTTTTTGCTGAATTGTATAGGCATGCCGTTATCGATCGTCGTCATTAAATTCTTTCTCCGCATTTTAAGAAAATCATGATTTATTCTGGAGTACCGCTAGGTAGCCACTTAGCGCCCGCTTTATTTATTATTATTAATTTTTTAATTATATTAGTTTATTAATTTTCTTTCTTAGTGTGCGAATTAGTTCAATATTTGAAAATCTTGATCTAAATGTAAAGCGACCTTTGTGTTATATTGAACATCTTGTAATTTTCAAAGTGGAATACAAACAATTTCCTTCGATGAATAGAGAAAATTTCCATAAAACCCACAATCACATTTACCTCCTCATTCTGGCATAAATTTGTGTGAAATTACAACAAATAAAGCGTTTCGTATAAGCAAAAACTAATACTCATCGGTGCGGCTAGTTTCTGTCTGTCGTAGACGTCTGAAAGAAATTGTGTAAAATTGCTTATGAAAATCCCGTAAATTCAAACAACTTTCGCATAACTTCATTAACTAAAATTTCAAGCAAGTTTTGAATAGTAAAATTTTAAACAGTATTGTGGATGGTCAAATTAAACGGGGGTGAGCTTCTCAATTTCATTAAAAAAAAAGAGGATGGTGAATTAATAAAGTAGTATTGAATTTTTTCGCATTTTTCAAATACATCTGTTTGAAGAGTTCAAATTTTCAAGTAGTTTCGCAAGGCATTGTTGTCACAACGAAACTACACATAACTTGTTCTGTTTTCCACCTTCCGGCATAAACCAATTATTAGAAAACAGAATAAAATTCATTCACACCGAGTAAAACTGTTCATTACACCTGCTCATAACAAAAACATTTCTTTCCCTAACCTAACCTAATACCGGAATCTATTTTTAGAGCACTGTCGCTAAGAGTTATATGATATAAACTAATTTTGTCCAATATTCAGTACAATCTCTGCGATTAGGAAGTTTTACTATCCTGAGGCTAAATATCATTTTTATAATAGGATCCACCCCAAAGACATATTAAGTTCCCGACAGTATAGGCATTCGCAAAGAAAACTATCAAATATCTATCTTGAAACAATCTTTTGTGTCAGATGGAGATGAGCTCTATTCATGTTATGTTTCTTGATAATGGTATTACACATTGAGATAAAATTGTCAGCATTATACCTATAATCTTTCCTCATTTTTACGATTAATAGTGATTTATCCTTTTTCTGCAAGAGGAGCTATAGAGAACTAAACATATTATATCGTTGCCATAAGTTTTTTTTTCGCCCATCATCATATCGTTAATACATTTGCACGGCTTCATTAGGATGAAAAAAATCGGTCATTTTTCAACACGGCAAAATTGACCAATAATGTTTATTCATTGATTTGAACTGGTTCCAGTAAGATTTTCAAATCAATTAGAAATAAAACGTGAGCCTCGACCATATCCAGGTTTCTTTTAAAAGAACCTGGTTTTCATTACACATGTCACGTATATATGTCTCTCTTTTTATTTTTTTGCTTTTTTTATTTTATTTCTACATATTTTATTTGGAATTTATGCAAAAATAGATGAATTTTCATCAATTAATGAAGACGCACATTTCATAGAAAATCACACAAATTCCAGATATCTTTGAAAACCCAAAAAAGGATAACAGTTGTTTAGATTCCAATCAAGGGTTTAGTTTCTGCTTTTGTTTAGAGAAATGTTGGACCCAGAACGTATAGATAATGACCATTTTTGGGGGATTACGCCTTTATCAACTGGGGCTATGATCAGTCCCAAGTTCCATTATTTGAGCTTGATATCTTAAAAATCGTATGTAAATGATCGATATTTCTGTATGTAACTCTCTAATTGAGGATTAATCAAGGTCAATTATCTAAATTTAAAATTATTATTATTTTACTCTGTTAGAATATACATAGTTGAGGTTAGTAATGGATGCAAATAGAATTTAATAAAAATCTTTTACAAATTCCTGTTGATGATTATACATACTTAAATGTGCTATATAGAGTCACCTTTTATAACAGCGCATAAAAGAAAAAAACTGTGAACTAAAATTTCTGAAAACATATTCAATTGAAATACACTTAAAAAGGATCAGTGCAGTTTTCTCTGCTTTAAATAGTTCTTCATTCATATAAGAATTTCTTGAGTTTACATTGATTAAAGAACATTGCTGTCCGAAAATCCACTTAAAGAGTTCTTCTCAATGATGATGATGATGATGATGATGACTAAGATTGAATCGCATCATTTTATGTTTTATTTTTTTATTTTATTTCTTACAACCGAAGGTCAAGTTTCGGTTTTAGTTTTGCACTTTAAATGAAATATAAAATAAAAACCGGTAAAAAATATTTATTAGTTATACGAATTTGAATCTAATGGTGATGATGCTGTTTACTTAATTCGAATTTCGAAGGTATTTGTGTTGCACTACAAACACAAGGTTTTCCTGTACTATTTCAGAAGAAAACTTGAGATTAGCAGCAGTATATGTTTTTTCATATTAATTATTTATGGATACAGAAAAATATGGGATTGTAATAATAATTCAATTGAAACAAATAGAACTGTTAGAGAGAGCTTTTAATCTAGCTATTAACCTCAAGGTAAAGAAATAAGCTTTAAGAATTAAGAATAATTAAACGCTTTATATATATAAAAAAAAAAAAAAACGCGAATATTTTCTTGCTCATGACTAACTCTAATTGAATTTTTAATCCAAAATAGCAGAAATTTATTATTTGCAAGTTATTGATGTCGTGTTTCAGGAGATGAATTAAATTAAATGAAAACACGCATTTCTTATACTATGACGCACAACCAGACGTCAATAAACAGAGTCATAAGAATTGGTAAGACTCTTTTTTCTACGTTTCAAAAATATTGTTCATTGAAAAACTGCTTCATTACCTTGATTAACACTAAGTGAAGTGAAGATTTTTTATGCAGTTTCTATAGAGTTATATTAAAAATTCTAGAAATATTTCTTCATGGAAAAACCAGTAGATATACCTGCCTGCCTACCTACCTACCTACCTATGTACATACAAGCGGCGTATCACAAAACTATACAGGAAGTTAAGTTTTTGTTTTTACTTTATAAAGCAAATTATAAAAAAAATGTTTCTTTAATAATTTCCCTTTAAAAACTTAATTCACCTTCTTATTAGATAAAAAAAAAAAAACCGTCACGATATTGTTTTGCTATGAGTTTTTAGTTTTTAATGAGCAACCTGAAAATTTATTAAATTGCAGTCTGAGGTAATCGCAAACAAGTTATCACCCACCACCCCACTGGAATGAGTTCAAGTCTATGTGTAAGAGGACTTATTAGTTTAATGAACTTGTCTGCTTTATTACGTATGACTATAATTTTTTTTATATATATACAGGTATAAATAGATAGTAGTAGTTATTAATTATGACACACCGCACCACTCTATAATCACCACTTCTTGAAAAACTTTTTAAGAAACTTTCTTCGAACTTTTGTTTTTTTCTCTTTTTAATAAATTCGTACAGAGAAGAGTTTATACGATGAAAATATTATTCACACTTGCGGAAGTTGACCAATCGAAATTCCAAACCGAACTGAATGAAGAGACTTGAAAAATTTTTGTTAAAGAAAATAACGCGGTCACTTAAGTTAATTTCGGTCTCGATCGGTCTGGGTGTAAAAAATATGGTGGGCATATGAATAATAATAATAATTTTACCGCTTTAAGTTTGCTTATCTTTAATCTTTATAACAGTAATAGCTCTAAGTAACTATGTACACACATACATAATTTTTGCTATCTCAAATAGTTTTAGTCTCTATGTAGAAAAAAACGTTATGCTCTATCGTTTTCAAGCAATATGTTATTGAAAAATTATATAGTAGGTATATAAGATTTCAAGAGTGTTTACAATAATTAATATGCAACTGAGCAAATAATTAACACAAAAACCTTTTTCTTTTTTTCGTTTTTTCTTCTTTTCGTTTGTAATTCACCTCAGAAAACTTGAAAGAAGTTTTTTTTTATCACCTATAGATAGATAGGACGCTTCAGTGCTTTTTAGAGATATGTAGCATGTAAAAAGGATTTTAATCAGCGTCCATAACACTGAAATTGCACTTTTAACACTTTTAATAAAGTTCAGAAATATAAATTTGCACGTTTTTAATAATTTTATGATGAAATATTTCAACTTTTCACTGCTTAATTGAATCTTAAAGTCGTCTGATATGCCGGGAAAATTTTATCTAATTATCGGGAATTGAAGCTTTGTTAGTGCTTTTACCACTGTGATGATATGGCCTCTATAGTAACAGCAGCAGCAAAGTGATGTGTTGCGCAGGTCTAATCGATCCATTCATCTTATTTTACCTTCTGGAAAAAGTATAAGCCCAACAACAGTAGTGGTGAATAAAATGGTACTAGACTGTAAAATTAGTCAGGCTCTAAACCATATTAAAAGCTTTTTCGAGCAGTTGTGATTTCCCTACACAAAAAAAAAAGAAATTTAAATTAAAAAATGGTGAATTTGCTAGAATTTTGTTTCTTTTGCTATAGAAATATCGTTCGAATAATAAACATTCACTAAAAATTATAGAAGAATTTTTATTTATAAAAAAAAAATGTTTATGATTAGAATTGGCAATAATTCTTTATGTACAAATAATTAAAAACAATAAAAGCTGTTTGTTTATTTAATAGGGTGACACACATTGGTGATAATTAGTTGACTATTATTGAAAATGGTGACTGATATTTGTAAAGAACATATTTCAAAAGACTTGACGTTTTCTAACTTCTTATTTCAAATAGGAGGAAAATTAACTGGAGATATCATATTTTTTGACAAATATTTGTAATTGCATCAATAATTTCAGGTGATCTGTTTGCTTGGTTGATTTACATAGCCTATACTGGCAAACAAGGATGTGAGTAGCATTTAAAGGAGCCATTTGAATGCAACGTATTGTAGGACCTTCCGAATTATATTTAGTAACGTTTTTTTTCTTCTTTAAAACACGGTAGAACATTTGAGAGGATTTTCTCTTACTTATCCAGCAAAAAAACATCCGAAAACTTTCGAGTGGAACAGAGAGTTAAGGAGTTAGGTTTGCGGATTACAAAATACCAACCATCGCTGAAATTTCCAGTTTTTGTGACACAAAGATTTCGGCCCCTATGGAGTTTCCCTTCCTTGTAGAGATTTCTTTAAAGACATTGGAAAAGAATTTATTTTTGAGAAATATTATTCACATTTTTTCCATTTTTTTTTTATTACTTTAACCCACGAACCGGAAAACAATGAACATTTTATTACATTCCTTTGAGATCGTAAACAGTTTTGCTTATGAGTAGCTCAGAAAAATCACACGCAATAATAGATGTATATCATTGTGAAAAATCATTAAAGTGGTGGATAGCGTTTTTTTTTTTTGACATGTCATTATCTTTTTTTTTTCACTCTTGTTGGTCTGAATCTTAAAGATAACTGTTGAAATTTAATTTGGGGTAGGAAGTATTAGCAGTCTTCCTCGGCAGTAGTTTGGTTGTTCCTTATACTGTTAGTGAATATTTTTTCTATTTGAAGAGCATTCAAAATTACGGGAAAATTTTTTCTGATCTCCTCATAAAATTTGACAATGTTTCTTTTTATTTAGGATTTTTCTTAGCTGTAGCTTGCTTGTAGCCTGTAGCTTTTATATATCTATGGTGTTTAGTCAAATTCAAATATTTCCAAAAAATGGCATTTTAGAAGTATGTGTATAAAGGTGTTTGAAAAAAGTTCTGTATCGTTCTGTACTAACTACATAACTGCACCTCCCTGCAAAATGATTAAAATGATGGATCCAAAATGCATAACAGAAAAAAAAAAAAAAAAACTTAATACTATTTCGGTTAAAAGCGCTCAACTCCATAAGTAACGCAAAATAAATTTTTGGAGATATGACTTTTGATAAACACCATAGATATATAGATTGTTTTACAGATTTTAAAAGATGAGTTAGAGAATATAAATTTTAGTAAAAAATTGTAAAATTGTTCTAGATAAGTCCAGAGTGAGTAATAGGCTTCGCTGTATGAATAGAGATTTTAGAAATGGCTTACAACCTTTTATGTAGTATTGAGGTTGAAAAATCGAGAATAAAATAAAATTGAAATAGTATAAGAGATAGTTATCGGCGCCAGTTTTCATGTAAACGATGTTTTTGTTTTTACGAATAGCTCTGATTTTTACGAATAGTTCTGATTATCTTATTAAAATTCATGTTCCAATTTCATAAATTATAGGGTTTAATTCAATTTCAACTATAAATTTTCTATCGGGACACAAATTTACAGACCAGAGCAAGTGATCTGATATTTTGGATATTTCGGAGGCATAGATACAACACGAGTTATTATCGACTTTTTCAATCTTTCACTTTTATACAGTTCCACAAGTATATGCCTTTTTTCCTGTTTTTGACTAGAGTTATACTTGATCGTCTCAGTCAAATAACGTATAATATATTTAACAGAACGGTCCAGATCAATTATTTGAGTTTTGTAAAAATTTAGAGATTTTAAGATGTGCTACCTATAGGAGAGGATGTAAATTCTTGGCGCCATTGAATACACTTTTAATATATAGTATATGTAGTTCTTGCATACATAGTTCTATGACATGTTATACCTGCCAGAAAGATGATTCCTGTTTCAATTTTTTTATTTATATGTGAACCGGATATCCCTCTCCTCCGCCAGTTGTAGTCCACCTGATTTCAAACATAGATTGGTTTAACTCGAAAGGACGTTCCTTAATTTGTATTATATGTTGCCTCTTTGGTTATATCCTCTTCACGAAATTAGTTGAAAATGCTTAAGATGACAAATTAGCTTTCATGGCTGCAATTCTTTTGCCGATATTCGTGGAAAACTTGCCGCATTTTTTCACTTGATGGGGTCTTGGGGATAAATTTAGCCTAATTTTTATTGCAGCAGATTTACAGTTACTTAGGGCATCAGTTATTGTAAGAAATGTATTTTCATCAACATTTGAGTATTTTTCTCTTGTTTGCTGCCATCACGCTCACTTCCCTTCCCTTTCCTTATTTCTAATCTTGTCATAGGGGCATCCCTTGAGCTTCAGAGTTATCTTAAAAAAAATATATATATACACGAGGGCATCATGAGTGACCACCATTGGACTGTATTGTACAATAGCAATGTAGTGGCCGAGCATATTTTTATTTCTTTTAACAGTTTTAGTTTATTTGTAATTAATCATGTCATTGCGAATATATTTGACAATAGCCCAAGCAATATAAAGAGTGGTGTATAAAGTGCTTTTACTTTATGTTTGTAGAAAAACCAAAGGTTCTTGTACCTGACTTGAATTATGAGGTGTGCGTGGTACTTGAACCGCCACACCAGGAGTTTGCTGAAAGGTAAAGTGATAAACGCGAAAAAATAGGTACTATTAAAAAATACCACCGAAACTTTGTGAAAAACTGAACTCTATTAACTTCCAAATTCTGGTTTTCATACAATAAATTACAATAATATGTGAGAAAACACAAATAACGAAAAGCTTATTCAGTAAATAAACAAATTTTACCATTTACATAAATTCTCACGAGCCAGTGCCGAGAAAAACAAAAGTGTCATCTTGCGTATTCGCACAAGCCACCGCTGTTGAGAAAAACAAGTGTCAGCTTACGTCTGGCCTGAAGCTTTCTGATTTTGTTATCAGCAAATTTTTCTGTGACTCGTAAGAATTTATGTATTATTACATGAATGCAGTTTTTTGCATGAATTTTATTGAATAACTAGGAATATGTTTTGGATAAACAAGTGGAATTAAATTAGATTAGTTAAATATATGTGAAACTATCTTTTATATTTTTTTAAAAAACATCTTTTTGGATTTTCCAGATAACTTCTCGCAGATCCATGCCATTACGATTTACAGTATGTTGCTAGTCGCTGTAATGCATCAATTTTGGGTGTTCGTGTTATGTGAAATACTCCTATCTGGGTAAGTCGTTTTTCTTTAATTGGTTTTGGTATACTTAATAAATGAAAAATAAATAGAATATCTATTGGAAGATATACTAAATAAAGAAAAGCCCAGACTCTGTCTGTAACGCATTCGACGAAAACTTATTTTTGTTTTTCAAACCGTTTTGAACTTGAGTAAAAATAAAATTTTTCAAAGTGTCTGGAGGAGTGCTAAAGTGTCATATTTAAGATGTCAGAGTGGTAATCGACAGAGGAGTTTTAATGAAAGTCAAAAGTGTTATATAGATTTGATTGGCGGAAGGTGGAACTTGGCAAACCTCAATTCTTCTGCTTACTTTATTCGATCTCTCTTAAGTATCATGTCCAGATTCATGATGATTACACAGATTTACAAGAAAGAAAAAAAAGAAAACTCCCAAAGAAATCACTTTTTATTATTCAGAATACATCCTCATACATTTGTACTACATATACTCGTACATACATGTATCCTTCTTTTGTACATTCAAACGGTTAACATGTCAATGTGCCCTCCTGAATCTCTGTGATTTTATTTTTTATTTTTTTAATACTTTGCACAATACCAAATAGTTACGCTCTGCAGAATCAAGTAATAAATATACTCGAGAGTTCCCTTAAAATCACAACCTCTCCAAAGTCAGTGATCTTTCACAGTGTTCTTATATGACAACCCAGTCAACCCAAATCTACACAATTCACGGCAATGGAAATGAAACAAAAGCTCCTATTCAAGGATATCATCCTATAACTGAACACTCTGCATACCCTTACTGAGGGCAAATTGATAGTATTCAGACATATCCTTCGTTAGATACCTTTTATTTTGCTTGTAAAGGTCTTTCCCTTGTGAGATAGATTTACCCATATCCAGGTTATATGTAGTAAGAGACAAAAATATTTCTATCTAGTAGTCAAGAAAAAATCTATCTAATCCATAGAGCGTATATGACGAATGGGCAGTATAACTCAGATTTTTGGTCTCTGTTAGCCATGCAAGGATGATACATTGTTAGTTGCATGAATTCGCGAATTTGATTTTTTCTTCTTCATCATGTCTACTTTTACTGTGTATCTGAATATGTATGATGGACATATATCTGTACATATATTATTATTTAGGAATGATAGGGAATCAGTGATCAACATATGTACATACATAGTGTAGGCTGATATGAGTGGCTTTCATAAAGTTCAGCTTCTTACTAGCAATAATACAGCACAACTACAGCAGCTTAAAGTTCCAATCCATTTATTCTCAAGGTTTGGAATTGTGTGATTAATCTGAAGAAGAGGTTTTTTAAAAAAAAGATTTATGTTGAGTATTCATGTTTTTGGCCGATGTAGGTAGATACGTACCCTTTTTGTTTTTTGTTATAGCAATCCATCATTTTTAGGGGGATTTTAAATCCTTCCGCTTTTCACGAGAGAAATATTAGAGTTTCGCTGTTGTTGGTGTATGCAGTCAACAGAGAGTACAAGTGACAAATATTTTTTTTGTAGAGCGGATGTTACTGCATTCATTCATGATGAAGATTTGTAATATCAATTTATATTCGTACGTACGTAGGAATATAAAATAAATAAATAAATAGTAATAAAATTTGTTACTCTGGGTGACTCTTGGTTTACCATGATAAAAGTTGGACAGATAAAATGGCAGCAATAATGTATGTTGGGGTAGTCTTTATCAGAAATTCTCGTATCTACATAGTTATTTTGGTTTGAGTAAAAAAGATATTTTAACCTTAAATGAAGTTTGATGTCAACAATTTTTTGTCGCAAGATAGGTTTTTATGATTATTATTTTGACGCAAAGTAAATATATGCAGGGTGGCAATATTGATTTGATAGAGAATTTTTTTTTGTTCTCAAGGGAATGTCACAAAAACTTCGATTAGCTTCGATTGAACACAGCCATACAAAAATATTATATAAGATAAGTGTTTTAAATCATATTACAATTCCATACAATGAAAGATGATGAAGATGTTCAAAACTGTCCTCCGAGTGTCCAATGAAAATTTTTTTAAAAAGCCTTAATCCAACACACCTGCGTTAGATTTTCCTGGACTACATTCGCTATATGACTTAAGGTCGGTACACACGCTCAAGCAAATCTTGCGACTTGTGCATGGCCCAGTCGTTTGATTTGCATGAGAGTGTGTGGTGAATGTCGGAACTTCTTGAGTTAAGAGAGCATGAGTGAAATCGGCCAAAACTATTGATTTATAATGACTTTGCTATAGAATTGAACTACACAGCATTGGAAGTTAACTTTTGTCTCGGATTTCTGAAAAGGTGTTAGAAATATTTCAGCCCATCGAGCTTAGCGCTCCTCTATACAAGTTCTACATCAGACCTTGGATGAAATACAATACCCATATCTGGGCCGGGGCTGGTCGCATAGCCTTAACTTTATTGGATAATTTTAAGACAGCCTTTAGGCTCATTGGGGATTTGGAAATAACATGTCACATCGACTTACTCGAACACCGCCGCAATATTGGATGCCTTTCGCTCCTTTATCGCTACATGAATGGTCAATGTTCCGATGAAATATCTAGTCTGATATGTAGAATGATTCCTGTACGCAATACCCGCGCTGCAAGCCGCGCACATTCTTTTACCCCTAAAATTACCTTCGGCCGTACAGTAAAATTTCGTGATGCTTTTTTATCCCGAACTGTGCGAATGTGGAACAGTCTACCATCTTCTGTTTTTCCTCCGGCTTACAATCTGCGAAGGGTCAAGATTGACATACATACATACATCGGCACCTCCGTCGCTTTTCTTACATTCCCTAATTCCTTTCCCTATCTCCTTCCTGGTATGCTGGACTTTGAATCCTCTGAGTTTGGCTTAATAATAAAAAAAAAAAACTTGATTCCACTCCAACGAATTTTATTCAAACTTTAATTCATTTCTATAGCAAAGTCGTCAGGTTTGCTTGTACGCAATAGTTTCGACCGATTTCATTCATGGGAAATTTCAGTCTCAACTCAATCTCCAACTTGTGCTACCCACGCTCAGCAAGTCATACGACTGTGCCATGCCTGGCCCAGTTGTATAATTTGCTTGAGCGTGTGTAGCGGCCCTTACCATACATTTCCATCTTCCTCTTTGATAACATTTTTAAAATGAATTAGTTTGCAGAAATTAAACTGATTTTTCATTTCTATCAGAGAAAGTGACATTCATTTTTTAGGAAAAAAACGTGTGTTAAATTTAAGGAATTGTCCTACTTTTTTTTTCAGTGTATGTATAGTCAGTCTAGAATTTTAGTTTAATTTTAATCAGACTGATTATACGAGGTCTGCTTCTATTTTAGTTTTGCGGCTATCTTCTGTAATGGGTTGCTTTTGTTAATATTATTTTCTGATGCTCTGAGGTTATTTTGCTTTTAGACAGAAAAAATTTCTTTTTATACCAATAACATTTAAAAATGTATCTTCTTTACACTTAATTTATTTTGTATTTAGTTTTTATCTAAGTTTACAGCAAAATCTATTATGATCGTTGTTGGTTTTGGTACATATATGCGTTATTTAAAATTTCCATCAATTTACAGTTTTCAATATAAACCAGATTAATTCGCTTTGACGCTTTAACTTGGGGGACGAAAAGTTAATTGGGCGCTTTATGAGCGATGAAATTAATATCATTATTATAATATATATATAGTATAATGGAAGGTGATTGTGCGTCGCCTTATCTTTATACTTTTTACATCGAAAATAATAAGTTTTATAAGCTTTTTGTTTGGCTCTGCTAACTTTTTCTAAAGCTAGCAGAACCGTAATTTGTGGGAAAACTATGGGAGCCGAAAATTTAATTTTTTAGCATTAAATTAGCCTGAAATGAGCCTTAAATATACCACTACCTCAAAACCTGTTCTGTCATTTTGGTTCTGCCAGCTTTAAGGACGTTGCGGACGGTACTAATTGCTATTAATTTTTCTTATTAGTTTGGATCGAACTTTGATAGAAACTTGAGCAGATTCTGTCTGCACTAAAATTAGTTTTTTTCAGGTAAATTCCTTCAGATAAGTATTTAGGTGCTAATTTGTTTGCTCTAATTACTTAACTCGGGTTTAAGCCTAGGGGAGAGTTGGAATTTATGAACAGAAGAATTGATTAAATAGATTAAAAATTTGCTTCATAAAGTTAATTATAGGTAGATAAAGATATGCCCACAGCTAAATTTATACTGGCCAAGGCCATCCGAACTTTCAGTTTAGCTAAAACTAAAGTCTAAACACAGGTCTAACTCTAATTGAATATGAATACGGACCTGGGGCCATTAGAAATTCATTTAAATTTTTATAAAAATTCCAATATTTCATGCAGGAACTAGGTAATATTCGTTAGAGAAGTAGGTAGTTGTTAATTTCGTTTTGAAAATATCAAATTAACAAATAAACTACACCACTCTCTCCATCGGTCGGACTATTCGTTATTATTTTTTTTTTAATGTGATTTTTGGGCATCTTTACAGACAGCCAAGGACTGGCATTAGTGAAATCATATTGAAAATTTAATGAAAAAACAATAAAATTACCATCATGAAAAAAATTTCCCCAAATCGTAACCTAATTAAAATGGCTTTTAAATTCTGTCATGGCAATGGGCTAAGCTGCGCGCTAACAAAGCAAATGGTGATCATCATCATCACATTTGCCTTCTCCTCTTCCAAACGTTAAAACGTTAATTGCATTTCTAGTATTTCTACCCTGTTATCTCTTTTATCCCTTTTTACAGTCGAAAGTTCTGGTCATAAGAGAGACACAAATAAAATTATTATCATATTTGCCTCCTCCTCTTCCTAAAGTTAAATAATGCTGATCCTCTCTTACAGTCGAAAATTGTGATCATAAGAGAGGGACAAAAACTATTACCACATTTGCCTTCTCCTCTTCCAAATGTTAAAAAATTGTGATTGGCTGGCAAAATATGCATACAAAGACATTTAGTTAACTTAACGAACTAAACGAATATTTCGGGCATGCGCAGTAGAACAAAATTTTATATTTTGTGATTTGAAATTTTCTGATCGCCTGGTATTTCTTGTTTCTCTCAAATCGCACTAGAGTGAATGAGACGAAATTATAAAATTCATGATAGCGGCAGGCACATTGGATTGCAATTGTTTTCAAACTAATGATACTTCTGCCAATAGATGGCTCCGGAGGTATCGAAATGAGAAATTTGTGGCTCGATGAAAACAAGAGTTTTTGTATAATTTTTAATTTGCAGAGAAGTTTTTTTTGATTTTCTAGTATGATTTAAATTGGTTATTATGTTTTGCATAGACATAGTATCTAAAATTGAAATTGATTAAATTTTTTCGCTCTTTTTGAGAATCCATTTTTGTATTTCAAGATAAAATTTGGGGTTAAAAATTAGAAGATTTTAAAGTGGAATTATGATCAGTGAAGATAAAAATATGTATTTGAGAATTCCTAACAAATCTGCATACCTACCTACCTTCAAGATCGGGATTCGTTTAGGTGTCGCAGTATTTCAGTTTTAATTTTTTACCATCATCTGAAAGTGTTAAAGATGTCAACTAATCGCAGTCGAGGTTGTCTTGCCCTACCATTTACCTACCTACTTCTCTTGAGGAAAGCATTTTAATATTGATTAGTTTTTCTGACTCATTTCAGGCATATATTTTTCGTAATTTTGTCCCCATTAACCAATCACGTTTTAAATTCAAACCCCAATTTTGGTAGAAAAGAATTCGAATTCGGTAGATCCATAGCTTCTCATCCCAACTACTTTTTCTGAGTATCTACTTACGATAGTTACAAACTATTGTCTTGAATATTGCATGGGCATAGGTACCTTCTGTTGAAAAAAGATTCCCAGCCCTTGCATTATTTCACACAATAGGGTAAGTACTTATTACACTGCCCTATCCTGCTTTGAAAGAATAAATCCTTAGTCAATAATTCAATTGAGCGCTTAATAAAAGTCTTGCTATTCGCAATCAAAATCCAGATTAGGATTAAAGGGATTACAGTTTTTACTGAAGGCCCGAAATATTTTATATTATTTGTTGGAAAGCGTAATACTTCACTATGTTCCCGTGTCTGTCTCTTATCTCTATATCTTCCGAGAGTATGCCCTGAGAGATATTCGTTTTTTTAATCATTAATGTCAGATTTGGGTATGTTATTCACTTTTTTCATGATTTACAAGATGTTCTATTACAATTGATAAACATTGGCGTAACTAGAGGTTTTTTCTGGGGTGGGCCAGGTCCCCCAACTTTCGTACATAGATTTTAAGAAACATTTTGTTTGTGAAGTACATCAGCTCATGAGTATTCCCAGATTTTGACCGATATTTTTTATACATTGTTCTGAGCTCTTACAAGATGTTGATATAATGCCTAGAGCCAATGAAATTGCATAGATTAAAAAAAACACAACTTTCTAAAGTTACAGAGAGTACAGAGAGACTATAAGTTACAGAACCCACAAGAAACATAATCTAAATTTAAGAACATAGCTTCCGCTAAAATAGCTCTGCACAAAAAAAAAATAAAATAATTCTCATAAAAAAAAAATAATTCTCATTTTATAAGTCCCAGACATCGTGTCACTATTTTTGTAATATGTAGTCTTCCTACGTGAAACCTTATCTCCGCTCCCAAGAAAGCAAAAAAAAAAATAAATCAGCACTTTTAATGTACTACTGCCAATGCAGGTACGTGTGCACATTTGAGGCGATTTTAATAAGAAAAGCTTTTGAGATATGGCAGTTTTTGTCTGGGTTGCGATGTTAAGACCAGAAGAACAACAAACAGTTTTAAAATTGTTTCCCATTCTTTGTTATAATTATCGTTGAATATTATTGAGCACCCGAAGAGAGAAAAGCATGGTACATCGCTTATCAGTTAGTATAAGTGATCAGCATTCAATCAATTTTTGGATAACTAGTCAGTCAACGTTCGGCGATCGGGCGATATTCATTGCTTATCGAGACCAACGGCGTATTTACGAAATAGTTTTAGTCGGACGTTTAAATTATTATGAAAATGGATTACTACATAATGTAATTGGCGAATTGAGTGAAAGTGCATTCTTTTCTTCAATCCCCATGAACCCAGACGACATTCATCTATTTCCTACACTCCACTCCAAACATCCAACTCGATTTGATTTTTTTTTTAAATTATAGGAAGAGGTGTTTATTTGAAAAATAAAATAAAATTTGCACGATTTTAAAAGAAAAATAACAGAAAGTGGTGTCGTTAAATTAACAGAGACTTTTATTTTCCACGTATTAAGGAAAGTAGTTCAGAATCCTCAAGTTCCATACACGAAACTAATATGATAGTGACGGCCTGCCTAATGCCCAGTATTTATTCCAAGTAGTAGTACTAGGACCCATACTTCAAATGTTTTAAGTACAAGTATAATTTCCAGTACTGGTACTTAAAAATTTTTAAGTACAAGTCCAGGTACTGGTACTCGTACTTATAAGGTTCAAGAGCTTTCGAAAACTCAAATCAGAAATTTTGAAAAATCTATAGCCAGTTAAATAGCTGGATGAGATTTCCATTGACGAAATATCATAAAATATCGTATAAGCTTTTGCTGTTTTAATTTCTACATAATTTTGGAAGTTGTTCATACAGTATTTGAGTTTACCCTTAGCAAAACAAATGTCACATCAGGTAATGATTGCCTTGCAAATGAAAATCAACGCTCCACATGTGCGGAGGAAGAGAGCGGATTGTGGCACCTGATTGTTAAACCTCTCAACAAAGGATATCGTTTCAGCATGCCAATTTCTGTTCTATATAGATACTCATATATCGCGCTAATTTTCTCACTATTTTACTGAAGGCGGTAATATTACTTGATGCACTGTCGAATGCAGATAGTCTTTATTATTAAAAGGTGTATTTAAATAATTTACAAGAGCTGAAGTACTTCGCGTTATGGCGGTATTTGTAGTAAGTGCATTAAGTACCAGTATCGGGACTTATACTTGAGAATTTTTTGAATACCAGCACCGACCCTTGTAAACTACATTTAAGTCCAAGTCCTGGTACTGGTACTAATACTTAAGTACCAATGTACTTAAGTACAACATTTTAGATCAATTATTTACTTTTTATTAATCAATAATAAAGAGAAAGTTAAAATCTGTATATGCAGGTTTTTTTTTGCAAACTTATTTAGCACCTGTTGCTCTGTTAGTTTGTTTCCTATGGAAAGTCTACTAAATTACATTTACCTAGAAAGGACTTTATCAGAAAGCCTTTTGCTCTCTCTGGTTGCCTTCTCCTTTTCGAGATTCGAGTGAGTTTTATACAAATTTAATGTTTTTCTGTTAATTTCGCGGTTTCCCAAAGTATTTATTGTCTAGACTGCTAATATTGGTTTATTCCATAATGTAACGTATGAAGAATATTATTGAAGTTTTTAATTGCACAGTAAATATTTCTAATCAGCCTAATTACTGAATCCGATGCGATTAGAATCGAAAAAGCTTAAAAAGCTTCTTTCCGGAAAATTAAACAAAGTTTTACGTAATTTTCAAAATTTTATTGATATCAAAGGTTACCAATTAAAATTTCCGCACAAACTGTCAAAATAGTTCTGCATGATTTTACTTACAGATCACGCCTTTGTCAAAATTCAGTGGAATCAGACCAATCTCAGAACAGTTTTTAAAAACTTTAAATAGATTTTAATAGGTTTTCTGTTTTCTTGAAGAAAAGAACTCGTTAACGCCTTTTCGATTCCGATCCGAATGGATTCAATTTAATTAGGACTAAGATTGCACGAAGTAACGAATGGGCTCGCATTCTGGGTGAAGCCGGGCCCACCCTGTCCCCTACCTAGTTACGCCAATGTTGATAAATGGTTCATCCCTCTTTGGCGTAATACCAAGTCTTGTTGGGGAATTACGTCCAAAATAATCCGCCTTCAGAACTGTGGCAACTTCAATGCCTGCTTGAAGCTGTAACCGATGTCTGGAGACAACTGCGGCGGGCGTCAAGATGTTCGCTTAATTAATGCAGAAAACTGATGGCTTTAAGACGCGACTTGAGACTATACTTAGCAGCTACATCTTCAAAACGTGCTTAATGCTGGGAGCTGATGTTTTGAATATTCACTGCGACGTGGGCAGCGGTGCATCCTGGATGCTTGTCTATTCGTCGTTCAAGTGTACGATTAACAGTAAGATTAAGGGTAGTGATCAGCTTCTGAAACTAAAAGAGTGCGATCCATGGTGCGAGTCTGTTTGGGGAGACGGAAGCTGATGCAAAATCTTTCTTTTGGGCAAGTGATTTTTTAAGCCCAAACTGTCCCTATGACAGTTTGGACGTGCGCTAAGATCAACCTGACCATATGTCGTCTTGATGGTTGCTGCAGGAGGAATAACAACGCTGGTGTTGTCTGCAGGGCTTGCTTTTGGTATACTGTAAAAAATGTGCACAATTGTTTGTGGCAATGGCAACAATATATTCCTTAAAATGTAGAGAATATTCACATTTTAGGAGAAGATATTCCCTACATTTTAGGGAAAAATATCTAAGCTTTGTGGCAACAATTGTGCACATTTTTTGCAGTGCAGTCTGGACCAAGTCGATACTATGTAGATATGGTGGCATTAGAAACAGCAGCAGTGATGCTGCAGTTGTGGGAGGAATCCACTGTTTCCGCAGCGGATCGTCAGCTCGTTGTGAAAGGAATAAGAAAACGTGGCATCTGAAAAGAATTTTATTTTGGGAGTCATTAAATAAATATCGGCTCGTCAGTTATGTAGTTATGAGGTGCTTTTCGGATTTTTCTTTATTTAATGTTGTTATTATTCTTGATCCTGATTATTTTTTATACCCTAGATGAAATCTATAGGGTATATTAGTTTGTCGTTTTGTTTATAACACTTCGAAATAATGATGGTAGGGCAAAATGCATTGGACACCCACGCATAATATTAAAAGTTATTTTGATTTTTGCATGTCCGTCCGTCCGTCTGTGCGCACGATAACTCGAAAACGGATATACTTAGAGAGCTGAAATTTTGTACACGGACTTCTTAAAAAAAAAGGTAAAATTAAGTTCGAAAATGAGACAAATCGGGCAACTCCTTCGTGGGGTTGCCATACAAAACTTTCGTTTTCCACTATATATTTGGACACTGTCTGAGAACGCACCGATATAGAGAGCTGAAATTTGGTACATGGTGTTTTCATTGTACTAGCAAATAAAATTTCAAAAATGGACTAAATCAGGTAGCTCCTTGGTGTTGCCATATAAAAATTTCGGTTTTTTACGTATACTTTGAAAACGATCAGTCCAAGACATTTTTATTGTACTAAAAACTTCTTCAGAATACGAAATCCTATATAATTGGTTATAATAATTTTTTCTGTCTTACAAACCGTTCTAGAAATATATGCGAAAAAGCACTTCAAAAATCAAAAATTAAGTTCGAAAATAAGACAAATCGGGCAACTCCTTCGTGGGTTGCCATACAAAACTTTCGTTTTTCATTATATATTTGAAAACTGCCTGAGAAGGCATCGATATAGAGAGCTAAAATTTGGTACATGGTGTTTTCATTTCACTGCCAAATAAAATTTCAAAAATGGACTAAATCGGACAACTCCTTGGTGTTGCCATATAAAAATTTAGGTTTTTTACGTATATACTGTGAAAACGATAAGTCCAAGGCATTTTTATTGTACTAAAAACTTCTTCAAAATACGAAATCCTATAAAATTGGTTATTATCATTTCTTCTGTCCTACAAACCGTTCTAGAAATATATGCGAAAAACCACTTCAAAAATCAAACTTGCACAGAAGGGTGACAATACGAAATTTCATACGGGCATTCATTTAGGATATCATAAGAATTGGTCTTAGACCAATTCTAGCTTTTTTACTTGTTTTTTCTGCAGTGTGTCGTCACACCTCTGTTAACGGACTCAATCTTATTATCCATATTCTTTCAAGCAACCTCTGAGTCACAAATAAATTTTCAAATTTTTACTTTAGTTTAAATTAATGAGTAACTCATCCTTGCCTCACAATGTATATTGAAAAATGAAGTAATTATAAAGAAATAATATTTTCCAAGTAAATCAAATAGCCGAATCTAAAGTCTTCTGAATCTAAAGCTTTTATAATTAAACATGGATTATTGATTTTGAAAAATTTTCTATATGGAACTTCTCAAATATTTCCTTAGCTTTGTTCATACGCCACACACATCTATACATATCTACTGTACATGAATACATGCATACACATCTATAAAATCAATTTTTCCTTGAATATTCTTTTTCATATTTATTCTCAGCAGACATTTTCTTAGGTGTGAATATGTCGAAGAAGAGAAGGCCTCTTTCGATTTCATATATAATATCTTGACGTAAATTTGCTTTTCTGATTCATACCATCTTCACCTAAACCCCATATAAAGATTTATTCAAAATGAAAAGTATACTTGAACACGTGCAAATATATGCTATTTCATATTATCTGGAAACGCCGGCATAGAACACATCAAGAGTAAGAGAGATAGGTAGATAAAAGTTTTGAAATAAAACTGTCATCTTTTGATAGATTTCAGTCTATAGTTTTTTTCCTCCTGAAGTCCTCCTTCGGTTTTCACAAATTCAATTTTTCTGGAGAAAATATTGCATAGGAAATTGGTACCATAAAACTTCCTTATTGAAGATAAAATGCAAGCATTGTGTGTTTCTTAATATTATTTTTTGTTGTTGTTCAATGAGACCAACTCAGTGTGTGTAATGATGCATATATGCATCTATGTTGTAAGTAGATGCATGCATATACCTGAAACGGTAATAGATATCTGATATATGACAAAGTGGAAATAGCATACTTGAAATATCTACTAATAAATGGTATTTGGATTTCTACTCCACAGGCCTGATATATGTATATTATTATTATTATGTATGCGCATAAATGGTTCCTTTGTGTTTATGATTTCTTGGTTATTACCCTCATTGTACTTAGTTTCAATTAAATTGAACGTACTTATATGTACATATGTAAGTGTTTTAGATATTTGCATAGCATAACTCTATTTATATTAGCAATTATTTTGAGTAAAGTATAGGTATGAAATTCTTTGAATGACAACACAATTCTAGTATTCAATCATGTATATCTCTTCGTTGTGGCTGTCAAAAGCTATATACAATAATGATTTTCCATAATTTCGACCAGATAAACCAACCGCAAAAGCTGTATCTATCATGCAACTCAATTATTAAGAAGAGAAAACAGGAAGTCTTAAAGTTGGCTTCGTTAAAATTAAACTTCATAATTAAGCGAAACAAAAGCTTTAACTTTGTGTTAACCAAGATATTTGTAGAGTAAAGTTATCCTGGTTGGTTAGAGACCTTAACTCAATTTCATTTAACTGAAATATATTGCCTTAGAAGGTCTTAAAAAGTATGTATGTACCATGTACTTATATGTATAGTGTAGCTACTGTCTTATAAAACTATATAGAGATAGTAGCATAAGATAAACTTTTTGACTAAATATATGTATGTACATACCTATAGCTGGTTTTATTCGAGAGTTTAACGCAGTAATTGAAGGGAACGAAATTTAGTGCAATCTCCATCTTTTGGGTACATCAGATGACTTACTCTTGTTTCACTATTAATTCGCATACTTAACGTTTATGTACAATGTATGTATGTGCTACACATGTGTAAGCATGTATGATCCCTTCAGGATATTGAAAATGAATTTTTAAAATACCTTAAAAAATCATTTACCAATTTTAGTAGTTTGGCTGTTATATGTTGTTAAGTAGGGTTTTACTTAACCCTAATCGAAATTTTCTAATTTATTGATATGAGAAGAAGAAGAAGTACTTAAAATACGTTTTACATAATGAAAAATGTATTTTAACTGGTTTGGAAAATATTCCTCATTCTCCAGATTAAAAGAGAAATCTATTATATATATAACACTGGTCCGATTATAGTTGTCCTATTTAATTTTTAATATATTAACAGCTTAAAAACTACTACTAACATACATACTTTAAATTATTAAAAAACATTTTTTTCAAAAATAACAATTTTAATTTAATGGTGCAAGTTTCTCTCGTGACGGCCTGCTCGAAAAAGAAAAAGGGTCCCTCTTTGGTAAAAATTCATAAAGTTTTTCTACTTTATTTTTGAAAGTAACACAAAAGTTATGCTTAACTGAAACTAGTCTGAGCAGCTACCTTTTGAATTTTAAGTTGATCCAATATAATTTGAGTGAGGTAAACCAATAAGCGATAATATTTTTGGGAAAACGCATTTAAAATTAAAATTTCTTTTTTCTTGGCCACAGATAACACTGGGGAACAGTGATTATGGTGATTCTGCGGCAGGGGGCTTGAGAGCCGATTTAGAGTAATTTTAGTCCGCTAAATACGAAAATAATATCAGATTTACTAAATTGGCTCTAGTTTTTGAGATAATAGCATAAGGATGTAAAAAATATATTAAATATATATTGAGACATTTATTTTTAAATAAAAATGAATGGAATTTTATATAGCATACATAAGTTACATGAAAATATAAAATACAAAAATAATTATGAAAAACGTTTTCTGTATGACAATGTACAGTGTTTTTGGCCAGGACAGTCCCTTTGTAAGGTCCAGCAATAGTCCGCCATCATATGGGCGTCCCACTTTGGTACCCTTGGTACCTTTCCTCCATTTTTCTTATGTCCTGGTGCGACCGCTCTCCTTGCTTTTCACTGCAATCGCCAAGATTGTCAGGGATTTTGTCCAAATGATTATTTAAAAAATGTATGTAGTTTGATACTCATATTAACTCTCAATTTTTTAAAATTTTCACGTATTTTGGCGACTATTTCGAGATATTCCGTTTCTTTTTGGTTCCCCAAAATTTTTTGATAACTGATACAAAACTTGTCCAGGCATCAGATTCTATCATGTGGCTTGTAAAATTACAATCCTGGGTCTGGATTTGTGGACCATCAAAGATGCCTACTTTTAATTTTTCTATACTAAGATCAGGAAATGTATGGCAAATATATTTAAAAAAATCGCCACTCTTATTTAAGGCTTTGATGAACTGTTTCATTAGCCCAAGCTTAATATCAAGTGGTGGAAGAATGATTTTTTCGCGGTCTATTAATAATGGTTCATGAATGATGTTAGCTTTTCCCACAGTCATACTTTCTTTCATCGGCCATTCCTTTCTATTCCAGTGTTCTTCTTTTGCACGACTGTCCCAAAGAGAGGAAACAGGGGTATTTGGTGTATCAACTTTGCTGACCTAATAAAAAATTCACCATTTTTAAATCGTCGCATACTGACCGCTGATGTTGAACAAACGATTTTTTTCTAAAACAAATTTAATATTTGCGTATTCTTCCTTGAGTTTTCTGAGTCGCCTATCAGTATCGACCCTAATTTGTTACCATTATACAGTAACACACATTTCAAACTCCTTTTTGAGCTGGCCGATATTCCGGTAGATCCATAAATTTTAAAAGAGCAGGAACATTGTTACAGTAAACCAGATTATCTTCTTTACTGAAGTAAGGAAGAATGTTTTCCTCTCTAATTCGGTAAGATGTTATTTTTACGCCTGGCTGAAGGCAATGTTTTTCCTTAAGTCTGGAGGCAAGAGGTTCAGCTGATTTCTTTTATAAATTTAAATCGCGGATCAAGCTATTGAGCTCACCTTGAGAAAAATCCTGAAGTGTAGGGCTGCATCCTTCAAATTCACTTTCACTGTTGCTTTCATTTTGAGTTACTAACATTTCAATATCATCAGAGGTACCGTTTATAAGGGAGTAAATATCAGAACTGGCAAATCGTCACTATGTGGTATTGGTGCTTTAGCCGATTGTATATTAGGATAAACCCACTTGCGCTTTTTGCACCGGTTCATACCTCTCACATTTACTGCATCAAAGTAGAAATCATCAAGCTGATTACTTTTCTCATTCCACATCATCGGCACTACAGATTTAAGTCCTTTGCATCATCCATGCATCCAGTATCGGAGAGACTCCACACAAACTTTACATGCGGCACCAAATATTTATCCTACTTCCTAGGTTGTTTTCCAAGATATGCTTGGTAAGCTTGTTTTACGAAATCGTTAATATTTGTATGTATTTGTATGTATTTGTTGACAATATTTACCACATATATAGCAAAAGTTGTCGGGGTTGTTAACACATAGTTTGCGTGAAGAGTTCATTTTTTCCGAAATCAAAAAAACACAATAGTAAAATGATTCAAAAATTTTCCCGAATGCGATCCATCGCCTAGCTATTAAAAACTCAAGATTCCAAATCAAACTGCCCTGCTTCTACCTTTCGACACCTTATTTATTCTCAGCTAGGCCTGAAAATTGCTGTCCGTTGCTAATTGTCATTACTCTATTGTATTTTACTCTAACTATACTGCAGCTAAACCAGGAGCCGGCATATCTGTCATCTAATTTGTAGTCTATCCTACATCGCCGTTAATGCATTTTCTCGAGAATTGCGGCTATTTTGAACTGTCGGTTTATCTATCTAATTACTCTATCGTAAATGATATTTCTATTTACCTATACTTGGCTGTAGCTACCGAGCTATTATCGCCGAGTCGTCAAGAGGGCTTCTCAACCTTGAAGATATCGAAGGACCCCAGGTGGGATTTCTTGAGAACCCGAGCCAACCCAAATAAATTAACTACAAATCGAGTATTTACAATGATAGTGTATACTAAAATCACTGCCAAACCTAATGCCGCAGGAAATTTTTTTTTGTTCCCCAGTGTAATTATTGTTTGATTTTACTTTATTCATAGATATCGGATCTAAACAAAGGCAAATAATATTATCATTACATAAAATTACACGCGCCTATTTTTTTTCCAGTTGTAATTATAAACATATCCTTAAGAGGACTAAGAAAGGCTCAATTAAAATTACAGACGGCTTCAGACGCATGCACAGATTAATTGAAGTACCCATAACTTTTATAATTCTTTGAATTTAAGCTTAATATTTTATGAACGTAACCCAGACCTACTACGGAAAATTTAGTTATGAGATCCGCATTTTAATTTCTCATAATTATATTTGGATGTCTATAGAGACCCATTAACTATAGGTTTACAATAATCTCCTAAATTGATAAAAGTAAACTCTTCCTATTATCTGCAAAGAAGGCACTTGACCGAGATTTAAAAATGTATAAGATATGTTCCATGATAAATGGTTATCAACCATTTGATCACAAATAAAAATATGTAAGACAATTACAAAAAGAATATTTTTACATTGTTTTATTTAGTTCGGGAACTTTTTCTGTTTAGTCCGAATCTTGTAATCAATTTTTTACACACTTTAAGTGAACCGATTTTTCTGGAATACGGCACACATGCATAGTTTCGATGGCAATATAATATTTTCAGATTAAAATATGTGCAGTTATGAGGTTCTGATTTTACTGAAGTTAACGCCCCTTCACCCCCCTCCCGCAGAATTTAAATAAATTTTTTACCCTCGTCTGTCTAAATGAATTTTTTAAAACTTTGCACACACATTTTGCATGGTTTTCAAAAAGACTGGGGTCGATAATATTACACACAACATCATCAGCTGTGTCCATATTTTGTAGTTTACCTTTATCATCTGCAATTAGTCAGTCTAGAAGCCTGTAAGATTAGAATCTCCTTTATTGGTTCTAGTGGTATTCTGATGAATCCTTGGAACAAGTTTGAATCCATAGCTTAACCTTTTCTACCTAATTCATGCGCTGTTCGTTTCCTGATACATGACTGTGTGACCATTAAGTATCAAGCAGAGAGTAATTCTATCAACTAAAGTTCAGAAATTAAGTATTACGACATCGCTGAACTAATAATTGCGATTTGATAGTATTGGAATACAGTAAGTTTCATTGTGGTTCTATACTATACTAGCGTCATGTACTTACACAAAAAAATATGTTTTCAATCATTAGAGGAAAAATTTTATATTTTGTAGAAGTCGTTTCTCCTTAATTATTGAACCTTGAGCATATTAATTATTGTAGATCAAATTAAAAAGAAGAATCGAGACTTTCCATTTTGTGGTACAAAAGGATTAAAAACTTTATGACAAAATTTTGAAATTTTAATTTAAAAGCATCAGAAATTTCAGAAATGTTGAAGGAATTTCATACGTATCGTATATCCGCCCTGTGATTTTCAAAGTACAACCTCATGTTTGTTCCCAATTGAATATGCCATCTTTTACCTTTTCTTCTCCCTCAAATATATTAATTATAAATCACTACTTTTTAAGTGCTTAAGGTTTTAATTACTTCACCTTGTAGAGTTTGCTTTCATCTATTGAAATTTACGGAAGATCACTTTATGCGATAAAGTTTGTCACTATGGGTTTTAATAATGTCAGTAAGTAATACCTATATGCAATGTAGGTATATAATGACTTTCTAATTTAATTTTAAAATTAAATATTTTAGCAAGATCAAATCAATCATTTATACAATTTTGTTTACTTCTATATAAATTATTAACTGAAAATAAAACAATGTGAGACTCTACTATATGTATAGGTAAATTGGGAATCAGTTTTACACAACTTAATCTATAAAATAGTTTAAGCAAATTTTCTAAATGCATTACCTATATCTATTGCATTTCTACGGTAATATGTGCAATCATTAAAACCAATTTAAAATGAAAAATCTGCTTGAAAATTGTCCTAATTTAATGCTCCCATAACTTGCTCTCATTCTTCCGACTATGGCTTTTGGCAATCACCCAAAACCAGCCTGCTCCATCCTTATTGATTTTCTATACATACCTAACGGCGATAAAATAGAATATGTAATCCGGCCAAGGAAACTTCTTTCAACAATAATAATAAAAGATCCTTTCACTGTGTATATTCTATCCTCAAGCCTACTGAGAATGTGTTAAATCTATAGGGAGTTTTCTAAGAAATTGCACCACGATTAGAATATTTTCATCTCATTAAAGACTCTGCGGTGTTGTCTGTCTGAGACTATAGAGAAGAAAATATAATTCCCGGAAGGTGAAATGACTTTATAGTTCTTCACAACGATTAAAGTGGTCTAATCCCTTGGATAATAGGATTCAACCTTGAGAGTAAGTCGATCAACTGTGCATCATAAGACTGCCTTGAGCTTGAATATAAATATAAATATTCAAAAGATTTTGCGATTTTTCTTCTGTCCAACATCATTCATCATGATCCGGCACTACAAGTGACTGATTGTACGAATAATAATAATAAGAACAAGAAGAAGATGAAAAAAAAAGATGACTTCTTCCGGTCATCGCTAGCAGCAGCAAGCGTGAGAAAATGTCTTCATGAAATTCTTATCAGCTATTATAATACTGATGTAGCATAATCGGTCAGTGCATCCAGAATCCAGATCCAGATTATATTTGAAAGATGAAAGATACCCAAAGACTTTTTTTTGTTTATTTTTTTTTTATTGCATGCAACCTCTAAGGGCAATTTTCGTGTAAAGTCCTCCGTTTTGCTCCCATGCCTGAACTAACTATGGAAGAGCACCCAAGGATTTCATTGTGACGCAAAATGCATAAAATTATCCGTTCGTTGCTTGTCTTGTCTGCGTTAATTCGAATCAAAGATGAACATCTGCTGGACCGGATTTTCGATATTTTTTTTTCCGTCATCTCCTCGGAAACTGAGAAAACAGAAATTAAAAAGATTCTCTAGATAATAGCGTAATTGTAATGAGTCTTTGCTGATGAAATTTAAGTCAGGGATGAAACTTTTGCTTCCTTCTTAAGTTCTTCTTAGAGATGAGTTCTGATGGTTTGTGGATGCTGGGAATAATGTAGTTTTTGTTTCTGTTGCATTGTCGGTACCGTTTATCATTCTAACTATATCAGCACAGATAGGCATCGGTAATATAGGGTTACAAGAGAATTTATCTTTAATTGGTGATTCTGAGAATGAAAAAATAAAAAAAGATAAAATGGAGTAATATATTTTTTATGTATGTTTTAATTTGAGGAATAAGGACTGGAACGAAAAGTCTTGTCGTCACATAAACTAAAAAAACTCCGTTAATTTTTAAGATATTTTTTAATTCAATTTTAAATTTCAATAGTTTATAATGTTTTTAAAATTGTCTGTAACACAAAATTTTTTATTTTTTATTTTTAGAGAATTCCTTAACTTTTTCAAGAATACGTTCCATCAAGTTCATAATAACCTCTTTAGTCACCAATTTTGACTGTTTAAGCCATTCCTTTTTGAAATCTTCCATGGTTTTCGTTGCTTTACCTTCTTTTCGTAACTTATGCTTCACTAGCGCCCAATACCGTTCGATTGGTCGAAGTTCAGGTACATTTGGTGGGTTCACTTCTTTTGGCACAAAATCGATATTGTTCTTATTGAACCACTCAACGGTGTGCTTTGCATAATGACAGCTAGCTAAATCAGGCCAAAATAATATAGAGCGTCTATGCTGTCTTAAAAATGGTAGTAACCTATTTTTCAAACAATCGTTGACATAAGTTTTTGGATCGATTGTCCCTTTTGTGAAGAACGGCCTGCTCCTGAGGCCACATTGACAAATGGCTTGCCAAACCATAATTTTAGGTCCAAATTTTTCCATTCTAATTGACTTTTCTTCATCAGGAACTACTGTACCAGCTTTAACGGTATAAAATTGGGGGCCTGGTAGTGTCGAAAAATCCATTTTAAAATATGATTCGTCATCCAAAACAAGACAGCTGTCAGAGTTCTTTAAAATTCCATTGTAGAATTTTCGAGCTCGCAAAATTGCTTTCTCCAATTGTTCCTTGCTCCTTTTTGGCGATTTTTGCTTTTTATACGTCTTCAGCTTGTTTCTTTTCTTCACACGTTGAATCATTGTGTGACTTGTTTTCAATTTTCGAGCGATATCGCGTATCGATGATGATTTGTTCAAATCAATTTCCCTCAAGACACGTGACTCCATTTTTTTGTTAACTGGACCTGTTGGACGACCCGATTTTGTCTTATCCTCTAAAGGCAGAAGATCTTTAACACTTTTTATAACGCGCTGAACTGTTCTAACCGACACTCCTATCTCTTTTGCAATACTTAGCTTAGATTTAGTTTTATTTTCTTTATAAATTCGCGCAATCTCCTTCCGCAATTTTTCTTGTGAAGCGGCCATTACGGTGATTTTCCAAGACTGAACCATTCGAACTGTTTTTGTTCCACGGCATACTTGTGGCTTCTGAGAAAATTGTATATCACAAAAAAATTTGCTGTGCTTTTAGTGTTATACTACATGATTTGGCGACAATACTTTTCGTTCCAGTCCTTATTTTAAAAATATTCACTTTTGTTTAATTTAAACACTTTTAATGGGATCGTAGTTGATTGTAAATGGCTGAGAATTAAGAGGGTTCTATAACTTTGATATTCTGTAAATTAAAGGAACACCTGAAAAAAAGTACTATCTGTTTTGAAAATAACGAAGTAGCTCTTCATGGAAAATGGATCGAACTAAGGGGTGCAAATTTGTGGGAGCCCATTTGCTCTGGATGCAGTGTTGGTTAAATCAAGACCAGCCTTGAGGAATTGACTACACGCACAAGGTGACTCTATGCTGGGTACCTGGCTACCTCCCAGGCAATATATCGAGTTTCAATTACCGGCGTTCATTCAGCGTATTTTTATAATATTTATATTTTCTCTCTTGGGGGTTTTTTGAGGACTGAATTAGATATGATAGGAAAAGGGATTTGAACAATTACTTCCTTAAATGTAAATCCTTACCTAGTTCACAAATTAAACCGCTTTTAAAATACAAATACTCAAAGTTTTCATAATTTTAATTATTTCAATCCGATTAGAGTAATATTTGGAGAGAGAGTTATTTCAAGAATTTTTGAAAATCAAATTAATTTTTTTTCGATTTTCATTTCAATTCAATTTGGGGAATTTTATGTTCAAAATCGTGAGAAAGCATATATGTCTTTGAACGTTTACAAAAATTGTTTCAAGGGAAGGCGGGTCAACAGGAATTTAACAGAGCTCGAAATTTCAAATTAGTAAATTCATAAAAATCATTGTTATTTCTGAAATTGTTATTTTGGAGATGATAGAATTTGTAGAGGGGATGCACACTAACTGAACCTTCAAGAAATATCGAATTTCGAAAATTACCCAAATAAAATTCTGGATTTTCGAAAATATTGCCTGATTTTTCGTTAATTGATATTACGCATTCAGTAGGATCTTGATTTGAAGCTGTAATCTTCATCCATAAGGATTTAGAAAAATATTTAATATTTATTTATTATAGTTTTTTTTCCCCTTACCAGAGTAACCTATGTAGGTACACCAGGAGAAATTTCTCTCCAACAAATTTTTAGCTTACCAACAATGTCATATTTTGACTTAATTAAGACAATTAATACAAAAATTTAATTCAAACGATCAAAATACCTACGAATTACGGAATAAAGCATGTGGAGCACACAGCAGTATGGACTGTGTCCTTTGCTAGACCTGAGACAACTTCCATCTAGATGTGCAAAACCTCACAAAAACGCGGTCCAACTAAAACGAGCTAATGGCCCTCTAATAGAAAGCTCTACACATTCTGTCTCTCTCTTGCTGTAGTATGCCACATAAATTCTTCGTAATTATAGCTTTCTTTGGTTAAATAAAAAGTTAAAGAGATTACAAAAAGTGATCCGAGTTCATATGGAGATTTTCATATCTAGTTGTAAGTTGTCTAGACTAAGCTAAGAGCTTTCGCTCGAAAACTGAATGCCTCCGTTCTAATCAAAATTAAAAGAGGAAGTTATCAATTTTTTTTTTAAGAAAGTTTTATAAATTAAACCTAAACCCCCTTTAGAAAGCTTAGAAACCAAACATAAAATTACTGATCGAAAATTTTTCGATAAAGCATTGTTTTAGACAATAGGGCAATAATTTACATTTATTATCTCTTAGGACTTCAATGGGGCATCATGAATTAGTGAGACCGTGTATTTTTCATCATGGGTTTTTGGGAAATATCTCCCAGGGATTTAGAGTCTGGATCATGGAGCAGGCGGCACGGCATCACACCAGTAGATAGATACAATTCTCTTAATATTCTCATTTTCATATGATCGCGACGAGAGCTTTATTATACATATATATCTACCTACCAAAAGTTAGAAGCTATTTATAACCATTTATAATCACCTTACCTTCAATGGGAATGGAGGGAGACCTATATATGAAAATGTTATCTATTGTAGTACTTAGTACTATTTACTTGAATACGTATGCAAGGCCTATTATTTGATTATTTCATGAACGATAAACGGTCGTTGGATTTGATCAATCAGTTCTTTTTCAAAATATCGTTGTTCATAAAAAAAAAATATCAGTTGAAACATACGTTCATTCCTATCACTTAAATATGTACCTACATACGTACATACATAAATGGTTAAAGTTTCAAAAATGCAACTATACAAATGCAAAGCAATTTTATACAACGATATGTTCTTTTATTTTTCTGTGAATCTTGTATTGAATTGACATCAATGGTATGCTACATACATATGTGTGTAGCATAGAAATTCCAATTTATTTTAATCCTATTTCACATTTCGATATCATTCCAGGGTTGAGCAAAATTTATTTTCATTCGCCTTTTATTGCGATTTATTTTTCACATTAATTTCCCAATTTAAAATAAACATTTTATTGACAAAGTCATGAAGTGAAAGCTTCGTAAAATATTTATTTATTTCTTTTCATTTTTTTTCTCTCTCCACCAAAAACTAATTTTTGTGAATTAGGTCAACTCAGATAATATAATAAAATATATTATTCAATTTTGTTAATTTTGTGTTAGATTAATTTTTATTATATACATTAAATATTTTCGTTGAATATTATATAAATTAAAACTAATTTGATATTATTTTCATCTTCTTGTGAGTGGGTGTGTAACTAATGAATTCGTTAAAAGGGAATAAAAAATATTTTCATGCATAATTTAACAAAATCTTACTGTTCAATGAAGAGTAGATACTCGTACATTTGTCTGTAGATACGTCTGTATGCATATAAATTATACTAGCAATAGAATTGCATCTTACACAACATAATTACACAGAAAACCTGCACCAGAACTGCATACTATAAGGACACAGTTGGTGTGACAAATCAATCCACAATGCGGATTTTCTGTAAAAATCTTTTCAATAGAAAATGTCAGCATTATTTGAAAATTCCTTATATTTTCATGTAGAATCTGCACATCTGTTACGTACATATGTACTTACATATATATATATATATATATATATATATATATATATATAAATCGATGAAAAGTTTTTTTTTCCTTAAGTGAATTGTTCTTATGGTGCTGGTGAAAAGTATTTTAGAAATTGCTAGAAAAATAAATGAAAAGGAAGTTCAGTTTCATATTTGCAGCTGACAACTGCAACACGTGCAGCTTAGTCCAAAGAAAGTCGTACATTTCTTTATATATATATACATTTCCAAAGATTTGTGAAATGATTGAAGTACTTTTCGAAACTAAACGATGTAAATGCAATTAAGTAATGTTTGTCTTACTCATAGTAAATAAGAAAAGCAACTATCTTGTATACCGGAAATCGGGTAAAATCGGATAAGGAATCACTAGTAAACAGCAGTTAGTTGAATGCAACGCAGTACCATATTTTTGTAAATATAAAACAAATGTAGTGCATTTTGTATAGTTTTACAATAACTTGGAATTTTTTTTAAATATCAGTTTCTTGTTGGTTTGTCATATTTTCATCTGATTCCTCCATATTCATATCCATCATATCTTCAAAGGATACACTAATATATAAATCAGGAATCAGCAGGAATCAAGAAAAATTTAATCAGCCTTTCAACATCTTCTTTTGACTGTTTTTGTACCATGTTTTGAGTTTGAATTTCAAATTCGGATTTTGCGTGTAGGACATAAGTATCGCCAATTGATAACTGGCTCCACAGTATCTTAAATTTTGTGATATCCTGGGCGAACCTATTCAAAAAGGAATTGTTACTTGGTGTCCATCAGGCGTTTTGATTTTGCTTTATAATCAAAATTATTCCAATTATCGCCAAGTTCAAAAGCAGCTTCATGCTCTTCTAATAGATTGTACTCGGTTCATGAAATTTTGTTTTTCACCTATACATTTTTTTCTATTCGATCCAAGACGCTATCGGGTGGCATGTAGGTAGCTGTTTTCCAGAAA
Source organism: Dioctria rufipes (assembly GCA_963924295.1). NCBI lineage: Eukaryota > Metazoa > Arthropoda > Insecta > Diptera > Asilidae > Dioctria > Dioctria rufipes. The sequence continues at coordinate 10,270,841 of OZ002745.1, forward strand.
GTACATTAAAACACTACGACAGTTGATGCAGCACCAAGAGTATGCAAAATGGCTAAGTCGGTATTTTAAAGATTCTATATAGTCATTAATACAAATAACAATACGAAACAGCTTAGCATCGTCAGCATAACACAGAGTTTTACAGTTATATGAAGGAAAAATCAAATATCATTAGGTTTATTCAATGAAAAGACCGGGTAAACCTAGGGTACCCTAGTGCTACACTATCTTGTTTTTTTAAATTTTCATTTTTCTTGGGGTAAGAATTTGACATTTGTCACTTGATAACTGTCATTTGATAACTGTCACTTGAAATTCGTTGTTGATTGGGGCGCCTATAAATTACCTCTTAAAGAAAAATTAGAAGAAAAGAAATAGAAAAATTACTAGAGCATATTTTATTTCTCTTCACCCATTTTACAAATAATTTTTCACAATTAATTATAATCAGGAGAAATGTCATAACATTTTTACCCTAACTTCAAAAACTTGTTCGATGAGTGCACAAAACCCTCGGTAAACATATTAATATACAAGACACAAAAAATTCGAATAAGGACTCTGCCTTGGGGTACCTAGGCTAGAAGGATTAACAATTGCCGATGACAAAGTTTCACGAAACCCTATGACTCCGATTGAATATAGAATTGACTGGAGATCCACATTCAATAACAGTAATATTATGGTGAACTCAAGCAAAGTTAGTAGTAGTAGTGTTGAATAGAGCTTAAAAACAATTGAGAGTGGAAAAATACGACATCACATATGACAAATATATTTATAGTTCGTTATGTCGTTTTTGCTTTCTAAGATAAGATAATTATTTATTAGTACAAATATACTTTCATAAACATAATTTCTAAGTTACATACCAATTCATTAAACAGCTCAATTGTTAGCATATTGCACATATTTCATCTTAAAAATCTTAAAATTACATACTTTTTCTTTTTATTTCTAGTAGTAGTTTGTTAAAATTATGAAATCCTTTATGTATTAGTGAATTTTGCCTCCCACTTCTATTAAATTATCCTTATCGAATATTTACATCTGCTTCTTTCAAGTTATACGGCTGAACATCTGATACCATTTTAACTGCGATCTTATAAAAGATAAGAAAGCCATTCTTTTCTTATTTTTTTTTCTCAACGTACATATATATTTTAATTTTACATATAATGTAACCGCCAAAAGCGTTTCGTATTATCAGGGCTCTTGTTGTACAACAATTTTTCACTATCAATTTCTCAGTCGTCATACTATTTATGTGCATAAATTTAGTTTTTTTTTTAAATATTTGATTCAGTTTATTCTTTCTAGGACATTCCCTTAATTCATTTAAATCCATTATTAAATTGGTAATGATTCCATCTACATCTTTACCAGTCACAAACATCAACAAATCATCAGCAAAAAGTCTAATTTTTGAATGTCTAACGCACTCTTAATGTGGTTATATATACCAAGAACATTAATGTCCCCAGCACTGATCCCTGTGGTACTCCCAATTTTATTTCACCTGCCTCCCTCTAAATAGCTCCGAAACCATCTGTACCTCCTTGTGCCCCGTGTATATAATATTTTTCAAGCAGTGTAGAGAAAAAGTCACAGGATAGGGAGAGGTTTAATTATAGAGCACAGGGACAAAAGAATTGTTATAATATTTTAGGAAAGAGAGTGGAATACTATCCGGTAAGAGAAGCATCCATAGATTTTGTATTTAGGATTTTCTATAGGTCATGACTCATTATTCCTTATAAGTAAAGTAAGGTGAAATAACCATGATCATATTAACATACATACCTAATCCTAGTTCTCTTCCGCGACAAATTTATGTAAATAATTTCGATTTTCTTATATTGGCATATATCGCAATCCATTCCATATTAGAAATTTTGAAACATCTTCAATAGGTCAAAAGGATAGGTACATAAAAGATTCGATGCATTATGCATTATTCCATAGTTATATCTTTAAAATTCTTAAATATGTACATAAATATAAAAGTTTTTAACTACAACTAAAATCGGGGAGTTTTAAAGAAATAAACTTTACAACTAACTAACTAATATTCATGTACATACATAATGTATGTATGGAATGGCGTAAAAGTTTTTTTATACTTTCTAGAAAACATTTGCAATTTCAATTTGAAATTAATATTTCAATATAAAATTTTCCGCAGCAAGAAGCAATTTAAAATCAAGTAGTTATACTACAATTCTAAAGTGAACTTTAATGTAAAACCGCTTAGGGAAATTTAATCACAAATGTTTCTTTATAGTTGCTTAAAAGCTTTCTGTCATCATCACTCTTTCATTTTTTAACTTAACGACTTCAAAAAACTCATTCCTGGTATAGTAGAAGTAAGAAAAGATAACTTTAAGTAGCAAGTACAAGCGATGACGACAAAGCCGGGATTGCTCATTTAATCTGAAGCTCACTCAACTTTCATAAGTACACTTGAGAATTCTCACCTAGTCCCACGGTAAGTGGATGTCTGGAAGTTTACCCTTTTCCACTTCACAATTTTCCCTTATTAAGAACGCTTACTGGAGAGAGAGTAAGAATATTCGAATAACGTCTTTTACTTGGAATAGTTTAATAAATTTCTGGGCCGCCTTAATTCAACTGCTTATTTTGTATTATATACCGTACTCTACCTATACATATACATAAATATAAGGTACATATATAGAGTTAATTAGTTACAATTCTTCCTGTAGAATGTAGGTATGTATGTATACCTCTTAAGTAAGTCAGACCGCATAATTGACACTCATCAGAATGTTCATCAAAATTTTACAGAGATTTTATGTAATGTCTTTAGTTAAGCGATTACATATAATTTGATTTCAAATTTGGTTAAGTTTAATCTTTAGAAAGTTCAAATTGGTAAACTAATTTCTTACTAAAAACTTGATTTAATCTTTTGAACTTGAACCCTTTTCTACCGAAATTCTTAATTAATTTATGAATTCAATTATTAGATTCTTTTTCTTTTTTTAACCGTGAGAACTTCTCTCTATGAAATTTTTACTTTTTATTTTTGAAATATTTTTAAGAATTTTCATTCTTTTGTGCATTTTGGTTTTATCATAACTTTGTTCCTAGTTCTACATGTTTATGTTGAATTTAATATTTTGAAAGTAGATAGTCGAAAAATTATTTCTCATAAAAAATCAAATTAATGGCTAATCGAAATAACCAGATAAAATTCGAATCGTTTGCCTTTTGGTTCTAATACGTACCATCTAGCATACCAAATTTGGTTTTGGAATAGCTGTTGAATCACTTCCTCACATATAGATTTTTGTCTACCCACAGAACAAAAATGTTTCGATTTGAATTATAGCTACAGTATGCAGTGTTGTGTTGGCATTCAATACACATAAAATTGGCATGCTGCAGACAAAGCAAGAATATAAGTTAAGGAAGTTTCATAAGCTGACGTTGCACAAAACTATTTGAATAATGCTGAATTCAGAATTAGTGTGGTAATAAAGAGCATTTGCAAAAAGCTCTAGCTCGTTAAGATTATTAATTAATTAATCGCTCCATACCAATATACCTATATGTAGTCAAAAGTGGAAATCATTCTAGAGGTATTGCGCTTCATTTAAAGTGTTTCTGTAGGGTAATGAAATTTATAGTTTGTCAGGGTAAGGCATATGTAACTACGTCATTCTATGAATTGCTATGAAGGGCAAACATTATCAATATGTGATGAGCTGCTTTATATCGATCGAAGTGCAATGCATTCGAAGGGCTCGGCTGGTTTAAAAATGGAGATAAAAGGTGATTAAACTTTGCGATCAGAACTTAAATGGGTTATTGTTCTAACCCTTCTATCTTCTTAGATCAAGCCAGTCTTCATGACTAAGATTAAAAGTACCAGCTCACTAGAGTTCAGCTTTGGTTTACCTAAATTTGCTCTGATACATTTAACTATTTCTGCTCATTCACACAAGATATTTAAAGCAGTCTCATCATCCTCGAGAGTTTGCAAGTATGATCAGTGCCAGCGCTAATAGAGTCAAAAGGCTTCTTCAATTGACAGTAATTGATGACCATTTTCTCTAGGGATTAGCTTTTTTAACCCGTTTATTAGGCTTTTACTAATAAAATGTATCAAGGCAGCCTTGTCGGGGTGTTGGAATTGAGATAAATTTCATTATATCACATAGTAACTATGTATATGTTTATGACTTGTTGAAATATGTCTTAAGACCTCGCTACAAGAGTTACCCATGGTTAGTTACGATCACAACATTATCAGCTATCATGTAATGTGGAATTTTGTGTATGGGTTTGTTTTTTTGCTTAATTTACTCCCTCATCATGATTAATAATAACAGTGACTACGCGCTTTTTTAAGTAATGAATGCGCAGATGCATCAAAAATAAGTATTTTTTAAGAGTCTTTCGTGTGTGCTAGGGAGGCGTTGCCTAAACTTTTTTGTAAAAATCCAGGAGGTGATGAAGCCCTGCAAGAAAAGACTACCAAAAGTACAAACACCTGCATTAAAAAATATTTACTGATGTTAGTGCGATTGCATACTATCTTATGAAACTGTAAATATCGGGGAATTTTTCAGGTAGTGTTAACGGAAAAATTAACCAGAATGTGACGACGAAGGGTGTCGCTAAATATATATAAGAAGACAAATTGTAAAATTATCAGATTTAATAACTAGATAAATAAGCAGTAGTGCTTGCCCCTCATCGTATTTTTTTTTTTAACCAGAAAACTAACCTCTAAAAGTACTGGATAATTAACTGGTTAATTAACCAGTAGTGTGCTTGCATGGAGGAGATATCGAGAGGAGCAATTAATTGTAAAGGATAGGAAGGAGTAAATAAAATTCATTGTTTTGAAAGTAGGAAAATTTATATAGTATAATTCATATATTATATATTTGTTTGATAGATAAAATCCTTGAAGTGTTTTTTGAAGATATGAATGGGTTATAATCATAGGGGATAATGTTTAGGGGTTATAGGGTGATTAATAAAATAGGAATAAAAAATATGTAACCCTTTCTATCTTCTAAGCAACACCCTGTTTCAAATAAAATGTTTCGTTCATCTCTTCATCCTCTATTAGCGCTTCAATTACTGCAGAATTGATACAGATCACCCTGTATATAAAGTGCTTATTCTGAAAATATCCTTAATAGGCAATAGATTTTTGGTTTATTGAAAGTTATACAAATGTGTCGTTGCAGTCACCTTATAAAGAATTCACTATAAAAGCTAGGTAGAATTAGCTTTAGCTTAAGTTGAGCTTAAAGCAATTGAATTGGATTGCCTTAAGTTTTAGTTTAGTTAAAACCTTTTGAATATGAAAACTGTAATTGTTCACTTCAATATAGATTTCACCAATATATTGGATATACAATGTGTATTTTCGAAACTTGATCAAACGAAATGTGCGGATACTAGACACTTAGACAAACAAAAAATTGAATGGCAGGGGGGCGGGTCCACATCAACCGTTTGGGAGTTACAGGCTGATTAAAAAAAAAAAGCTAGATTTTCACATAACACCCGGTATTTTAAAAACTACAGGACGTATGGTCACCATCAAAACCTCGTTGCATGCAGAACTTCATGGCCTTTTCAACAACTGCCCAACCAGCCTCATACCCCTCTCTCATCAAGGATTATGGTTATCTAAACTAAAAATTTCGGATTTTTTTACTGCTATTTTAATTTCATTTCTATTGTTTTTGCAAAAAAGTCCTTAACATAACTTTTTTTTTATAAAAACTGTAGACTCTCCTCTTTAAGTTGACCTATTACACTCTATGTGTTAACACCAGTCTTTAAACAGTTATTAACTCATAACCTATTCAGGTCACACCGAAATTAGACGATATTTTTTAAAATGACGAGAATAGGTTTGAAAATAGATTTGAGAATAGGTTAAGAGCTAATAACTCTTATGGTACAATAGGTCAAATTAAAGAGGAACGTCTATAGTTTACACTTTTTATAAAAAAAAGTTATGTTAATGACGTTTTTGCAAAAATAATAGAGGTCAAATTAAAAAAAAAGGTAAGAAAATCCTAAATTTTTATTTTAGACCGTTATAACTCCTGAGACGAGTGGGGTACGGAGCTGGTTGACCATGAAGCTCTGCATACAATGAGCTTTTAACTGTGACCGTACGTCCGTAGTTTTTAAGATACAGGGTGTTATGTGAAAGTCTAGCTTTTTTTCTTAATCACCCTGTAACGCTCAAACGGTTGATGTGGATCCCCCCTCCCTGCAATACAATTTTTTGTTTGTCTAGGTGTCTAGTATCCGCACATTTCATTTGATCAAGTTTCGAAAATACTCATTGTATATACATAAGTGTGCACAAATAAAGGTAGTATGCAAGGATCAATAAACACTAATTGAATTTTACTCAAGAAATGAAATAGTCTCATGTACGTTGCTCATAATGAAGTTTCAATTAAATTTCAATAAATCTCAACTAGTTTTGCGTCTTGCAAAGTAGATACAGTATGTCTAGCTCCTTTATTATACAGTCAATGGAAACTAGCGCTATTATAGTTATATGATTAGGGATGACATTACAAATAATTGCAATTCACGTTACTATGTGCTGTCACAAGATTATTTTTGTGTGGTTCTTATTATTTTACCCATATAGCATAATTATTATATTTGATATAAGGACAAAGTTTAGATGGACAAATTAAAATTCATTAAAAAAAAATCCATTATAGTATAATCTTACTGCAATAAAAATGGCTCGTAGAGTATTCATTCGTGTTGAGCATATTTAAGAGTTTCATAGAATAAAACTTAGCAGCATTGCAGGCAGGATATTTTCGTTTGCATGCAATTTTAGCTACATCTCTAGTTTTCCAGTAATCGTGAAACTAATTACACCTGCTCTGAGCAATTTCAGTTCAAGCATTTTTTTTTTCTTTCTTTCTTTTGCCCAGTTTATATGCGCTTCTAGATAAAATGGCATAGGAAAGTGTTACAAATGAAAACGTGTTTCTAGCTTTGAAAATGGAAACTTAATTAGATTTTCTACTGTTTTTTTTTTGTTGGTTTGTTTTTGTTTTAATTCAAATGAGCATAATTAGAGGCAAATTTTTTAAAAACCTTCTGTTTTATTTTTGATCTTCTAAAAGGAGAAAATACTAATGTGTGCCGTTATTCGGTTTTCTTTAAGGTTGCAAAATTTTTATAATTAGGATTATGAATTGAAGAAATGTTATCTAGTTGAATAACACACAAATTTGTCATATTTTATAACAAATTGAGAATTTATTTATCTATTTATAATTTAAAATTTAAAATTTTATTCTTATTGTTTTCTCAATATATCAAGGCCCAGATACTTTTAATTTGAAATTATAACTGAGAGTTATATTTAAATGTATGTAGTTATCCAGTTTATAGAAAAAGTGTCTTGATAGGGAACATTAAAAATAATCAAAACCCTTATTTACTCTCTAAATTATACAGGCTGTCCTGCAATTTATAGGACATACTTGAAGTTATGATTGTAAATCACATTTGCAATCGAAAAATCTCCTATAGGTAAATTTTCGATATCACAGTTTGTGTTTGTTTTTGGGAAGATTGAGTAGATACCTTACAATGCATTGATCATGACTTAGGCTCATTATGAAAATATGCTTACATAATCCTTTTAAAAAAATATACCACTTCATTGTTTGATTGGTAATAAATTGTAAAAATATGAATTGATTGCTAGAAATGGAGACGTAAAATTACAGCTGTAAACAATATTGTTTTCCTAAAAAAATGCAAATTGAAGTGAACTGTTTCTTATACTTGTTTTTCAGGACAGACAAAAACAAGCTACATCTATTTCTTGACTGATATGCACACAACAAGGTAGTGCTGCCATATGGTCACACTGATAATCTGCAAATATCTTAAGTGGTAGAAGATTTTCTGCGTAGCCATATTTCTATTTAAGAGCGATAGCTGAATTCAGGAAGTCGAAGAATATTTCCAAAAATCCAACCATGCTATTTATTGAAGATTTGAACCAGGAATTATTTGCTAAAATACATTTGATTGCTAACCATCCATTTAAGCTGTTGAATTCTACTGAATGTAATATAAGTTGATTCAAATCAATCAAATAAAATGATTGTAAAATTTCGAACGCAATTTTCAACTCCAAATTGTAACTCTTTTTATTTGTGTGTGGAAGTTATTTTTTTGTTTCTAAACTGTAGAGAAAAGTTCGACAACCACATACCTACCTATCGACCAATGCTTAAATATTTCAATACTCCCAAGTAATATGAGTTTAGAATTCCAATTAAAAGTTTCACCAGGAAAATGAACACACATCTATTTCAAACGAATCATACCCAATCGAGGCTTTTATCATGTTTTTGGAAGTTAAAAACATGTCATCTCTGTATACCTAGAGAGTAGTAGCTTTCAGCAAATAGAGCGACAGAATATCTAATACGTTCCTTGCTTGCATTTTCAGTTAGCTCGGGATATATTCGCATTTAGTCAAAGGTATACCTCATATTTGGTTTTCATCAAAGCTCCTATCCAACATAGTGACGATGATGACTTCATCAGAACGTAGAATGGGAAAATTAATTCCAGTATATTTCCACTTACATGCACCATAGTGAGAGATTTCCAATAAATATTGACATAGAGAGTTGCTGCTATACGGTTAGCTTAGCCGATGTGCTGCTACTGTAATCATAAAATGTACGAATGAACCTTTTCATTATTATTATTGGCGACTAGTGAGAGACAGAAATCATAAAAGAGGTCATGAATGCAGACGGGATACTATTTTACACGTTCTTTTGTTGAAAAGCGGATAATAGAAATGCATTTGCAGCCAAGAAATTTCTTTCTTCTATTTATGTATGTGACCATGGATTTTATCGACTTTGATCTCATAAACATAAAGGTGGTCACTGTTGGAAGAAAATTTTTTAAATTTTCCACCACATTTCTTTGATAATAAATACATGTTACAATTTTTCTTTATTTATTTATTTATTTTTTCTTTGCGGAGAAATTGTAAGGCTTACTACATGCATTTGAACTATATCTCAACTCCTTCATTCACCCTCTTAAAGTATAAAAGTATTTGAACTTTCACTCCCGTACTGAAGACGAGACGACGACGTCTACGACAAAACAAACTTGTCGATATATCATCGTGGTTTTTCAGTTATGTGAAATCTTTATAAACATATTCTTGTTCCAAACAAGATTTTCACGGCATCATGGTTTATGCGATATAATGAAAATTTTGTCGTTAATAAAATTTGACACGTATTTGGCATTTTGAGGTAAAATTCAATTTTTCATTTTATGTACATACAACGGAAAAAGAAATTTGGCAATTTTCTTATACATAAATAAGTTGAATGAATGTCAGTAAGTGGTTTATGATCTTCACGGGATAAAAAATGAATTGTTGTCATAGGTTAAACAATTTTTTTTTTTAAATCTTTTTAAATATGTTGGTTGACACCTTACATATGCTCTGTAATGTAACTGACATAGCACATAAGATGCCTTGACCTACGTGCTTAGAATCTTTCATCCCTCTGCCTGCAAAAACAATCAATTGCCCAGGCATTCTAAAGGGGAGCGATATAAGCGAAGTGAGACACGTTAAGACAGTATACCTACTGAAAACATGGTATGCGAACCATTAAATGCCTATGCGAGAGTAGAAAATTATAAAAAATTAACCGGAAGTATAAGTGTATAGATAAATTTGTGGAAAAAATATTAGAAATCCAGACATGATCATATTGTTTTTAATCAGATGCAAACATTGAACGTAACGTTTAGTTCTCTGTGACACATCCAATCCATTTATATGCACAAATGATATTGCAACAAGGTGAAGAACGGTAGTGATCGCAGCATTTCATAGAATTGATGATCGTTATTTCGAAATAACGTACATATAGTATTGTTTATTAATAGTGGCTTTTCGTTTAAGGTAACACTTGAAAAATCCAATCTATAAAAAAAAGCTATAGAAAAATCATGTACATACTTATGACTTATTCGCATTAGTAAAAAAAAATTGCGTTCGATAATTTAATACTTTGAGGCTTTTGAAGTCATTTAAACAATCGATTGTTACGTAGAAATAGGGCTGTCATCTCTGAAATCATGAAACTAGAACAACAAGTTCGAAAGCCCCGGATTTGTTAGCATAAAGCCCGGACTTCATTCCAAGATAATGTTTCTTATTATACTTACTAATGAAATGGGTTCAAATTGCTATACCCTGTCTTCTTTAGGGCTCCGTACCCAAACAGTAACAACGGGAACCCTATTACTAAGACTTCGCTGTCCGTCCGTCACCAGGTTGTATCTCATGAACCGTAATAGGTAAACAATTGAAGTTTTCACAGACTTTGTATTTCTATTGCCGCTATAACAACCAATAATAAAAATTAAATAAATTTAAAAATTAAAGGGGGCCCCATACAAGAAACGTGATTTTTTCGGCGTTTTTTTCCTCGTTTTATTCTCAATCTTATTATTATCGTAAGTAGGCATTATTTTTTCAAATGACAGCATTATTTTTTACATGACGCCTACTCTCATTTGAAAAAATAAATAAAAAGTACATAGTGTTAAATTTTGTACGATGGTATGGAACCCTACGTGCGCGAGTCCGACTCGCATTTGGGCGGTTATTTTATTTATTTACTATAAAATTAGGCAGTAAAAAACAGTAAAATAGTAGAACAAAATGATGCCAACGAAATAAAATAAATCTCTCTTCCATTTAGGAACAAAAAAAAATCTTCTTAAAGTTTAAGATACAATTTTACTTCTGTAGTAGTATTAACTAAATAAACTAAAATCAACTTATTACATTTTATACCATTCACTCTTCTATATAGCCTTCAAAACAGCAAGGAAACTGTTTTGAAGATGGAAGAATTAATAAAAATCAACACAATAAATCGACGAAACCGTTTGTGTGTTCAGGGAGTTTCTGTTTTTCGTCCACTGTTGAGAAATTAGTGAAAACATTCCCTATATGTTTGTATTATGAGCTAGTATTCTAAAAAATACTATGCAATTTTGAAAAATCGATATTTTTAAAAAATTAAGCCAAAGTTGATTTGCCGTTAAAAGCCTGTCTTGTTGGCTTATATTTTGATTGAAAGTTTTTAAATTCATTCACTCATCTCTTTTTTGTGATCAATTTCGATGTTCTTGTCTTGTAGAAATAAAACAGTATTTTCAATTGCAGTTCATCGAGTATTCTCAGTCATATGTATTACACAAAACATCCAGTAAAACTTATCAAATTGTTGTAAACTTGCACTGCGCCGTGTAACAACATGTTCTTAGCAGATTACACACGCTTACACTTTATCTTTTCGTTAAAAAATCCGATGGTTTTCTCTTTTAAACATGAATATTAATTCTTTATTAAGTTATACCATAGATGGCACAAGGACTAGATGTCGCATGCAGTACCAAATAGTATACAACATTTATATGGCTGGGTGGTCCATTCCGGAACGGACATTTGAAATGATGTATACATCGAGTGATCCATATTTTTTCATATCTAAAGTGTTGAGAAAGTCAATCAAATGTATTGCTCTCGTGAAATGTCGCCAACTTCTATTTGAACGCTGGTATTTGCAGTTATTTTACTTACATGAATTGATACACTATAGTATCGAGATTTTACATTGATTACGCGAGCGCACGGAACACAATATATAGGCACACAACGCAGGTTACACTAGCAACGGTCGCTACTGAGTAAAACTGACTGAGACGGTAAGAGAGATCTAGGGAGCTGTGTTGCTGCCGAGCATAATTATTTTGTATGAAATATTTCCATAAAATGTAGCTATCTAGTTGTTCTACCCAATGAGAACACTCAAGAAAAGTATGTATAAGGATGGAGACTATAAATAAGAACGCCGGGGAATATTTTAAAGTCAGTGATTTATTAGACATACACGTCAAACTTAATTACAAAATTCCAACCTTTACTCGAACTAAATTTAAAGAGTTCAATTTCACTTATATTAGGTACACTGTATACTTAGATAACGTCATTTAACAACTAAACTTCAATTATGTAAATTAATTCAATAAAGTCGCTTACTCGCCAGTATCACTTATGTCTCTAATTTCAATTTATACACAATACTGTCAAAGCTGAGATAACTTTGAGCAAAGGCAATATATATGTATATGTATAGATATAATAATCAATGGAAATGTAGTATGAAATATAATATACATATGATCAATCAATAAATGTACTCACCAATTTAAACTATGGAATCGACTTTATGGGGTTAGTAATTAGATAGTTAGTGGTTATCTTGTTCTAGTCGTTCCCCGGAACAAGATATTTTACTTCAGTCGAGACCCAAAGCAAAGTTGTATTACTAGTGTTTATTCTAGTCGATACCCAGAATAAATATCTTTATCTCAGTCGAGACCCAAGATAAAGGTTTGAGATTAGTAAGTGTTATTCTAGTCGCTACCCGGAATAATCCAAAAACGGATCCACTTTTATTTTTATGATATAACTGCCAAAATCACAATGATAAATTAGTGTTTTTCCTATGCAATGGAAATCCCTGATAGGCACAGTACTAGTAGATAGGTCAGGATTTTTGATACTGATATATTTTGACTATTCGAATGTGCAAATTAAAGTTAACCTTTTTGGATCAAAAAATACAATTTCCCCCCGATGACGATTTACGATTTATAACGATTTAAATTTAAACTCACTATATGCTGTATTGAATATTGTATAAAGCCCAGAAAATCCTAGACTTTGTCTGTAATGCGGACGAGCCCAGAATCATTTTTTTTAATGAAAAAAATATTTTAAAAAATTTAAGAAAAGCCCAGACTGTCTGTAACGAGTTCGAATCCAAGCATGCTTTTTTTTATTGAAAAATATATTTAAAAAATAAAAAAAAAAATATATAGAAATAAAAAAAAAAGATTAAAAAAATTAAAGTAAAATAAAATCAGTAAAAAAGCTGGAATTGGACTATGACGAATTTATTCGACACTCTAGAAGAATTCCCGTATGTAATTTGCTACGGTCAGCTCTCTGTAAATTTGATTGTTGAAGTGGTTTTTCGCATATATTTCTAGAACGATTCGTCGGATAGCAAAATCTAAGCAAAACTAATTTTATATGATATCATATTCTGAAGAACTTTTCAGTACAAGAAAAACATCTAGGACTAATCGTTTTCATCACAGTGTACGTACAAAAGCTCAATTTTTGAATTGCAACATAATTTTTAATATTGCATTTACTATGTTTCAGCTTTCTACGTTGACGCGCTCTCAGGCAGTGTTACCCTACTTGCAACATTCTCGAATCTTTTTTTTTTTTTTAAAACGCCGTATACAAAACGCAGAGCTATACCACCTGGATGTAATTCCTTGGTTAAATAATAAATCTTCAATCCATATTTCTATATACACTATTGATAATTTGGTAAATTGTATAGCTTTATATCTATACCTGAAATGAAATTGTAATAAAAATTGTTTGTTTTCAAAATCCGATTTAAAGAGAAAAGGGATTTTCTTTTTAAATTTCAATTTACATCTGAGAACTGTTTTCACCACTAAGCAGCAACAGGTATACGTTGAGAAATACAATTTTCCTCTTTTATTCTATTCTAAATACAATTCCCATTATTCCAATGCCAATACACTTTTCTGCTCTTAATACTGCTCCATAATCATTTGAATAGGGACTGTGCTCGATTTGTTTTTTTAATTTACTTAACAATTTGAACGCACAAAGAAAAGGTAGGTCCCTATATAAAAATCTCAGATAATCTTCTTAAAAGTCCAAAAATTCCTTAAACTCCTAAAATTATGACATCAATGTCCTCAATTCCAATGGGAGTATTTTTTTTTTCTTCTCTCTACAACTACAACTTTTTCACTTCACCAGCCAATTGAATCTTTTCTTTTGGATTTCTCATAATAACAAAATCTCACAGTGAAATGTTTTCAGTTTTCAGAAAGAAGAAGAAAGAAAAAAAGGACTTGAATAGAAAGTGTTTTCGTATGCAAAATTATTATAACCGTCGCCTGTGCCATTTTTATAGTGCAAAAATTATGAGTACCAAAATTGAAAGCTGCTGACGACGACAGCGTCAGAGAAAGGCTCTGAGAATATAATGGAGAACTTTTTTGCGATATAGTGGTAATCATGCTGCCTGATTGGAGGGAAAAGAAAACTATAATTGAGTAAAATTTAAGTGTCTTTTGCATTAAGGAAATCTGTGTATGGTAGTATGTATACTTTTAGACTGTTGGTACCAGATGGTATAGCCAGGCTTTATACCTCTCTGTGATGATATTGCCTTGGATGCTGGATCGAAATATACATAAAAGTATTGTTGAAAGTAATTTTCGATTTTGAGTTTGACGATTAAAAACTTCCAGTTTAGTTGAATAATTAGTTAAAAGTGAATTCATAAGGGATAAAGATTTTTATAAAAAAATATTATTATTCCAGGCCTTAGAGACCAAGGCTAAATTTTTATGGGGCAGACTTATTGCGTCCATTTTGTAGAATATTCTGTCTATGTCATGCTTTTTCCAACACATTTCTGTTGCAATGTACATACCTACATATATCATAATGAAGTACTCTAGCTTTCTTTATCAAAAATCAATAAATTTTATCTTGAACATGTTCTATGTAGCAAGACTTAGCAACTCTATGGGAAAATAATTTTCTAGGTAGTTTTATGAGTTTATTTTGTTAACTATTCAATAGGTTTTAATAGGCTTAAAAAATAAATAATCTTTACCTATTTTGCAGAGGTTTATTTTTGTTTGTTCATGTAAGGATTTTTTAAACTAAACTTTTATTCTCATATTTGAATATTTAAGGTATGTAAATTTTTATACAACCGAAAAAGATAACAAAATTTACTTAACGGAGTCTACAATTATTTTTTCACATAAGTATTGGTAGTAGAACATAGGTAGTACCTATTTACTTTTCGTATATTTGCTTTAGCCTCATACATATTTAATAATTTTCTCTAATGTTCTAATCCTTCGCCTAAGTAATTGATTATAAAAACTAATATACGTATATACTACATCGTTTCATTTTATGTTTCCTTAAGAGATGGCGGTACAATTAAGGATATTCTAGATTTCGAATTGTGCGAATATTGATCATTCTCAAGGACTTATAAAATAAGAGGATTTTTTCCTCCATGATGATATTGTATTCCAAAATATGTGTCGACCTACTGGTTTACACAAGGGCTGATGTCTAAAATGAAAGACTAGAGTCACCGGGAACCTGCAAAGTACCGAAAATTCCTTTCAGAAAATATTATGTAGTTAGTATGTTCTTTGGACAAAGCCGGAGCCTTTAATGAATTGACAATTTTGTTTTACATTTAACTCTTAACTTTTTTGGGTGATTGTGTTAATTAATTAATTAATTTTTCGCTACATTAAGAGGAAAAGAATTTCTTGCAGTATTTCACTGGTTATGAGACTTTGTAAGCAATTTCCATTGTTTTTTCCTTTTTTTGGATTCCACTGAATGTCTTTCAATTGATCCTTTTAAGATAAATAATTTGGATTTGAAGTCATAGGTGCAAATCTGGTTTCAGGTGACTTACATACGAAAAAAAAAGCGTAGCATATTGAAATAATAGCTTAGAATGGAGAGAATATTTGAGGAGATTTTTGATAGTTGCGGAGTAAATCCATATCACCAATATCACTATATACATATTATGTTAGTCTTTGTTTAATTATTTTGGAGAACGTTGCGAGCCCCGTCTAATGTTACAACTATCATTTACCAATTAATACTACCTACTACCTACCATCCCTATACACACCACCTTCCAATTTCATTAATTTACCCGAAATAATTTTAAAAATGTATCCCATTCAAAAGTCGTTGCTTGTTTGTTTGCATGGAAAAAACTAAAAGGGAGAAATACATTCATTTTAAATACCATGTCGGAGGCACTAAATGACAGTAAATGAGGTTTTCGAGCACACACTACCTTTCAGTAGTAGGTAAGGCAACATTCCCAATTTTTATCGGATGTCATTGAATTTGTTGAATTTTAATTTCGGCACTCGTTGCTGGCAAGGCGCGTATTTTGCTGCCCAAAATTACTAGAGCGCTTAATTAAATTGCTCGGACAACAGTCCATGTCATGATGTTTTTCTCCCCATTTTATTGAAAGTAAATCAACATTTATTCGCTTTCGTCTAGAGCACGAATTGCGACTAATTAGTAATTTCGATGAAAATTCACTTCACAATTTTATGTACTTACTTTGCGCAAGTATTTAAATAGAAATTTGCATTAATTTATGAGATCTGAATAAAGTTTAAGAGAGAAGCAATAATAATAATTACAGACTCCCGCCGTCGCCGCCGCAGCAGCAGATGTTTGGCAAATCTGTATGCCCTATAGCACTGACTCTATCGATGTAATTTTACTATTGAGCTTTTATAACCCAGACAGTCATTTTCCTCCCCCAACCACCAACACCAAACAGTATTCTTTAAAGGAGAAATTGTTTTGATTAAACCATTTGAATTTTGAAATCAATTTTAATTTTAATTAATGTTTATTTTGTTCGATTCTTAAATTGTCTTATGTTGCAGAGCTTTTTATCAGGATTGTTTTCAAGTTAAAGATGGGCTAAAAGTGATGATGAAAATAACTTTTCAATTTACAGTACAATTACGTAGTGAAGATTTGAATGTATCATGATATAACTTTGTATTTGTCTGGCGTATTCCTTGTAGCCCGTTCAAATAGAAAGATTTTTGTTCTTTCTACTAGACATTTAGAATAGTTTTGATGTGACATTTGGAAGTTCCACAGAATGGAAGTCTCCGATATTTTTTAGCTTGGTCATCAGCAGATTCATTGCTTCTGTGACCTTAACCTCCCGGTATTGATATAAGGATGATTTTTATATTTTCCCGTCACTGTTTTGAGGGTTTGTAGATAATTACAGATTATTTTTGACTTAATGGTGAAGGATTTCAGAGACTTGAGAGCGCCTTGGCTGTTTATGAGAATTCATGGTTTAGCTGTTTATAGATTTTTTTAATATGGGACATTTTCTATAGCTAATAGTTGCTTGAAATATGTACATTTGGGATAGAGTGCAGGTCGTTTGAAGCTAATCAAATGTGCCTGCAAGGGTCACGCCTCTACTGGAAAAACGCCGTGGAGTAGACCAAAGGCAAGTTTTTCATCCCAAATATTTCGCTGGAAAGGATAATTGAATTTTTGAGGTAAGACTCATGTCAAACTGTTAGCTGACGATCACCAGCCACTATCAAAACCGGGGAAATATTTCATAAAAATTTGTAGGATACCATCTACAGATTTTTTATGTGCTGCTTGGTGATAGATATGTTTGGAGCGGCAATCATTTGCAACTGAGCCAAATTCGTGAGTTGCTTGGGCCTGTTCAATGGTGTTGTTTTGCCTTGATGATATGGGAGTGCTAGTCTAATAGTACATCTCTCACCCAACTCTTTTAACGACCAACGAACCAACCAAATCTATACTAACCCAAATTAGCAACAAACCTACATAACTGTTATACTAATCTAGAGTGTTACGTCATAAGATGCTTATAGAATTGAAATTTCACTGGTTACGGATATTTTATAGATTTTTTTTTTATAATTAATGTGCTAACTCTTTTGATTTTGCAGGAAAATTAAAAAAAACCTATGTGACATAATTACCGGCATTTTAGAGGTCATACCTTTCTTTTTCGTTGAATCGCACAATTTCATTAGACTGAAAAACTGTGGATAACCGTAAATGAACTGGTGGGCGTTTTCCAATCCCAGTTTTCCTTTTCTTCTTGTTATAATACCTATACTGAAATCATAAAACATGCTAAGCTATTATAACAGCTCGCATGATGTTAAGAACCGACTTATCCTGTAGCATTTCTTATATACATATAGCTTGATGTTTCGACAATACCGCATACTGTTATATTACAGGGCTAAGCATGCTGGCATTCATATATAATTGGTGCGGAGCTTGAGTTAGTGGAACTCCGTAGGAAATTTTGTAACAAGGTAAAGGCAAAGACAAAGACTTGGATTGGAGTTCGCCATGAGGAATACGCAACCCATCTACTGAATACTGGATTTGGTACTTTAGTTTTATTACCATAAAGACCCCTGAGAGAATTTTCATGAAAATCTTCTCTATGACACCATCTAAAAAATGCTATATGTATATTATTGCAGATCCGAACAACAGTATAAGAAAATAATATTCATCCCCGTAATGAAAATTTGGAAATGTTGAAATAATAGAACTTGCGTACCGACAATTCTGGATAAATTATTTTTTTCGTAACCGCATAAGTCGGCGCATTCAATTTTTTACCTTTTGCATAATATAAAAAAAAATATTTGGCTTTGTAAATGCTAGGTGGGGGGAAGGTCTTCCGATTTTTTTTTTATTAAATCTTAGCGATTTTCATATTTTATTCATAAATTCCTTGTAACATGCTGAAGAAAATCCCACCATAGATCAGAGTTCCTAATGTCATGGTTGTGGCGGCGGGCGGCGGAATCGTAAAACGTTTCGTTTTTTTTTTTTTGGAATTATTCATAGGGCGTATTACACAACCCTCGTAAATCTGATGGGAAATCAGCGAGGGGTAGCAAACCCACACGTATCACAAATCAACGCAACATTTGCGATTTTTTTTTTTGAATGATATGTGCAAATGGATTAGACTTCTTTTGAAGCCCCTTATCCATGGAAAAAGCCAATTTCGTAGATAAAATGTGGGAACTTCTGAGGAAAAAAAACAATGCCCGCATATATTCAGAAATAAGACTGTGCCTTCGGCAAAATGGAAGAATATATATATATTTTTTTTGCTTTGAGTGGAAAATGAAATGAAATTATGTATTTTCTGGTTTTCCAACCATAAACATACGTCACAAAAGTTTTTTCGTTTGTTTTTTAAATCCCCGCGCCTTATAAGAATATTTGATAGGAATTAGTGTTGTGCTGTTGACACCCATATCCTGGGTTCGGTATATGGAGCAGAAAGTGCAAAAGGCTAAAGTTAACTAAAAAAAAAAAACACACACACACACACACACAGGCACACAAAAAATGCTTAGCCCATGTTGATATCATTTTTCATGAAATCCTTTAATTTTTCACTTGGCTTGCTGCTTTCTTTTTGCGACAAAGAGGAAAATTTTACATCATCATTGCTAAGTTGAAAAAAGAAAAGCGCTAAGTAGGGTTTCGTTGCTGTTTATTCTCTAGAAAAACAAAAAAGCAATTTTTATGAAGGGATACAAAACGGAGGAAAGTCTTCCGTACATAGAGTATAATATGTAAATATATATATGTATGAAGGTGAAATGTGCCCCATGAAAGTACTTTAATAATAAAAAAAAAAACAGGTTAAGGTTGTAACGCGCCTATTTTCTGTTGTTTGTTGCTTTTTAATGGTGAAATATTTTCACGCAAATTACTTACAATTAAGGTGAACAATTTTTATCTCCTTATGTGTATGTTAGGTTGTTTTCTTTAATTTCAACAAATTCTACTGTTCTACTGTTTTCAAAATAGATTACTTCATTTACAGATATATTGGACATTTTTATCTCAAAACAATCTCCAGAGCTTTCTTTTTTAGGGGAGCAGACTGCCAAAAATTGGTATAAACCATAACAGATTAATAGTAGTAGTAGTTTTATACATATTTTGTAAAGCTTAGTTTTTTTAACATATCTGTTGTGGGAAATTCTGGACTCCTATTGTCACAAGAAGCAATTTTAAAGAAGTCACGAAAAGAAAAGAGTCTATAACTTGTATATAATAGAGGATTAATATTGTCTCTGTTGCCAAATTTCTGTGATGAAAGATATCTGTCACCGTTGCGCTTAGTGTCTACAAACTTTTAGGACTGCTTGGGTACTCACATCCGTTTTTTTCCTATATACGTTCCGTTCTGTTTGCTTTCTTCAGTTGATATTTATATTAGTTCATGTATTTCTAAACTTTAATTTCGGCAGTTGAACCGAAACTGAAAGAATTTTTTTCACCCACACTGTGAATTCCAAATTCAAAAGGAATAAAAGAGGAAGGAGTCTGAAGTTGAAGGATGTAAAAAACTTCCCAGAGCTTGTTTTTAGTTAAGGTAAAATTAAGATGGATTGAAAGCTTCCATTAAAAATAAATACAAAATTTAAAGTTCCAAAAAGTTTTCTGCGAAACGTTGAATTGGTAAAAAAGAAAATTAAATTTTATACTTAACAGCCTGTTTTGGGTTATTTATCTCTTTTACAGTAATTAATTTTGAAAATAATTTCGTGAGCAGAATCAGTTGGAATACCTTTCACATTTTAATCAGTTGTCGGATATCTGCGTCCCTGTATACCGATGTACATAAATCAAAATACCTAATGAAATTTCAATTTTCCAACATTTTGTTGGTGTGTATCTTTAAAGGCTTGTATAGTAAGTAGTATACTCAATTATCCTTTCAAAAAATACTTCGGTATGAAAAGGCATCATTATTAGTGAAGTAAGTATATTTCTTGTGTCAAGAACATCTAAAAACACTTTACAGACGCTTTGGAACTTTAATTATTCATCCAACTCACTTATTGGCTGTAAATGTACTTTCTAAACTTCTACGTTATACCTCCCGCCACTTTATGGTCCACTCCAAGTCAACTCGGTTCTGAGAAGTTTTCGAGTAAATTAATTAAGTCTGTATAGGTCGAGAACGAGACTGCATACAACATTACAGAGAGTATAGAGCCTTCTAACTATAACTTGAACAGTTCAGCTCAGCTCAGCTCTATGGGTCTGGTCGAAGCATTTAGCAATTTAAACAAATTAAAGGGTGAGAACATACAGAGATACCTTATAACACTTTTGGCAAGGACGTTTTCCTTACAGTGCCGCCCGCCTTTCAGTTGAAATTATTATTATGGTTTCCGGCGATTTTATTATGTGGCAGAAACAGAGAAGGATCTTCGAACTTCTCCGGCCAACACAATACTAAGCATATTCAAGTTATATATAGTCTATATAGCGATTTTATACAACAAAAATTTATAGCCAAAAATTAATTGCGGTTGATTATAATTTAACTTTTACACCAAAAATTTATGCCTGCATTTGTGTATAGTACACATGCAAAATGGGCACATAAACATTTAACGAGGCTAATGACTGACTATGGGCTTCATGTTTTCTAATTATGCCAAATTAATTGCCAAAGCGTGATCTTAAGAACAATTTTAGGTACGTACTCGCATTAAGATAATTTTCAGTAAATTATGACTAGTTGCTGGGTGGAGAGAGAGAGAGAGAGGAAGGATGGGTTATGACATGGAAATTATAATTAGTTCTTTTAAAGTATGTTATATGATGCATATCTGCATTATAATATTACACACGTATAGCGATTTTATGATAGCTTTGGAACATTTCCTTTTGCTCCATTATTTATGGTTCCAGACTTAGAATTTTAAGAGTTTGGAAAAATCAACTTTTTATAGCAGATTTTATTTTCATTTATGGTACATAAAATAGAAATATGGCAGTAGAGAATGAAAAAAAAACTGGTCGTGTGTGCCTAATCAATAGATTCACTAGCTTCGGGAAAGCTGTATTCAAAGAAAAATGTAATAAAGAGAATGTCTCTGAGCAGCAATCAAGAATAGCAGATGTCATGAGTATTTATTTAAAATTCTTCATAGGAACTTATTAGTGGATCATCGTGACCAACAAAACTCAAAACGTAAAGACCGACCGGCAAAGTGAGAGCAACTATTACCTGCGATTGTAAAAGAGTGAACCTGGTAGAGTTTCTGGAAGCAAAACGGCAATCACAACATGATAAGATGTTTAAGTAATTGACACAAAAACGGCCCAGAAAACTTCCGTATTCCACATATGGACCGGTGGAATTTTTATTATATTTTCTAAATATATATTGGAGCACTTCAAATGAATTCAGGAACGCTTTTTTGACCTATGTCACTAAAAACGATCCTATTTTCTATACAGATGGCTTGGAAAGATGGCAATACCTCATGCAAAAGTAGTGTCTTTTTTTTTATACTATTAAGCCAAGCTCAGGGGATAGCCTATGATACAAAGTGGCGGAAGTGCTGATTTTGGTCACTCTTAAATATTCGCGGATTGTATACCGGTGGAAAGACAGATAATGGTAGACTGTTCCACATTCGCACATTTCGGGATAAAAAAACTTCTCGGAATTTTGAGGTACGGCCGAACGTAATTTGAAGGGTAAAAGGATGTGTGTGGGTATTGCTTGCAGGAATCAAGCTACAAAGGATCAGAAAAGATATTTCATCAGTTATATTTAAATTAGGTAGACCAAAATCCTTGGTTTTATCAAACGTTCTTCTCAAAAGTACTTTACTCCTTCCATATTATTGTGGTTATACAAATATTTGATTTAATAAGTGGGCAATTTTGAAGTTTGCAAAACAGTTATGATTTCAATATTGCACCACAAATACTTCAACTGTAACGTTTCGATCTTATGCACATACCCTGCCATAATTTCGTTATTCCTTCCAACTTACGAGAATCGCTTAAAATTCTCAAATATAAACTTGCTCGAAAAGAGTCATATCGTTGTTGATGTAACTTTGGTTTTGATAAATTTACGGATAATCTCTTAACATAGAGTTTTTAATCCTAATAGACATCAATATTTTGAAAAAGTTTTTTTTTTTATCACATTTACGTTTTCTACATTTTTTATTATTATTTGCTTACAATTTTCTTATTTTCTTTCCAGGTTATTGCAAACCTTACAGATCTGAGTTCTGCATTTTACTAGAAACAGCTTTACAAAATAATTACGCCATGATCGAATACTTCATCGAGTATTAGGGGGTAAGTGCAATTAGCTTCTATCATTAATAATATTAGGTATCATACCAGGCATACTTCATTGATACCATGCTCAAAATAATGGCCAAATTTCTTGAAATTAACTAAGTCGTAGGGAGAGAGAGAGTAGTTGAAAATTTTTTATACTCAAGTAGATACTGAAACATATTAAGGGGAATAGACTGGTATTCTTTTGTATATATTCTACATTTCAGTAATTTACAATTCAATATGTCATCTACTGTACCTACATATCTAAAAAATTGTTAATTTTGTTGTACAATCCAATAATACATATGGAGAAATATGAAATATCTCGCTGGCGATATGATTTGACAGCTGTCTATAGCTGTGAAATGATTGCTTTGAAGGTATCTTGTAATATTACTTAATACATCTTCTTCAACTTAAGTAGATTTTTCTGTTTCAACAGGGGTTAATTATTTATGAGTGAGATGGTATCTAGCTTTCTATAGTGTGAAGTGCCATAGGGCTCAATTTTAGGCCCGCCGTTATTTAGATTTTATTTTACGATTTTCCAAGGGTGTTACATATTGAGAAAATAAAAATCTATCTACGCTGATAGATGTATTTGGCCTGTTGGATTTATGGAGGATTGCTACACACACATAAACATTTATGTGGACTGAATATTTAATCAGAATATTGATAATACAAACTTATCTAGTGTAACTTTTACTAAATTAAAGAATAAACGGCTATACATCTTATGTATACCTACATATTTACCTGCAATACCGCTATTACCTGCTAGAAAAATCAGTAATTGCTCCTAAATAAAAAGTAAATATTACATAGTTTAATAGATAAAATTTAAAAAATAATAAATAATTGCAAATCACAACGATACATATATACATATATATAAATACATATACATTTAAAATTACACAAGCATTTTCCCAACCTCTTCTCTAATGGAATCGAACTTTCAATTTTGAACTGTCCCAATTTTAATTATTTATTTACATCTTCAATGAATTTTTACAATGAAAACAACAATTTCGCATTAATGGCTAATTTCGGTTATAAATAATCGAAGCAATTCAAAAATTCACTAATAGAAAAGTTTCAACTGTTAGATCCTTTCCATTAATAAAACAAATACTTAAAATGTGGCAAAAAAAAAGATGGCCCAATTTCATTAGCACAATTAAATAAAACAAAAGTGTAGTAGAAGAGGATAGCTGGTCTATAAATCCTTCAAAATAGGTAGCAATTAAAGAGATCCTTCAACTTAAGTGTACACCGTTGAAAAGACTTACTTCATTCACCCTGAGGATATTTTAGCAAAACAAAACCTTTACTTGCTTAAAATTCCAGTTTTATAGGATTAAATATGGTCAAGTGGAAGGAAGTTTATCCCTGAAGAGATTTTCTAGTCTGACGATAAAAGTAGAGCATTTGTAATGGGTATAGCGTGCCTAATTATTCCCTAAGCAGGGAGTAAGCAGTAAGAAGTCTTAATACGAATACACAACAGCGTGGTCTTAAGAATATATATATACATATATATATTTTTTATTTTACTAGCGTTTTCCTAAACAGAAAAACCTTTTAAACACTTTCACAGTAAATAAGGGAATTAATTGCATGTCAAATATATTTCACGTTTTGCATTTTTTCAAGGAATCCATTGTTATTCTAGTAAAAGTAAAGTAATGGTCAGCTTTGTTGTCTCTCCTCGCTTCCCAACCACTTCCAAGTTCATTGAAAGTGGATTACAAATCTCAGATGCTCTCCTTGCCCTCACTTTTCCACCAGAAATATATGTATGTATATATTTTTTGTGTGTTTAATTTTTGCGGCTAGACGAAGAATGGAAACCTTTTTTGTTGGTTCTAATTTTCCTAGATAAGGTTGGAATGGCGATATGAGAGACAGAGATTTGGGAAAGGGAGGGAGGAGGGGTGAATGAATGAAATAACAATTTTATATGGGAGCACGTGGAAAAATATGAGAATTAAGTGAAATTTGAAATTAATTTGTAATCATAAAGACCTTTTTCTTTTATGATATAATTTTTGTATTTGTAAATGTGTTCCCTCTTAGGGGTGAAGATAATTCCTATTCATGTGTATACAACATAAAGAGGAAAACAGAATTGTCCGCTTTTTTAATTTATCTTTAAATAAACAGTTTAAATTAGTCTGAGAAGACACAGCTGCAAAACCTTCGATCATTACTGTCACAGCATTTTGTGATAACTTTTCACAAAGCTTATCTCTTACGAAACTGCTAAATTATAAGGGAACCTCTAACTTCTAAACATGTAATTCTAAATTACAGAAAATTATCTGGCATCATTATACTTATTTACTTCTAATCTCTATGGCTTATATATATTTGCTATATCTGTATATAATGTGTATGTATATATCATTAATATCAATAATTTACAGTAATTCGAGATGCTGATTTGCTTTATTTTGTTCCACATTATTTTTAAAAGTACTTTATCAACTCCTTTGACTGCCTAAAGGACTAACAGAAGGGTTACAACAATGCCTATACACATTCATATGTACAATATATATAGATGCACCCTATGTTTTTGAACTCCTTGCTGCTCCCTGTAATTTTAATTTTATTAAATGCAACAAATTATTGTGTACTGGGCAATGCAAGTGGTGGTAGCTTATAATGTGTTCTGTAAGTGATTTATGCATCATGTAAATTGCAGATGCATAATAGTAAAAGCGAAATGGGATTAATTTACTGAAGTCCATCGGACCTCTGCATGCATATATTACCTGCTAGGGCGCATTATCTGTGACCGTTGGCTATCGAAAGGAACATCCAAGTACACACATTTCTGCTGTTTACGGGAGTATGTAATATGAGCAGTGCAGACACTTCCGATTCTAATAAATCATAAATTTTTAATTTTAAGGTATGACCCGCCTAGGTGGGGTTATTATTATTATCTTATCATCATCATCATCATCATCAGGACATCACCTAGTTATCGAAAGATTGATGGGCATTTTTAAAGCAATTACAGTGTGCTACAGACTGTTTTCGAAGTGTATAAATACACCACATATATACCTAATTACTTATCTTACGTCTACACTATAGACGAATAAAATTTAAGGTAATTTTTAAAATAATAATCATAATTCAAATAAAGCTATCTATAGTAGATCGCTAGTAATATGAAAATAATTAAGCATGTACACACTCCTTGTATATTACATACATTATCATCCCCGTTCAATAGACCGAGAAAATTTATCAATTTATTTTGAGGCACAATAATGCATACCTATCATTGAAATATTGAAGTTCCAGTACTATTTGAAAGATATCATATACGACTGGATGTTTTGTACTGTCGTTTATTTGCAGAGTTAATAGCTGTCAGATGAAAACACATTTAGGACAGCACAAACAAAACATGTTTTGCACTCCAGAAGTTAGGCTAGAAAACAAATGTGCGGCACTGGCTTTATTGACTTGTACAAGATATTTGGAATTGGAACAAGGTACTAATTCTAATCCTGAAGACCCATAAGCACTGCTCTGAATACTTAATAGAGAGTAATAGGTACGTTTTATTAGTCCAAATACAAATACAAAATCCTTAATAATTCAAGACTTCACATCCGGATTAGTTTCTGAAGTATGATTCTTCTTCTTCTTCTTGATTATTCTTTATACATCTACATATGTATATATAAGACAAGAAAATTTATAAGATGAACCAAGAAATGAAATTGTTTGCGTTTGTCATCAATGCATTATACGTGATCACGAACTTTTGTAATGGATAAAAATACTGTAGGTACGTGAAGGTAGAGAAAATTCTTTGGAAATTCTTTGTTAATGTAAAGGTTATACAGACTTAATTTTTTTTTTATACTGAACAGAAGGAAATTGTTTATAAGTCTTAAAAAAGATTTGAGGGTTCATTGCGGGAATGTTTTCGTGTCCGGTTCGTTAGTTTTGCTTTTGAAACTTTGTCGTGGTTTTTTTTTTGTTGCTTCTTCCTTCCTCCATTTGTTGTTAAGGAAAATAAAAAAAAAAAATATTTGTGATGGGCGGTGGATATTAGAGGATATTAAAATTAACGTTAACCCGCAAGAACGAGGGTATAATTTTAAAAAGGTTCTTGGAATGAAAATGAGCTGTAACTGCTATCATCTTGTCATTTGAGTCAAAGCGCTTTCTGCAAGTCGACCAAAAATCACATAAAGTGTGATATGACCATAACCATTTTCTGTTTTTTTATATTTACATACTTAGAGGGTTTGTGAAAACAAATATACAACTTAAAAATTTTCCCTATACAGCTTAAAACATTTCTGCGACCTTTGGTCAATAGTTACCGAAAATTTCACACACCTTTTGTCCACAGCTTTTTCTTATATCCAATTCGTCTCTTAAAATATGAAATACCTACTCGTTCATTTGAAATGTCTTTGACCTGATTGACCTAATTTCGGTACTTTAATTCGTTGATCGGTCAGAACAATATAGGTACTGGTGGATCTTATGATTGATTTGTGGTGTTATGGTAACGCTGACACAGTCAAGAATGTGTTCTTCCTAAGTACCTACTACGTTATAACTTCATTGCTAACTAATCTTATCATTAAAAATTTCTAAGCCAGATTTATGTTATCACCAATAACTTTAGATGAAAAATAAACTAGAAACTTGTGCATTGGCAACTTTCGATAAAATCCATATCAACAAATTTATATCTCAAACCAAGCAAAGTTTCCGCATGTGTAGTACAATGTCTAACATCTCACCTCGATAAAAGGACTAACAATTCTCATATCCATTTTTAGAGAGCGTAGATAAACCCAAAAAAAAAAAAATTTCTGTTGGATATTAGCAGCGAACACAGGAGTTTCATCTCATAGGCCACCTACCTTGACAGGTGCTGAATGCTGAAGTAACGCACTATCATAAATATTCCGAGCACAGCAGGTGAAAATGAATGAGATTGCTTTTGTCGAAGTTGTTTGAGGTTGCTGCTGCTGCTCCGTTTCTACTGCTGTTGGGTGGATAAAGCTATGTATGGTAGCACTTGATAACATTAGAATATCTCCTGAATCATGAATTCAACTTTCTTTTCCTTCACCATCATCTCATATAATGGAATTATTCCATATAGGTAGGTACAACTCGACCTCTTAAAGTGTGCCAAAGTGTAAAGAAGACGTGAATGATATGGTTGGGGTTAGAAGCATCATCCCAAAGAATTAGTTTGTGTTATTTCGTACCTACTACTGACTATGTATATACATATATATATGAAAGATATCCAGGAGTTTTTTTTTTCGTGTAGAGTGAGTTTGATTTGCTTTCAGTGCAGGTAGTTCTCACTTCTGTGTTTTATCTCGAAACGTCTTAAGGAAAAGCTTTCATATATGTAGCAAAAATGGTGTAGCTCAGATGTGGCTAGGTAAATGGGCTATTATGGTGGCTAATGCACGATATAGTGATGCTATTAAGTGTGTCTTTTGCCTGGCCGTGCAGAACGATATAAAGTGAATATTTTATTTTATGTTCTATTTAGTTTTAGCTAGATCTTAATTTTGGGTGGTTATTGAAAGAAGTAACTATAATACTTACTTAGTTACTTACTAAGTTGGAAGAGTTTTTGTTTTTTAGAAGGGCGGGTGGAGGATTTGGAAACGTCAAAATTTTCCCAAATGCCCCCGAATTTAAAAACGTTTTTTCATATCTTATGATTTGTTCAATGTTTTTTGAACCTATTGATGATAATTTAAAATGTACATCTGTCACTTTATAAAACAAATTCAACAGCGAAAAACGCTATATTCTCTTTTGTTTTGAGTTTATATAAAGAAATCAACCTTAATCTGTAATTTCAACGAAAGGCACGAAAAACAAACTTAACGTATCCACGCTAGACTATGTAGCTTCATTTCGATAAAGACGTGACTAATTTAAAAAGTTGAAAATGTAGTTTTTCTTTTCACGTGTATTTGTGTCTGGTTAGGATATTAGTCATAATTGAGAAGAACTCATTTATTGTTATACTAGAACTAATATGAAAGATCTTATCATCTTAATCGTAAAATAAAATTGTAGAATAGTATAAAGCAGTTGCGGCCAAAGATGACTGCTCTGAGGAATACCGGGGAAGTAGCTATAAATAATATTGAAAATGACACTGCAAAACGCAACGTACAGTATATAATGAGATAGATAAGAGTCTTTCTTCACAGTGCGAGCCTTACAAATATTTAAATTCCGCATTTTCTATGTTTTTTCTTTTCTCAATCCTAAATCGACTAAGCGTATTATGCAGCCAAGGCTTCTCTATCGAGATGGAGAAGTTTAAGCCGGAGGGCGGCGGGATCTCCCCATATATATATATTTATATATACATATATATATGCATATACATGGGGGAATTTCGCAAAGCCCATCCTCCCTAAATCGACTTCATAATTATAATTATTTATTAAAATTTCATTAGGTTCACATTTTCTACCCTCACTCAATAGCATTGCAATTGCAATAATTCACATCGTTTTTATAGATTCTCTACAGCATCAGGACTTTAAAGGGCGTTGACTCTTTGAGTGCAATCATAAAATATTGCTTTTCACAATTATACCTGTAATTGTATTGGTCGTCTGTCGCCTTTATATATGAACTTCACCTTAATTGCTGCCAGGTCAATCGATAAAGCTTTAAGCTATTGAGGTTTGTTTAGTTTCGCCGTCATTAAGGTGGTCTCTAAAAGCTGATGCAACCGTGGAAGTTTATTTTAGGAAGCATAAAAAACGTACAAACATACACGTCACAGACAGATAGACAGACATAGTGATGATGTTTAAGATGAAGATACCTCCATCGGCTTATTCAATTTAATCAATAGAATTTCCTCGACTGTGAATAGAGTAAGAGAAAGTCTTTTTAATTTGTAATTTTGATGAAATAAATTTAAAATGAATTTGAGCTTATACGAAACGAAACGAGATAGTGCAATTATGTAGCCGTTGAATTTTTTTTTACAATGAAATATATAGCTTTCTTCGAACTCATATTAGTATTTCGTTTAGTTTAGTTTTAGATTGACTGGACTATATGTTACATTTGTTGATAGAAACTTAAATACACATTCCTTTATCTATCTTCGAATATATGAATATATATTTTAATTAATTGGTTTTATATATAAAAATGTTTTTAGTCCTGAAGATGGTGGTAAAAACCACCGAAACGTAGGTATTAAAAAACATTTTTCAATTATAAAGTTTCCTTACATAAACCCATCCGGCTTTTCTAACCGAACGTATCTCTAATAATACTGGCGTATTAAATTGAACTTGCACTGCCAGATTTATTTTATAGAATTTTTCTTTGATTTTTCATTGTCTTCCACACTAGTACCTACTTACTTTATTTGATTCTGTTCAAGTCATATTTAGTTCTGGTATGCCTCAGGGATATATTCTTTCCTCTTCATTCTTTATTTGATTTTGTTAATTATACACACTCTTTTCTTTTAATCTATATATATATATATAATTTTACTTACTACGGTGCTCTTGATTGAGTTTAACTTCTCGTAGGAACGTTGTGATTATTTATCGAAATTGCATAACAAAATAATTTTACAATGCCGCTGACATTACTTCGACGAGTCATTTTCAAAATATAATGATTGAATGGTATCCTGTACACGCATCTGTGAATGTGCATTATCTGATTTATATCCGCTTCATTTTATAACTCTAAAATATACATGAAAAAGGAAAACGGTTGATATAGTCCATTTTAAGAGTATAACGGAACAGATACCCTTGTCGCGGTACAGTAATAAGTATATAGACACAATTCAGCTGCAGAACTTCATAAATCTTATACAACCTGATAAATGCATAGTTTTACGGTAGACAGTGTAAAGGAATCGGGGTTAACCAGTATTCTCAGATCTTAAAATTCTTCAATAATTTATAACTCCTTCATTATTTTCATCAAGGCATTTGGAGACAGATTAAGACGGGCTTTATCTATTTCTTGACAACATAACCTACTCTCGGCGAAGTTTTTGCTTTTCTTAATTTTTTTTGTCTACTTAATAATTTACGCCTCCAAAAAAATGTTTCTAGCTCAAGTCATTGGCGACTAAAATCCTCAGGAGTTTTTGCTTGATAGATTTGTTGGCTAACATCGGATCCATTTCGACAAGGTTCCGTTCAACTCTTCTATTCATAAAAGTACATTTATATTAATTCTATTTTAATTAATAACAGTGATTGTGCTGCTAAATATAAATTTGCAGCATATATGTATATTTCAAAATTATAATCAATATCATTGTGGTTCCATTCATGTAAAGCAAAAATCATATTATCATCACAGTTTATCCTATTAATCCTCTCAGCTGCTAATTAAATATTTTCCTACGGTAATTCATTAATTACTACAGTTTCATGTAAATAAGAATTAATAAATTTAAATTGGCTACGGATGTTGATTCCTCCTCAGCCACGATTGGTTGAAATTCATCTCCGTATCACTATCATCATATCTAATTAACATCACACAGGATATAATTCAATAAACAATCCTTACACACCCGTGGTGCATAATTACCTTGTAAAAATTAATGAAAATTATAACTTTCCATAAAATACCTATGTAGCTGGTGTAGAACTCATTAAAATTGAGTTCATGAATACCCCCTTCATCAAACAGCGTGTTATGTTTTATTCCCTTCTCTGCATGTGATATATTCATATATGTATATGTACAATAAGCCTTCAGGATCGCAATAAAATTTTATCTCTCCGACCGAGCACCAGTTGTAATTAATGTTAAATTGCAAAAAAAAAAAAAAAAAGAATTAGTAACAATTCAGGAGGCAAGAAGAATATTGCCGGAATTCGAAATATGTCCCCAAATTATAAAATTTATAAGCAAGGAAATCGTAAAAGTGATGCTTATGTTGAAATTGTGTTCCGTTTTTATTATCCAGAAAAGATCCTGAGTAATCCCTTTAGCAAGGACAAGCAATTTTCATGTCTTCTTCACGATGACGACGACCGTCCGTCCGTCAGTACAATGCTCCCAAAAGTGGAATATCTCATGTCTCTTGGGCGTCCTCCTTTAATCCAATTTCCTCCAAAAATTCTCCTGAAATCATCAAATTTAACTTTCTCTAAGGCGATTTCCAGGAAATTATATGAAATTGATTAGGCACATACTTTTGGCCTGATAAATTGGATAAAAAAAAAAAGGAAAAAAAAGGAAACTTGGACAACAGGCATGTGGTGCACGTAAATAAGGTTTTTTTGTGGGAGAGGCTTTTAATCCTGGAATATTCCTCTTGAGAGAGGTAGGAAATAATTATCCCTATTTGGAGTTTGCCTAATTTCGGCTATATGTAGGTATTAATAAGTTTTACATGAAAGCTGCTTAAGACCACCCCTAGAGTCCTAATTATATTTACTTTGTGATGAACTACATATATTGAAGTAAGTAGCAATAGGATTTTATATAGTCGCTTATGTTGAAGCTTATTTTTTTTATGTATAATGTTATAGCACATTTGAAAAATAACGTATTTCGGGTACACGATGTACAAAAAATTATTCAATACAAAGTAGATGGTAATCGGATTACAAACAATTCAAAAAACTTTGACAAAAGGAGACCGTAGAATAGGAGCATTATGGATGGACTTAATCGTTAATTCTATATAGATACTTTACCAGCTTATACATAATATCCGGATCTAAAAACTGCGTTGGTTACTATTACGCAATTGGTGTTATGTCTGTTAGATCATATTTTATATGGAGTTACTTTCTCATATGCTGCCTATTCAAGTTTTAATTAATTTTCATTTTTAAGCCCTATAGGTATACTTAACATCTTAAAAGATTTGAACTTTAATGAGAATAGGTACTTAAAAAGGATGTCTTAGGTTTTTTTAAAAATTAATACACGACCCTAGAACCCAGGAGGATTCACGTATATAATAGAAATAATTGGAATCATCAATCTGAAGAAAGTAATTAACCTGGTATATTAGTTTTTAGGTCTCTATTATTAAATCTTGATTTTTGTTTTGTTTTTCGTAGCTCTGTGCTCACATTATACATATAAAACAGAAATAAATATCCTGTGATTAGAAGAGACTCTTCATCTAAGTTCAGTATGATTTTGTTATGGTCTTCTCTCTATAGCCCTCTTCGGCTGTGTAGTTTAGTTAGTTTGTCCGGTATGAGTCAGAGCATCCCAGAGCCACTTAAGTATATATAAATAAAAATTCAAAACAAAAACGTGGGTAAAGTACTCCAGAACATTCTAACATCACTCATAGAAGAAATATAATAGCACATATACAGTCAGTTGTTCCAATGTTATATTGTATCTACATACAGCAAATTTCAGTTTAAAAGCTTGAAAAGATAGAAAATGAAACAAGGTATAACTTCAAATTCATTCAACGTAGCCAGCAAGAGGTAATGAAAATTATTTAAATATTTTCATTGCTTTTGTTTATTAGTTCGGAGAGTAAAGTGAGTCACTAAAAAAATCACCATTTGTATAATTTTTACAGTTTGTGCTAGAAATTTTGAGAAGTAAAAATAAATTTGCTTGGAAGAGAGAGAGAGAGAGAGAAAAAAAGAAATTTCTGTGCTTGTATGATTTTTTCAGAAGAGCTTGTTCAGTTTATGGTTTGAAACTTAACTAAAAATTGAGTTTTTTGTGGTATATTTTCCTTACAATGCGGACTGGATAACTGAAGTTAATTTATCTGTGATAATATAGTGTACTAATGCAATCTCATCTACATTTTATTATGTCACTAAGAGAGAAAGAGTTAAATTTGAAGATCAAATTAGACAATTTTCGATTCTGTTATTATTTTCTGCTACGACCTCAGTCTAAATCTAAGTCCACCCCTTTGAAGTTTTTCATTTCGTAGCTACTTATGAAAATATAGACGCCATTCTTGTTAAAAAAATGCTTATAGCTTCGGTCAATGTAAATGCTCATTAAATATATTTATTTGAGAAATGTTTCCCTGTTAGAACTGGTAACATATCAGCGATTGCCCTTGATTTTCAGGGAGAGTTCGATTGCATACATATATACTATGTATATCTGAACGAGAATATATACAGGTTGTCCCAAAAGAACTCTGCAATATTGAAACAGGCGGTTTTCAGTCGAAAATCTTATATACAATTTTTTTTTTCATTTCGGCTTAGTTTTGAAGAATTTGATGTTTTTAATTTTTTTTTTAATTAAGTCTCTGCATTGTTCCTTAATAACTGTTTAACTCAAAGCTTTCTTCGGTTATTTCTTTTATAAATTACCAACTGATCAACCTTTATTGTATTAAGTACTCATTTTTAACTCACGTCTCGTTTAAGATGATACAAAAAATCTCTCCTGAAATTGAAAAACCTGACAGAAGTTTATTTTTTATTAAAAGATTTATAACTCGAAAAATATGCCTTTCAATATCGCACAGATATTTGTTTTTGTACTATAGAAATCCATTTTTGGGAAGTATCACATAAAAAGTCGCGTTTTGTCCATTTCACATGTAGAAAATATTTACTTTGACATTTGTTTTTTGAAAAACTTGTTTTTCCAACTTAGCCACTTTTTATAGTCCAGGTAACAAACATATTGGAGAGGTTAAGACAAACAGGAATAATTTTAAAAAACAATTGTCTAACTACAGTTTATTATATCCACTGATTGACAGCAATTGCAATCTATCTACATCAGTCAATAAAGAATTTTAATTTGTTGGTTAGAAAAATTATTATTTTCCCATAAGGTGTTTTATATTTCATTGATTAATACCATCGTCTCAAATATTTCTGTTTGATAATTTTTAATTTTTTTCACTCAACAAATTTGTTTATATTTATCCTTGTTGGTTTATTTATAAACACTCATTTTTTCAATAACTAAAAGTCATCAAATATCACTTGTGTACCATGAATTTTTTTTCTGTATTTTTTTTTTCGTTTTACTTACAATCACCATTTAAGTTTCCACAAATTATTATTTCTCTTAAAGTACTTAGTTAATAAATTATAAAAAAATATTTTGAACAAAAAATAAAACTATTTATATTAAATTATTTTGAAAAAAACAAAGCATTCAAAAGAAATGCAAGTCCTGTAATTACAACAATAATCGCGATAATTGCACCCAAATAGTTAGGAAAATTTTGCACGGTACTTTGGGTTTTCCTCTCTAATCCCGCAAAAATGATTTCTTCTACAACTTCATCTGGATGATATTCAGGTGGACCTCCGTAAAATTTAATTTTATCTGAGACATAATCAAGAGATCGTCTTTTCCAGTTTTTTTCATATGGTGCAAATTTTCTTTGTGATCGTCTCTGTCTAGATTTTTTGACGAAAGCACTGCTTCTACCGAACATTTCATAAGAAGATGCAGAATATCTAAAACCAAACCTTTTTCACTATATCCCGTAATAATAAATATTTTAACAGCAGTTTCTCTTACATATTCATATTTTAAAACGGTTAAATTGATTAGATACTTCAAAGTTAGTTCCAAAGATATAATAGTAAGAGAGGCGCAAACAGGAACAAAAACGTTCGTTTTCACTGAATGTCTTGTTAAAACTGATTTTTTACTAAATTTTTGTTGCCGTAGTATGCGATGATGGTAAGATTGTAAGATTTATAAACAAACAAAAGATAAAGGAAACATGATACTTTTGTATAAACAAAATGAAATTGTTAAGGTATCAAAGGAGAAGTAGTAGAAATGGAAGCATTTATGTTATTTTTGATATAGGTGTGTCGGAAATTTTCTTTAAATATTTACCTAACTTGATTCTTGAATTTGAACTAATGACGGCGCACCAATCTCAGTTCTTCACTCGTTTAAGACAACTGCAATAATTAACTACGAAATATTTAGATGACGCATTATGTTTTGATTGGTTTCATATAATATTGTTTATATTAAATATTGTGAGCGAAAAAAACCAATTAGTTAGGTCAGGATTGTTTCTTCTTCACTGTTGTTTTTATTTTTGTTTTTAATTCAGATTGTGTATATTTCGATAATAATTAGACACGAGAGAAATTTCTTCAAAACTGTGATCCTTTAATACGTTTTTGTTTCTATCTTCAAGATTACTTAATTGCTTTGGTGTGTCACAAATTATCTGCTTAAGTAAAAAAAAAAAAAAAAACAAGTGAATTGAATTAGTACATAAGGCATTGATGTTGGCATTTTAGTTTAAAAGTTGAATTCTTTTTTTATTCCTCGGTTTAATTCTTCCGGCATCAATTCTTAAACGCCAGGTTTTCTCGTGCATATGAGAAAGGAAAAATAGTTTATTTGTTTAATCCTTTAGAATATAATTAAACAAATAATGAATAATAATTTTTTTTTCTTTTATATTGAAGAACATATTTATTTTTTATATTCTTTTTATGAATATATATATTTATTAATTAAAATGTTTTTCTATATTTATTTTTATATAGAACTACTTTTATTTTATTTCGTAATATAATTTTTGGACCGTAGTATCCTTTTTATCGTCGTAGTATTTGTTGTAGTCTTGATGCTACAAATTTCTATATGCTAATAAAATTTTTTTAATGACACCTTTATATGTCTATCTATATACACTATGCATACACAGATGCCGAATGCATTTATACTATATGAAATTTCTGATTTTCTAAGTGGCTGTACATTTGATTTAAATTTCTATTTGTGTTATATACACTAATACTCTATGCTGTTATGCTTAATTTGATCTTAAAAACTTTTCCAAACTTTCCATTCCACTTTAAATGATTTATTAATTATATTTTATCTATATATATATGTATAAGGAAGTATCTATGTATTTAGGACGCTACATAAGGGATTAAGAAAAAACAGCTTTAGAGATCGTTAAGGTTGAATAATATTGAGCGAAATAACATGTGTCTCTGAATTCATACACTGCATTTCGGAAAATGGAATATTTTACACTGCATACATAACTAGGAATAAATAGATATCTAGGTATTCAGTGTTTTAAAAAATATATAATATTCAAATAATGCGACCTTTTAACCACCTAAACAGTCGATCTTTCGGCACAATTCAGCCTTTTTAGAGGACATAATTAAATTCATACACCTGGAAAGCAACTAAGAGCTGAGATAAGCAAAGAAATTCATAATATACTTTCAACAGAGGACGACAAAAATATTCCTATGCTCACAGCAAGAATTAGAAGTAAGACTCATACTAGGTCTACTTACTGGACATTGCCCAAAAAACAAATCAAATATATGTTTTTGTATTTAATACAATATTCTTCACTCTCTAAAAAATCTTTTTTTTTTCAATTAAATTTTGTGCACCTTCTACAACTCTCTTTAAAAAATCTATAATTTTGTTTTATTTGTTTGTCGTCTTACAAGGTCGTTGGTTGTAAATTTCATGAAGATAAGCAATTTTGGAAGGATCTACATTCAAGCAAAATTATTTTGTGTATAATCTTATGAATGCATAATTATTAATTTCATTATTATCATTTGTGGATAATATATGTATATACAGGATCTATTTGATTTATTTCGAATGCCATTTCTACTAAATTATTTCAACAAACGTATTTTGAACTTCATACTTCGTCATTTGCTCTATAAAAAAAAGGCTCCTCTCCAATAGATTTAATAAGCTCTAATACCTATATGTATTCCATCGATTGTTTTGACAAAAATTCAGTAGGTAATTGAAGTTTCATTTTGACTACATTTTATTCAAAAAAACATTTGCCCTAAATTTTACTATTAAAATAATAATGTGGACAACAAAACTTTATGTAATTCAATTTCCATCCAATCTTATAACAATACAACTTAAAGTTTACCCTAACGCCCTCTCACAATTAAATCTCAACTAGCATATACCAAATCTATGCATCGTCTATGCATTACCCAACGAACATACTTTTACATATTTAGTTAAGTCCCCAAAAGAGGTGGGAACTATTCAGCTAAAGTTTTTGTTTGTAAACACAAACAATTCACAAACATAGCTTCTCCAAGTGCCACTCTCTGCTGCTGAAGTTCATTCGTAATTGTATTTGTATCTCGAAAACATTCTCCAAATCATCTGCAATAATTTTCTAATTCACAACAAGAAGAAGGCCCCAAAATATACATGAAACTTTGTTATATGCAAATTTGCATAATTCAGCTGGCGCGCTCGTTAATTCTATGCGGATTTCAACTAAGCTTGGATCCTACTACTTTTAGTTGGACCCAGACAATTTTAAATGTGTGTCAAAATGTCACTGCGATGTTCACCTACTTTTGTGTATGAGAAAATTGTCTCTTCGCTTCCCAACAGAATCCTCTGTACCAGGATTAAATCAACTCTAGATGAAATCTCTTCTTAAGCACTTACGTGTATATGCAGTAATGTATTGTAGCATGGTATAGGTGCTTGCTTAGAAAGGCTTCTCAGGTGTTTTTCACATTTGTTTAAGCACCACCGACGACGGTGTTGTTGTCTGCTGTATTTACGAAAGGTTTACATTTCCATAAAAAAAAAAAAAAAAAAAAAAAAAAAAAAAAAAAAAAAAAAAAGCAAGCAAACACCTGTGTTTTCTTACGACTTTACAACACAGAAACATACGAAGGAAAAAAGAAACAAACATTCCTAACAATTCTTGGGTGCGAATACTTTTTGCTGTGCTAAATTAGCTGGATAACTGACAGCACATTTTGTACCCGTTTATTGCAAATGAGGTGTATTCTTTGTTTCATGGAGCTGCTATGCCTTAAGTAAGTCAGTCAAGAAGTCCTCTAAAGATTGAATGATTTTATAGTACCCGTTTTATACCCTTAGTTCACTTTACATTTTGTTATAAAGAACGAGATAACGAAATATTTTGGTTATTTTGTAAGTTCAAACAAATTTGTTGCATTCTTTTTCATTGTTTGGAACTTTTGTGATGGTTTAATCTATCTAAAATAATTTAGTGCTTTTAATAAAACAGAAAAAGAAAGAAAAACGCCACTCAAGATGTATTTTATTGATGTGGAACTTGTTGAGCTAAAACTCATTAAAATTTTACAAGTGAATGTACAATTGTGAAAGAATTTGATTAACAGAAAATTAAAATCGTCTTAGAGATTTTTTTATTCGAGGCAGAGGTATGAAAGATCCTTAATTCAGATGCTAAGGCAGTCCTAGAGATAGTTAGCAACTATATTATTTATTGGGCAAATATGGCACCTTTAAAACTCAAACCGTATTTTCTAAATAAGAAGCGTTTACAATAACAAAGCCTTATTTTTAATACTTGTGATGCATATGGGGAAAATTTGAATATTGGATATTTTCTTTTTGTTCCCTGATATTCTGGTCGATAAAATTTCTCCAAACTTCAATTATCATATTATTTGTTTATCGGAAAATAAAATTTTATTTTTGTCGTTTTTCCCATTGTTTTTACTTTCCTTCCACGTTTTGCTTTGATAATTTTTTCGCTAGATGAACGATGACTGAATAAACTATATGTGCCGTAATACCGTTCGTATATCTCAAAACAACCAGGTGATGTTGGGAACAGAGTTAATTGCAATTACTATTAAGCAATTTCTAGTGATATATAAATACTGGATGTCTTTTTATGTAAAGGCACACCATTGCTCTAATTTGTGTCTAATGTTAGTTATGTATGTTTCGGGCTCCTTCTAAAAAAAAAAAAAAAACAAAAAAATACCTACTCGGGATATTATTGAGAAAATCTAGAAAAACTTTACTCATATAAATGCTTTGACAAAAAACAATTTATTTATGTCGTTTCGAAACCCCTTGATTTAAATCTAAAAGAAAATCTCAATTAAGTCTTATTTCTTATCCATATAACATATTCTGTCCCCTTTAGAGACTAAATCAAAAGATGACTTTCCCATAGGAAATAGAGGATATATGTAAGTTGCTAAAAAGAGGGTTAATGTTGTTACATCATTTGAAATTTCTGTTAGCTCATTTTAAATATTCATAGAAGTTTATTAAATTAAATCCGTCTCAATGAACCCGCACACAACCAACCAACCAACCAACCAGCCAGTCAACCCGAAAAAAGCTTTCATCAAAAGTCAGGACAGAAGATTGTCCTCATGCTTAATTATCTCAAATCGGCAAACATCACTGAACAAGATACATCGAAATATGAAAGCAAAAGATATCAAACATCTTGGGCCATCCAGTAAACTTTCCTTTCTCGGTGTTTTATCAGAGTACACACATGGGTTCTTCCTTTAAGGAAATTATCCGAAGCCATTATAACCTACATATGTAATATGAAAGCTTCCTATATACAAACATACATGCATATGTATGTAGTAATGTTACAGTTCACTTTAGGCAGTCATATATAGCAGCCCGAAAGAGTAATTAAAGCATGAACATCTTATTATGAGGATGGGGTTATATCACATAACTCAATATTTGCGGGTAAACATAATTTTGCCGTTGTCGCGTGGGACCAATTTCCAGATAAATGGAAACGGTCTTTCTACAAGCTTTTCCTTTTAAGATTTGTTTAAGGTACCACTTTTTACTGAGACATTATTCTTATACATATAGTGTTGATACAGGGAAAGATGATTCAAGGAAATTTCAGTACGTTAAGTAAGGTGCAATTAGTCGAAGCGATTAATTGTGGGTTAAGGCGAACTCGACGTGACTTAGAGGCGTGTTAGTGATTTATTTTTGTACCACCTTCAGAATGAGTAATGTATGTAGGTGTATAAATATTGTGAAGGTGACATAAACATGTTGGAACGTATAATGAGAACCAAAATTTTCGCAACTGTGATAATTGTTGTTTAAAGTTGCATTCTTGATTGTATGCATTTTATGGTTAAATGATATTTCTTTTCGTACTATATATTTAATCATGTTCGTACTTCTCTCAGGTTATGATGAATATTTCGAGTCCTTTCACTCTATTATAGTAGCCCTTAGCAATGGTAGCTTTCAGCATATTCTGTAATACAGATCTTTGAGGTCCTTGCAGATCTTCGCAAAGGCCTGCCTCTCAAACTAAAAGAGTCGATTTCCTTGGGATATAGTTGGAAATGGAATAGGAAACTGCCACATCAAATTCAAGGAGTCGATTTCTTTGGAATATAGTTGAAAATGGAATACAAAATTTCCATCTCAAACTATAGAGTTTGTACCTATCAGTAGGTAGGGGTTATATGAAACCTCCTCTTATTCATCTGCTTTGTATTCTTTCCATCCCGGATTCGGTCAGTTCACAGACAAAAACCTAGGTGCCGAACTAGTGAAAAGATGCAAGATATCATAGGATGCAAATGTTACGTCAATGGTATTTAATCTTCAGCTAGAGACAATGGTTGGTTAGCTATTGCGATTCAAGAGAATTAATTGAATCGGTTTAATTTTTATTAAGCACACGAAAGCTGTGTTGAACAGTTGATTGTTGACGTAGAAGATTTTCCAGATCATTGGTGAAAATTGGCATTCCATCCAACCAATACATGGAAAACCTCTACATGGAAAACCTCTACAGATTGATCATATTTTTATACGAAACTAAAACGTCCTTCTGGTATCATGTTCTTGCTAAACGTCTGTCATAAAATTAAACGCTTCTATATAAATTCTGTATCAGACCTAGAATGGAATATAATTCTCATATTTCGACCGGGGTATGTCACACATCTTTGTGGAATATTCTACCATTATCTATCTGACTTTCCTCGGGCTTATAATTCTTGGCAGTCTTAAGATGGACACCTCCTCTATTCTTCTATGTCCTCTAATCTCTTGCCCAATTACTTTTTCCTACCTTGCTGTGCATTATACTTAGCCACTTAGCCATTCAACATTCAACATCTGTTTCAAACTCATTTATTGAATCCGAATTTTCTAATTACTCGCCATTACTTCAACATCCCTAATTACTCTTCAACGCTACACTAATACACTTTCCAAAATGTCATTTTATCAACAAAAGAAAAAAGCATGTCAATCAAATGTCTTAGAAAATAATTTCAATCTGTAATCTATAATAATTATAAATCCATTTCGAAATATTTCGTATAATTTCCAAACAATCTTTCCAAAACTAACTTCTCTATTCTGAGTAGTTTCCACCAACCCCGGGCTACATCAATGACAAGTCTAAAACCTACCTAAATCTATGTATAGAGTAGTTCTTCTTTACGATAAAATTAATTCTACCAACAAAAGTATCCACAAACCCCAATTCTTAACAACTATATGTATTTTAGATTTAGGCAAAATTCGAAAGCGGTAAAGCTTTAATTAAAGCCCACCAAAGGCGACTGCTGGTGGTAGATGTCTTTTCTCATAATGCTTTCTGGTTAATCCCATCTGTAAGGGAGAAAGGACCAGATGATAAAATATCTTTTAAAGAGGATATTAGGGCACGGAAGTTAGAAAATTGTGATAAAGGTTATCTAAGTTTCATCTTATCCTTATCACAAGCTTAACCAAATGCTGCCCAGAGGTTGTTTTACTCGGCAGATGGTATGTTTGTGGTTTTTTTTAATGTTTTCCCTATTTATGTATCTTGGGTGGTAACTTTTATATTGCATCCTGTTATTATGGGATAATTTTGCAACATATAAAAAAAAATGCTAGCAAAATAGAGTCGGAAAAAAAGAGAACTCATGTTTTCACGACATACGGAAATTTTAATATTTTCGTTACTAAAAATATAAAACATTCTGTCTTATCCGATTTGGGTCGAAAAGCTCTGAGGATGATTGAAACATGGATTAAATGACTTTGAATTTTTTTTTTACACAAGTTTTCCCCCACAGATTTTAGAAACTAAGCTAAACAAAAAATAATAGCAAAATATGTATGCCTACACGACAGAAGGACAAATTTAAATGTCAGTTAGCATTTGTGATATTATTCTCATCGAATCTACCATCAATTTTTTTATAATCTCCTGCCGTGTTTACCTTAAAATGAGATGAGCCCGGTTTGGGCTATTTAAAAAACCTTTTACACCTTTATTATTTCTGTGTTGTCACAAGTGACCAGAAAAATATTAAAACCTTCTAGGTTCAACTACGGAGTGGAGAGTATAATTAAAGTTACGTATAATAGATTTTTTCATGTAGTCTTAAAAAGATAAGAGAATTCTTATATTTGTATACGCCGATTTGTTATATTTTTTTGCTTAGCTCGCATTGTAACCATATGTAACCAATGTAGGGGATCAAATTAGATAAGTTGTAATGACTGGATATTTCTGAAGACTTGATTTAGGTACTCCTATTGCATTGTCAAAGGCCACAACAACCAAATGTTAGATCAACGATTTAAATAAATGAGGTATAAACTTCTTGCCCAATTTGATATAATGTACATAAATTTTGCAGTTTT
Source organism: Dioctria rufipes (assembly GCA_963924295.1). Taxonomy (NCBI): domain Eukaryota; kingdom Metazoa; phylum Arthropoda; class Insecta; order Diptera; family Asilidae; genus Dioctria; species Dioctria rufipes. The sequence goes on from OZ002745.1 coordinate 10,314,273, forward strand.
TCTATTGGGATAAAACTTTTTTCCCCCGATTTCTACAATATAGTGGCACAAGTGGGATGGAGACAATCACACAGGATGTTAAATCTCACAGCATATGTATCTATATGTCACGTTTTATTTTGGATCTTTCAGGTTTTTGTCTCTTTCTCTTTGCTAACTCTTTAAGCTTGATAGGAAAGACAGAGTGATGTAATTTTAAGGTCTTTTTAAGCTACAATTGCTGTACCAATAAACAAGAAATTTCAATTCACACAATTTAACTATTGAACCAAAGTGTGTACTCTTACTCAAGAGCACTCAACGGTAACTTAGCCAAGATTTATGGTCTTTCGAAATATTTCATTCAGTCTAAAAAAACAAAAACAAAAACAAACAAAAAAATAACTCCTCAAAATAAAAACACTGAATATTTGTGCGAAGTATAAAATCATTAATGATCCTGTTAATCTTTGAAAAGTAAATCAGTTTTAATTTTTATTAAATGTAAAGCTGAAAATCAAAAAATTAAAAGGCTGCTTACGCAAATTAATATTTTGGTGAACAGCACCAAGCATCACCAACATCACCATTCAATATGAATACACGTCCTACACTCTCCTCGATTGTATGAGACCAATGCTTTTAACGCCCAAAACAAGAATCCCACAGCCATTAATTTATAGGTAGCAAAAGCCACCTTGGCTGACAATGCTTTTACCTCGTTTTGTGGTTTTAAATAAATCGCCATCCTGAATTCAAATCTCCTCTTTTACGTCCGGGTTTAATTAGGGACTCTCACCTGCCAAGCTGCTTTTCCAATAGAATTTGTAATAATGAATAGCTTGCCGGAAATTAATTGTTGTATTCGGGTTATTCGGTAAATCGCCACCTCTGCATAAATTCGAACTGCATTGCACTTTGTGTGTGTGTGCTGTTTACAATGTTTAATAGGGGCGGTCTTTTAGATTCTTTTGACTACTTAAAATTCATGACGTCACGTCGTATCATCATCGAAAAGATCTACAAAAGTTTCTCTCACACGTACTAGTATTATCAGTGCAAGAAGACAAAAGGTGTACCGAAAGCTTTTTGCACAACTCTTGTGATTCCTTTCGTCCTTTAATTCTTCTAGTCAATGCTACAATTTCTACTTACGACAATAAAGCTTTCATTATAATTTCACTCCGTATAATCTTTATCATCAAGAATTCGCTGTATAAATTAGTAATGTTCCTCGGTATAAGCTGTGCTACATACATATATACTAGTGCAAACGAGAATCTACTTTCCAATCTCAAGGATTATTTATTGTCCAGGAGGCGGTAGATAGATATATGGATAATTTTCCAGAAACTCGACAAGATGGATGAGACTGATGCAACTGAGTCTCTTCTTGTAAAGGTGTGTAAAATAATTCATTCAACAAGAAGAACGGTGAGTGGCCTTAATTACTACAGCTCATGTGAAACGATGTGCAAGAACTAAGAAGTACTGTACTTAGTATATGTACATGTTCGTATCAATTTTCTATATAAGTCTGTAGCTGCTGAATGTACAAAGATTTTCTCTTTCTTGAAACTATATAACTTAACTGTAGTCTTCGCAGACTTTAAAGTTTTTTAGGAACATCACATAAGTTTTGTCGTCCTGTCTGCGATAAGGAGTCATATATAATTAAGTTTTCATATAAGATAAAGCAGTCGTGCACAGGGATTTCATTTATAAATGATTGCGAAATTTAAATTAAAAAAATTTCCCAAGATTAATCAAGCTCAGGAGAATAGATTTTTGATTATGTTACTAAATCATTTCGTAGTTTTTGAGTACGAAAACTTACTGTCGAAAAAATGATTTATATATGGGATTTTTAAAAAATTATACCAGTGTCCAGTTAGGCACCTTAATTTTTTAAATTATGATCTCGATTTATGGCGAATTTTGTCTGTGTTTTAAAAAGGTATCTTTGAATAGATTTTTCATAATTAGCTCACTAAAAAATTTTCAAGAACTGGCTGTAGCAAATAACCAATCTTGTTTCTTTAATTCAATTTTATCTGCCGTAGCTAACACAAGGTTCAGTTGATTGGCCAATATTGTTTTCCCTTCCCAGATATGATAAAATAGAAGTGGAATATTGTACATATGTACATATGCCGTCTACCGTGGTAGGTGAGGTTAGATTAAAGTATCGGTAACTTAGAAAGCTTCCAGACAATCTTGTAAACCTTGGCTTGACTGAGGGGTGAATAAAATCAACTACAAAGTGCGGCTTGGCCCCCCGTGCTTGAGATGTTACCCTTGTCAAGAAATTAAAGAAAAATTCAATTTTTTTTGTACTCTTTTTGAACATTTTTCTCAAGATTGCGGATGATTTCCACCTCTTTTTCGTCCATACAACTTTAACAAAAATAATTGAACTGGGCCTGTACGCATTCGGCATGATTGTCATAAAAAGAAATCTTTATTAATGACTGCCGTGATATTGCGCATTTGATCATCACAGGGAGTAACTCTATAAGAAGCAATTAAGGTCTAGAGTCTATTTATATTACACCATCGCTGGCTAATTGCGATTTGATTGTGTTTGAATCCATTACTTGTTTTTAATTTATGATGACGTGAAGTTTCAGGGTGCCTTATTTATAGGCAACATCTCTGCATGGAAACCCCTGAAATATTCTGGTAATTGACAGGATTCCTGAATATTAACTCACGCTGAATATCCTCTAGTTGCAACATTCACTTTTTAACCATATGTGAAAACACATATTTAATTCTATGGCATTACGATTGACTTCCTCCTCCTTTCTACTAAGAATAGTACAGAATACCTTTATTGGAATTAACTTGTAACCCGTATATATAATCCTCAAGATAAATCTCCAGTATTCAACTGTTATTCTGGTCAGGGATTATCCAGCAACAAAATTTACCAAGACTGCACATCTTAGCACCTCCATTATGAAAAATTCGTTAACAAAGCTTTATTTCTGTAATTTATTGTGACTATATTTCTTGTTAGCACTTAGGTAAACATTTTGTTGGAGTTTTTTTTTTTTCTCGATGGAATATGAAAGCTGGTATCCAATATACTAAGGCTTAAATTTTAGGCGTAAAAAGGTATTTCAAACGTAAAAAATATTTCATGTGGTTTTTGCAATTTCATTTATGTATATTAGTTATTGAATTTAAACTCGTAAGGAAAGAGAGGGGGTAGAAAAAAAGAGAGGGAGAGAGGAGATCACTCATATTTCACCATTTATTTATGTGGCGGCGGTGGGCTTACAATTATTAAACTCTTTAAAAAAAATTATTTATTTAAATTTCTGACTGGGCTTAATTTAATCTGATTTTATTGTGAGTTGTATTGAAACCAGGGCAATAGATTCTATTGCACTTTACTTGTTGAAAACGGGTAAAAAAACGAAACGAAGCATTGCAAATAACAGTTTAAGATTATAAAAAGTTTTGATGTTGTTGTAATTTTGTATTTATGTAATAAGTTTTTCTTTTTTTAATGAATTTAAACTAGATATATTACATACCATCAGATAATATCGCTTTAAAGAATTAATGCCGCATAAGATTGTATTTTAAATCAAAAAGTACGTGTGGTAAGAGAGACGAAATTTTAGCGTACTGATGTTTTCATAATTCGAGTTCTCTATCTTGTAACGATTAACACCACATGTGGGAAAGATTTTTGTTCATCGTTAATCTTTTCTGAGCCCTCGAATGACATATATTGCGGTAACAATAGTAACTGGAGAGACCCTGTTTTCTGCGATCATGCATCATTCAGATTATTCCCGAATCTTCCAGTTGATACAGCTTCCACATTAAAATCTTTCTCCTTCACATACTTTGTACTAGGAAATTCCAGATCTGCCCATAGTTGTGAAACTACTGTGCTGAAGTTTTTTTCTAACATCTTTAAATTGCTCTACACATATCTACATATATCTTAATTAAATTAATATCTTATTCGTTTCGATTTCTCAAAATTGTTTATGCTAAATAACCATTTTAAGGTAATCAATAAACTAATTGTTCAATTATTAATTAGGAATTTCCTTACTTGTTGGTGACAGAAGGTTAAAGTTGATGATGCGTTGTCAGAGATCTGTTTTTTTTTCTTCTACTGAGAAATTCCAAAAGAGTCAATTCTAGATCCATTTTTGTTATGCATGTATTTGAACGATCTTCCATTATATTATAGAGTTTGAAACATACATAGCTGACGATATTGTGCTTTTGTAACCCCTTATATTCCAATGGATTGTTGAATAGCCTGCATTGTTTTTTTTCTATTTTAAAAACATGCGATAATTTCTAAATAAAATGAAAAACATAATAATTAGGTGGGAGTTTTTTGTTGTTTAAAAAATATTTCCTTAATCACCAAAATATCTCGTTTCTTTATTAATAAAACAAATTACAAATTTATAAATATCTTAAGTACATAAACTCGAATATTATCTCTATCACATAACTTGTGATGGAAGAAAAACATTATTATTTTAAAAATAATTTTCACAGTATATTTGATCAAAGAAACAAAAGTTCAAACACTTGATGAAATTTTCTTTTTAAAGTTAAATTATTATTAAAAAAAAAAAAAAAAACTGACAAAAAGTTCACTGAGCTGTTAATCATGAGAAATTTTGTACAAATAGCTTTTTATACTCTGATAGGGATTCAATTGAAGAATGAGTCATAAGGATTGTATTGGTATAGTACCTACTTACTAACTTAAAGAATTCAGGTTCAATTTTGTTTAATTTACTTTAATTAAAAAACCATATTTAGCTCATTGAAAAATATTTTAAAGGATCAGAGGAGCAGACATGAAAGTGACTATCAACATAGTTATTTTTGGTTTGGTTGAAATTCATCACAAAAAATCGTCACAGTAAAATATTGCAAACTCAAAATGGTGAAATCTGTATGACATGTGGATGTGGGATAAATATAAAGAGTTGATATTTACGGAAAAGGTCAGCCACAACTCATGTTACAGATAATGCCGACATACATACACTAAATATGGAATATAATAGAACGAAGATAATATAAGTAGCATAGAGGTCGAAATAAGCAACTTATGTTCCATGTTATGGCAATAATTCTTTTGGACTTTAAGATGTAAAGACTTTTGTAATTGAAAACATAATTTAAAAAACGAATTAAACGTAAAAAAAGAAATTCATCAGTGTTTTATCACGTTCTTGATATATTTTGCTTTGCTAAAGTCGATGTATTGTAATGTAATTTTGCTACAGTAAAGGGGCAATGTAATAAATATTGCGCTTCCTAAATATTATAGCTAAAAAAAAAATGCTGATGATGTTAATAATAGGTAAAATTGAGTCATTTTGTACTGTTTTTTTTCTACTTTTCTACACTCAAATCAGAGTTAGATAAAGTTAAAACACATCTAAGGTGGCAGATAACCTCTGACTTTCATGCTTCAAAGAATAACATTTTAATAAGTAAATGTAATATATTTTAAAAGCCATCTGCTTCTCAGAATTATAACGAAAATTTTTCGGATCATTGAAATAGAACCAGATCTTGATGGTGGATGATTGTTGTGGATCATCATTGTTCTTGATGTATAACTCGATAATTGTACTTGGTGAACTTGATTAAAAATCTTAAATTTGATTAAGATTATGCTCCTGAATTCTAATATTAGCTGTATTCGTTGTGCCCGCAGAACAGGGCAGAACAAAACATACACAAAAGAACCCCTCATAAATTTTCATAGAAGATTTATAAATGAAGCTAACAATACAAATAGTTCGCTTCAATCGACAGAACAATTTGTTCTCTCCAGTATATGGGAGTTCTAGAACAAGGTATACAAAAGAACACAGCTAATATTATTTTAGTGACATCAGCGTCCCTAGTTTTAGATAGAATAAAAACTAATAATAAAGCTTTATAAGTTTCAATCTTAGGTCGAGAAATGTAAAGGAAAATTATGTTTTTTATACTGAATATATTCTGAACCCGTGATATATGTATGTATGTATGTTTATCAGTTGAAAAAAATAAGATATGTTGATATGATAAAAATTATTTTCAAATAAACTCCATATTCAGCTAATTTTGCAAAAAAAAAAAAAAAAAATAAAAAAATAAAAAATAAAAAAAAAAAATATTCGTCCGGAAAAGAATGGAGAAAAAGCTACGAGTAAGTAATACGATTAAAATGGAAAAGCAGCACATCGCGTATATAAAAGAGTCGTTCTTAGTTTACACGGAATATTAACAAAATTTTTTTCGACACACCACCCTCAAAAGAAGTACTTTAGTCGTGTAAAAAGAAAATATGAATTATGAAACGAGTTTAGAAAAACTCTATCGAGGTAAGCAGCGCTTAAAGTCTTAGTCGTTAATGTTGGAGTAACAAATCTGTTGTCTCGAACGAAGAATAACAAAAATAATTCAAATGGCCACTATTATCGGTTAGTAGATTTACCTGCTAAAATTAAAGAGAGTTATACATCTTCTTTGGTATTTGGAAGACGAAGCAGGAATAATACTGCTATATTCTAAATGTCCATGTTATGAACAAAGAAAGATACTTGACAAAATTCTGTTAAGAGGGGCAATTGTCTCTGCAATTCGAACGTGATTTAAGGGTAAGATAAAAGGTGTTGAATTGTATACGTTAAACTGATAGCTACTTCAAACAAGAAGGGAAAATTTACAAAATAAAAATAAAAAACATACAGGAAGTGGTGACTAAAATATTTCAAGTATACATATACACACATATGTATAGATCCACTTCTCAATGCTTCTTTTTGACAGCTCGAACTAAATTTACAATTTTGCAGTACTATGAAAATTCTACTACAATAGCACTCAAACTGGAGTATTACATTCACAACTAGAAAACTTTTTAGTTTTCGCATGTGTTGTTAATCGATTTACTTCATTTTTCAAGCTCAGATTCCAATTCCAATTTCAACTTTTCTCCAATTCGAATGACTGACCCACATTCTAAAATGGCGAAATTGCATAAGCATGTGTAGCGATCTTAAAATTTATATTAATAATTGTTACAACAATAGGTTGTTCCCTCTCTTTGCAACTTTTCAAACTAAAAAATTAAAATAATTTACCAGTATAAGTTATGTAAAGTTAATTTAATTAAAGATCTTCGATAATTTGATAGACTTTAGCAAGGCAAAATATATTGTACATTTTATGTTGTGCTCAAAAATATAAATTTTTGCGTTTTTTTTTTTATTTTTTTTTGACTTTGTAAATATATAAAATTAAAATTAAATTTAACAATTTTATAAAAATTTAAAAATTTTTTTTTCACATTTTTCTCCATAAATAAAATTTTATTTGCTAACACTAAAATTCTTATGATGTTTACATTTATTTTTTTATTTTTTCTAATTCGTCGTAAATATAACTAAAGTGCTCTTTTATGTACAGAATATTATAATTTTACTTTAAAACATCACCATATAGTCGAATTTTAAGGACTAAAGTATATATTTACATCTTTTGTTTGTTTGTCTGTGTGTGTTATGTATTAAAATTGTATTATATATATATATATATATATATATATCTATTATGTCTTGTGTAACTTTAATAAATAAATTACATCTCTTAAAAATTCCTGCACGGAAATGCTTCCAATATTTCGAATTATTCGTATTTTTGTCTCAAAACAAAGTGATAACTTTTCTCCAAGAATTGTAAATTGATTGTTTATCGAATCAAAAACTTACTGAAATTATTTATGTATTAGTGCAAAGAACACAACTAAGTAAAAACTTTTATAAGCATATGTACTTTCGTGTGAACACTTTACTTATTTATTGTGACACTTTTAATTGAACTTTGAAGGTTTTCCAATAGTTTGATTTCTTTTCGAACTATAGTTAGATTGTTTGGTTTGGTGTATTTATACTGCACAAAAATAGAATAGAAAAAAAAGTGCAATTGCAAACAGAGAAATAAGTTTACATTTACCTCGGTATTTCTGTTTTGAACCACTCATCATAAATTATAGAAGAGGAAACCCAGGTAGATATTACAGGAGTAATAGAGTTTTGATGTTTTTAGAGGACAGGATGAGAAATACGATTAAAAGCGAGGCATTAAAATTTTATATTTGTCTATCAATTTGCTTTGAATGCAAATCAAATGCAATTACAAATATAAATTTGTTTATTCTTATCTTATCATAGATTCTAATGGCGATGATGTGGTTAAATGTGCTATGTTTATCAAATCACTCTTGCCAACTGTCTCCTTAGTATGTTTTGTTTAGGTGAGTCTATTAGTTTTCATTCTCAGATCAATTCCGATAGAGCTACTTATCTTGATGGCGAAAAGATTTATGGTCAAAGACGATGCCAAAAGTTGTATACAATCAAACGGTTTGCTTTCACAAGTTAGGGATAGATATGAATAGCATCTAGATCATTGGATTAAGGGTTACTATAATTTGCATCTGCTCCATTTGTTTCGATATGTAAATCTTAAGGTAAGGCGAAAAAATGTACACTGAAAATACTGCAACTTAGTGGAATAATAAAGTTTGGCAGTATAAGTTATAAGTTATACTATAGCTTTTCTCGAAAAATATGTATAGTTGGATTAGATTTCGCAAAGGCTATAAAATTTTTTTTTAGCGTAATTTTAATCTATAATTCACACGTATGTGCATTATAATTGGTAGGTGTGGTTAGAATATAAAAAAAATATCTTAGGATGCATGTGGTACGGGAAGAGGTGGTTTTAGTTAAGACATGAAATGACAATAAACCATCTCTTCAATGACCTCTTCCTTCCTATTTTGTAGCGAATTATATCACGCCAAATTCAAAAAACTCAAAAACTCAAATTGGAATTTTTTTCATGTGAATACATCTATCTAAGTATACTCGTACCTATCGGATCTATAGTAGATTACGTTCCTAGACTTAACTCTGATTATAATAGGATCTTAAGCTCAGAGAGATGAGGTGATGAAACTAGCATTTTTTTTCAAAATTGTATAGTACCTATTCATTACGCTATTAAAAAGTTGAATAAATTAAGAAAAAATCATTCTGACTAGTCGATCTAGGAGATCCGGGGAGGATTACTGATACAAAACAATTTCGAAGTCTCGTGTATACATACTTACATAAAAAAAAAACAAATTATGAAAGATTAAAATACCACAAACCGAAATAAAATACAACCCTCAGTAATTACTAAATATGATGTCAAACCATTGCAAGCATTTCCAGATCGCGTGAAAAAGGAATCCTTAATACCTAGAAATACAAATCCTAATTCTACATTTGTTTTTTTTTTTTTACAATATTTACATTAATCCGTAAACACATCAAATACTTTATACTAAATTACCTAGAATATTAGACGAAACTGTTTAACACTACTCAAAACCAATCAGACGCTCACCCACAACTCACACTGAAAACTAAAGAAATCACAAATTTCACTTACAAGGACACTCTTATAAAAAAAGGAAAGGAAAAAAATCTATTTGGTTTACAAAAATTGTTTTTTCTTTCTTTTTACATGTTACCGGATTTTTGTTTACTTTCCTAGTGGCTAATTAATATCCCTTTCCATAGTAGATGGTTTCATTTCCTTTAGTCATTCTTTGCTACCGCTACATGTCGTTGGCGGAGGGGGTGGTGATTTTGATGGGGGCGGCGGCGGTGGTGGCAGAACTAATTCATCAATTGTACAAACTCGATCGTTTATGGGAAACTTGAAACTTATCTCGTTGTTACTAATTGCGGGCGTTTCGGTGGTCTTTTCTAAACATTTGTTACCATCTCCTATAGGAAAGAAGAAAAGGAACTGTAAAAAAAAATCAATACAACATTTTTGGGACAATTAAAAAAACAACATAGAAAAAAAAATACTTAAACGAGAGAATTAGTAGAATAAAATTGGTAAAGAAATTTCAAGGTGTGTGTGTGTTTGTGTACCTATTGAAGAAAAGTAAACCTTATACGTGGTACATAAAGCCTTGAAATTATTCACTGACTGACAAGGGTCAATAAGTCTCAAGACGCTATACAAGAAATGTTCATTTTCTACAGTGAATAATGTCGGATTTAGCATGGCACGTAGCAGTCAACCATGTCAGCAAGTTACCCTTATCTCCCCATGGTGATATCTGAGTTTTTTTTTTCTTCTTTTTTTTTCACAACCAGAAATGTAGAAAATCACTAAACTAGCAATAGCATTTTCCTCCAACGGAATGTTTTACAAATTCATTTTAACTTATACTGCACAATATAATTCTTAAAGAGTTCTGGTGAAAACCACCCGTTCCGAAATCCATTCTCATCAAGATTTTTGCTGAAAGATAAATCGAAAACGTGCAGATCTTCTAAATAAAACAGCAACGCCGACTAGAATGAGTGAAAGCATTCAAAGTAGCATTCCTTATAATTTTATAGAACTTTGTACGCAGAAAGACTTTTACATCACATTCTGTGAGGAGATGTATATTGATTTAGGTCAGATATCTACCACAATCAGGTGATTCTATTATTCCATCACGGACACTACAAAAATAATTACTGGATGCTGAGTTCGATTTTATTTTAAAGCCATGATTTCAATACTGTTCTTAGTACCAAAACCGTAATTTATCGGATGGTCTTACGGTGATGTCGCGAGTTTACAAAATGAGATTCATAAGCTATTTAAAATTGAGTGCTTTCTTATTTTTTCTAGAATTCTATAGTGTATTTTCAGCTTTGAATGGCAAGTTGACGGCCGAGTTGAGAGTGAATTTTCCAACTTACGTTTTGCTTCTTAATAGTATGCTGCTGTAGCGTTCCGATATAACCATTCCCATTTCAGAAAATAATTGCGATATATATTATGTGCGATGATCTAGAGTAAATGTAATACAATATATGGTACGTTGACACCCTAACATAAAGTCACACTAACTTGTACCGAAGCTGAAAAGTGAGCATATTAGATGAGATGGCTTAATAATCAGTAATCAAGTCGATTAAGCATGAGGTTCCGGTTTTAAATATCCGGTAACCTTGACATTAGGAAAATTTCGGCGAGGTCACTAGTTCACAGTGCTCTCTCTCTAGCAGAAAAAATTGGCATTCATTGCAGGTTATAGGGTAAGTTAGGTTAGGAAAGTGGTGGTCACTGAAATAGATCTTAGTCAACCACACCTAGACCCGACAAAGTTCTTTGTGCTACCAATTTGTTGAAACCATAAAAGATTGGTTGGACCGGCGGATGTACTAAACTCAGCCACGAGGATTTGTTAGTGCTCCTATCTCTTCGCCAATGGTTTCCACTTTCTCTTGGTCCATATAACTTTTACAAAATCATTAAACGAGAGTGTTACGTCCTCCGCATGTTTGCCAAATGAGTAGCTAGTGATAATTGCACATATGTATCTAAATGACTCCACTACTTTTTGGCCATATTTTTGCTTTGAGATAACGCAGCTCCTTATTCCTATTACCATTATTTACGGGACAGCCTATATAAGTATATAGTACCCCCCCTGTACTATAAAATGTACACTCGACACATTATTATTAATCCAATGTCAGAGCGGAGATTACGTACGTCGATTAACTTTGAAAAGGCTTCAACTTTCTTTTGAAGAAAATTAATTATAGATAAAAGATTAGAACTCACGCAAGTGGAATTTCGAAGGTGACATTTTATGAACGTATAAAATTTCTCTGATAAATTTTTATTCTCAAATTTAATTAGGTCCCCATTTTTATATTCATTGAATCACACAACAATCATAATGAGCTATACACTAAGCAGCAAGCCGCACGTAAAAAATGTTGAACTAGAAAAACGTCAGATTAATAAAAATCACCTCATTACCAGCAGGACGTGAATTTTAACCCTTTATTCACCGTTAATTAATCATTCAGGTGTCAAAAATGAAAGTTAGGAAATATTTTCGGCGATTATTTTGCGGTTTTTATTCATAGGAAAATTCATAGTAAGCACTTGCGGCGAATTTGCGTAAATTAAGTCTTAAATGAGTTTTTTTTTTGTTTTTTTGTTTTTACAAGCTGTACACAACTTACAAAAAGAGAGAAACGAAGCTGAATAATTAAGAGAATTCCAGTATTTTGCTCTGTTAGTATATTTTTAGAGTAATGTGGGTGCTATAAATTAAAGTAATTTTGCTCTACAATTTTTATGAAATTCTTGTGTTGAGTTTCTCACCAAAAAGACTATATCAAAAGGTTCACTTACTTCACTATTTAAAAATATAAGCGGATTAAAGGTTTTTTCTAAATAATAACAACATTTTTAGTTACAAGAAGTGATACCCAAGTAGTGAATTTACCAAGGAAGTATCAAAAGGAAATAACTCCAAAGGGATATTCACCAGCACAATTATTTTATCGGCTATCATCCGTATGTGAAATCGGGCGGCATTCAATTTAAGGTATACATATATACTGATGATAGAGCAACCAATAAAACTATTACAAGATAGACTTGTGTGCATGCCTGATTAGATTTTTGATAAGCCTGAATATGTCCAACCGACTCGAACAAATCGATGTGGTAAAATTAGAAATTTTACTGATTTCGTACGTAGTTTAGTGCACAATTGATACGCACCTAACCAAAGTCTGTGCCACTCGCACTTCATGTAATGACTCTCCGTCTCACTCAAACTAAAATCTTAAAGTTACGGTCTTACGGCAAGCTTTGGGTACACTAGAATCATTTTTAATAGGTGAAAAGATATTTTTCGAAACTGGGTTTCTAGAAGAATTTTTTTTCCATAATTTAAGAAATAATGCAGCAAGTGTTATACCATTTTAGAATCCTTATTAAATGCTTCAACTTTAAAGTTACTTACCAAATTGGCGTAGTACTTTTTTTTCAGAAAAGTCAGTTAAAATTGGGTAAAGTATTAATTTTCTATTCTTGGTTCGGCAAAATGTGACATTTTCTTCCAAGCTGGAGAAGTTGGCTTAGAATTTAAAGCAACAGGTTACATAAGAACTATTCGGGATTACATAAGAAAAATAAAATTGAAACAAAAGAAATGTCTGTAATTTAAAAACACATGACTTAAAGTTTTTCTTATATTTGTCTGGTAACTATTATGATTTTGTCTATCACCCGATTCCGGGCTGACGTCGACTTACGGGACACCCTGTATATTTCAAGTTTTAGTTTTTCAACCAAAATGAATGCTTAATGTAGCAAAATTTGAAGAGTTCAAAATGTTACATTTCAATTAAATTTGATATGTACATTTACATGCAACTGTTTCCGAAATAAATCAATTTTAATTAAACATAATTCCATTGATTTTGCTCTTATCCGAAAGTTACAGGATGTTAATAGAAAAGTACCTACTCAAAATTACAAAATCCCACAGCTTATATGTTATATACCTATATTATATTGTTTTTTGTCGTACAGTGAAATCCAAGAATATGGTTTTGTATCAACTTGTATGTATATGAAATTATTTACTATATTTTTTTACTCTCGGATATAATTTTTAAACAATTCCAAATCTATCCTTCCCTCTTCATATCTTTTAATCTTATATCCCATTTATTTTCCAGTAATTTTAATGCTACTACATTATGGGTAGATGCTATGGAGCTTAAAGGTGATGTAATAATTCTCTTTGAAATTGATGATCAGTTAAAAAGACTGCATTTGACACTTTGGGTTTTTTGTTGTTGTGAATTTTATCTTGTCTTGTTGAATTTCCTCCAGGTAAATGTCTCCCATGCGTCCGTGTAATATGCTCTGAATATCATATGATGTTGTTATATACCCGGTTTATTTTTCTCATGACTATATCAGATTTTTCATAAGGCAGCTAGCGCAACAGTAGTGAATGCATGCTATAATTTTTCTTTCTTCATAAAATCCGACTGAAAGTCCAAGTGCACAAAAAAAAAAAATATTTTGAAAACAAACATAACGCTGACAGAAAAGAGTATTTCATAAACTAATCTACATCAGGCTAGCTGAATAGTGAAAACCATAATTTTTCTCTTCTGTATAACAATATCAAAAAATTGTTTATATTAATATGAAAAAATTTTTTTTTTTTTTAATGATGTATACAACACTTGTTTTGTTCAAAACAGAATACAACAACAAACGTATGTATATGATCATTTTGAACAACTAGAAACTATTTCTGTCTCCAAATAATACAATAACGTTTCGAACAATCCCCAGGGACATTAATTAATGACTTTTATGTCCACTTGGTCAATTATAAGAGGCTTGAAACATGAGTTCACATACCTTTGTCCCTTCTATACACTAGCCCCCCAGTCCTCTTCCCAGCAAAATGATATACCGAAGTTGACTGGGTTTTCATTCTTTACCTAGTCTGACACAACACGAAAGTTAAATAATCCCCAGACAAAGGTGGATGCGAACGCTTGGCTGAATCTGAAGGCGGTTAGCAAATAATTCATATCCAGGAGCAAAACGTACAAATCCCAAAAGTTTGCATGTTCTATTGCCTAACCGAATTTGGTACATATGCAGAGTGTAACGCCGGTCGTATCATACAGGAACACATATTTAGTTGCAAGGAGCAGTACGGAGAGAGGATTGGATGGATGTTTATACTAGTACTACTACTACTACTGTTACTGTTACTTTAGAAATGTGGCAAGGGAATAAATGGAATTTTCAACCCGAATGATACATACCTCCTGTTCGTTTATCCTCGTGTGTATAATACCTAGCTCTATGCCTGGAAAAGCAGACTGCCATTGCAAGAATAATGATGGCAATTAGAACAAAGATAATACCACCAAGAATGGCAAGAGTATTAAGGCCACCTGCAAATTAAATATTTATTTAGTGCACACCTTTTATTATTCAGGACGATTCGTTGTCCTAGTGTTTATCAATTGAAGCTGAAACTGCGAGAATAGGAAACAACAAAAAAAATAGGCGAAAATCTATGTATATAGGTCGGTAGGAATACCCAGTTTACCTTTTTCAAGAAAATTATGCGATGTACTAGCAGCATCCTGTTCCTCATCTGTAATAAATTCGAGACACGTATCTAATCCATTCAGGTCCAAGTCGGCTATTTCGGCACCACGTAGGTTCTTCGGTAGAAAACATATCGGATACGTATCCCATTGAAGCTGTAATGAGTACGTGTTGAACTTACATTTGTCAACTTTTTCTCTTTTTTTTCCTCTACTTTCATTACCCAGCCACCGCCCGCTACACCCTGCGGCCCTCCTCATATTATAGCATCTTTCATTCCAAATAAGATTACTATCGTAAGATTGTGGTGCGGGAGGTGGCTGAGCTGAGATGGAGTGTGAGAATGATTGGTACTTACATGCCTAACGATATCTATTAGAGTTCCCATATGACAGGCATCGCATATTAGTGGATTGTTATCGAGCCGCACGTTCCGAATACCCTTCATTATGATGGCAGAATTGTCGTTGATTCCATTGAGTTGATTTCGTGAGATATCCAAAAACTGATTGAATTAGAGAAATAAGTAAAAATTAATATTGAAGTTAATTATAATATGTACTTAGTTGATTGTGGATTAAGACGTTAAGAATTTATTTTACTAACCTCAAGATCTCGACAGGGATTAATGACTTGCAGTGTTACACTATCCAATTGATTACCGGATATGTTTAAGTAGCGTAGTTGACGAAAAGGCACTAATAACCCCATTGGCAGTAAACCCATGTCAGCAATGGCTAGTGATGTTAAGTATGGTAAACGCTGTGGAAAAAGATTTGAAGATGTTTTTCTTTCATGGCAAATTTTAATTAATGTTAAATTTAGATTGAATTTCACATGCATTGATTTCGAACAATATTGATATAATACTTATGGCGGTCTTTAAAAAAAAGTTTCTTAAATAGCGCAAAGAATCTACCCGTGTGTAAGATATTTTTATATAAAACCAAGTTAGCTAATTCACATCAACCGGTACCGGCAGATACCGGCACGTAACGGAAACTTCATTTCCGCTCGCTATCGATAACTGAAAACCAGACCAGCATTTGTCGGTTGCTGGTCTAGTTGTGAAGTTAACACGGGATTATTTTTCTGTAGTTTTCTCGCCATATCTGCCTTAGGGCCTTCACAGACCTATCGAAACCGCAGGAGCGGGAACGTGAATGACATTTTTGCGCGACTGGAAATATGGCGGGATATGGAACCACATGCACTGACACCACATTTCTGTGTAGCGAACGCGGGATTGCAGCGTTTCATTTTCGGTTCGCAGTATGCACCGTTTTTCCCGTCATTCGCGTAATTTCCGCAAGAAGGAAAGGTGAATATTGAAAAACTTATTGATTTAGTAAAAGTGAACCGCTTCATTGGGTGTGATTGGTTTATAATTTCTCGCTCCCACTAAGTTCCGCCAAACCTCGATCCACTCTCCGGTTTCCGTTGGTCTGTGAAGGGCTTTAATTGAAATTTTCCTTTCCGTTTAATGTCGATGTGCACGAAAAATGCCGGTGCCGGTCGATGCCGGTCTGTGCTGCTTCGTGCTGTACCGGTAAGTGTGCATTGACCTTTATTGGTAGGGGCAAACGTTTCAATTTTTCTTGTTCTTCAAATTATCAAATAAATGTTCGCAGTAAAGGTCAGCAACTATTGTTCCAGTATATTATCCCTCTAACAACCCACCATAAGCATAACAAGATATTTATTACAATGCAGTTTTGAAATCGTTAAAAAACAACCTTCAAAGATTGCATAATTGACGCTTCATATTTGTATAAAATTGTATTTTCTGTAGTTGTCACATCGGCTAAGCGAAGAAATACAGGTGGAAATTGTGTCCGAGCGAAATATGTCATATAAATACGCACTTCAAATACAACCAAGCTTATTCATTTTTCTTTCTTCTATTATCTTGTGCACAGAAAACATTCAGTTGCCCAGGATGGATCCCTGTGGTACACCGTTTCTTAGAGGGAGCAAATCAAAATGATTACGCATGTCCCTTAAAAAGTGTAGATTTAAAAATCTATAAAACAGGCACTTCTCCTTAGAACAAAAGAATTAGAATATTTTCAATCATAGTTTTGTTAAGAATAGGTTTATAAATTGTCAAAGACTGTAGAAAATTCTAAGAGCATTTTAATATAGAATTTCCTTCCTATCCAGTACCACGTGATTGTCTATTTTCTAGCTGTGACAATATTTGAGTTTTGAAAGGGTGCTTCTGAATTCCAAATTTCCAGCAAATCAATAAATTTTTCCCAAGATATAACAGGAGCTTTTCGAAAATGCTGGAAAACTGACAAGACAAACTAATGGATCTAAGATTGGCAAGTAACAAATCGGAAGCCTTTTTTATTTAGATATTCCAGCCTTTGATTTTTGTCATTTATTCTATAAGTTAATAGCATGAATACTCAATACACCGGCACAATGCAGAGAATCAATTTGCAGTCTAATGTAATTATTTTTCAAAGAAAGCTAAAATCTAAAGGGTTTTCCAATAAGAGGTGTTATTTTGATATTCAAAGAAAAATGCCATTTTTTGAGATAAGGCTTATCGGATCTTTATTTCATTATAAAGAGGAAGGTATGCCGTTAATAATGGAAAATAACATCAGCCATATGACCACCACGACCACGCCTACAGGACCATATCCTTTTCATGAAATTTTCCATAACCAAATCGCAAAGTGGCTGCCCTATGTCCTCGATAGCCTCACGAATTCCATCTTTGAGGTCTTGAATCGACGCTGGGCTGTTGGCGTAGACCTTCTCTTTCACGTGGCCCCAAAGGAACAAGTCGCAAGGTGTTAAGTCACAAGATCTCGGTGGCCAATTGTGATCACCTCTTCGTGAGATAACACGGTCCGGAAACTTTTCCCGTAAAAAATCAATGGTTTCGTTGCTTGTATGGCACGTAGCGTCGTCTTGTTGAAAGTAAACGTTGTCCAGATCAATACCATCCAATTCCGGCTATAAAAAATCATTAATCATCTGTCGATAGCACAATCCATTCACCGTAACTGTTGCTCCAGCCTCATTTTCGAAAAAGTACCGTCCAATGACCCCGCGGGACCATAAACCGCACCAAACAGTCACACGTTGAGGATAGAGAGGCTTTTCAACAATAACTCTTGTGTTTTCCGAGCCCCAGATGCGACAATTTTGCTTGTTGGCGAAGCCATCGAGGTGGAAATGGGCCTCGTCACTCAAGATGAGTTTTCGATGGAATTCCGGATTATTTTCATGCATTTCAAGGACCCAATCAGCAAAGACTCGAAGTTGTTGATGATCGGCCGGCTTGAGTTCTTGTGTTAACTGAACTTTATAAGCCTTAAGACCCAAATCTTTATGCAAAATACGGTGTAATGACGTTTGTGGAATGCCTAATTCCAAAGAACGACGAGGAATGGACAAACCTGGGTTTTCTTCAACACTTTCGGCTACAGCAGCAAAATTCTCGGCTGTTCTTGAGCGACGTGCACGGGTTTTATTCTTCACATCACTAACTTGTCCCGACAGCTCAAATTTTTCTACCAATTTCTGTATTGCGGTCCGACAAGGTGCTTCACGACGACCCAAAAATGTTCGAGTTTTACGAACTGTCTCTGCCACTTTTTCACCATTTTTATAGTGAATTTTAATAATTTCAATGCGTTGTTGAATCGTGTATCGTTCCATTTTTATTAATAGCGTAGTTTCTACTTGTCAAATGTCAAAAAATGACAGCTCCAAAGGTGGCATCTACCGAAATAGCGGGCTAATTAAAATAACACCTCTTATTGGAAAGCCCTTTATTATACCAACATTTAAGAGCTTATTATCCATCCTGTTTTTTTTCGCATATTTGCTGTTGTCCAGTTAACGTGCATACCTAGTATATTATGTATAAACGTATTTTTATATCATTAACATTTCTTCCTGTTTCCAATTGTCCCATTTCGCTGAGATCAACGTAAAATAAAAATATTTAAAAAAAATTATTCACTTCACATGAAATATTTCCCTGAATTCGTTGAAATTTTTATTATGCAACTCTGTACGGATGACAAAGGTCATTTTTTTTTTTTATTAAAATTGCCATGAAAAATCACCATCATTTTTTTTAACATAAATATGCAATTTTGTTTGCGCCTTTTTCCATATTTTTTTTTGTCACCTTTTCATGTTTACGTTTCCTTGCGAATGGCCACAGCTACCATCGTTATGAAATATTCAAAATTTTTTCACATAAATATTTTAATGATGCTGGCGACAATAACAACACCACGAGTGTTGAATTTTTCGAGAAAGTCAGGAAACTTTTCTTTTTCCTTTTTTATACTCTCAACCGAATCTTATTTTTAAGGTATTTCAGCATAAGACGTAAAATGCGAAAAATTCTCTTTTCTATGGTAATTTTACTCGAAGAGGTTATGTATTAAGAAAGCCAAATGTGACTTTGTATCCACAGAATTGTATAAGAAAATTCAAAAGGAAACGAAATATAGCGGAAGAGTTGATATAAAAAAAAAAAAAAAAAAAACACGAAATAGTAGGTACCTCAACGTGGAGACGATTTTTAATTTTGGAGTTCTGGGCAAATATTATTTTTATGAATATGTTTGGGTACCTTCTGCTGTTACCTTTTGGGATTAAAATTTAAAGCTTAATTGTGCAGGTAAGGTAATATAAGAAGATTGTTTTATATAATTTAGAATTTTGTAAAATCAGTACGCATACTAGAAGAAGATTTTCTCTAGAGGATAAATTTATTAACAAATATATTTTCTCCTTGAATACTTAGCTTCCACAGAAAATTTTTATCTTAAAAAAAAACCTATTCGACTCGATTTGTTGAATCACACGTTCTAAATCCTATTTTATGAAAATGAATCTGTAAAAAAGGAAAATTTTGTTGACGCGTTAGAGATCCCAGATTGTATAAATGTCAGAAATTTCCTATTTTTGGTTGGTTTGCGGACATAAGTTCATCCATGCGTAAAAACATATTTATACTTCCTTAGTCGCTGGTCTGCCTATCTGGGTTTCTTGTTATGTTAATCAAATTGAACTTGGCCCTGGATAATGTTGTAGAATTTTGTTTATTTTTGCATCGAAGAGTTTTTTTGTCCGCATCAATCAAATAAAAAAAAATTGCAAGGAAAATCAAGCTCTTTACTTTCTTTTTTGATAAAATTCAATACAATTCCGTTGGGAAATCTTTCTGTGTACCTATAGTGTACATACAGATAAGCCGGTAAGCCTGCCCCATATGTACATATATATATGTTTTGGAGTATAACTCCAAACCAAAACTTATATAATACTATCAAAGAAACATAAAACAAATGTAAGCAACAAAAGCAAAAAAAAAAAAAACTTACCTCAAATGTTTCTCGGATTTCGTGCAAATCCATTTGTACGTTGCCACTAATGTTCAAAGTTTGCAAGTTGGTTAGGTGACGAACTGATTGTGGTTCCAACCGAACCAATTTGTTATACGATATATCTAGATATGTAAGATTAGATAAGTTTATAAACGCCCCATTTGGAACTTTGGCCAATCGATTGTAGGATAGATCTGAAAGTTGTATACATTAGATTAAGTCAAAGGTAATTAAATAACAAAGAATTAAACAATAATATGTACATACCTAGATATCTGAGACTTTTTTGCATTCGAAATAAACTGTCCACAACTACTGACAGTTGGTTTCCATCCAAGCTGAGTTTTGTTAGGCGTTTTAAGTCGCTAAATTCATCTTTGTCTAGAAATTTGAACTTAAAATGATGAAAGGAATATTAATGTCAGTAACAAGAGAAAAAGTTATAATTGGTCTAAGACCAATTAATATTATACTCTAGATTAAGATAAAAATTAAATAAAGTGAAAACTCAAAGTTTTGTGTGGCAACACTTACAAAGGGTTGCACTATTTTTGAAATTTTATTTACTATTGCTATGAAAACACCCTATACCAAATTTCTGCTTTCTACTTTGACTCGTTCTCAGGCATTGCGCAAATATGTAGTGAAAATTAAAATTTTTTGAATGGAAATCCTAAGAAGGAGTTGTTCGATTGGTTCCGTTTTTGAACTCCAATTAACTTTCGAGTTATCGTAGGACGGATAGACGGACATAAAAAATGAAAATAACTTTTAATATTATGCATGGGCGCCCAGTCCATTTTGCTCTACTAGCATTATTTCTGTGCGTACAAATTAATAATACTCAATAATAAAAATTTAATTAAGATACATAATTTTGAAAGAACATAGAATTATAAATACGTAAAATTGCGATACAGTGGCGGTACATGCACATATAGTTGTTACATGAACAAAATGTACATTTCCATTTCCACCGTTGTCACTGCATGAATCTTGCGTGCCTAATTGCTGTGTTAACCAATTTTATTTTTCGAAAATTGCTTTTTAATTTTAGTAAACTTAAGAAAACTCCAAACTCTGTCTGTAACGCGTTCGAATCACAACATGCATTTTTTTAAAGTTTTTGTTTAAACTCAAAATAAAAAATATTTAAATAAAATAAAAAAAATAAAATAAGTAAGTATATAACTAAAAATATTTAAATAAAAAAAAATTAATAAAACAAAAATAATAAAAAATAATAAAAAAATAAATATACTTAATAGAGAATCCCGTTAACGGGCAATTTAACTAGTTTTAAATAATGTCCTATCAGCTGCATATAAAAATTGAAAGGACTTTTATTTTAATTTAATTTAAAAAGTCTTCGTTAATGAAATTTTATTAGGAAAAGTTTGATTACAGACGAATGATGATTGCTTTCACCTCCAGCTTTTTAGGGTATGTGATCTGGTGCTATTGTTTTGTGAACTAGAGTTTAGCGCATGTAAAATGCTATGAGCGCTCTATCTCACCACATTCTTTCAATATGAGTTTGCTTCTTTTACTTCAACCAAATATGAGGTTTCTACAAAACTCTTGTGGGACTAAGTACAGCAATAAAATTATTATCTGAGTTATTTGATTCATTTTGTTTTCAAATTGCTATTGAAATCTGAAATTCAGCCTCATTTTGAACCCGCGCATACTTTTCTCAATCAATTACTGAAAGGTCGTATTGTCGTTTTTTTTTTTATAATTCTACGATTGTGAACGGATCGATATAGTTACGTCAATTAATTTGGGACCGCCATTTCATGGTAGAAAAGTTTTGAATACGTTAAAATTTAGGGTTCAATTAGGGCTAATTTAATGCCATTTCCCCGAATTTAATGCTCTAGTACTTAAAAAAAAATCCATGCATAATCCAACTTTATTAAAAGTTAGGATCACCACTACTGAGTATAGGTTAAATAGTATTGTTACTATAGTGTACACTGCATAATATTTTAGGGCTTAATTAGAGCCAATTTAATGTCTTTTCTCCGAAAGTAAGAAATCAATTGAGGTCAAGAAACCATAAAATTAAAAGTTTAAAAAACAAAATGCTCCATCGATGTTAACCTACACGCTACCAACATTTTAATAATTCTGTGTTTTTCAGTCGGATTAAACCTGTGATCAACAAATAATACTGGAAAGGAGTTGAATACTCTAATCTTTTCCGAACTGATAAAGGTTAGTATGTCCAGCTTAGAAATTGACATTCAATGCCTTGAACACAAATAGAATTTCACTACGCTAAATTTTGGTTACCACACTTCCTGTTTTCTCTACGAGTATACTCCATTGTGCTGCTGAGTTTCATAACGTAAAACATGAGGAAGATTAGTTTTTGAACCCTGATAAACGCTTTTCGCTATTTGTCACATTACAAAAGATTTTACGTTAAATTTATGTGGAGATACTAATTACATTTATTCTCTGCAATTTATTAAGTTTTTGTAGCTTTACACAGTGGTCACTGCAAACTAAATTTGTTTGTCCTAAATTACCGTGTATCGTAAGAGTTTAAAATTCTAACCATGGTTGGCCGTTGATTTGTTGCAGATAGCCATTAAAACCTACGATTGTTGGGGTCTTAAAAAATGTTTTCCATTTTAAAGTTGGTGGTCCTAACTTTTAATAAAGTTGGATTATCCATGGATTTTTTTTTTAAAAGTACTAGAGCATTAAATTCGGGGAAGTGTCTTTAAATTAGCCCTAATTGAGCCCTAAAATACTATGCAGTGCACACTTTTATGACAATACTATTTAACCTATTCTCAGTTGTGGTGGTCCTAACATTTAATAAAGTTGGATTATCCATGGATTTTTTTAAAAAGTACTAGAGCATTCAATTAGGGGAAGTGGCATTAAATTAGTCCTAATTGAACCCTAAATTTTGACGTATTCAAAACTTTTCTACCATGAAATGGCGGTCTCAACTTAATTGACGTGGTATAGTTCGACAAAAAGTGTTCTAAGGTAAACCGTCGAAAGATTGTTTGTTGACAGTTTGTCAAAGGAATGATGACTAAGAACTTTATGATTAGGTAAAGATATGACGATAAAACGTGACCCACGGCCGATAATGCAGTTCTATCTTAAATATAGAACATAAAACATAACTGTTTCAGTCAGAAAATTACTTCAATACATAGTGAGAAATTCAAATTCCACAGTGCTGCCATCTTTGAAAAATATTGTAGATTGCTCATGACTAGAATCATTTTTGAGGACTTTTGTTTTTTACGATTTTAAATTACATTATAAATAGAAAATAAAGAGAAAAATAAACCGGGACCTTTATTATTTAATTTAGAATCGTTTCAAATTAAAAGTTCTCAAAAATTCTTTTATTCCATCTAGAAATTGTGAGTTCGAGTTTCGTATAGGACAAAAAATAAAGTTATGTATTGAAATATAAGCTGTGCTCCTTTGTGTACCTTGTTCTAGAACTCCCATATACTAGAGAAAACAAATTGGATAATTTTTCTTTTAAGCCACGACTAAGTTTAATTTATTTTGAGCTTACTCGTACCCTTGATATATACAGGGTGATTCATCTCAGATGATAGCAAATCGTCTCAGCTTTCCATTGCATACCCAATCAGCCTTCCTGTCACCTTTCATCGGAAGTGGTAGGACGTCAAATTAAAAAAAATTGGAAAAAAAGAGTCCTAATGTTTTCAAATTTTTTCCTTTTTCCCGCCAAATTTTTTACAAGATTTGCAACCCCGGAAAATTGCCTTTAATTTGTTAAAGCATTTTACCTGCGTAAATGCAAACATTTTTGAGATATTCCTGTTTCTATTATTTATAATTTCATTAATTTTGCGTGAAATTGCATAATATACTAGGCGCGATTATCGTCGTCAATAGCAAAATGAATGAAATTATGAATCATAGAAACGGGAATATCTCAAAAACGGTTGCAAATAATCAAATTAAAGGTAACATTCCGGGGTTTCTAAATCTTGTAAAAAAACTGTGTAATTATCATGCATTTTGACGGGAAAATCGTTAAAACTTTAAAAAATTCGGACTCTTTTTTTCCAATTTTTTTTTTAATTTGACGTCCTACCACTTCCGATGAAAGGTGACAGGAAGACTGATTGATTGATTATTCAATGGAAAGCTGAGACGATTTGCTATCATCTGAGATAAATCTCACTTTGATAGGGTGTATATAAAGGAAGTTACAGAGTATATGTAAAGTGGAAGAAGTACTAACGTCTTAAACCCCGTACCGCCGAAAAGACGCGTGTCCCCACCCCCCACCACTCAACTTATAGTTTCTTGCTTGTCTTCACCTCAGCTATTAAACCAATTATGAAACACCCTGTATAAAAGACAAATCTACATTGGCGAAACTCAAAAGATTGTTGACAAAAATTGTGAATTTTGATTGTACCAAGTGTACAAATTATAGTTTCGCTTCCGATATCCTTATTATTCTCGGCAGGATTAAATTGGTGCTTATAAATATTCATGCCACGTTGCTGGATTAAAAAGGTTTTAGTGAATTAGGGTTTCTTTTACATTCCTGTTGAAAGCCCTAAAACTTAAATTTCATCAATGTTTTTTTTTACGTCCTAATTTCAATATAATAAGCCATCAAAACGCAAAAATTAAGTATTGTCCTGAGATAGAGATTAAATTATCTGAAAAATTAAATTAAATTTTTATTGAAAGAAAAGTTTTTAGATGCTCATAGCGTTGTTTCAAAAAAAAAAAAAAAAAAAATCCTATTTTAAAGATTGTAGACAATAGTAACAAAATTAATTCTAAAGCCATTCCCTTTTTTATTTGTAGGTCACAATAATGGTGATCATCGAAGGTAAGTTAGTTATACATTTTCATTGTATACTTAAACGTTGACGTCAACAAAAATCAATTGTAAATTGTTTCTGTAAGAAGTTGTCGGACTTTTTTTTTGAGATGTGAATTTTCGTTGTCAATTTTAAAAAAGTTTCTTTCTATACAGCAATTCGTAGATTTTTAAAATGAAACAATTTCGTAGAGCAGCAAAACTACAGTTTTGATTTTCACTATATACATATTTGGACACTCCTTGTAAAATTATTGAGAACAGGCATTTTCGTATATGCTAATATTATAAAGAATATAAATTGCTTTTCTTAGTGTTGCCATATACAAATTTATATTACTCATATTTTATTGCAAAGCAATTCAGAACGCGTTGAGGTAGGATTCTAAAATTTTGTACACGCGCTAATATTATAAAAAAAATAATTTCAATTTCGAATATGGGCAATAGCAATAGGCATTTTAAATATTGTTTGTTTTTATCAATTATAAATTTTTTTTGTCCACTCATCGACATTTTTTTTATTATACGAAATTTTGTTAAATTTAATAATGTCAAGATATTTAACTTACCTCATTTCTACCTAAATCCAATTCATTCAAATGTGGCAACAAGTTATACAATTGCGGATTGATTTTCTTTAATTGACAATTCCGGCATTTTAATACTTTCAATTCCTGTAAGATATATAGAGAGATCCTTAATAGAAGGTGTCCTTCTCCTTTCAGCCACTTATATAATAGAAATTAAATGAAAACTCTACCTTTATATCTTACCTGAACATCTTTGAAAACCTCAGGCGGTAAGTCCTGTAAAGGGTTACCGCTTAAGTCCAAATTTTTCAATTTACCCAACATGAAAAAGAGTCGCTGAATTAATTCCTGAATTGAGTTGTCGGCTAAACTAAGTTTACGTAAATCCTAAATCGGATAAAATAAATAAGAGAAAAAAAAAATTCTTTTTTTTTGTACAACAATAAAACATTTTTTATGATAAAAGGATACAAATTTATGATGATCTAAGAAGTCTTGGGGAAGGTTTATTATCTTGTTTCAAAAGGGTTATAATAACTGAAAAATATGGGATGCCATTTCACTAACCTTTAAGTGAAAGAATGTCCCACTCGCCATCCTGTCGATTTTATTTTTCGAAAGGTCCAATTCATTGAGATCATCCTGACCACGGAAATTTTCATCGGTCACAGTTGTAATGTTGTTTTTGGAAAGATCTAATACCGTATAAACCAGAAATAAAAGGAATTTTGAGTCAAACGTCATGCAATTTAGAAAATAAAAAGGAAAGTTAAAAGTCCGGAAGGGATCACATCACGTCCAAAATTGGCCCAGAAAATGGTATGAAAGTAGAGAAAGAAAAAGAAACAAATTTATTGGAATAGAAAAGTTTCTCCTTTGGGTGAATTTTATACATAGAACGGATGATGGTAACTTTCCATCCTGCCGCAAAAATATCGGATAGCGTTTGCCTAGTTTTTTTTTAAACTATATATATACATACGTATAAGACTTACCTAAAATTCGTAAACTTTTGACACCCCAAAATGAATTCTTTCCTATTGCTGGAACGTTGGAGTCGATGATCCGTAGAACTTCCAATTTGGTGAACGACGTAAATATGGGCCCAATTGTAAGAAAATTTTTCGGTCCCTTTATTATAATAACTTTGACATCTGGATCCAACTCCTTAACTGGAACTGCCTTCATGTTACCTGGAATGGGAAGGAGAAAGAGATGATAAGGATTATAGTGTTGTCTTTATGGCTGCCTTAGAGGGTATTCTGAATAAAAATGAGATAATGGAATGGAGAATTAAGCCCAAAAAAGAACCTCTCGAATATCCTGTGCCAAATCTTTTTATCAGAAGGTGCCGACCCTTGAACATTGTACATATACTGTAGCGTATAAGAGAGGCGGTGGCACTATATATACATGTATGTTATATGCTATATAATATATGAGAGGAACCATATACATACTTCTTACGTACTATCGACAGAATTTTGTGGGTGTTCAGAATGTTTATGTGAAAAGGTGTAAGCTCGTAAAGCACCTAAAGAGCTGTTTTAGGTACACTTATCCCTTTGACTGGCTGATTTAGGATCAATTGCAAAGATACCGTGACACGACCTCGATAAACCACACAACTTGTCTGGATAAAAGTTAGCAAGAATTTCAGGTGAATTCATTTGGGGTTACCCGATGAGATACTTAACATGGCTACAAATTAGTGAAAATGTCTAAATCAGGCGAGTTTATTTATTTTTATGAGGAGTTGAAAGGATATCCCTCTATGTATAGATGCATGATATTGATGTAAGAGCTGAACACACTCACACATACATTCATACATGCATACATCCTTACATATATAGTGATGTAATTGAGATTATTTAGGGCAGCTGCAAATTGTAGCTTACTTTTTGTATGATAGTTTAAAATATTTTAGTGACAGAGTGTATGCAGAGTCCTCTAACCCCAAATAGGTGAAAAATGTGTTTAATAAAAGATTTAGTCACTGTAAGCAAAATGTAGTTTCTGTGGGGTATAGAAGGTTAGGGTGTCTAATATATCAAATACATAAATCTACCCCAAATAGAATGGCAATTTTAATAATTACTCTTCAAGCAGTGCACTAGAACTAAAGTTTTCAGAGATGATAATTATTTTACGATAATTGCTGCTTTCACGATAACAGAGTGGGTCAAACCCGACTCCACTTTATCGTTTTTCGGGAGTTTGCATCTTTCTCTTGTAGATACGCATACCCTCAAGTTTCTTCTGTAGCTTAAAAATTCTCTTCTCGCTTTCAGTCGCTACGAAACCCTTGACTTGATTCTACTTTGTGAAACGTATGATTAAGTGACCCCTCCCATATTCCACCCATTCTCGTATCATCATTGTGCATATATTAGAGACCATACAGAGTTTTTCTTAATAAGACTTTCAAAAATAACGTCATTTCAGAGCCTGACCTAGACGCTTGTTCCCATTCTGAACTCATCCTTGCATTAAAGGTATCCTCTACGATTAATGATTGAAAATTTTGATATATTTTTTTTATTATTCTTAAACATCATACAAAATTCATGACAAATTAAGTTTTAGGTTGTCGAAAGCTCTGCTGGCATTGACAGTTTGTAGAACTCCTCCTATTGTAACATACTATATAGCACTCTAACGTTCTACTCATTCGTTCTTCATATGGCGATGACTGTCATTGATTTTAATGTCAAATACAGATCTTAATCAAAGTTTTGAGCCATGTGAAATACTTTCAGGATTTTTCTTTACAGAAGAGCACTTTCTCAGAATGTCCTTCCTCCATCTGGTTGGGAAGGAAGAATTCCTTGTATACTTAAAAGATCTAAGGTTCGCGATTGTTTTTAATAATAGCTCCTGCGATCATTCTTTTTTATAGAAATTTAATCACTGGGATGATACCGCCTACTGCAGGCTCTAGCTCAAAAAATAATATCTTTTAATCTCATTCACCATAATTAGAAACATTAGAGCATAAAAAGATGGCATATTATTACGAAATTTCAAATCAATATGAGAAAAACTCATAGGTCCACCATCAAAGATGGGTAGAGTAAAAATTTTTAATCCTTTATAGAGAGTTTTCTGAGGCATAACTCTTTTATGCTACCATATCATCCTAAAGAAAGTAGCTAGTTCTATGTAAAATCATCCTTTATGTGCAGGTACCTGTTAATTTAAAATTGAAGCAAACTTTTCAACATACAAACCAAACAATAGCCCCGTTCTCTTGAAAGACAGAATTTCTAACTGTTACACATCCTAAAAGTTTCTTTAATCTTTAAAGCTTTGATATTGACAACATAAATTCAACGAAACATATTTAATCCTTACGATGAAAGCATGAATACACTTACCTTTTACACATATAGTCTGTAGACGGCCTTTGTCGTCCAAGGAACATGAACACTCCTGGGGGCATTTATTCATTCCAGTAATAAGAGGAAGCATAAGGCAGAAGATGAATGACTTTAGAAGCATCTGAAATGGAAAAAATTAATTATTAAAAGGATGTTAATTGTGATTAAGGTGTATATCATGAGCGGAATAGGAAGGACATTTTCCAGAGTGTTCTCACTCTTTTCGAATGGCTTGAATTACAAGAGAGCTTGTTCACCGAAATAATAATATTTCCCTATTTAATACGTGTATACACAAACATACATACACAAGTTCTTGGTTACCTTTCTATGAAATGAAATGTTCACGTAAAATTACGTATTTTGAGTGGAACGAACTAAAACGCGACTCATTGAAATTTATTCAAAGCGAAAATTTTAATTACATCCCATTATAATCCTGCAGGACATTCTAAACGAGCGAACAGTGTCTTCAGAGCTTGGTGATGTCGTATCGTCCCATGACAACTATTTGTTTTTGAAGAAAGAATTACGAAAGGTGAGAATTTTCAAATATACATAGTATGTACATACATAGATGAATATCCATCTACTTATGAATTTGAATTCATATGCGAGTCATTTTACCTTTTGAAAGGAAGACACAAAATAATATTCGAGGGTGTTTGCTACTGTTGAGTATTATTAGTTGAAAATTAAAAGCAAGAGAACAAATCATTTAACTCTTTTCATGGTAAAGCAAGACAATGCTGAAAGAAAAAGCTGTCTATCCTACGTCACACTATACTTTCTTAAGAGATTGACCTCATTGCAGGAAACTCGTTAAGAAGATTGAAGAGTGCCAGAACTTAAGTTCTATAGTTTGTAGTGGGGAGAGAAGGTATATCTGGTCTAGTAGAGATTACGGATAAGTCTGTACACTATATAACAATGTACCATAGAATCAACCACTATGGATGCCATAGTGTTGTTCCTTTGTTGGGAAGAGATTTAAATAATGGAATTTTCAGATAGCTGTGTGTTTCCATAAACAAACACTACTTTCAAAGCAATTTATCATTCTGTTCCAAGGAGTGCAAGCTGTCTACAGTTTCGAAAAATTAATTTAAAGAGAAATATTTATCCGGGGATGCTTTTATAACTATGTCCACAGGGGGCGGATTATTGAAATTTGAATTTAGATATTTTCTCTGCTCTATAGAAAAGAATTATTTCATCGATTGCATAACATTCTAGTCCTTTGCTTTACATACATTTTCACCGACAATAAATCAGAAATCTTCACGTGTACCTATTAAGTATTTTGAAGGAATTTCGTTTTGGTTTTGTACTTGGTTAGAATAAAATTTAGATTATGGTTTCGCATTCCAACTATGACTTTATTAATGATCAACAATCCAACACCTAACAATAAAATATTCTTACTATCATTGAAGTCATTGGATTGATACAGTATAAGTGATAGATTTCAATTAGTTTTTCGTAACCAGTTTAGTACTATTAGGTCGAATTACAGATGATGAATTCAGCCAAAACCCTCGAGAATACTTCACTAGCCGTGAAACAGACTCTCTCACACATGGGTGCGCCAACGGAGTCCTAACATTCTAAAATATTTGCAGTGTTCTTATGTAAAACAGAGAATAGTTGGATTTGAATAGTTCGTCCGCTCTAAACTACTATTCGCACAGAAAAATGGTGTTCTGATAATCTTAAGCTTGCTTTCTTATTTTCCGAACCGAAATAAAATTTTTATACCTTTCCTAACAAAATTATTTAAAAACATTTATTTTAACCAAATGACTACGATTCCTGAAACAAAAACTCAATTGAAAAATCATTGTATATATCTTGCTGCGCCGTCATGGCATTCATTTAACAAATAACCTATATATTGTTACGCGCTACAAAGCGACACAAGCGAAATCTGTTAGAAATGGAAACAACTTTAGGTTAGTGACATCCTTGTAAACTATGGGTTCGGAGAACGGAATATTCAGGAAGATTCTAGGATTATTTTTAGAGTATAAATACGGCGCTACTCACATCCAGGAGGCGAGTCTTATTTCAGACAGTGAAGTGAACGCAGTAAACTATTTGGATTGCGATATTTAGAAATACAATACTAGCGATAACTATAAACAATACTAGCGATAACTATAAAGAGTTGATGTGATAATTGTTTGTAAATGTTATAAAAGTAAATAGTGAAGTTAAATAAAAGAGGAAATGTTTATTGATATCTGAAATATTGTGTTTTAAATAACGAACTAAGGCCACGCTCGTAAAAACTGGTGTCAGAAGTAAAGTAAATTCGCAAAAAAACGGGGTGGCATTTGACTTTAAAATTCAAAGAGTGATTAATTTGGTGAAATCGTGTGTGAAAATTCCGAAAGATAATTTTATATTAAACTGTGAGTGAATTACAAAAGACATAAGAATGGGACGCAAACTAGAGGAGCTTCGCATACAGGAGCTGAAAGTGGAGTTGGGGAAGCGGTCAATGCAAACGACAGGTCTAAAGAATGTTCTAGTCGAGCGACTTAGACAAGCTTTGATAGAGGAAGAAAAGAATCCTGAGACATTTGTTTTTGAAGAGGAAGCTGAACCTGAAGACGAACCTGCAATGAACATAGAACAGCTTTCAACACTGCAGATGAAGAATGCTCTTGAGGAACAAAATCAATCTCTCTTGGAGGAACAAAAGCAATCTCTTTTGGAGAAACAAAAGTATGCTCTTGAGGAACAAAAGCAAAATTTCTTGGAGGAACAAAAGAATGCTAATGAGGAACAAATGCAATCTTTCTTGGAGGAACAGAATGTTTAGAAGAGAAAAAGAATTCTCTCGAAATCCGTTTTTAAGAATAAAACAATTCTCTAGAAGCCCGTTTGGATGAGCAGAAGAAAGCTAATGAGGATCAAAAGAATTCCCTGCAAGCATGTTTAGAAGAACAAAAGAATTCTCTGGAAGCCCGTTGGGATGACCAAAAGAGTTCTTTGCAGAATTGTCTAGAAACTTGTTTGCAGGAACAGAAGAATTTTTTTAAAAATTCATTAAACCAACAAAATGTGAAAATTGAAGGAATCCAGCAGGAAGTGCTGGAAGTTCAACAACAAGTGTGGGAAGTACAACAACATGTTACGGAGAAGCTGGACAAGTTTGAAGCACATTTGGAGAGGATGAAGCATCGACAACCTCGGCACGAAGGAACTGAAATATCCGGTGCAGGCATAATGGAACTTCCAATATTTGATGGACAAAATTCGTGGCATATTTTTAAGAGACAATTCGAGGCATCTTCCGAAGTAAATGGATGGAATGATGCAGACAGCTCTGGTATTAGCACTTGGAGGTCCCGCTTCAGAGCTATTACAAACTATATCTATTGACAGGCAACGTGATTACACTTCATTAATACAGGCGATAGAATTACGTTATGGAGGTGAACACTTGCAGCAAGTATATCGTTTGCAGTTCGCAACAGGATTCAGAAGCATGGTGAATCACTAGAACAACTGCAGGCTGATGTGGAAAGATTAGCTTATCTTTCATATTCGAACGCTATTGCAGATCAAAATTTACAACTAGCACTTAGGCTAGCAGGAAAGAAGTCAACAGCAGAAGCGCTAGCCTATGCACTAGCATACGAATCTTCTAGACAAGCTTCCCGGAGTGCAGTACGAGTGAGAGATATTTCGGTGGAGGAATGTACTTGCAACAGAATGCAGTCATTAGAGACCACTCCGTCACGTGGTATTCTTTGATGCTGGAATGGTACTAGACCCGGACACCTCCAAAGGGACTGCAGAAAACGTCGACGAATGGAATCACAAGAAGAGGAGAACAGAAAAGTATGCCAAAAATGTGGAGCCAGGGAGCAAGCTATTCGTGGAGAGATTTGAAATCAAACAGACACTAGTCGCATCAGCTCTCCTGTTGAGCAGTCGGAAAACATGTAAGAACCAACTTTGGGGGGCAGAAGTTGGTTGGTAGAGTCGGCAGCCCCGAAGTCATCATTCAAGTAGCCCAGTTGCAGAGAAATAATAACAGTCTCGTTATATATGGAAGTGTAGGGAAAAAAGACTGCGCAATCACTATCGGCACTGGGGCTTCCAGATCAATTATTAGAGCAGATCTCGTCAAAAACAAGTGACTTCACAACACCAACAAATATTTACTAAGAACAGCAACTGTTTTTTGAGAAATAACTTTGGATGTTCAACTTTTCGAACTACTTATTTCCTCACACTTTCCTTGTGTTGAACTTCATGGATGAATGCATTCTTGGAGTAGATTTCATGACCCATTATAAAATAAATCTGGATGTCGGAGAACGGACCCTAAAACATGGCAACATAGAAATTCCTATGAGACTAGGAGTAGAAGCAGATTATCCTTCGAAAATAAGGACAATGGTTTGTGAAAATATTACTCTCTCTGCATGCTCCGAGACGCTAGTATGGACAAAGCGTACTGATGACATCGGGACCTGCCGATTCTATCTGATGGCGCCTAACCCTACCAAAGTGACATCGAACATCTTCGTTGGTAAGACTTTAGTGAAGACAGAAGGCGCAAAATTAATTCCAGTCAGAGTGCTCAACACATCCGAAAATGAGGTACAACTAAAAGAAGGTGCTATAATTGGAAATTGTGAACCTGTATATATATATATATATATATATAATACCAGTTACTACTCAACAGGTTCAAAAACTTCTCTCATCTAGTGCGTTAAGTGAACAGCAATACAACGATGCCAAAGAAGTAATCGATGAATTTTCGGAATTATTTGCAATGAATGATGATGATTTCGGTAATACAAATCTTGTCCAGCATCGGATCAATACAGGACATTCTAGGCCCATTCGGCAAACACCACGAAGACTACCATTACCCAAACAACCAGAACTCGCAGATATGATAAATTCCATGAAGGAAGAAGGCATAATTGAGGAATCTAACAACCCTTGGACATCGCCAGTTGTTTTGGTCAGGAAAAAGGATGGCAGCACCCGATACTGTGTGAACAACCGCCAACTAAATAACTAACAAGAAAGGATAGCTATCCGTTACCAAGGATTGATGACACATTGGACACCCTTTCCGGAGCGCAATGGTTTTCCACATTGGATTTGAAGAGCGGTTACTGGCAAGTGGGAATACATCCCGAGGACCGAGACAAAACTTGTTTCTCAGTTGGAAGTGGCTTATGGCAATTCAAAGTTATGCCATTTGGATTATGTAATGCACCAGCTATATTTGAACTACTCATGAAATGTGTTTTACGACGATTAACCTGGAAAACATGTCTTGTCTACTTAGATGACATAATAGTAATCGGAAGGACATTCGAGGAACATAAAATAACTTACGGGACGTACTTCAAAGACTGAGAGAAGCGAAACTGTACTCAGTACGAATAAATGCGCTCTATTCAAAAATGAAGTAAAATATTTGGGGCACATAGTTTCATCACAAGGAGTAAGAACTGATCCAGAGAAGATAGCAGCTGTCAAAAATTGGCCAGTTCCAAAGGGCAAACATCAATTAAGGATTTTTCTTGGACTAGCTACCTACTACAGGCGATTCGTA
The DNA here is from genome assembly GCA_963924295.1 of Dioctria rufipes. Lineage (NCBI taxonomy): Eukaryota > Metazoa > Arthropoda > Insecta > Diptera > Asilidae > Dioctria > Dioctria rufipes. Next base: position 10,349,006 of record OZ002745.1, read on the forward strand.
AAAGGCTTTGCAGATATAGCAAGGAGCCTAGAACAACTTACAGAAAAAGGAAAACCGTTCATATGGTCAGATAAATGTAGCGAGAGTTTTGCAAATTCGAAGCAGCATCTGTGTGGAACTCCAGTGCTTCACTATCCAAAGCTGGGAAACACTTTTATATTGGACACGGATGCCAGCAACGTAGGTATTGGTGCAGTGTTTTCACAGGAGGAGGATGGTCACGAAGTACCAGTAGCTTATTTTAGCAAAGCACTTTCAAAATCAGAGAGAAATTATTGTGTTACAAGGAAAGAGCTACTTGCCATTGTAAACTCAACCAAGCATTTCCATAAATATCTCTGCGGGCAAAAATGTATCCTCCGCACTGACCATGCAGCGCTTAAATGGCTTTTGCAGTTTAAAAATCCTGAGGGGCAAGTGGCAAGATGGATAGAGCGACTCCAAACTTATGACTTTCAAATCCAACACCGAAGAGGGCGTATCCATGGAAATGCAGACGCCCCTTCACGATTTCCATGCAAACTTGAATGCAAACATTGCGTTCGGGTGGAAGAAAAAGAAACAAAGCAATTATACAGCTGATAATGGTGGCACAACGAGAAGACCCAGACATATCACCCATTCTTGCTTGGAAATATTTCGGAGAGGAGTGAGAAACTGAAGAGCTACTGGGCCCAATGGAATTCTCTATACGTTGAATGTGGGATATTAAAGCGCAAGTGGGAATCAACCAACGGCGAGTCATTCCGAATGCAGATAGTCGTCCCAGCATCCCAGGTCAAAGATGTTCTAGAAGAAATGCACAGTGGATCATCTGGAGGACAGCTGTTCACAACACGACCGGACAAACTACAACTAAGGTTGTATTCGGAAGGGAGATGCGTTTACCAAGCGACCTCAAGTTTGGTACACCCAGAAGCGAAAAATGTATCGGAGCTTAGACAACGATTAGCTGATGTGTACGAGGAAACGAGAGCAATATTAGCAGTAAATACCGATCGGATGAAGACTCGCTATGACCTACGAGCCAATTCATCAGGATTTAATGAAGGTGACCTTCTTTGGCTGTACAACCCGAAACGACGTAAGGGACGTTCTCCAAACTAACAACAACAGTGGGAACGACCGTATTCAGTGGTAAACAGGATTCAGCGTGGTACAAGAGGCAAACGGAAAATCGTTCACCTGGATCGTTTGTGTAAATACTGCGAGCATCAACAAAGTGGACCACCTGTTGCTCGAAACGAACAATTTTAAGAAGGGGGCAGTGTTACACGTTTCAAAGCGACACAAGCGATATCTGTTAGAAATGGAAACAACTTTAGGTTAGTGACATCCTAGTAAAGTATGGGTTCGGAGAACGGAATATTCAGGAAGATTCTAGGATTATTTTTAGAGTATAAATACGGCGCTCTCACATCTAGCAGGCGAGTCTTATTTCAGACAGTGAAGTGAACGCAGTAAACTATTTGGATTGCGATAATTAGAAATACAATACTATACTAGCGATAACTATAAACAATACTAGCGATAACTATAAAGAGTTGATGTGATAATTGTTTGTAAATGTTATAAAAGTAAACAGTGAAGTTAAATAAAAGAGGAAATTGTTATTGATATCTGAAATATTGTGTTTTAAATAACGAACTAAGGCCACGCTCGTAACAATATGTATATTGTCATATTTTATAGACTTCGACTTTTCGGAAGAATCTGGAAGGCTTAGCAAAATTCAAAGAAACCTATTGGCGTTAACCCACTTTTGATATTTTCGATCAAAACCTTCTACAACCGCTCTACATATTTATATTTTCATGAACGGTCCAAAGTTGGGGAAAACTTTCCCATGTAGTGCAGCTATGTCGTGTAGATGTGAATTATTATCATTTTTTAATTGTTTTTTTTGTAGCAATCGACAGTTTCCGGAAATATAAATAACATTTTCGAGAACCGTCAATGGGTGGTGTATTTTAACATAAGTCTTCAGCAGCAGTAAAAACTGAATCGCGAATTGTTCAAGACCTCATCCCATAAATGCCGGTGTGCCTCAAGGCTCTGTTATCTCGTCAACTCTCTTCTTAATTTTCATTAATGATCTGTTTTCCCTTACTTTTAATCCTATCCATAGCTTCGCTGATGACAGTACCCTTCAATTAGCTTACTTCTTTGACACTCTTGCGGACTCCAGGGGGAGTGCCGCATGTGGTAAACGGGATTGTATGATTAGATCATTGAATAACGATCTTGCCAATACCCTCGCTTGGGGCAAAGCGAATCGCGTCGAATTCAATGCATCTAAGACCCAAAACTGTCTCATCTCCTTAAAACAAGACCATAACTTAACCACTCCCGTTTCTTTTGATTGAGCATTAACTTCCGATTCCCCGCCACTGAACATTCTTGACATTAATATTTCAAGTAAGTTAAACTAGACAGATCAAATCTTCTCTTTTGCCAAAGAAGCATCGAAATGTCTTGGATTTCTGAAAAGGTGTACATTAGTCCTACATTAGACCTAGAATGGAATACAATTCCCATGTATTGGCTGGGGCTGGTTCCAAAGCCTTAGCTTCATTGGATATTGCCCAAAAGCGAGCCTTCAAGCTCATTGGCGATATGGCAACAACTTGTCATATCGACTCACTCGAGGACCGCCGCAATGTAGGATCCCTTTCGCTCCTTTCTCGCTACATGCATTGTCAATGCTCTGATGAAATATCTAGTCTAATCCCTTGTAGAGTGATTCCTGCACACAATACTCGCGGTTCAAACCGCGCTCATCCTTCTACCCTTAAGATTACTTTCGGCCGTACAGTAAAATTCCGTGATGCTTTTTTTTTATCCCGAACAGTGTGAATGTGGAACAGTTTACCATCTTCTGTTTTTCTTCCGGCATATAATCTGTGGAAGCTTAAGGGCGACATACATCGGCACCTCCGCCACTCTCTTCATATCCCCCAATCCTTTCCCTATCACCTTCCTGCTATGCTGTTCTTTGTATCATAGGGTATCCCCTGAGCCTGGCTTAATAATATATATATATATAAAAAAAAAAGAAAAAAAAAAGTGATGTCCCAAGTCTGTACAGATTAGGTCTTGCGGATAATAGGACTGAGAAAAGATAGTAGTGCTTTTCTACACCAAACCCTTCGTATATTCACCTATAGCTGCGAAACTTAAGTGTCTCTATTTGACAAAATATTCTTTAAAATGCACACACTTGGAGACACCTTGATTTCACAACGAAGTCAGTGAAACCTAATCAGCTCTTATTGACTAGCAGACAGTCCTTTCTGTGACCCATTATCTTTCTGCGTAATGCATAGTTTGTACATCGTGTGAAACTATAAATATATATGTTGAAAATAGAAAGGATGCGAGTACTGAACTCTGAGCTAAATAAAAAGAAAACAAAATCTAAATATTGATCAATTGAAACCGATTGAATGAGAAATGCTCAATAAGATTAACTGATCTACTAAATCAAAATTTCCATTTTAATTTGCGATTCTTACATTGATCGATAGACTTTATTTTAGAAATAGTATAAAAATTACAAGATCCTCTATAGCAATTAATTAACATTACGTTTTTTGTTTTATAGAAAAAACAAAACCAAACTGTAGACAAATAGACGATAAATTTGTTAATCCATACCTACACCCCATTTTCTGTAAGTTTTCCCATACGTAAATGAATGTGCTTTGAAATAAGAACAAAGCCACACACCCACCACCACTCTAACTTTTAAGAGATTAAGTATAAAGTACAAAAACATAAAAAATGCATTTCTCTTAATTAGCTAAATCAGATAATGACAAAGTTTGTAAAACTATGCTGCAAAATTTTCCTCCATTTCAAGTGCAATTCTCCAAGAAAAAGGTGTTACTTCCGCTGTGGCTAATTTCAGTTATTCCTGCTCATGGTATATAAATAAGCCGCACAGAATAAATTAAAAAACTTTTCACTTTTCGTTGCTATCTGAAAAGTTTTAATGCATCACGTGAAACTACACGCCACAAAAATGTTAGCTGAGTACTATGGTACCTGCTAGGAGGTAGAGTTTAAGTCTCAAGTAGCGCGTTGAATAAATTTTGAAAACAAAAAGGAAAAAAAAAACTTTAAAAAAAAAAAAAAAACGGAGATATTCAATTTCCATTCTGTTCCCTGTTCTGACTCTGATTGTGGAGGAAACAAGAAACCAAGCTTTTCTAAAAAAAAACTTTTTGTGTGTGTTTTTTTTTTATAGTAAACTCTAATTGAATTACCTCGTGGCTTTCCTGAATAGATGTTACCGTCGAAACATAAGAACAGGCGAACCAAAACGGTCTGGATTGATGGTATAAAGAATCTGAAATAATAGAAAAAAGTGGATGCCTTAAAAAATTATTTCAAAAGTTCTTGTCTTTTGTGAGGCTTTTATCGTGAGTGTTCTGGTAATTTGATAACAATGCATCCAAAAGGGATGGTTTTACTTAGGCTCAACTATTCGTTTTTGCAAATAAATTCTGTATGTAGCTATTAGGACGTAATTTTTGAGCATATTCTAAAGGAGATATCTAAATAGAGAAAGCGATATTCCATATACTTTAAATTCCCCACGTAATTCCCCCTCCAAAAATAACTAATCCAGGAACAAGCATCTTTAACCGAAGTATAACCTTATTTTTTTACAATATCCTTTACGTTGGTTAAATTATAGAAACTTATTTAAACTGACATAAACCGGACCTAAAAAAATTTACACAAGTAAAGATATGTGCACAAATTTATTGCAGCAAATATTTCTACGTCATCGAAAATTGAACATCGTACAACACCATTTAAAATTGCACCCCAATTTACTGCCACAGGATTACTACTATTCATTGTAACTAGATATTTCAAAATCGAAAACGCTTTGGGGAAAATTGAAAATGTTCAGTTTAAAAAACTACCAACGAAATACTGTTCTAGAATACAAAATATAATTACCAGAGCAAGTCCAGATAATCAATAAAAATACGGATGATTCATTTCACGGTGCATTACTTTGTTTTATTTTTTATATTTTTGTTGTTGTCACAAGTGCTTTTGGATGTTTTTTCGGGGGATTGTATATTTTAAATCTGTCATTCACATGCAGAACTATAAAAAGATGATAAAAACGTGTGCTAGTGGTTTATATAAAGCATTTGAGGATTGCAATGCGGTTTCTTTGAAGAAGTAGAACGTTTTTTTTTTTTTTTTTTTTTTTTATGAATTCAATAAATATAATTTAATTCTGCCGTGCATGCATTAATTCTACAGAGAAACTGTTTCCTAGTTTGAATAGTTTGAGTAAGTATTGTAAAGAGGTAGACCCATATTCTGAAATACAGTGTAAATGATGTACAAGACTAGGGGGGGTCCCGGGGACCCTCAAGACTAAATTGTAGAATAACTATACTACTGGTATATTTTACTCAGTTCAAAAATGGCTTCACTGAAATGAAATTGAGAACAAAAATTTCCTCCACCCCTCCTTGATCCCTTCTTCGCGCTCTTAACCGATTTTTAGACTCCGTTGTTTAATAAAGTTTAATATAGTTTTTCAATAGCCGTACCTATGTACAGGGTGGGCCAAAAGTCACCATGGGGTTTAAAAATGAAATTGGTAACATATGGTAGGATGAAAAAAAGGAGGGGTAAGGTGGGGTGGGGAAACATGCTTACCTATGAAGAACAGACAGTTGGCTATCATGTAAAAAAGGAATGAAGAGAAACGGTCAACAGGGTGTGGAGCAATGTACAAACGAAAAAGTTAGTTATTTTTAAACCCCATGGTGACTTTTGGCCCACCCTGTACAAGCTCTAACTTTTTCTCTCCTAACAGCAAAAAAGTCTACATTAATATTTGGTTGAGCATCTTTTAATTTTTCGGATGTTGCAACAAATAGTTAGCATTTGTTATGTTTCATCATATTTCTTTGCTCATAATGTCATTTACCTAACCTCATTTGTGTTCATATTTCTTGTCTGGAGGACATAACTTAAAAGAGATGATGTTGTTTTTTTTTATACAGACCAATCGAAAGCTTTCATCCAGAAAATTATTTACGAGTTAGGTAATACATAGAACATAAAATGCAGTTTTGATATTTCTGAATAATTCGAGCTTAACAAGAAATGCATCAAAATTTACCTGGCATAGTTCCATAATATTCTCTACGTAGACATTTTTATCGGTCGTTTAACTTTAGAGTCACCTACCTACCCTCTAAATCCTTTAAGTGTAGAGAAATATGAATCATCCATCATTTCGTTGGCTATATAATAAATAAATACTTCTACATTTTTCATCAGTATATTCATATGAAAATAAAAATATTACTTTGCTTCCCATAGATAGCTATTTGCATACTACCAATACGTTCCACAAACATTTTGCACATAAAGTAGGAACTGTTTATTTAGAGAGACAGACTACCCAACCGGAAATTCAAGTACTTTTGAACGCAAAGAAAAAAAAAAGCAGAAGAAAAATAAGAAAATTCGATGATATATTTGGAATTGGATGTTTGCTTCGTCTACCGATTACAAGAGAGCATCATGCTGTGATTTCGATAGAAATTTTCCCTCTCGTTTTCTAAAATTCAATTTCAGACGTTTAAATCTAGGTAAACTGATGGAGTGGAACTTGACCAACTGGAAATTCGCAAATACTGTAAAGTTTGCTACCAACTCAATTGTGAAAAAGATTTTGTGCCTGTGGCACAGGAAGAAGGTGTAGAGATAGTATAAAAAAAAAAGAAGTGTATGTATTTGAGTGGCTGATATAACTTACTTACATAGTCTAAACATGATTTTGTTTCTACTTGGTTATACTGCATAATTTTAGTTTTACCTTATCGAGAAAATGTGTATTTTATAAAAAACTAAATTGAAATTGACAGCTCCTTCCTTGAAACGATAGAAATAAATTCCATTTAAATCTTGTGTTCAACAAAAACACGGTCAATTACATCGAGTTATAATATAAACTTACCTATTTTTATATACACATTCATATAAGTAGTAAGAAAGTTTCATGCGTTTCAGGCATTTATTTTGATTGTGAAAATTTAAAAAAAAAAAAAAAAAAAATCCTGTTCTGTTTTCTATCGAAACAGTCGTCTCTTTATCGGTGTTCCACAAGGTTCACTATTGGGACTTTTACAATTAAGTTTTCTATACTCGCCTGAAGAATATGAATGAGTACATATGAGCATAAATTTAAGGAAGGAATCTATGAAATTTCAGCGGTGGATTATCTGAATGCGAAATAAGACCTGCCTAAGTTTCCAAGTTTGGCGAAAAGATTTTTCGATTTTTTTTACTTATTTTTGGAATTTTTTATATTATTAAATCAAGCTTGGGGATACCCTATGGCTATGATGCCATGCCAGGAAGGAGCTGGGAACGGATTAGGGATCATAATATCATATAACCTAGACATAGTTGAGTATGTGATCAAATAAGTAAGTAACTTTGTTCATTTGTACGGATTAGTGAATACTATTAACCTCCCTATTGAGTTGATTTGACTTACCGGCCTGAGTTATTAACACAAGATCAATAAAATGTTGCGAGAGGTCAATAGTAGGTTTTTGAATTGAAATCTGTTAAAATTATCAGGATACATGATGAATTTTGACTATCCTTTACCATATACATATACATATATTCCCAGACTTGAAAGGTTTTCTTGGGTGCTAATTGGCAATTAGTGTTGAAGTGTTGGCGTTACATCTAGCTGTCCTTTCTTGACTGCTATCAAAAATGTTTGGTAGTGAGATCACTCAAACCATACAAACATATAAATAAAATACATAAATGCATATTTTATGTAGATTATTATCCTCTATTGGTCACATGTGGTCAACTGAAAGATATTTATCCAGCTCAAAAGAGACCTAGAAGAGAGACTGGAATGATAGTTAACGTATTCACCACGAGACACAAAGACGACACTGATTTTAAAAGTTATAAAAAATGTATCTATTATTACAGTTAAGCTATATCAAATATTAAAGGATACTATAAGTGTCGAATTCTATCATTTCAACAAAAGCATCTCTAAGATAATTTAGTATCATAAAAATCTAGCAAGATTTTATTATCTGCCTCGATAGAAAGTTACGGCTGCATATTAAAAAATTATGCCCAAAATTTAAATTTTACTTTCTATTCGAAAGATTCAGGCCATTACATAAGTTTATGAAGTTTTTACAAGCACTAAAATTCAATACTATCTGTCATTGCCTTAATTCCGTTCATTTGTATGTAAAAATTGAATATTGTGTACATGCGGATGTATACACAAATATATGATACCCTTTAGATATTATCCTGGTGGCACTAAGGAAATAAATGAAGAAATAAAAAAAAAAAAAAAAAAAAAACAATCGTAAAACACATTTTATTATTTATCCCTGAAATCATCTCAACTGTAAACCACAAAACCTAACAAGTACGCCTTATTTTCGTCTAGAAATTCGATAACTTCCGACAATAATCTGCGGTAATAAAGGAGGAAGCAAAAAAAAATTCAAGATGTGCCCTTCTTAGCTATCCTGGTCAGGTCAACTGCACAGAAATTTTCAACTGTAAAAATAGGGAAAGATAATGTTGAAGATCCTGAACTCACTTCCTGCGGCGCGGGTTACAACAGTCGGTTGCCTCTGTGTGTCCTTTTCTCTATGTTCATTTATTCCGCAATCATTTCCTTTTCCGCTTAGGGACAAGCGCATTTCATTGGTCAAACTTAAAGTATAGTTGAGTACTGAAGTGAGACCATATATAGCCTGCAGTTAGCCAGCCAGAGCCAGCCACGTTCAGTTCTCTACATAGTTGGACAGCTGAGTGCTTTATATCGGTACATGCATACTATACATATGTATATACGACACGGTGAAATGGGCCTGGGGCGACACTTGATCCAGTTTGAGGTTTTGTAAAATATTTTTTTATTCCTCTTGCTTTACTATCGCTAAACTTTGTCCTCTGGCTAAAATGGAAAACTCTAAAATTGTCCATGGAATATTTTTTGGCAGGAACATATTTTGTTAGTCGCTACGAATGGAGACGCACGATAGAGATTTGTTTTGATTTTAACACTTTAAACTTGTTCCGTGAATTAACCGCAAATTGGAAATTATATTTTCCGGCGGAGGGTTTCACGACGACGTTTTAAGTTTCTTTCAATTTCATTGGAATTTTATGTAAAAATTTAAGGTTGATGTTGAAGCTGGGCTCTATACATATATTTAGGGTGCTTTAAAATGAGATTACAAAAATATGAAATGTGAGAGAGAAATTGTCTATAAAAACACGTCAGGTGATACTGATACTCACTATATGCAGGTAAAAAACTCCTCACTTTTAATCTAACGTCGAACTTAATTTTATTAGCTGCCATGTGCAACAAACAAGACGACCCCCATCTTCACATCTTGGTTGAGATTATTTAAATATACAAATTGCTTCTTGGCAAGAAAAGTCGCATGAAAACAAGAGAAAAAGTTATGATTGATCTAAGAATAAATATATTATACCCTAGATGAAAATAAAAGTTAAATAAAGTGAAAACTCAAAGTTTTGTATGGCAACACCAAAAAGTGGTTGTCCAATTTAGTTCATTTTTGAAATGTTATTTACTATTCTTATGAAAACGCTCTGTACAAGATTTCAGCTCTCTACGTCAATGCATTCTCAGGCAATGTCCAAATATATAATGAATAACTAAAGTTTTGTATGGCAATACTAAGAGAGGGTTGCCCCCGATTTGGTACATTTTTGAACTTGTATTTGCAATTTTTATGAAAACGCCGTTTACAAATTTAGAGGTCTCACGTCGACACGTTCTCAGGCGGTTTCGAGACATATAGTGAAAAACCAAAGTTTTGTATGGCAACACCAAGAAGGGCTTAGCCGATTTAGTCCATTTTTGAATTATTTTTTTTTACCATTGAAAACACTATGAAAACGCTATGATGAAGCCGATAAATGAAAATTTAAGCTCTGTGTAGATTTCCATGAGCTAAATATAGTCTACATTCGTATCCGCTCTAACGAATTGAGGATATTTTTGATCAGATGGATTATTCAAGGCATACTTTTTGATGTTAGATAATGATCCAGAGTATAAGGAATCCATTGGCAATATTATCAATATCAAAGACTTATTAACATTTAGACTAAAAACTGCACCCCCATTTTTGAATCTTTATTAAATGGAATACTCACATATTTAAGGGATCAAAAAGCATTGCGTTGATAAACGATCGACGATATAATATTCGCAAAGAATCTAGATATATATTTAAGTGAAGGATACAAGGGTTCGCAGAGAACATAATTTTAACTCTCTTTTTCCCGTGTGTTAATTCTAAAAAAAACAAAATTCATGGTATATCTGGGCCATGTCTATTCAGAATATGTCATAAAACCAGACAAATATTTAGTGAAAATTGTAAAGAATTTTTCGAGACTAAAAACTATCCCACAAGCACAATCTTTTTGGGGGTTGGTGAATTACTATGGAAGATTTGTGAACAATTTTTCAGCAACAATGGCTCCCATTAATAGCCTATTAAGCAAAAAGGTTAATTTTCAGGAACCGTATGTGAGATGTTTTTTATTTATTTTAATTTTATGAAGGACAAAGGCCTGTTTCTTATTTCAGTCGCATTTTGAACATAGCTGAAAGCAATTCTTTTGTCACAAAACGTAAACGGTTGACCATTATATGGACAGTCCGAAAATATAAGTATTATCCACTAGGAAGAAGCATTTTAAGTTAATAACGAATCATCAGCCTCTCCCTGGTGCTTATAAGGTAAAAGACACAATATCGCGTATGGTGAAATTCCATCAGATACTGTCGATATAAGTAAGATTTTGAGATTACATATTACTCAACAATAAGGCCAGAAAAAAGTGAACTTAGGTAAAAGCGAATTCAAAATCCTATCTGTCATCAAAAGATGACTGAGAGAGCAAAATTGAAAAATTAAATTAATTTCTGGAAAAGCACTAGACATCCCGCAACTACATAATTCCTAATCCAGAGGAAGTCGAATTGATAATGAAGGATTATTATATTTCCAAAAAAAAAAAAAAAAATCCTTGAAATGTTGAAGCTATGGACCGCTACAAGACCATGAAGGTTATTAGATAAATGAATACATGTGAACAATTAAAATTTCATTTGTTATGCCGAAGGTATCAGAAAAACTATATTTGAAGGGTTTACATTAATTTCGTTGGGCCGGTACCATTCAATCAAAACGACAACAGGAGTATCTTTTCAATGATGAATGACTTAACAGAATTTTATGGTGCTGCGGGATCAAAGAGCGACCGACCGTAGAGTGAAGCTTGCTAAGTGTAAATAAAGTTAATTAAGAAAATGCTTATTCGAACTGACTGCGTGCGTAACTAACTGTAACCACCTTGAACTTTAGCAGTCAAAGATTGTTTATTTTGACAAAGAATTTCGTATGCACAAATTTTTGTACCTATCCCCGTTCCTTTCATGGCTGGCAACTTAAAGGAATTACGAAAAAAAAAAATCAAATTATTGGCGTTTCATAATTTTCTTCGTTTGTTAATTTTTAAATGTCAGTTGACTTCGGTTTTGTAATTTCAAAATATTTTGTCTTTTTATTTTATACTAGCTAAAGCCTGTTCTTAGAATTTTAATTTTCTTATTATATGTTTTTTTAATTTATTTAATTTTTTTTCATGTAGAATTCGAACGCGTTGCAGAAAGGTCTGGCCTTTTCTTAAGCTTATATATATTTTTTTATTTTAATTTATTTTTTATTTCATTTTTTAATAAAAAAAAGGCATACTAGATTCAAACGCATCTCGGATTTGTTAAGTTTGTAAATTTTTTAATTTCTTTTTTTAATTAAAAAAAAAAGCATGGGGTTTTCTTAAGTTTATTTCTTTGTCATCTCTCTCTCTCCCCGATGTTTCTTTCAATAAAAAAAAGTTTGTCATTTTATCTTTTTCTTTTGAGAAAAACGTGTCAGAAAAAAAAATATGCAGTCTATGTATAAACGTCAATGCTCAATACAAGATTAATCGGAAAATTATTGATATCTATAGATCAAAATATGTGTGCTCTTTGGGGAAGCTTCTATTGGATGGATATATGCAGGGTTGTAAATGAGCCAGCTCATTTGTCATATCATCTTATCGCTCAACTCAGGACTTGAGTCCACTCAACACTTGAGCGGTGGTTTATCGCTCGAAACTTGAGCGAACTCACTGCTTGAGTAGCTTGGGCGGACCCACTGCTTGAGTAGCTTGAGCGGACTCACTGCTTGAGTAGCTTGAGCGGACTCACTACTTGAGTGGACTCATTATTTGAGTTGAACGGACTCAAATCATGTTTTAACTAACATAAGGAGAGTCTGATTTAATTAAAATTTAAACTGAAACTGAAATTTCAATCAAATAAGAAAGCTCACAAAAAATTCATCCATTATATTATATTAATTTAGCTTTTGCTAATTTTTGTAGCCAACATTTCTTCTACGCTACGCCATTTTGCAATTCAGATTGTCAAGATGACCAAAATGTTATGGAGGGTCAGAAATTGTTCTTGGAGTATAATTTTTTCACAGACAAAAACTCAGGTATTTGAAAACAAACGTTTTTTGGTGATAAAAAGTCCTATTTAGCATAGGAACACAACGTAAACTTCTAATAGATGTCGTCTAACTAAATGATGAAAATGCAAGTGATGCTACATATCAATGGAAAAAATATAAAGTAAGATGCTGATTTTATGGAAAAATGTAAGTATACAAGAATTGAATTATGTGATTTTTAAGTATGGTATTTTCCTTAGAGGTTTTACAAGTTGTTGAATTTGTACATTATATGGAGAGGAAGCGAAATGTTGGCTAAGAAAATTAGCAAAATCTAAATACTTTTTTGTGAGCTTTTTTTATTTGATTGAAATTTCAGTTTCGGTTTCAATTTTAATTGAATCAGATTCTCCTTATGTTATTTAAAACATAATTTGAGTCCGCTCAACGCACATGACGAGTCCGGTCAAGCAGTGAGTCCGGTCACGACTTGAGTCCGCTCAAGCCCACTCAAGATTGAGTCCGCTCAAATTACGAGCGATGAACTACCGCTCAACTGTTGAGCGTACTTAATGATTGAGTGGACTCACTGCTTTAGTTGAGCGATGAGTTGAGTCGAAATGTGAGTCCCTTACATTCCTGTATATATGTACATAACTGTAACAGACTCATAGTGGTAAAGCTTGATAATTATAGTCTAGTGTTTTTTAGTGTTTTCTATGATTCCAAACTCCATTTCCTTATGTAATTTCCCCTCCTTTTTACAGAGGGAGCTAAGAATCAATTTTTTTATCATGTGGGATTAAACGTTTTTCTTATACAGAGGATCCTGAATTATACCTTTTAGATTTTTCCTATGAGGCTTTTAATAATTTCCACATTTTATTCAGATTAAATACTTCAAATTGAAATTGAAAGTCCTGTAAAATGGGGCATTATCAATCTGAAAAATTATATTTGAACATGCGTTTTTGTTGTCATTAAAACCCTAAAACCTTTTCTGTAAAACTAATGAAATTTATCCTTAGTCTATATATTTTTTTTTGTAAATAATTAATAAAATTACCAAAACTGCATAGGTAGGTTTTGAGTACTTTTCAAAGTGTAATACCCTTGTAATTAGGTACTATAGTTACATGTACATATGTATGTGAAAGCTTTCTTCCCCAAAAATTGAATATAATTGAAACAATAATAAACGATAAATATAATACAAACAAACAAGGGATGAAAATGAAAATACATAAATTTAATCAGAATTGCCCTAAACAAGACCTCGGACCAACTGTACAAAATTGTAAATCCCAACTGAAATGTCAAGCGGTGAACAGTCATTAATTTTGGCAGAAGAACCATCATCCTATAGAAAGTGCTCAACTTTTGACATTATATAAGTTATGCAGAGTATGAGAAACAGAAGAATCTACTTACAATTAGAGGGGGCTGTTTGTGAACAGAACAGACCAGTAGAGAGAAGAGAGACCTTGACTGAAAAGTCTCTATAGGGATTGTCGGAAGTTAGCACCGCACTGACACCAATTTGTAAGGGTTAAGTTCTTCGAATCTCTTGGTTGGCAATTAAAGTGGGCAAACTTTACTCGTCCCCCGAGTGACAATTTTCACTTTCTGTTTTGGCAGGCAACATATCTAAACTATCCTGAAGGGATTAAAAGTCGATAAAACATCGATGTAAAAATATCAAGGTTTTCCTTCCTTTCCTTTGGATGTGGTTTGTTGGTTGTTCTGAGTTACTTGGAATTTTGTTATAGAAATGGAGGCATGGAAAAAGCTCAAACTTTTGAATAAGTTTTGTAATTACTACAGAAATCTTAATTTCTGTTAGTACATATTAAGACTTTAAGACAATAATTTTCATTAAAAATTTCGTTTTGTCGAGAAGTTTTCGCTTATTTGGCACCAAAAAGTTGCTACTGTATACATTCACGAAGACTTCAATCTGGTGTAATAAATCTTTTCTCTGCCATTTAAGCCACGAAGCTCACAGTCCAGAAGTTAGGTAGGTAGGTACACTTGGGAAAACTTTTTTTTTTTTTTTTTTAAGACTTTGAAAGTAACGAAAGTGCGCGAACTTTAAAAAAAAATATAATTTGAATTTGAAGTTTTTCGACTTCCTTTTAAAATAAAATGAAATTTTCTTTTACGTAATTATTTATTAGAAAATCAAGGAAACAATTATTTTTGCAAAAATCTTAATTGAATGTCATTTCCTTCATTGATCTGAAAATGATTAAATGAACGTCAGTGGCAGTCATCTATAGGCATAAAATGCGGTGCCGTGCTCACATTATTTTCTCATTAAATTCAAGCAACATTTAACAAAAGTGTTATTAAGTCACTTCCAGCTGTTGCTGTGCTTGAGACAAACTTGCTGCAATCTGGCTTTTCGTCTTTCTTGACAGGAACACATTTAATTTTTGATTAGATTACTTAATGGGCCGTCGCCACATGATATTTTTTATCTAAATTTTTTTAAGTTTGCGTGGAAGTATTTTTTTTTTGTGGTTGGAAAGCTTTGCGTTCATCACACAATTATCAAAATTTTTTGACAATACATAATATATTGTTTTTGTGACATTAAGAAAAGCTATCATTCGAAATAGAAACAAGATTTGATGAAACATTTATGTAGTATATTTGACAGCATTAATTAGTATCACTTCAGTGAGGTGGTCAGTTTGAAGTTTTTACTTTCAATAAATAAAACGACAGTAAAACTTCTTTCCTAAAAAAATATTCACTTTCATATCATTTATTAATAGATATGTGAACATTGTCTATATACTTTTTTGTTTTTACTTCATTAACTTGTAACTTTCATGATTAATTATTCCACGAGTTATAGGTAATTTGATACTTCTTGTTTTAGGGATATTTTCGTCTTTCGTAAATCTGATTATGCTAAGTATGATTTATGCCACTTAAACACAATTTTACATTTCATATTGCTAAACATTTACCTATTCGTATTTTACGAGTCATAAATAGGAGACGTCCACCCACATAGCAATACCATCTCTCTCTCTCTCTCTCTCTCTCTCTCTTTCTATCTCTCTCTCTCTCACTCTCTCTCTCTCTCTCTCTTTCTCTCTCTCTCTCGTCTGATCGGTGCTTCGAAGTAACTAAATAACTTTAATAAGCCTGGTATCACAACCTAAAGTTCGGACATTACCTAGTAATTGTAATCAAAATCTGTTCACTCTCACCAAAAGCTAACTGGTAACAACGTGACTTAGTCTGTTCGACTGAATTTTAGTTTTGTCTAAAAGTCCTGGGTATTAGAAGATCTTTTTTCTGGAGTTCCACAACTGGATACACCTATAGGTATTCTGTTCAACTTAGTTTTTGATGCTTTTTAGGGTTCCGTACCCAAAGGGTAACAACGGGAACCCTATTACTAAGACTTCGCTGTCCGTCGGTCACCAGGTTGTATGTCATGAGCCGTATTAGGTAGACAGTTAAAATTTTCACAGACTGTGTATTTCTATTGATATAACAACAAATATAAAAAATTAAATAAATTTAAAAATTAAAGGGGGCCTCCATACAAGAAACGTGATTTTTTCGGCGTTTTTTTCCTCGTTTTATTCTCAATCTTATTATTATCTGGGCTGTATCTCATTAACCGAAAATTGTAGACAGTTGACATTTTCACAGAGTGTGTATTTCTATTGCCGCTATAACTACAAATAATAAAAATAAAATAAAATTACAAATTAAAGGGGGCTCCCATACAAGAAACGTAATTTTTTCGGCGTTCTTTTCCTCGTTTTATTCACATTCATTATTATTATCATAAGTAGGCATAATTTTTTGAAATGAGAGCATTATTATAATTTTTTCAAATAACAGCATTTTTTTTTCACATGACGCCTACTCTCATTTGAAAAAATAAATAAAAAGTACATAGTGCTAAATTTTGTACGATGGTATGGAACCCTTCGTGCGCGAGTCTGACTCGCACTTGCCCGGTTATTTGGTGTTCCGCAGGCCAGTCACCTCCGCCTTTTATTTGTCATTATCTACATACATCAGCGATGCTAGCTCAATTCTAAGATTCTTTGTTAGGCTGACAAAACTACAAATTATTTCGTATAATGAATGTTGCTCATTTAAATTCTAGCTTAGCTATTTTTTAAACTTTGTGCTTAAGAAACTATTTTATATTATTAAATTCCTTCCATTAAGTTCACTATCATTTTTAAATTTTTTTTTTATAAGAAATCTTCGTTGCATTTCGATTACATAATAGAGGAGAATTCATACATTCGTTCTTCACCTGTAATTCACTAAAAGTATTTATGACTTGAGAAACATTGATTTTAAGGAAAACAAACAAGAAAAAAAACCTAGCGAGCTTTTCATTTCGGCAATCAGAGTGGATTAGGGAAATTTGGGTATGAGTTAAGATACTTTAAACATTCTTGAACCCTGCTTGACAATTCGTTTGAAATTTTCTATGTAGAACGTTTAGAAATAAGATTATGGCTGTACGTACAAATATATTTATATGTGCATACACATCTTACACGTACATGTTTTTATAATAACAACAAAGCGTATAAGATTTCAATTTATTCCCATACGCCGTTAGGACAGGTAAATTTTGTACATATCTACATTTATGGATACATAAAGTGCTCAGTTCGAATCTATTAAGATGTTAACCTGGCATGATGTCGATTAAATTTCTTTCAACAGCTAGAAAAGATTTTTATTTTTCTTGTAGGATCCTCTGGTATCTACACTATGTATATGCATATTTATATAAAGCTTTCCTCTAAGTCTATGTATAATTGTATATAAACTATTCACTTCCATAACATCTTCCTCAGTAAAAGTGAAAAAAGCTCAAGTCATGTGCACACCAGATATGTACATACATGCATCCTTAGAAGTATGTCTGGAATAGACGGAAATTCTGTTGAGTGCATTCCTGTCATCATATCTTATCCGGACGGAAATAGCAGTTACAGCTATGGAACTATGTCATACTATGAATAATGTTGTCGTATCCATGGGTTTAATCTCCCATGTGTGGATTGCATATATGTAAGGCTTGCTATATATGTCTTATCCCAATTTGTGGATGTTAAGTGATCTGTCTTTGGAAAAAGAAAACTTAAAGCTTATAATTTTTCTACTATCACATTTTCCATCAGTTCATCTTCATCTTTTTTTTTCCTAATCTTGTCACACAGTGGAAAGTATAGCAAGACGTGGTTTTAAATTAAAACACTTACAAGTAATATCATATAAGACGACAGGAGAGATATGGACCAGCTAAATATTGCTTACCCTAATTTGTCTATCTTCCATTTCGCCCTTAATCGATATTAATTTGTCAATAAAGATTATCTTTTATAGTACGCCACAATTTATCAAAACATCAACACACTGAAATAGCTCCCTCTGGCAACTTAGAGAGCCCCGAATAGCGTTGCATAAGGAAACAACTTATATAGTTAGACTATCAACATTCCTCCTGCGGGGCTGCAGATATTGCCGATGTCAGATAACGATTTAGTCGGCGGCAAAGGGCCATATATCACAATCCCACACAATGCTAAGAGTAAATGAGAACTGGAAACTGGATCAATTGCCTTGCCTTCAGCTACATCTATTCATCTTGTCAACTTCCATTTATCTCCAAGCTTTTGTTGTTTTCGTTATTGTTCCATTGATCTACATACATTACCCTCTGAATGTGGCGCACTATTTTGATTTATTAGTTAGTAAAGGTATATGTATATGTATAGTAAAAAAATAAAACAAGAAAATCTTTATGATAACTACGAGTAAAAAGGCCACAATCAAAAGACCCGGGATTACATACATAACATCAGAAGATTACCAGAGCTTTCTGCCTCAATTCTCTTTAATTCTGCAATGACCATTTACCGAGATCCTATACTGATTTTCATAAGGAAGAAAACTCTCTCACGTTTCAGCATAAATAAAGCGTAAATAAATTTGCCTTATATAAGGCTCTTCGATTTAAATGTAGCGAACTATTTGTAATACTTCCTGATCCTAACCTTAAATACTATGGCTGTGGCTGGGGAAAAAGTCAAAAACGACGACTAAAGGCGCCCTTGGGTACATGTTGGGGGCAATTAAGTTTTCGTTAACAATTTAGCTATAATTTTCGGTCTGGGATTTCAGTTGTTTATCGATATCCATTTATATTTGTGATTCTTCCAGTAGTTTGCCTTTTGTGTGAATTCCATTTTCTTCTCCATGATTTCAGCATTTTTATCGATTTTTCTTAAAGACGCTTTCGCTTTATTGTATAGAGAGACTTTATATGGGCACGTACGAATACGTACGGAAATATAAATCTGACAGTAAGTTTTGGTGGACTTTAAGTATGGAATTTATGTGATTAGATATGTGGGGAGAAGTGACTTTCAGGATTATGCTCACATAGAGAAGCGAAGCAGAATTATTTCGAAATTGTGTGAAATGATTTTAAATGACAAAGGTGAATTTCTCTTTTCTTGGGCTGTAAGAGAATACGTTGAAGGTGGTTTTATTAGTTGAAGGTGTATATTCATCTTCATATCTCAAGTAGACACAATTTATAATTTGATTTCAAACCAAGAATTGTTCACTTCATAAAAAACTTATTTTATTTTATTCCGGAATTTGTAGGATTTTAAGATACGATAATCGCGCAACCCGAGACTTAGCTATCTACATTGTCATCGTAGTAGATGTTTGAATTGAGTGCGAAGACGTTTTTTTATGCCTGGTATTCTGGCATATTTCAAGAAATTCATGATATTAGCAAATGTAATCTGGTAGACAATATGGAATATGATCGAAAATTGGAAGGAAAAATATGAGCGGATAGGTAACTGAGCCCTGAGATACACCGATATTGAACGCATACCTATATGTATATTTATATTGATCGATGGAGAGAAGTATATTGAGTAGCACCGATAAACCTTTAAAAGCTTATGCATTCTGATATAATTTATATGTCGTTAATATTGTAAAAATTTGTTGCCTCCTTCTTGGTGAGTGGGAGAGAGCAAACTGACTTTTTTTTTTTATATGAATGGAACCACATAAAAAAATACATATTAGGATTCTACGAAAATAAACAAGCTAATTTTGTTTAAATCATTTTTAATTAGATGCTTTTATCGAAAGTTATAAGCGCTCAAAAGTAATCTATTCCGGTAGAAATATATAAATCTCATCAAAAATGAATAATAAGTAAGTGCCTACCATTCTCACGTTATGAGCATTCAATTAAGGAGTTATCGGTTTTAACATATGAACTGCAGGCTGATGAAACAAATTTTTCTTGTTTAAAACACAAAAGATTGTTTTATAATACACCATATCCCCTAGTACCATACAATATAACACATTCATAAGAAACTTCTTACGCTTGAAATTTTCCTCATTAAGGGTTGTATTCTCTAATTAAGATTTAGTACACTCTGAAATATTGCATTCCACTTGCATTATCACATTCTTATTTTATAACTATGAATAAGTGAGAACATAAAATCTAGTGCAGAACATACGGTTTCGTGTTTCAAGAGACCCAAAACGCATTCATCTTGTCTCTTGCAGGTGGTTTTATTAAAAAAAAAATATTTTTTTAATGTCACTGCTTTAGTGTATATTTACGCCCCAAGCTATGTTACCTAATCGCTTTATGTGACCTAAAAATCTTTTTCCAGAAATGCAATCTAACCTGGCGTTTTTTTTTTCAACACATAGCCGCTTTTCTGAAAGTCTTTCCTTGAAATTGTACAAGTTGGTCACGGTTTCATAGTTCCATGTACGATTTTTCATTAAAAACAAAAGAAAAATGAAAAATTACAAAAATATAAAGTAACCGTCCCGTGTAGCAATTATCACTTGAGGAGATGAAAAAGTATGAAAAAGTATTTGTTTTCAGTATATGATTTTGTAACTTGGTTTGTAAAAAGTTAGATACACTTTTAAATGTGTGGGATGTCTGTGACAGTCAAAGTAGGATTGGTAAATATAATTCCACCTGAGTATTATTAGTATCTTTTAAATTTTTGAATTTTAAAGAATTATTTTATGACTGAGACGATTTATTTTGAAGAATATTCAGAAAATCTGGAATTTAACTATATTTCGAACTCATAAGGCAAAAGACCTAAAATCATAAATTATTTGAAATTTTTTAAGGGTTCCTCCCAGAGTCACTCAGCGTCCATTGTATAAATAAAAAATATATATATATATATATACCTATATATACATCATGTTAAAAGCTCCATAGACAATCCTTTAACTCTAAGCAAAGGAATTTTTACCATACACCCTTCAACACATTCTGAACGCTTCCACAAGTAAATTGGGTAAAAAGAGCAATTTAGAAAGCCCTTCATGTGATGGACATGAAAAGACCTAATTTCGTAAATTTATGTGTGTTCCTCAGACCCCATTTTGTATAGGGATAATTACATATTATGTGTAAGCTTATAGTCCATTTGGTGTATTATTAATTTTAAAGTCAAATTTGGGAAAAGTTAATTTTTTATGTATTTGTACATACTTACTTAGATTATTATTTTGATGAGAATGTATTCAAGTACCTCGTTAAAATTAGGAGTAAAGCTAAGTAGTAGTTGTACATTGATCTCTAACATAACCAAAAATGTTCTTTTAACTGCATGTTTTGAGTAAATGGTAAAACGTATGTAGACATTAAAGAGAACTACTGTAATATGATAAACAAAATTATTATTAATTTGGATAGGTTCTTAACAACATATTGTGGTATACCTTAAGATTCTGTGCAGGGTCCCATGTTATTCATTTTTTTTCTTGTTACACTACCATATTGCGATATTTTAAAAATCTTTAAACACTCCTACGAATTTCTATTGGAGTTTCGTAATATTTAACTGACTTCCTTCCTCTTCTTTCGTAATATGTATCTATACGCATTGCAGTTCTGCACGATAATTAACCAAAACATTCTAAAAGTCATTGTTCACTCCAGTTCAGTGCATAGTCCTCATGCTAACACTGGTTAGCTTAGGGCGACAAGGTCTCACTATTGTCACCGCTTGTACCCGTTTCCCATTCACCCGATATATTGAGATTAGTAGTCAGGTGGTTTCAAAATTACAAAAAAACTACTGAAAATATTATGATCAGAATTAGAAAGTAGGCATGTTGAATTGTTAAGCTCCCAGACGAATCATCCCGAGTGTAAATTTTCTCAAGCTTCACTATTAGCGAGAAACGTCAATAAAGGACAATTATATTGAAGAACCCCACTGACGGCTTTTTATTTCCGAAGGGCTGCTTAAGCCTTGCATCCTTCCTTAGCTTTGGGAATCGCTCCAGAGGCCGAATCCAGTCATCAAGAACTGTCTGTCATGACTCCCATCCTCAAGGATTGTACTTCCCCAAGGATTGTCTATGTAGACGGTCATCCAGGAACGACCTTCATCAGCAGTTTCTGAGTCCCTAATAACTGTCTTTGCAGATGTTCATCCTCAAGGACCGCACTTTCTCAGGCCATTCCATTTTCGTGAATAATTTTCTTGCTTTACTTTTACAATGTGTGTTGACCTATTCACATTTCTTGCACACTACGGATCTCATTCAGAATTGCTTGTCAAGTACTTGTACCTCTTGTACCTACCTTCTATATAAGCGTGTGACTTGTAGATTTATATTTTTTTCACCATATTCGTTATTTGTCTCGACCAGAAGATATTAACTCGTTTTTTCTGTTGTTGGTTCCTTTATTTTGAGTCACCCTATGTTTCAAAATTTCCTTTAATTTTATTTAGTACTGAATTTTTCATTCGTAGATTAATCTCTTAATCGCCATAACTACATGTATCTTTGTTCTATCATTTAGGTACTTGAGATTGTAGGCGATTGGCAAATGGCAATACAGTAATTATCTTAGTGATTAAGTTGACATCTATTTTTTAATGTAATCAACAGATTTTTTTGTGGGCACTTGGTGAAACCTCATTTTCAATTAAGGAAAAATTCAAACACTTGTTATGTTTCACAGAAAATATATAAAAATTTTATTTAAATTTATGCCTAACGCGTTTCGATCTCAAAGAGTCAAGGAGTCCTCTGATGATGATCTTTGAGATCGAAACGCGTTAGGTATAAATTTAAATAAAATTTTTATATATTTTCTGTGAAACATAACAAGTGTTTGAATTTTTGCTTAATTAAGTTGACATCTATCGCCTATTAGTAAATCATATTTTGTGCATAAAATGAAATATCAGAAAAACTAATATTTTAACAGAATTTATGTTATTTTAGGCATAGTGCCATCGTTAATTATGATCTCCATAAAAATTTCAAATTATTTACTTTTTATTTACATACAACAAGCTTGTCTTCTTGTCAGAGAAAGTATAATGAATTCGTCGTGAAATTTTCTTAACACAGGTTTTAATGTGAAAAGTTTTTATATATCCATATCATTAACTTTAAATTAAATTCTTTTGATGCATAGGAAAATCTTTCTGAAACACATTTTCCCAGGGCTGGTTGTGTACATACGTATGTATATAATATCTACTTATATATACATAAACTCTATCCCTGTGGACTGTGCATTTATTAAATTTTAACCAAACAAATTGCATTTCATAAAGTTATATCCTCAAAATAATTTCGTAAACTTCTTCATAATTACATGAAAGCCCCCCCCTCTCTCTCTCTCTCTCTCTCTCTCTCTCTCTCTCTCTCCCTCCCTTCATAAATTTTGTCCTTATTTTCTTTGCTAGTATATACAAAGTGGAGAGCTGTTTATTATACCCATGGGAAGTTTAAGTATAAATGTCAAAAACTCACAGCTCTTCGATAAGCCATTCATTCCGGAATTAGTGTCATTAGCTTATCCTGAGTAACACATAAACACTCAGTTCACGAAACTACCATCAAATCGTTCAACAAGAAGTTATTCGCTTATATCGACTAAGTACATATATATATATATATATAGAAGGACGAAGCTTCCCTTTCTGAGTTTTTCATCCGCCACCACATCTCCAACAATTTTTGTATCCCATGGTGATTATGGCGACCATCCCAACTATAGGGTAAAAAAGAAACTGTGCGCGATAATATTCTTCGATATTAGGGCACTTTAACGGAATTTATGGGGTCGAGAGGTTATTTTTTATTTGATTCGGAATAGGGTCAGCGGGATACGTTTATAGTATACGTTAAGAAATAGTGACACAATGAGCCACTGAAGATACAACACCGCATCTCAATGTCTTCCTCTGTTGACGTTAGATGTCTTCTCGTTTTTTTTTTCCTACCAATCATTGTGACGTGTCTTCCTGTAGCAAATGGATCTTAAGAAAAAGTATATACGCAATAATCATAACGGGATCATTAAGTGCCCCCAATATCAGCAGCGGGATAGTATATAAATCTGGTCAATTATGAATTTTATTTGTATGCTTGTTCCCTCAATCTCACCCACTCTTGATTTAATTTGACCATTCTTAAATACTTTGTCTCGACTTGGTTAACATGGCTATAATTTTGGTGTACACCACACCTATGTATATACATACATATATACATAAATACGAATTTTGGGGCTGAAATCTCTCCCTCTTTAATACAGAATTACTTACATTTCGCAGCTCGTTGTTGAAACATTTCCATAATATGCGGCTATCAATAAACCTGAATGGGCTACGGTTAAAGGTAATTCGTTCGTGAAGTGAAATGACCTTACTATAATATAATACATTCTTGGTCTGCAAACCCAGACCAGAGGTAGGAGCAGCAGCAGCATCAGGAGTCCTATCTAGGTATGTCTTTCACGAAATGATACAGCAATCGACCATTCGGGCTAGTGTTATCCATACAATTTTTATTATAATGGAATTGTATAGGCCCGTTCTGGGTATACACGTGGTTTATGGTTCGTGTGACCTGAATACATATAACCTGAAGGTATATTATAATTTGCCCTGAAATGGCCTGATAATGTCCTTATTATGTTTGTTTCTTTGTTACCTGGTGATAGGATGACTTTAAGATTCTCTTAATATTCTCAATGAGGCCGCCACGTTCCTTACTTATTATAGGAGAAATATAAGGAAGGGATGTTAAAAGAAGGCGTTTTTGAAGCTGAATCATGCTCGCTCATAAAATATGATGTAAATTGAATATTTTTACATTTTATAAGATACGTGGAGATGTCTTTTTCTTGGTTTTATCTACATGGCTACTCTCTTATTCTGTTTATTATGACGACGTGCATTTTTGCGTTTTGTTTTTTTTTTTACAATTGTGTGGTTATAGCTATAGCAAAAGTCAATATCCGCGGCAGGTTGCAGCGACGGCGGAATCATTAACGGTGGTCGTAGTTACATGTTTTTCCTTTTCGTTATAATATTTATTTTTACATCAGTTAGTCTTATAATTTTTCAAGGAAATTGGTTGTTAACCCTCCACGGTCATTGATGGAAATTCTTGGAGAAAATGTTTTGAAGAAATTTTGATTTTTTAGAATTTCTGTCTCTTCAGTTAATATTTGCTTTCTGTATTCTTTTTCAGATTTTATGTACACATCGGTGCTGTATGTATTATCTATGTATTATCTATATATTTCGCAACCTTCCCTAATTTTTTTCTTCTTTTTATTCGACCTCTTCCATTCGTATACAACTTTGGAATAACTATAAAAGTAACTGAGATGCTAATATTCTAGCCCTACCGATTTTTATTTTATTCCCATTATTTTCTTAATTGAACCGAGATCAGTATTTCTGATGTCTGTATCTTATATAGCAGATGGTAAGGAGTATCACGGAATTTTCTTTTTAAGTTTGTATTTTGTACTAGTACGGTTTCAGCATTTTCATTTCGTAGAACTATTTTATAATTTCAAAGCATATTGTCTACTAAGATGAGACAACTTATTTCAAACACATACAACTGCATTAACCCTTATGTACACACGCGGATACCCGGGTAGCCATTTTGATTTTGATTCCCTGTAAAAACTGTTAGTAGAAATATACTGGCTCGAGGATCCATGCCATCCCAAAGTTACTTGGGATATGTCGATCTATGCAAAAAAACTTTATAACAAATTTATAATATTTAGGTTTTTTGAATTTTTGAATTCAAACTTTTTTATTCGTAGTCAACACACCCAGGCTACCCGGGTAGCCAGAGATTTTATATCAGAAACGTTATCAAGTAGTTGGTTAATAAACTTAAGTTGGAGAAAAAAATAAGGAAATATAATGAAAATCTATAAAACAATGTTTTTTTTTACATATAATAAAAATATTTACAATATTATAAATTAGTTACGTAAATGGCATTTATTTACAGTTATTGTTTGTCCGCTACATCTGGTTTTGTTACAGGTGCAACAGGATTTTCTGGTGGCACGTCGTCTTTTTGGGCTGGTCGTTAAACAGACATAACATTTTCTTATCTGTGCGGTACGTCCGCAGAATTGGCCTTCCTAACATACATTCAATTCCAGTTCTGTTCTCGAAGTTTTTTGTAATATTTACATTTGTTGACCGCATTGTAATATGTTGTAACGCCAGTTGCCTTCCCAAGTCTTGTAAGAAAATCCGGCGTGGGTGTGTCCTATTTGAACTAGCAGCATGATTCTCCGAATAAATCTTGTAAGTAGCCAGACATGCAATGTCAAGAATATTATAAAAAAAAGCCACAGGCCATCTGTGTGTCCGCCTTTTAGTAGAATAGTGTCCCCATAATTTATTCATGTTATGTACTCCACTTTTCGTGCTGTTGTAATAATGTATTACTTCCGGTTTTCTTTTATTTCCGGACACATTATCGACATAGTGGAGTGTCGACAACATGATAAGATTTTTATTCTTTTTCGGGACGTATGAACATATAGTGATGTAGTCATCGCTGAATGCAAATCGTGATGAAAATATATCCCGTGACTTAGATGGCAGCATTTCCTTAGGTATATACAGCTTATTCTTCTTTAACGTGCCGACAATAGAAAGATTCCACGACTTTAGCAAACGTGGAAGTGGAAGTGATGTAAAACAGTGTTGTCAGTTACAATATTCCTTCCGCTTCCTTTAAATCTCATACACACATTCACCACGCGCTCTCCTTGATTTACTTCTCTGCCTGATAACTGCTTCCCTGTATATATTTGACCAGTAATTGGGTATGAATTTGAAGCATCGGAAACCCACCAAATTTTTATGTTATATTTTACAGGCTTAGATGGCATGTATTGTGTGAATCGTGTTCTGCCTCTATATGGAAAGAGTTGCTCATCAACAGCAACTCATTCTGATGGCACGTAATGAAAACGCAAGTTGTTGCTCAAGAGCAGAAATATTTCTGATATAGCGGCCGCTTTATCATTCTCCAGACGAAGTTCTCGGGTTGCAGGATCATCGAATCGTAAAAAGCGTGTTATAGAACAAAAACGATTCACTCCCATATTCGTGCGATACAAAGGATAGGCTGTTGTTTTCCATAGCACCCTTATATGCTCGTCATTGAAATGACGTACACCTACAGTTATAAGAATCCCTAAATAGGAATCAAATTCTTCTGCAGTTACAATTTTCCAAACTTTTGGTGGCATTTCTGGATGTTCACTATTGTGCTGATCATAAACGCTGTTTGCCTTCCTATTCGTCTCCTTTATAATTATGTTGCACATTACATCATTAAAATTTGAAGGTGTCCAAAGCAGACAAGAGGGTCGTAGAGCGAATTGGACCTGCTCTTTGTCGAACAATATTATGGCTTAAAGTTCGGACGTTGGTAGGGTTTGGGCACCATATAGTCTCGATATCTCTTCGTCGCTGTCTTTATTATCTTCGACGACCATTTCGATTCGAATGCAATCATCTTGACGAACATCTTCAACATCCGAATCTTCCTCGTTCATTTCCCGCACTTCTGATGGCAACCATTCTTCATCTGACTCGTCATCGATATAATCCAATACTTGCTCTTCATCATCAGATTCTACTAAACTTCTTAAATATTCATGTTGTTGTCATTCTACATTAATATGAAATAAAGTTTCATAAATATAGTGTATTTGTACATTACCGGTTAAACTCGGCAGCAGAAGTTTCTGGTCGTTTGTCCATTTTCGATATAAATAACCACGTAATTAATTTTAAAAGAAATAACATGCGACTAGAAATATCTAAATTTATCCTATTTCATCTTAAATTAATTTTATTATGGTACATATTACCACGGTACTTTCAATTACAGTGCATACAATTACGGTAGATACTTCAAATTACCGTACTTTACTCTAAGCCCTGCACATAAGAGCAAACAGTAAATCGGCATAAATGCAAAATATTCTGAAAACCAAATTTCCAGAATTCGTTACTCTTAATTAAATTTTATTAGGGTTGATTTCTTATGCCACTAAGATAATCTACATGCACATGTCGGCTACATTGTTGCTTTTTCTTGAAATTTGATATGAATTTTTACATCGTTCATACAAATTATACCTGGCTACCGCGGTATTTCTTTAGTAATATGGAAGATATTGGTGTGAACTCTTCATGGATAGTGATAGTTGAAACTCAAAGGCTCTCTCCTGCATATGTAATCTTTTTTGCGTGTGTACACAAGGGTTAAGCTCAGAGTGACAAACAGCTCAGAGATTGAAAAGCAATGTGTTATTATTTTACACCCAGATTGTATGTAGTTTAGTACCGTCTCACTTAATTTGGATTATTGATGATTCTCGATGGTCGTAGATTGGATTTGAATATTTAAACATCGAGAGCCTTGGAGTTTCAACTATCACTATCCATGAAGAGTTCACACCAATATCTTCCATATTACTAAAGAAACAAATTTAATGGATCAATGCAGTTACAATATTAAAAATTATTCGTGAATAGAAAAGTAAAGGCATTTTGGACATGATAATACAATCACGTGATGATAATGAGACCCTCTCTTCATAATACTTAACTATCTTGCGCATGAGTAGTAGGAAATGTGAATAAGGATTGAAATTTGCACCAATAAACTTATGAAAAGGCAAGACGCATTCAAATCCCAGGATGCATTTGTTTTTTATATAAAAGAAAAAAATATTTACAAACTTAAGAGGGAATCCCGTTCTAAGAACGGACAACTTAAAATAGTTCTAAATAATGACAAATGAGATGAGACGAGACACGTAAATATTCGCTACAATAGGGTCATTCGTCGGCGCGATAATATCTTTCGTCACCCATGAACAATCATCCGCTCTTGGTTCATAGTTAATTTCGAATTCAGTTCTTTTGCACACATGACTTACAAAGAACAATATAGAAAAAAAAAAGGTCAGAAAGGAAGTCATTGCTCTATTCACAATGTATAAACTATAGATTTTTATCTATCATAGACAATGTCAAAATATCCTTTAAAAGAAACATTTGCTTTTATGCGCGTAGACAAGTCCTGTCTGAAATGCTTGTCACTCTGTGAAAGACAAATTAAAAACTATATCTAGCGCAGTTTGTAACTTTATAATCATGTTTTGCCCGCAGTGTGTGTCTGCGACAGATGCCTTAATTCAATGCCATTTCACTGAACTTATTACCATAATGCTATTTTTCGAGTAGCTAAAATCGGATCAGAGACTTCTATCATGTCTGCTTTCAACTGGAAAATCCTCTGTCCGATAACTTTTTTTTTCTCTTCTTAGACTCCTATAGTGTTTGTGGTAATACTTAGACAAATATATAAAGAAAGGGATCAGGGAGATGAAATCAACTAAATTATAAATGATTATTTGATATGTGCATGTATGTATATATACATAATATGTACATATATGCAAAAAAGCAACATTTCCTTTTACTTATTATGTAAATTTATCCAAAAAGTACCACTTGGATCTGTTACATAACAATAATGCAAGTTTGAAACATGTGTGTAAATTTGCAACCGGAGATTATCGACCCCATAAAATCTGTGTATCCATCCATAGTTTGCGTATAAATTCAAGGCTGCCTGTTCTGCTTCATACATAAAGTTATACTGACAAGAAGGAAATAAGAATCCTTTGAAAAAGACGATCAGGGCACTGATAAAATGAGAAAAAAATTGGAGCACTTACACTTCGGATATGATTTGTGCCATGGTTGAAATAAATTCTTTGCTCTAACGCTCTCTTTGCCTTAAAGCTTAAGGGGCGCGCAAATGACGAAAGAGACTGAGAGTGTGCAGGTCGTGTCGTTAAAATAAATTCCTTTTGAAAATATCGCGATATTGACTGGAATAATAATGATGTTTTACCGCGATAAATATATTACCATCATAATTCAAGGCATTTGCACGGGTGCGAAATCTTTCCTCGGCTTAAACTTTATAACAAACTTCATACGCGCGAAGATATGAGAGCGATAAATTGTTTAACATATTCCATTCGTTTCATGTCAGCTCCAGCTGCTCTACAATACTCTCATATTTGAACCTACATAATTATATACAATCTATTTAGGTTTGGTTGGCTGTGCATTCAGTATTTCCTTCTTATCAGTCAGAGAATATTTCCACCGCTTTTAGTGGCTCTATAAATTTGATGATGAGAGCTACTACTGATGGGTGCCAATTCAGAGCTGTAGCGGGGTTAAAATGTTAAAAGGATTTCTGTGTTTGTTAGGAACACTTTGTGCACCTCCACCCAAAATAAGGTGTTTCTTAAAGTTGGCAAATTTGAAAACTCCGGAAATATATGCTCAGAGTCGTATGGAAAGAAAGTTCGCCAATCTTGTTTGGCATTTTCGACATGATGTGAACACTGAAGGTTTTGTAATGCTTGGGAAACATGATTTTACCTGTATATAAGTAAGTACACGAGCACACCTTTGAATGAGTAATGAAAATTAGATTAAGTGTTCTTCCTGTGTGTAAAATAAGAATATGAACAACTTCAGAAAACCGTAAATTTTACAGGATATTTGTACAGTTGCGGTGTATACTTTGACTTTTGATGGAAGTTTTACGAAAGAATTTATTTTATTGAAAGGAAAATTTTCTTTGAAATTTCCTTCCAAAATATATACACAATTGGTATACAAGTTAACTTGGATAGGCTTTTTATGTTACGAATTCATAAATCAGATAGAATTTCGGTTTGTGTGGTATAATTTTTGTGGAGAAGAGTATGCTGTGGTATAGGAGGTAGAGAAATCTTAAAGAAAAATTACAAGTATGTTAAGTATGTTGATGAGTGTAACTTTTTACAAACTTCTTTCATCTTATCGACTTCTAGTCCAGTCATTATACACTTTTGAAAATGTAAGTGAACCAAGCAAGCTGATTTTTGGATATTGTGTGTGTGTGTGTGTGAGGGGGGGGGGGCTTAACTTGAAATTTTCGACCAAGAATCCCTATGAGCTTTCTCCGCCATCTTGAAAAAAGGAGTAAATTTGTTTTTTTTTCGATAACTCGGCTTTCCGGCATGATATGAAAATTATGATTATATACTTTTTTGTTGCTTTTTTTACGCTGTGTAATTTGGGTGGTATGAATTTTTCACCTAGCGCTGATCGTTGTTCCTGAGGATCGTTGTAAAACCCGAGCCACGTTTGCATCTGCGGAAACTTACGGAATATAGTATGCTGGCGTACTGCGTTTTTCGTTGGTGGGAGTAGTGAAAGGTGGTTCAATTTATTTTTAGTCACTGATTTAGCAAAGCGGTGGAATCGTAAAACATTTAAAGATTTTTTTTGCTTATTGGCGCCATATAGGGCTATGAGGAATTGTTCCCCTGTGGAAGTCAGAACCGCCGGATCGATTTTCTCTTGTTTCAATAATTCCAACGATGACCGTAGCTCCATATGCTTTTCAAAAGTGTTAATGAATTTTGATTTGCCAATATTGAAAAAAGACGATGTGGTATCGCAACCGTTAAAAGTATGAAGGAAAAGTATGTTGTCGAGAACGGATTTATCATGCTTCAAACTAGTCGGAGAGTAGAGTTTTGCGGGTGTATTTCCTTTTGCTGGTTTTTGGAAGTATACGCTTGTTTTGATTAAAACCAAAAGATCGCTGTCTTCGTTGACGATTTCAACAGTCATAAATTTATGCTTCTTCAATTGCCGTGGTTACGATACGAGTATCTGCATCCACAAAAGCCTGTTCAACTTTGGTTTCGACTTTTGCAAAATAACGGCGACGCATTTGTATAAAGTTATCTTTGTTTGTGTCTCTTGCAAGAAACTTCTCTTGGCTAACTTTTGCAGCTGTAGTTTCATCAAATCTAAATTCTAGCGATTGGTTCTTTGTCAAATGTCGTACTCTTTCCAAAGTCTTGGTTCCTGCGATACTCATGTCATTCGGATAACCGTCGAATATGATTGTGCCGTTCCTCTCTTCAAAGTGTTGTTGAGTATTGAGTATTCTCAGCAGGAAGACTGTGACCGGACCGTCGAAACGAAGAAGAGTATGTATATTAAAAACGAGCCTCCATTCATTTCCATCTTCTACAACACATACAATTATTTACTAATAAATTTCATGCGTGTGATTCATAATGTTATTGTTTTATTTATTTATTAATTTTTTACTTTCTGAGCACCTCACATTGTGGCGAGCTAAGGTCGTAGTTTTTGTCAAAACAAAAAAAAAAAAAAACACAAAAAAAAAAACCAAGTTACAGTCTCTTCATTTTTTACTTTCTCGTCCGATATCACAACAATGATCAATGTACAGCGTAACAAAATCATAATTTTCGTATCATGACGGAGAGCTGAGTTATGGCAAAAAAAACATATTTAACCTTTTTTTTCAAGATGGCGGAGAAAGCTCATCGGAAATCTTGGTCGACAATTTCAAGTTAAGCTTTTCTATGATCCACCCCCTCCCCCCCCCCCCCCCCACCACCCACGGTTCACTTGCAAATATATGTCATTTTTCTGTTATAATGACTGGACTATGCGCTTTTCCCGTGAAATGAGGAAAACTTTTCGGTTTTTCTTATGATTTGCTTTGGTGATAAGGTTCTGTTCTTTAATAAATTGTACATCCAATAAAATAGGCAAATCCGATGGCAAACTGTGTCAACTGTACAAAGAGGAAAATGAAATTTCAAAGCATATTATATGTGAGGATTAAAATCAACAGATTTGCTATCTAACTTCAAGGGGACTAATTGAGCCCGTTAAAAGACTAACTTTTGCCTAACAACATTAGGGAAGAGATACATCAACTTTCGACGTGGTGTCCGTATAATCCCTATTTCCTGATTTCCCCTACTCTTAACCTAACTTAACACAAATCAAGATTTGATCTTCATGAACTATTCAGGATGTGAAAGATAGTATACATCGTGAGCTTTGGTGTAGATATTGCAGCTTTATTTATCAATATGAAAATATTTGCAGAGCTTCTATAAGTATCACTGTCTGCGATGATCTGACTACTTTTATTAATTATTTACTCACATATCTGGTTGACAAATACGTGGCCCTTTTTATGCATTATGGAGGTTCTTTGAACAGATACCAATTATTTTCATTATCCCAATCTGCATAATTAGCAAAAATTCCGATTTATCACTGGTCAAGTAGTATAAGCCTATACTTATACTATTAGATTACATAAATATCAATTAAAAAAAAACTTAGAGAAATGAACCAGCTCCTAAAATGTCAACTACTGTTTATTTCATGATTATTCCTGCATACAAGGCTAACACAATTATACCTTTCCAATCCCAGGTTCGCATTTGCTGTTCTACTATTGCCTTTCTTAAAATTTTGAATGGACCATATTAGAGTAGGCATCAAACAAGTCATAACTTCTCTCCTGGACCCTGATATTACAAAACGTTTCGAAAGAATACATTTAAAGCGATGTTCCATTCTCATATGTGCTGCGCAATTGATAAACTGACGGGTTGATTATACATATAGATGTTAAAGTCAACGGCAATATTTCATATGTGATTAATGTGCGGGATTCCGCAAGGCTCTGCTCTTGCACTCCTTTTGTTTTTAAAATATTTATTACTGATTTTTCTTCAATATTGTGAAGTAGGTACTCTAAAAGGTTCTTCTTTCTTCCGATGAGATCTGTATTATCAATGAGAGCAGATGTTTGCGGTTTAATCTATGAAATTTGATTGCTGATCATTTATTTATTCTACTGATTGTAAAATATTCATCTGCACGATGCATCGATGCCTTTGGTCTTCTTTTGTTTCTTTGGTGGAATACAACAATGATGCCTCATTTTCATCGTTAAGTTAATTCATTTGTCTAATTTTCCTGTTAATTTTGTCGTTCTAAATACTAATTTGGATTTCTATGAAAGAAAAGGTGGGTTATAAAATAAATATTTTTAAATATTGACTTTTAGCAAAATTATTGGAAAATTCCTTTATCATAATAACTTTAAGAAGATGAATAAATATATATTTTCGCCGCACGTGTCACTATGTGTTAATTTTAAATGAAAAAATTGGCTGTGTCAAATATTTGACTTTGTATGTGTGGTATGCTTGTGGTTTAAGGAAACAAAATTTGAGATGTTAGAGAGAGAAAAGATTATAGGAACTGTTGCAAGAATTGGAAAAGTAAGGAGATATTTTTCAAATGAATTAACTTAACAATGAAAATGAGACATGAAACTTGTATAGACTTTGATGCATTTTTGGAAAATATGGAAAATGTGAGTTTTCAAAGTTTTTTGGTCAAAAAACTAAAAAATCATATATGTATTTCAAAATATTTTAAGTTTTTCACTCACAAAACAAATTACTGGCGTGCTTTTTAATGTTTTTCAATATCTCGATGCAAGAAATTTATTCTAAAGTTAATTTATTTAACTTTTTCGATTTGTGTTTTTCGGAATTAAAATTTCATATCTCCATATTCACATAAGTCACTATATCTTTCCTATTTTCAATTTTTTTTTGTATTGTTTGTTATTCTTTATTGAAGCAAATGATTTTACTTCTTAATAATAAATTTTGTTTGAATTGGTAATATTTTGAGTGCATCATCTGTCAACGGGTATTAAGATAAACAACCATAAAGTTCAAATATCCTATGTATGCGCTACACTTAAAATTCCTAAAATTAACCCTTTATTGCAGTATAGTAAATATAAAAGTGCAATGAACCTTAACAACTAAACCCTCTCTGTTTGAAAATCTTTCAACTACGACCCCGTCATTTGTTACCATGATGTTTCTTAATTTTATATTAATCACAATAGGTTTGTGTATTATATATGTACATACATTATATGTAATATCTATGTAAAATAACTGGACCGGATAAACTGCTTAACCCTTCCGATAGCGAGAATTGTCATAGTTTTTTTTTCTTCCTTTCCAACTATGTGATATAAAGAGGGCACATAACGTTCATATTACTTCCCCTAATTTAATTTTGCAATCAAACACAAATGGTGTCCTGCGCAAAAAACTTACATCTGTATGTAAATTTACTGCTATAATCGTACATCTGTACAATCCGTTTAATATCCTAAGAGTTAAGGGAATGAAATGAAATGAAATGAAGGGTGGTGGTATCAGGAGACAATCATCCGTGTCTAAGGAAAAAAAAAACTGTTTTATTATGTTTTTTAAAAATTGTGAATTAAATGACGCCATATAAACTGGAATGATCTTTCCATTCCAAAAAGCCACAATGCCCAGTAGTGATTTTAAGAGCGTGCGCGCAAAAAAAAAGCAAAACCAAATCTGAAAAACTGTCCACAAAGCAAACAAAAATTGTTATTAGGGATCCTTTTCACTTTTACTGTGCTAATCCCTTTTTTACTGCTATGCAATAAAATTTGATCACAATGTCCTGACCATTTTGCGGATATACTGGTGGTGTTCCCTATTCATTGATAAAAGCCGTCGTCACACGCTGTCATTATCTTCACGGTATATACCCTTACTATTACCATCACTACCACCACCACCATCATCACCACCACCATCGCCAGACCCACGTATCTCAAGCTGTTCCTTTTCTGTTCAATCCTTGTTTATCCTGGTCGCCTAGAGAATATCCTGTCCCTTCCTTTGTAGCAATCGCATTCACTTTTCTTTTTTACTATGGTAGTTCACGCTTTTGTGGTTATGACAGTCGCCTATAATTTTGATTAAAGGTCCTTTTCCCATGGGGGTGGGTATTGTTATGAGACCAGTTTTTATATCTGCTGCTTGCTCTATTTACTAAGGTTTTTCCCGAACTTGATTTGATAGCAAAAGGATTGCAGAGATAAATTGATATCGGCATAAAGAAAGTATGAGGAACATTTATTTTTTTTTTATTGAATCGATTTTCTTCGGAAAAGGAACTCATTTTATGGCCACATTTGGTTATGTTCAGAGATTCAAGTGCTGCGGCAAATCATTTATTCATAGGATCAATGATGGTTCGAATTTCATAACAAGTCATATAATTTGGTAATAAATGATTTTACACTAATCGGAAATACTTTCTCTGGCTTATGCAATATATACAAGTACAAATTGTTTAGAAATATTGTTTAATTTTAGCGGTTTAGGCAAATTTAATTTTGGCTTTTACTATTTTAGACTTATACTTATAAAGAAATCTTTTAGATGCATTCATGACAAGGAGGAAAATTTCAATTTGAAATAAATATATTTAGCTGTCTTCAATATAATTAGGATTTTGTTCAAATAAAGAATCAATAAAGCAGAAAAAACAACATTTAAATAAAAATAGCAATCCCAAATGTTTTCGTCAATATAATGTCAACCGGATCCTATATTTTATGCAAACATTTTTGAAGTGATCGAACTTTAGTTTGTTTAACCCTTTTAAACAAATTTTAGCAACTCCTAAACATTTATTACCTATTCTAATATTTTCATTCAAAATTTCCCTAGAAAAAAATCGCCCTCTTACTTATTTATGTATGTAAAGCATGTCGAATTATCTACCTCAGGCAATCTGACTATTTATGAAGAATTCATTTCGTTTATTCCTAAAACGGAACTCATCATATGAATGTTATGTAAGTGCACAAAAGAAGGAACCTAACTGACGAAGCTTCCTAGTTCAAATAGGTAAATAAATTGATGCATTTCTTTATGTAGAAGACAAAGATGAAAAAGAGAATTTCCTTCTGGTAAAATTGAATATTTGTCCTTCTAATAGAATTTCTGAAGATAGATAACTTCTGTATGTACAGAGAGGGATAGATAAATAGATAAGCCTTATGGGGAAGAGGGGGGGGGGGGGGGGAGTGTGTAACTATATGGAAATAATATCACTTTCTACTTGAATCGAAAACTAAAAAAAAAAATCTGGAATTTTTTTTTTACTGTAGAGAGTCCAAAAGCGTTCCCGTTCAGGACAGACCATAAGAGGGAAAACTTTCAAAGAAACTATTTAGTAAGACGTGTGATGAATGAATTTCAGAATTCAAACGAAAAGTTCTATAAACTTACTGAGGTCACTGAGAGAAGGAAATTATTTACATTTATTTTATTTAAATACCTCCTTGAAGAAACTCGGTATAAAATTTTCCAGGCAATAAACCAACAAAAGGAAGGCTTCAGTGCATATACGATGCTATTATGTATATACATATATAACACTCATGTAAATATTAGATAAAATATATACGTAATTATTGGAGAATGAAATTAGATTTTGACCCATCGAAAAGAGAAGTATAAGTAGATAATGAATATTGAAGTTTGAATATAAAGTGGTCTTACGAAAGACTATCAATTCTGTCTTGAAATTTTTGTTATTTGATTTAGAACATTGAAATTTTTTTTAATATTAAATATTCCAAGTATTCTGTATACTTATTATTGATGATTGAATTTATAGTTAAATTTAGAGAATTCTATTTAAGGTAATTGAATTAAATTGACGGAAATCTCAGCTTAGCTTACGACTTTTGTACATATACAGGGTGTTTCCCACTAGGAAGTCAGTAGAGCGGGAGGTGATAGGACTCACATAGACGAACAAAAAATTGTATGGCAGGGGGGGGGGCATATCAACCGTTTAGGATTTACAGGGTGATTAAGAAAAAAGCTAGTTTTTCACAGAACAACCTGTATCATAAAAACTACAGGGTGTATGGTCACTCATTGTATGCAGAACTCCATTGCCTTTCGAACGACTACTCAATCAGCCCCATAGCCATCTCCCCTCAAGAATTATGGTTGTCTAAACTCAAAATTTCGGATTTTCTTACCTTTTTTTTTTTAATTTAACCTCTATTATATTTGCAAAAATGTCGTTTGCATAACTTTTTTTATAAAAACTGTACATATTTACTCTATTTTTAAATACCTGCATGTTTATTTGTTTTCTTAATACGTATCGCGTCTATATAATTTCCAAATCCCCACTCTTGGCTGCGCGTCCATGCTTGGTTTTGATTTTGTTTAATTAAATAAATATGCAGATATAATTTAAGTCAGATATTCAAAAGAAAAATAAAATGTGTAGATATTGCAAATCATGAATTACTCCAATTTTTCCGAAAACAGCGACTGTCTCAGTTTCCTCTAAAATAGAATGATATTTTAACAATCTTATGGAATGAACAAAGAAATTGATAATCACCTGGTCGACTAAAGTACCGTGTCAGCGTTTATAGAAAATGTTCTAACTGATTGGGAGAAAAGAAATAGTCATGATCTAATAAAACCAAATTTTGAAGTATAACTCTCTAAACTTGAATTAAATTTATAAAATTTATCCCAAGAGTTATTTTAAATATTCTAAAACGTGATGACATAAACTCGCATACATATTAGGTGTAAATTTTTTTTTAAAACTGTTGAAAGAACATTTAAAAAATTGTAAATAATAAGGGTCCTAGAATAGAGCCATGCCTGATACCAATTAGTACAAAGACGGAGAAAATTGAAGCTGTCGCTTTGTCGACAACAACTAAGATTGATAACAGGTTCTCCTTGTCGTCTAAAAAAAAAAAAAAAAACAAAAGTAATATGGTTACGCACAATCTTTTCAAAGACGTTGAATTGATAGAAAAAAAATGTAAGTTGTTCGGCATACTCTCTTGAGCCAAAATTCTGGGAATGGGAAAGATTATATTTTTAGAATACACATTTCTATATAAAAGAAAGAAAATCTTAAAATAATATTGTTAAAAAAAATTGCCAGACTGAAAGTAATACGGAAAAGAGAGCTTTGATAAATTTATTTAGATGCAATTCATGGAGTCCAATCACGTTAGATTCCACATAAATATTATGACAGGAAAATAATTATATACCTCGATAAGTGATAAAAAAGTATGTCGTGACCAAAATATTTTAAGGATAGGCTTCTATGTTAGAAACAGCAAAATTTGAATATTATTTAAATATGACACGAATAAATCGTTTGCCTTGGTTTTACAAAGGTCAAATCATAGCTAAGTCATACAACGTCCGACTGCAATATTTTTACGATTCTCACCTTAGCACCTCAAAACACATGCCTCTATTACGAAATAATAGTTTGCTTAAATTTGAAGATTTCATGTTAAAATCATATTAAAAATCATCATTATAAAGGTCCAGTCACAAAATAATCGTTTTCTTCAATCCTTTTACATTACATTTCAAAAATAATGTCCGGAAATTACATCCGCACCTTATCAAGATTAAGGCTCGACTAATACATGGTCGTTGAAAATTACAAAACTCAAAATTTAATTTCATATGTACGTCGTCGGCTTAGATTATATTTATGAGGCTCTTAATTAAAGTACAGCATACAATACATCCCACTCGGATATACCGAAAATTGAAACACTCAACGCTTTTAGATATTTTGTAGTCAAGCTAATTTCGTTTACAGAAGTACAAAGTAACTCGAGTATATACATACCAGAAAGAGCTATGGTCAGCCCTTACCAGAATAAGAATTCAATTTCTCTATATGCGCCTGTGTATATAATTTGGGGTGGTCTAATTTAATTCGATTACAGTAATTTTGTTTCCATATTATTATGTATACATAACATATATACACCCCCTCAGAATATCGCGCTTAAATTCATACAAAGCAGAATGGTACATATGTATGTACATGGATATTCTGTCGAAACCACAAATTATTTTCAATAGGATTTCCACAATACCATAATTACATAGAGAGCCTTCCTAGGCCAACATGTATGAATTTAAAGCCACCCCTTATAACTTTAGACTAAATCCTGTATAATTTATCATGCTGCCCACTTTTCTGTAATGTCGAATTAAGTCCTAGAAAATTTACTAATTCATAAAATGTATGTATATTTGGGATATGTTCAGTTGGTTGCCAGGTATCTTTTTACTGTAGTAACTATTTGGATTTTGGGTTGTGCTTTCTTTAGAAAAAGAGATTACATAAATGAGGAAAAGGTTGAGAGCTGGCTGTTATTGTTCCTATAAAATGGATACCAGTATGGCTTTGGCTTAGATCTTTTAAATAGTGAATCATTTTCATTTGTAATGTTACTGAAATATGTTTTTACTTTTATTTGTTAAAAATTAATACATGAAATAATATAAAAATAAATAATTAGGGCACTATATTGTCCATAACAGGTTTACTTTTGGTAATATCAAGTATTGCAAGGGAAAGCTTTAATAATATCTGATGAATCCGTTGGAACTATGTACATATGTCAACAGAAAATAACAGACGAAATTTGTAGAGCATAAGGTCTGACGTTTTTTTCAGTGTTTTGAAAAATTATCGATCGCGTTATGATCGTTTTTAATGATTTTTTTTTTTTATATAGATACAATCACAGAAATTATTATTAGACTTATAAATGGTTTCGTCTAATTTTTTTAGGACACTGCTGAACTTACAAGTCTTTCAAAATTTTGTCCCTCGATCAGTTCATGAGAAACACATGTGTTAACAATCTTT
This sequence comes from Dioctria rufipes, assembly GCA_963924295.1. Lineage (NCBI taxonomy): Eukaryota > Metazoa > Arthropoda > Insecta > Diptera > Asilidae > Dioctria > Dioctria rufipes. The sequence goes on from OZ002745.1 coordinate 10,389,528, forward strand.
AATCCTTTCCGATCATCGAGTCATAGCAGTCATTTCTACATCCTCAATGATATTTTCCACGACAATTTTCAAATTGGTCATCATCAATCATTTTAGCATAGTCTCCGATCTTTTGTGAAGCTTATTTTGGTAGTTGCTTTCACTACGCCAACGAAACATTTAAATCATCAAAAATAATTACCTCGCAGAGCACAAGTCACATGTAAAATCATGTCCGAACTATTCAGTTGTGTTTCAGCTAATTTTACACTTTCTGTTCCGATAATAAGATGCCTTTTTGATGTTCTATTCCCTTTTATATTCGTCAATCAAGCAATTATCAATGCCTCCATATTCTCATAATAGGAAAATACATAACCACACTAGAAAGTTTCACGGAAATAATTGTTTAACATCATCAAAACAGTCGTTCGAATAATGTACTACAACCGCAGGCAATGGCGGGAATTGGTCATGGTAAATGATTCCTTTAAGTTTCTATAGCATGGAACATGACAAAAACTTGTTCCAGCTGTTCACATGTCCTCTTACTTTCGTTACGCCAGCATTATAGTTACTCTGGGTATTTGTTAGTTCGTGCTTTAAGTGTTCGTGTAGGAAATTGTGGTGTAAAATAATAATATTTTAGCACGTTCTCATGCAAGCACTTATACTTGTTGAATAAGAGAAAATCCAACAAACACAATATGGCATGACCTAAACATATCCGTTGTACATTACTCAATTTCAACTTCGTGTGTGTATGTCCCTTTTCTTTTTCCTTTTTCCCTTATTTCAAATGAGGAGAAATATGTCTTCTTGGGTCATGCTATCAAGCTGATCTCATGATTTTTTTAACCTAACACAATCCGTTTGATTCAGAATCGTAGGCGAATTTGGTTATTATTAAGAGAAATAATCTTTTCCTATGGAAATTATTAATTTAATTTACATAACTTCAGCTATTAAGCGTTGGAAAATTCCTTGATTCGAGTTATCAAAAGGTTCATATGTCGGGACAGCTACATATAGGAAAATTATTATATAAAAAAAAGTAGGAATGCCTTCAGAAATCTATGCCATTTCTTCGGTGCGTTGATGTGTTTATTCAGCCGCAATTTAAAGAATTTCTTATGGAAGAGCGACTCCAGAACTGGAGTAGTAAGACTTATAGCAGAATGAGGTTCAACGACTATTTCAGTTAATTATGCAGAATCACAAAAAAAAAAAACAATTAATTCAGTGAAAGAATTATTAAAATCGGATAAAAAATGACGAAGCTATAGCGATTTTGGTGCCGCGTTCTCAAAAACGCGCTCTAACCTGATGACGTCACGATACACAACACAATTCGCGGTCTAGCGCAGCGCAAGTGTAGTCGCTGCGCCGCCGTGATAGAAAGCCGTTGGGATTGGATCTGTTTTGGATTTATTTCATAAAATGTCGTCTTATAAATATTATATTGTGCAGACTGGCATCATGCGTGTTGTGTACCATGACGTCATCACCAGATTCGTGGGCCGTGGCCGTTTTCAATCTCCGTTTTTTAATCTTCAATAACTTTTTAATTTTTTGACGGATTTGAGTCATTCAAAAAGAAATACACTCAGAAATGTATATTGCTTTTGATCTGATATATTAAATTTGAATATCTTGTAGTAAGATTGTACTCCATTAGCTTTTTTCTTATAAATTATGCATTAGAAGATCCAATCCCTAGAAAATCATATCATATCTGTAAGTAGAGGTTAAATTAAAATATAATTTTTGATAATTTTTCTAATATGTTAAAAATTTAAGCAAAATATTCCCTTTTTTTTTTTTACTTTTGGGATGATTTTACACGATCGTCATTTATCAGATTCCCAGGAGAACTTTTAAGCGAATTGGACTATTTCAGATATAAAAGCAAGCTCCCATATCTGAAGTAATAGAAGACAAAATATGGATCCTTGGGGTAGTCCACAAATTAGAAATATGTTGTTTGATGCAATATTATGTATTTTTATATATTGGTCACTCCTCTGCATAGCGGTTTCCCAAAGATTATTAGACGGACGGAATGGAGATATCCAACTTGACAGGATAATGTAAGGCAGATATTCAACTTGACAAGGTAATTTTACCAAGTAGAATAGATGGCTAAATAGTCAGTAGTGACTGGATCAGATGTAGTGGTGTGAGTAGGTACCACTAATGATCCCTTCTAGAGTTAGTGAATTAGTGATAGTATAGCACTTGTGAATATGTATTACAACTTTCAATATACATATCATAATAGTTTTGATGAATTTGGATTATAGTCCATCCGGTCCTGCTGCATCTGATTTTATTAATGTAATGTCAATATAACGTCGACTTTATCAACGCAATGAAATAGAAATCCATCAGGTGAAAAGCTTTCATTTATTAGGCCGTACAAACGAACTTTAGACGGTTTAACTTGTTGATTTATCTAGTCTCGTACAAAAATATGAACGCTTCGCAGATTTCAATATGAGATTTGCATTATTGTGTGGACTCGTTCAGATCACCAGCTCCCGTGTCATTGACATGATCATTATTTCATTATTTAAATTTAAGATTTTGATTCAGAATTTTATTGATTAAATCTTTATCCTTTGGTCAAAATCGTTTTTTTATCTTATTTTACTGTATACTAGCTAGTGACAACATCCTCGCTGCAGTGTACAGTAAGTTGTTAACTGCTTACATTCGAAATCGCACCGTCCGATATAAAGATCAATGCAGAAAAAAACAAGTAAAAAAACTAGAATTGGTCTAAGACCTTATGATACCCTAGATGAATGCCCTTATGAAATTTTGTATTGTCACCCTTCTGTGCAAGTTTGATTTTTGAAGTGGTTTTTCGCATATATTTCTAGAACGGTTTATCGGACAGAAAAAATGATTATAACCATTTTTATAGGATTTCGTATTCTGAAGAAGTTTTTAGTACAATAAAAATGTCTTGGACTGATCTGATCGTTTTCACAGTATACGTAAAAAACCAAATTTTTTATATGGCAACACCAAGAAGGGGTTGTCCGATTTAGTCTATTTTTGAAATTTTATTTTCTATTACTATGAAAACACCTTGTACCAAATTCCAGCTCTCTATATCGATGCGTTCTCAGGCAGTGTCCAAATATATAGTGGAAAATGAAAGTTTTGTATGGCAACCCCACGAAGGAGTTGCCCCATTTGTCTCATTTTCGAACTCAATTTTATTTTTATTTTTTTGAAGTCAGTGTACAAAATTTCAGCTCTCTGAGTATACACGTTCTCGAGTTATCGTGTGCACAGACGGACGGACGGACATGCAAAAATCAAAATAACTTTTAATATTATTCGTGGGTGTTCAATCCATTTTGCTCTACCATCATAATTTCTGTGCGTTACAAACGGAATGACAAACTTAGTATACCCTATAGATTTCATCTAGGGTATAAAAACTTTTACGTTTCAAACCACAAAAGACACAGGAACAACACATAGTCTAATCATATATTGGTAACGAAGTCTAATATGTATTTTATAACCTGAAAATTTCAAAGTAATATCCACATTTACATAAATATAATATTCTTATATAGAATGGTTGCTCGATTTTGTATGAATCAGATAAGGTCAATCATATTTCAAATTCTCATGAAATCTCTTTCAAGAACTTCTATTTTTCACTTATTAAATCGTAAAGCAATATTACTTCATATACATTTACATATATAAGTACTTACATTTGTCAACTTATATTATTGTTTAAATTTAATGTTTTGAAACCAAAGGATAGAAAGTATAAAAAGATTCTCATCCTTAAAAACGTTTTTGTATAACAGTCAAAAAATTTCCGTGGTAAAACTTATAAAGACTGAAATTTAGGTCAACGCTCTGGGGTATGTGAAACGTTTCGTTGAACAGTTTTCATATTATATTCAAAGTTTCTCCAGACAAAATCTTCCTTTGCACAGAGGAGCACTAAAATTCGTGTCCTACTTGTATCGTTAAACTAACAACATTGCAATTTTTACTTTAGATACCAAAAAACAAGTCTGTGAGGAAAAAAGAACTCCTTATACAAGTAGAGGTACCTATATGTACCTAAAACTAGCTTGTCACCATTTGTACTGAATTCAATTGTCTCTATCTCTATGGAGACATTTTATGTAGGTAAGGTATACATTTGAATAAAACGAAATTTTGTATAAATGTTAAAAGAACATGTCTTAAAAACATTCGAAACAATTTCGAGAACTAGAAGTAACATCTAGCTCTAATTGAATCTGAGCTCACACTATCTCGCCGAATGATTGTATGTAGTAGCATCCTTTGTCCTTCGGTTTAGATATGTTCTTAGATGAAATGTATATTTAGTAGATGGACAAACTATAGCAGAACATCGTTTGCTTAGTAGTTTTATTCAGTTAGTGGAGAAGACATTGTCCCAATTTTATTCAATGGACTCAAAACAAACGTTCTGTTTAGATATTACGGTAATTTTTGTTATTCTACAAATAAACGGCATTCACATAATTTCCTATGAAAAATAGTAAATAATTTTCAAAAGTCATGCTCCGATGAAAATTTTATAACCACTTTGCTTCTTGATTATTAACCTTGATTATTACCTCATCTAAAATTCCTTTAAATTCAAGGTAGATTTACATGGGTATGTAACATGAAAAATTTACGTACATATTTATTAGGATCCTCGGAATCTCTAAGGGAACAACAAATTTAATTTCCAAGTATGTATTGTAATAGAATTCCTTTTTGGTTAAGTTAAATTCAAAGTTTCATAATTAAGGTGAGCGGCGAATTTAAATTAACTCCACTTTTTCATTTTCTTTTCAAGGATAATAAATTCTTTGCGGTGAGAATTTTAGGAAAAGTTTTCTGTTTTTACAGTTGTTGCCAAAAACGTAAACTTATGATAAGATTTTTATGAGGAAGCCTTTTGTCTAGAGAGTAAGAAGTATGTTTATACCAGACAAAGAAGAGCCCCAGAATTGCAGAAAGTTTTTGTTTTTTTTTTTTACTCTAAACTATGGTTAGGATTGATATTATTATTTTTTAATTTAATGGTTATCAAAATATTATTATCAAAAACTTTTATCCTTCAATATATTGAAATCTTTTGTTTATAAAACTCTTAATTGTAGTGATATTTTTTAATATTTCTGATTTAGAATATATCTTAAATCGAATTCATTAATGAATTTAGTTTGGAGTAACTTTAAAAGAGTATTTTTATGGTGATATTAAAAATGTTTTCTTTGTTAATCTTTATACAGTTTTTGCTTTGAGTATTTACTTATAGTTAACAGAGTCTGAACAACTCACATGATTCACAGTTGTTTTGTATTAAATTCATAATTTTTGTCTGAGTATAGTTTAACTAATGTGCATTATGTGATATTACTTTACGTCCTTTTTCCTGATAAACTCTTCATCATGAAGAAATTATGGTAAATCTAAAATCACAATAAAAACTAGACTTACATGCTCCACAATAAGAATTGAATTGTTTTTTTTATCGATTTATGTGTTAACACTTGGTGGAATATGTTTTTATATACATATCTTTGTTTGAGAAAAAAAAAAACACTTGCTCCGATTCCACAATTATTTTATTTAAAAAATGAGTAACAACCTACGCGTTTGGTCTGCTTAAGAGATCATCAGGGTTGCAGTGCAAACCCTGATGATGTTTTAAGCAGACGGAATCGGATCAAGTGTTTTCTTTTTCTCAAACAAAGATGTCTAAATTGAATTGTTGTAGTTGTGGAAAATGCAAGTCTAATTTCCTGTAATTCTTATAGTTGAGTTGTCTTTTAACTTATTTTGTCTATGTGCATATCTTTTTAATTGTCTATATTTTTATTAATTTATTTATTTTAATGTGCTTTTATATATAATTTTTGTTTTTCTGTGTGAGTAATTCAATATCATGTAAAATTTTTTTTTTCGTTATCATTAAATATATTTACGTCCTGGGGCCAGATTCTGTCACACGGAGAATTTAGGAATTTGGGAGATGAGAATCTCGTTTACTTAGAATTCCTAACTCTCTAATTCTCCATTCCCAATTCACTAACATGGTTGGAGAATTAGGGAAAACGTAAGAAATGTGAAAAAGTGCGAATCGCCTGGGACGATTAAGGGTATCAATTTTTGTTGTAGAGGGTTGGACGTTTTTTCATATTTGAGGTACATCTGTCTATTACCTTCCAATGTCGAAATAAATTGAAATTTCTTTTTTGTAGGGGTAGTTTTTGAGGGATGTAGGAGGGTAGGTTTTCTCGAGTTTTTCCGGGATAACAAGAGAATGGAGACAAGAAGGAGAATGTATGTGATATCAAAAAAATGGAAGCTCAGGGCGAACAAGATAGGTAGTGGAAATAGGGCAGGGAGAGTGCGGGGTAGAAATAGAAGCTGATTAAAGGGAATTAAAAAATAAAGACAATATCAGGAGCTCAGGATCTGTAAGCCTTGTAAAAAAAGATACGAATTCACTTTGGTAATTAGATATGCATGGGTATTATAGGCTATATTTTATTTCGATTAACGGTAATTTGCAGATTTGAGGGGCCTCGGCGGTAAAATTTGTTGTCACAATATGCACAGGCGCCTAACTCTGTGTGGGAGAGCTGTAGAGTATTGTGGTTTTTTTTCGATGGATTAAGGGTTTAGAGTACAAAAATATAGGTGAAATATGTTGGAGGGACGGTGTTTTGGGTGTTGAGGGTCGTACCACCCCTCATAGGGGGTTGTCCAAACTACGTCATGTTTGGTACCAAATTAAAGAGGGAGGAGAGTGTAGTCGAGTGGTGTAAATTGTTTTAACTGCTAGCTGGTTTTTTGCACTACGGTCATGTCATATACACCCCAGTTCCCATATTTTGTATATATTTTTACACCTTAAAAAGGACTGCTACACTTCTTTTACAGTTATCTCCAAAACCGTTTATCGGATTCAAAAATTAATTACTTATTTAATTACGGGACAAAATGTAGATTTCATTCTACACACAAGCTTCAAATTCTACAGCATCTGTTCTGCACTGGGCGACGACCAAATTGATCATTTTTGCGTTATTTATAATTTTTAGCGGGTACTTTAAGACACAAAATCCATATTCATCTGTAAGTATTGCATGGATTTCCATATTTTTTTAAAATATAGCCAGGATATACAGTGAATACATAAGTCAATTTGAAATTCCTGAGTAACTAGATACCTTCACAAAACACAACAAAAGCAGACAATACTCTCAGTTGAGAATTTTTCCATTCGGGAATTCTCTACTTTCTTCTCCAATTCTCCAGTGTTTTGCAAGTGGAAAAGTGAGTGGAAAAATTCTTAACTGGTGATGGGTCAAACCTGATAAAATAATCTTTTCATACCGAAGAATCCCAAAAATAATCCTCTTGAACACGAAAATTGTTTACCCGGTAAAAAATTACTACCATTATTCATATTACAAACTATGCAAGGCTGATAGCCATTTACATATTTTAGGAAATAGCATTAATTTTGAGGACAGGTATATTCGCGTTCATAAGCTTGAGACTCATTAGAATAAAATTCAACAAACATCCTATAGTGGTGTAAATTGTGTATATATAATTTGGCACTTAAATATGTTTTCATTTCAACTCTTTTATTAACGTTATATATCTAGAAGCATACTCTCGATTATAAGTAGCTAATTATTAAAATTATGTTCTGTGGGGAAGGTGTGACCGAAATGGCAAACTCTAAAAATGTCTAGCTATTATTGCTGAGACCTGTGTCCGATACTAGGGCAATGCAGCTGTAGCAAAAATATTTTCTGTATAAATGCACATTATGGGACTCGATTCTTAGTAAAAATGGGCAACACTGTTGTTGTTGATCATTCTTGCGATACGGAACGGTCCCTAGACGCTGAGTTTCCTCACTGCCTCACCATTATTTCTTCCCGAACAAAACTAGATACTAGTGAATAGAGTTTTTTCTATCTTCTTTGTTTTTTTTGGTTTTTTTTTTCTAAGCTGCAAAATTCCAATCCTTTTTCATAAAATGCTGAGACAAATTGGTTTTAATCTAAAAATAATTAGTAATTTATTTATTGTCTCTTCTCAAGTCTTTCCATTAAAATATTTTCATAAGATATGTACATATGTAGGTAGGTACCTGATGGGAAAATAAAAAATAAATCCTTTAAACCTAAATCATATTTGAAAAGTCAGTCAGTTATGAATTAAAAATAATGAGAATATTAAAAAAATGGGTTTAAAGACACACACACACACACACACACACACACACACACACACGCACACACACACACACACACACACACACACACACACACACACACACACACACACACACACACACACACACACACACACACACACACACACACACACACACACACACACACACATGTTCGTAAAGGCATGGGAATAAGTAGGTACATTCGTGAATATTACAACAAATAATAAAATTAAAAGAAATGCTTCCACGATAATAGCATAATGAAGTGAAAGCTGGGTACACTGTCTAAATTATGAGATAAAGTTCCATTAGTAATTATATTCAAAGTAATCTAATCGCCCATTCTAAAGGATGAAATAATAACTGAAAATTAAGATAATTAAGCACAAAATGGAAACAAATGGCATTCGAAGATTAGTTAACAAGGCTTTTTCAGTGGTTAAGAGACTATAGGGTGTGAATTTTCAGTTCATTCTTAATATTATTTTAACTTTATTATGGATCCTTCTTCCCGAAATAACAAATTAACAAATTTTCCTTTGCTTAATGGAATGGTTTACATAAATAACATAAATTTCATGGAAGAGATCTTAAAACAAGTTGGACTACGTCATTATTAGCTAAGTCTCAAATTAAGCAAAACATCATGTCGAATTTTATGATTTATGGAAAATTTATTACAATAAAACAGGTAATACCAACTCATCTCATAACGATCTGAATTTAAACAATCTTGAATGATAAAATTTAGATAGGGTCTGGTATAGGCGTATATACTATATATGTATATATATCAAACAACATTTTAATCATTTGCTATAGCATCGTATAAATCACACCCTTTCCTATAAACTCCAACAATATTTGCATATAAATTTGATTTACAATGGCTAACCACCCGTCCGATAATATTGTTGGTATTACTATGGCATTTAATCTTAAATGAAGTACTACATAATTACCGGATGCTAGATTAATTATATCAGTTAGAAACAGACGTTGAGGTCGTGATATATATGTATATAGTAAGTACCTTGTGTAGGTAGCTATACCTACTTATGTACATAATTATAATAATCCTTCTGAAAATTATCAGAAACAGTGTTGCGGAGAAAATCCACAAAAATTGACGATGGAAATTTATTATTAAATGACCATGGATTTATATTGAAACAGAATTCAATTAACTTACACGGCAGCAGATAATCACGATATTCAGATATTGTAATCCAAAAATATTCTGGTATTGATATATCAGCGCTATCAAATAGGTAATTATACATAGCCATAGAACATGTCCTATTCATGACTTAAATGAATTTTTTAAATTCTTGTGGAATTAAAACTCAGTTGCAATGATAAAATAAATTTAGACAAAAAGTTTAAGCTTGTAATATAAAGCTAAGTTCAATGAAAAACATTTTGTCTTTTCCTTTGGGGTTTTCTGAGGTTTAGATTTGAGCTTATTAATTACAGAGTTCTTTGTGTTGTTTCCAGTTTTCACAATTACTTAATCATCTACATGAGTTATAGTATTTTTTTTTTGTTAAATTTTAAAATCAATTGTGAATTCCATTTACCTAATTTTCTTCCCTTTTTAACAATGCCGTTAAATGCATCAAATAGGGGACATGTAGGCAATCGAAATCAGTTGGTGATCACTACAAAATAACAAAAACAGAACGCAAGCAAGTGATGCCAACATGCCTACGCGCTAGCTTTGCGTCATTCCCGTGCGCGGATGGTGCGTCAGTCAATTCGCGCAACGGGCTGGAGAGAAACATGTGTGAAGATTTCGCACCATTCTGATCTAATTTTTCGAGTATATAAATCCGAAGGTAAGGCTTAAATTACTAAATCTTTATTTCTGTTCTTCTGATACGTAATAATCGTAACATTTTAGATTGCGATTTAAAATCCAGTTTTTATTTATTTATGTACTACATATATATATCTTCAACTTTCTAGTCAGGATTGTTTTTTCTTCTTTTCGCCCATGTCTGACCCCCATTGCCCACATTACTTAATTTCGATGAAATAATGTATTTTTTTGTTTGTAAATGCCGAAAGTTCGTCCTAGGAAGACAAATAAAGCTAGCTGGTCTATGGACCAGCTAAAAAAGGCTGTAAAGCTCATTGACGAACAGAATTATTCAATGAGCAAAGCTGCGAAGACCACGAACATTCCATTTTCCAGTCTTCCAGGTACACAATAAAAACAACTAAGGAACCTCGTCTCGGCCGTAATTCTGTCTTCATGCTTGAGATGGAAAAAGAATTGGGAAGAAAATGGCCAATGTTTTCTACGGGTGCACCCTAAACCAAATAAAAAGAGCGGCATTCGAATTCGCGGAAGCTCTAAAGCTGAAACACAATTTTAACACGTCGGCAAGATTAGCTGGTCGAGTTTGGTTTGATGGATTTATTACCAGGAATAATATTTCTGTGCTGAAGCCCGAAGCTACTATCATCAACAGGGTGACAGCTTTTAATAGAACTGTAGTTCAGCGATTCTACAAGCTGCTAGAAGAACTAATGGAAAAATATAAATTTCTGCCAAAAAACATCTACAACTGCGATGAAACCGGTATTTCTACCGTCCAAGATCGTGGAAAACTATTAGCTGTTAAGGGACAGAAAATGGTAAGATCTATAACAAACTGGGAAAGGGGAAAGAATATCACTCTGTTCTACACCATGAGTGCTGCAGGTGGATACATTCTCCCAATGTTTATTTTCCCCAGAAAGAGGATGACCCCTACCCTTGAAAAGGATGTCCCAACAGGAGCTATTTATAAATGCTCAGACAATGGATGGATTAATGAAGAACTTTCCTTGAATGGCTCATCATGCCAAACCATCACGCCAAACCTTCTCTAGGTCTAGAAGAACCAGTTCAATTAATATTGGATAATCATGCGAGCCACATTTCTCTGGATGTCCATGAGCATTGTAAGAAAAACTGTATCCATATGCTGTCCCTACCACCTCATACTTCTCACCGCATGCATCTATTGGATGTGTCCTTTTTTGGACCATTCAAAGCTGCATATAGAAGAGAATGCGACTTTTTCATGAAGAATCAACTTCCAGAAAGAATAACACCTTATGATGTGGCGCCCTTGGTCAAGAAAGCATTCTCAAGTGTTATGTCCAAGAGCAAGGGCGAAACGGGATTTAAAGCAACGGACATATTTCCCATAAATCCCAATGTCTTTTCAGATGAAGATTTTATGGCAGCTGAAGTACTTCAATCAGAGCCCATTGTAGTACAAGATCCTGCTGACTCTATTTCAGAATCGACTGCTGCTGGAGCTGTTGACTCCGTCTCAGTACCAACAGCTACATACTGTTGAGCTAGAACAAGATAATCCTATTCCAAGTACATCCACATTTTGTCCCACATTTTCTGAACCAGCGACTGCATCATCTTCTTAATTCGAATTACTATCAACATCTGAGAACCTGCCAAGAATCCAAAATTTCATCCAGATACCTAAGAAAGCACCTGTTCTCAAGACAAGACAAGGAAGAAAAAACAGCATGCAACGATTTTGACTTCAACACCGATCAAAGACGCCCTGGTCGAAAAAGAAAACAAAGGAAGGCTAAAGTTGTGAAAAGCAAGGGAAAAGAAGTGGGAAAGAAAAACAAGCCACACAAGGTCAATCTTGAGAAGGTTAATAAGAAAATGCTGCATGAATCGAATCATATTTCGACGTCAGACGTGAGCACGGACGAGTTATGCCCATCTGACGAAGACGACGATGCAGAAGACGCAGGTAACTGGTGTCTACTATGTGGCGAAGTCGGGAGAGACCGCGAAATATGGTATCGGTGCACTTCTTGTGTTGATCACCATTGTGCACATACTGATCACCATTGCTAACCGATGTTGACAATGATGATCGAACCTGACTTTTTTTAAAATTTTTATTGTTCCGAAATTGATAAGCCAAAGTGATTAAAGTTGATCTCAATTGATAGTTAAATAAGTAAAGTTTATTATAAGAGCAAAGTAATAAATAGTTGATTAATAGATTTGGTTTTATTTCAATTCCTCATATTCAGATAGCCTTAAAAGATCCAGGCTCTCCTTTGCTGATGGTCCTTTAATAAATCTCTTAGCTTGTTTGGAGCCTATCACTAAGTCCATCTCTGTTCCATTTGGTTGTGAATCCAGTTTTGTATGATAAGCTTCACGATATTATAATAGATACAGCAAAACTAATGAAAGTCATGAATGCTTATTTTTTTGCTAGTATGTCTGTATTGTCATTTCCATCAATTCCGGAGTGTCCTAGCTTGAATTGTTAGATGGTTTTTTGTGCCGAGGTTTGTTAATCCTAAAATACATTGCGACATTAACTTTGTTTTAACCTCATGTGATGAGCCCTGGTAGTCAACGCTCATCAGCTTACAAAATTTTACTACCGGTGCGGGCAGCCGGGCAGGGGCTTTTATGTTAACTAACATAAATTTTTAGTCAAGTGAGTATACGACAAGGAACTTTTTTACTGAGCTCCTCGATGAGTTTCTGTGCCAACTCATCTATCAGCGCATAATAAATTGGTATGGATACTGATCTGTATGCCTAGCGGATCTAATGTATGAGTGAAGGGGAGATAAATGGTGTTGAGCAATCATTGAATTGTGAAGTATATAAATGAGTTTAGTCCCGGTGCTAGAACAAAAATCAGCATTACATTCATCCAACCAATCATCATGAGCTCATCAGTGCGCTCATGATGATTAGGCTACCAGGGAGGGGATGAGTTTCAATAGCGCTTGACTATCTGTATAGACATACATACATATACTTCTTAATTAGTGTAGGATCTGCTTGAGTTTTCGTATGCACCTCTGGTGATGGCATTATATCTCTGCCTGGAATATTGAGGTGTATTTTCCTAGGCTTTGATAGATATAAACTTTTGGCTTTACACCATACATATATTCTAGCTCCCACTCCTGTCTCAGTTTTAGAACCGCTGGTGTATCAAATTAGGTCTGCATTTTCTGTGGCCATAGTTGACCTGTAAAGAAATCTGTAATAGTACTGCAATCAACAAAAAAATATTATCTTTAAGAAATCACAGATGACATTCGCTCAGCAATAATTTTAGCCGTATTGTTGTTGTTCGATTCCCCTGTGCTAAAGATGTAATTACTACTGAGTTTCACCAACTCCGAAAAGACTTTTCTTCATTCCTGAACATATAGGTCAGTTTCTGATAAAGCACTGAAAACTTGCAAATTAAAAATTTTCCACCGAAAATTGTTGCCAAATATTCCTCGAAATTTCCTTTTCAATTTTTAGTGCTACTTATGTCGCTGTCGCTGTCCTCTATTATAATACCAAGCGGGATTAACGAAACATCACCGAGACACTCTAATATTACAGTTAAATTAATTGAAAAATTTCACCAAATTTAATTAAATTGGCTTGTTAAATGTGTGAAATTATTTACACAAAATTTAAAAGGGACGATGTCTTTATACTTTCACGTATTTCGGGGACTACGATTTTGTATAAATCTATAGTAAACAAACTAATACAACTAAAACACACCTAATATTACTGTGTAAATTTGGGTACCTACCATACCTAAAACATTAATTATTTCTAAGCAATTACAGGTATGAAAATGCCCGAAACCTGTTGAATACATTAAACCGCAAAAATTAGGTTAAATTGAACAATACGCTGCTTCAATAATTCACTTTGCATGCATTTCATTTCATCACAATTATGGCTTCAAATTTCCTGTGATGGTTCCACTACTTCCAACACAAATGTAATTTAAATTAGAATGAAGATTGGGAAGCTTAGAAAGTTCTGCGATAGGGTGACGATGGCGGCGTGGCAGGCGGTCTTTACTGCAAATTCAAGGAGCACGTTATCAATTCTGGCAAAGATTAAAGTTTTAAGCACTGATAATATATTGCGGCTAAAAGTTAACAAGAACACTTGACACAAAATCTCTCGTTGCGGTGTAACGTTTTACAAGTTATATTTGAAAGCATATATTAAGAATACTGTATGGAACAAAGTTTCGTTTACGTATCTACTATAACACCCACTACTGACGACAATTTATATGGGGAGGTTGTTGAGGAGCCGACATACATATATATGTTTGTATGTCTAAAGATTGGCGGCTGAAAATCGCGATCATCAGAACGCGTAATGAATTTGTAATTATCATTTAAGCATATACACCAAGAAGGAAAAAGGAGATATTTATAATTAAATTCAGGGGGGTTTTCGATGTCAATTATCTTATCTCTGACATGTGATTAACATCGTCTAAGCCACTTGGTTGTAGTATAGCCAATATTTAAGAGTTCTAAATAAATGCGACGCACACTTACGAAAGTTTGTATCTAGGTTTGCAGATTTACAATCAAATGATAAAATACTTAAGTTGAGATTTTCAATGGGGTTTATGTGAAGCATTTTTTTTTCTACAAAGGTGTGAATTGAAGAGAGAAAATTGAATGCAGGGGATTAAATCTGGGTCAAAAGGATATAAAGGTGATAGAAAAGCAGTTAAAGTAGATTATTGAGAAAATTTTGCTTTCAATTGAATTATTTATTCTTTTGGTTACTTATCGACTTTTTAGTTGTAAGTAACTTTTATGACTGTCGTGTAAAAAGAAATACAAAGATCATGGTAGGCGATGATGATTATGATAGATTCATACATTCTTTCGTAGAGTTGAAGGTTATGGATGGCAGAAATATACTTTTATAGATCTACGAAAAAATTAATTGTCATTTTTGTCATGGTAAGCAAAAGAATCGAATCGGAACTTCGATAAATGAAATCTAAAAAAAAAAAAAAAAAAAAAAAATATATATATACAAAAAAAAAAGTGGAATACCAAAATAATGTTATATACAGTTATTAGTCGGGAAACTTCTTCATAGGCTTACCACGCAAAAATTTTGCATGATGGTTAAGAGACAAAGTCCTTAAATTATATTTATAGGTTCAGTAATTACATTACAATTTCAGGTGTATGTAATTTCAAAAATGTTTTTAATGTAGGATCTACTAAGAAATTCTATAGGAATTATAATTTTGATTATTTATTTAAACCGTTCTAGAAAGAAATATGAATGACATATTTAGATCATTCAAGAACATATTCAAAAGAGAGTGGCTCCTAGAACATTTATATACCTTTTTCTAATATTTTGGAACTTAAACAGTTGTTGGACTACTAACAGGTGTGACTACGGACACACTGTCATCTAAGAAAGCATCACCCCACTCTGCCTGGATGAAGAGCATAAATACAAGTATCTCTTATTTGAATAGGTACTTGAAAATGGAAAACATCAACTGAACTCTCCAATGGAACTAGTACGTTTTTGAAGGACTAATTTCTCCGTAAAATTAGTTTTGTATATGTTTTCGTGATGCTAAATATTGAGATATAAAAGCTAACCCATCCATTAAATAATAAAAAAGGAAAGTAATGTCGTAAAAAAAACATTTTCCTCCTTGAAATAAAATATCCCGGAAAAAAATAGACTAGACAATGAAAAAATTCAAAGTTCATGAAAACTGACTGTAGGTAGGTACATACATATGTACAGTACATACAAGCCAACCAAATCTGCACTTCAATTGATCAAGTTCTAAAATGTATGCGAACGTAGTTGGTACCAACTACGCTTCTTTAACCTAAATATTAGGGTAACTACGGTCTGCCAACCAAGTGTATCATTTTGTGTGACTGACGAACTCTTCACATTGTTAATTACAGGAATTCAATGGCATTCACTACTTCGTGTTGTTACCAAACAATTAAACAGTTATTAAGACTTAGTACTTATAAGATAGGAGGATGTGATATAATTTGTGATAAAGTTTTCTGCCTGCAAAGTATGATGTTCTCGTATAACATAGAAAATATTTTTCTTTAATTTTCTTTTCCATAAGCATTTTTTTATGATTAATTTTTCCTAAGGGAAATCGACAATACACTCCAAAAATACATTTGTACTGACATATTATGTATACAGATGTGTAGACCTCTATGACGATAGTGTTCAACAGAAATTTTTAGATCTGTCGTGCCCCTATAGCAATCAACCAACGAAATTATTAAATTAACTAAAAAAACACTTCTCGAATTACACTAAAACAATTCTTTATTTATGTACTTTATTTTTAGAACACCGCGACTTTCCCTATCTTACGTTAAGTAGACTACCTGGCGCTTAGGTAACCTGAACCGACACACGAAACTTGATGCGCTCCAATAGCAGTTAGAACTTGACTGATAATAAAACGGCACTCGCCAGACCAGTCATTGGGCTTTTATTGCCCCAATATTCGGAAGTAAGCTTGTACTCGCAACGCGGATGTAAACAAACGACAACAACCTTGTCGTTTGTTCTACCGGTTGCAGCACCTGAGTTGCTTAGTTGTAAACAATCGCCTTACATACTAATTACCATGCGAGGTAAATTATTATCGTAATCGTCGATTGCTCCACTAAGCGCTTATCGCAGCCAGCTGTTGGGCTAATCAGCAAAACAACCGACAGTTGCAGAACAATACCATGCGAGGTTATTGTTTAGCAATTGCTGATTATTTCGCTGTAATGCCCTTGGCTGTTGGAAGAATCTTCCGTATATTGGGCCATCACATCCCTCCCCCCTTGGAAAAACTAGTTTCCGCAGGGAACTAGGTCTGGAGAGTGCAACAGTCTTAATTAAAAACATTTTTTAATCTTCGTTCGGTTCAGATTACGCTTTTCTTTTACATTTTACATTCATTCCTATTTTAATTTTGTTATATTTCTTATACTTATTACATTTCTTTCTTTTCTGCTTAACATTTTCTTTAAACATTATCGTTTCTTTTTCCATTGTCACAAAAAAAAATTTTCTATATATTACTTTTTACACTTGTTTTTCATTTTACATTATTTTAGTATACTCTTTGGTAGTACATTTTCATTACTTTCTACTTTAATTTTCTTATCTCTACTACAATTTTCGATTTTACATACAGATGTGAACATGTGAACATTTCATTTCTTTTTTTATTGTCTTCTCATACTTAATTTCTTTCTTATTACCTTTTTACCACTTCCTTTTAACTACTTTATAATATATCCGTTTCTTTTAACTTTTGCTTTTGCACTCTCACTCATCCGCAAATTTTGATATACTTATTTATCCAACAAACTTAACACTTATTTCTTTCCAAACAATTTTCTTTCTACTTATTCATTTCTTTCCTTTACAAATTTCACTTTAACCTCTTTCTTTTTATTTCCTTATTTCTCTGTTTTGATGTCTTCTATCACTTCTTTCTGATTACATTTGATTTATTTTCAGTAATAATTTTTAGCTCATCTGTTGCTTAACAAAATTTTCCCTCTTTACAATATAT
Organism: Dioctria rufipes; assembly: GCA_963924295.1. NCBI lineage: Eukaryota > Metazoa > Arthropoda > Insecta > Diptera > Asilidae > Dioctria > Dioctria rufipes. The sequence goes on from OZ002745.1 coordinate 10,407,192, forward strand.
TTTCTATTCGATTCCTAATCTTCTAAAATCTATTGACGTTTATAATGCTCTATTTTCACAAAGCCAAGTATAACATTATAATCCTAATACTCCTGTGATTGCTCCTGGCTGCTTCTTGATGAGTGTAGTTCGTTGCGTGCGGTCTTGATTTCAGGCTACTAAAAGCTAGACCATATCCGTGGGATAAACTAAGTCCTCTTTTTCTTAGTGGGGCTGCTCTCTACGGGATTGTTAAAATGTATTTCCAATAGCGGAATTTTGGGTAGAACGGATTGTCAACTTACGCTTGAGCTGTTTTGCTTATACGAATGCTCATTCTACGAATTGTCATTGTTTCCTTTAGCCATACTGGAGGCTTCTCCTTTTTTGTGCTCATTCTCATTGACCTCTGAATCTCTAACTTGTTAGATATTTTTTGTACTATTTCTAAATGTACGATGGAGTTCTCCCGATTATATCAAGAGTCCATCCATACATGAAAAGAAATAGACTTGCTCTCTCTATATGGATCTGGTAATGTACTTTTTACAACTACATAGCATTCTACATGTTTCCCAAATATTTTGATTTATTCAGTTATATGTTTAGAATTTGATGCCATACGTACATAACTTTACTTTAATCTTGACTTATTTGGGTATAGTAAAATCTTCCCGTTACTTTTAACCCCTTCCATTTAACTAGATGATCTTGAGTACTTAACTTCTTTGAATCCCTCAGATATCTCACTGTCGGTGTAACTGAGCAAGAATGAATATACCATGCTTTTCTCGCAGTAATTAGAGGTGAGATCTAACTTCTGACTCCTCCCGAAGTTCTATTGCTTTTAAACTTCATCGGTCCTTTCCTGCTTTTGAAATCAACCTTCAGAATTCGGCCAATATATGCAAATAAGAAAGTCGTCGACGGTGAAAGATTCACTTTTCTCAAGTGCTCATCATTATTTTTCCACCCACACTATTGGTCTGATGCTTGCTCCACGTAGAATATACAGGGATAAATTGATGTCATGATGCAACTGCTACTTCTGCTTCCGCTTCGTCGAGGTTGTTTTACACAGTTTATAAAAATTTCTTATCGATTTCCCTGTGTTTCCCTTATTCTATATTTTTAAGCCATAAACATTTACTACATATATTTATTTTTTGTATTTACACTTTCATACATACATTCTTCTAACCTAATCTTGCTTATAACTTTGCCAATGACTTACAGATTTTTTTTCAAATAATATTTTTCATTTTTTTTAATTTCTCCTTCGTTTTAAGCTCTTATTTCTTTTCTTTTCAATCTTTCCTTAACACCCTTCTTAACTTTTTTTTTCTTTACAAAACCTCTTTGTTTATATATCAACATTTTAACATATTCTATTCCTTTATTTTCATTACTCTTTCGTTTTTTTTTTATCTTTCTTGCGCCTGCTTTTTAGCTTTCCATTTCTAACTTTAAACATTTATTAATTAGCTTCAGACGTTTCTTATTCTTCTAATTTTTTCTTTTTTAAATTTCTCTTTCTTTTACATCTCTTATTTATTTTATTTTTTTTAAACTTCTCTTTACATTAAAATCTCCATTTTTTCTTTTTTATTCAATTATTCTTATATTCTTTTAAATTCTCTCTTTTTTTTATTAATGATCTTTTCCTTCCAATATTAAATTTCCTCTACAAATGTATATGTTTATGCCTTGCCGGCTCTTCTGGGCTTCTTTTAGCGTCCGTCTCCTGAACGGATTCCGAATCGGGCCACTAGGTCTCTTCTTTCGTCCGTTCTTGTACGATTCTGCTGCTTTACCTGTAAGGTGAAATAAAAACAAAATTTACTAAATAACAGTATCATTCAAATTTTTTTAACCGATTCACGTGAACCCGTTTGAGCTTTCTCCCGATAAGGATTGTTACATTCTCTGGGCTATGAACGTAAATTACTTCATAAGGACCCTTGAAGATTGACGACAGTTTTCCCGCCCGAGCCGGGTCCCTAACCAGAACCTTTTCACCGACATGCACCTCTATCGCCCTCGCGGACCTATCATAGTACTTCTTGGCGGACAATTTACTTTTGATCAAGTTTTGCTTTGCTAGTTCGAATGCCTTTTGCAATTTAAACCGTAACACATTATGATATTTATCGGCATTGTATAGCGGTTCAGGCTTCCGCTGCAAGCTACTGGGAACTTCCGAGACGAATCCGAATAAAGTTTCCATTGGTGTCAATTTTGTGCCCGAATGCACCGAGTTGTTGTAGGCATGAGCTGCCGTCCGCAGGAATTCGTCCCAATTCCGCGGGTCTTGATCTACAAAACTTCTCAAATAGCTTGCTAACGTGGAATGCTGTCTCTCTACGGCATTTGACTGCGGATGATAGGCAGTAGTCTGTAACTTTTTTATTTTCAACATCTTACAGAGGGCCTTCAGCACTTCTCCTGTAAAATTCGCTCCTTGATCAGTAACTAATTGTTTTGGTAGAGTATATCGGCTGAGAATTTGTTCGAACAGTGCTCGTGCCACAGTATTCGCTTCCTGATCCGGGATCGCTACGAAGTCAACGAACCTAGTGAGATCATCCACCAAGGATAAGATGTATTTGTTGCCATTGTGACTCAACGGCAGTGGTCCCACCAAATCGACGTACACCTTCTCAAAAGGTTTGCTTGAGATTGAAGCGATCACCAACGGCATCTTAGTAGCTCGACTGTGTTTATTTTTCTGACACTGCGGGCAGCGCCGAATATACTTCGCGATATCCCTTTTCATCCCTTTCCAATGATAGAAGCGCTTTACTCGTTTTAAGGTCTTATCTCTTCCGAGATGTCCTCCAAACCGAGAGTCATGGAAGTCCTTCAAGATCGGCTCAACTTCATCTGGATCTGTGATATGCTGTGGGTTCGGATCACCCATCATCTTTCCTGCTATTACTTCTGCCTCATCGAGGTCACCCCATTCCTCTTCGGATTCCATAGGTGATGTATCATTTACTTCGGAATCTTTTCTTCGAGTTTGTGCCCGAGTGATAGCTAGGCATGGATGCATTTCGCTCTCCTCGAATTTGGCTTCTGTTATTCTTTGGGGTATTCTGCTTAGAGCATCCGCATTGCCATTTTCTCTTCCTTTTTTATATAGAATCTCGAAGTCATACTCTGACAATTTCTGATGAAATCGTACCATGCGTGACGTCGTATCTCTAACCTTGAAAACACCCCGAAGAGGTTGGTGGTCAGTAATTACTTTGAAATGCCTGCCCAACAGATAACATTTATAGTTACTTACGGCCCAGACTATGGCTAGTAGCTCACGTTCAGTTGTCGAGTAGTTCCTCTCGGCCGGATTGAGTGTGCGACTGGCGTAACTGATGGGCCTTCCTTCCTGCTCTAGAACTGCCCCTAGGGATTCACCACTAGCATCCGTCAGTAACGTGAATTCCTTCGTGAAATCCGGATAAGCTAATAATGGAGGCGTAGTGAGAGCCTCTTTTATCAGGGTGAATGATTTATCACATTTGGGTCCCCAATCAAACCTTACCTTTTTCCGTAATAAATTATTAATTGGAGCCATGATTAGTGAGAAGTTAGGGACGAATTTCCGATAGTAATTAGCTAGCCCCAGGAAAGACTGTACCTGTCGCACTGTCTTTGGCCTTGGAAATGTCTTTACGACTTCCACTAAACGTTGATCTGGCTTTACTCCCTGTTCCGAGCATACATGACCCAGATACACCACTTCTTTTTTTAGAAACTGACATTTAGCAGGTTGTAGTTTCAAGTTATGATCCCGAAAACGTTGAAATACTTGCCTTAACTTATCGTTGTGTTCGTCTAAGTTTTTTGCAAATATCACGACATCATCGAGATACACGAAACATTTTACTCCCTGTAACCCTGTTAATATGCTGTTTAAGAGCGATTGAAAAAATGGAGGCGCTGTCTTTAGCCCAAATGGCAATCTTTTATAATGAAAATGATTGAAATTGGTACTAAAAGCCGTTTTCTCTCTATCTGCTGGATCGATTAGTACTTGATGATATCCGTTAGCTAAATCTAACGTTGAAAAGTACCTAGAATGACCTAGTCGATCCAAAATATCCTCAATTCGCGGAAGTGGATATGAACAAGGGATACAGACCTTGTTGAGTTCACGGAAGTCTACGCACAACCTATACTTGCGATTCCCAGCTTCATCAGTACCCTTTTTGGGTATCAGGAGTACTGGAAAATTAAATGGACTATCACTATGCTCTATTATGTCATCCTCTAACAATTTTTCGAGTTGCTTTTTACACTCTTCTCTGTGAGCTTCCGGCATTCGGTACTGCTTTCTATGTATGGGTCCTGTGTTGGCCATTAGAGGTAATTGAAAGGTTTTTGTTGGAGTATAGGTCAGTTTGTCTCCTGGCAAATGAAAAATGTCACTGTATTCGTAACAGAGCTGAGTCACGGATTCCCTCTCCTCTGGATTGAGATCTTCTCCCAACAACAGTGATTGTTTCATTAATTTTAGTCGCTGTTGCCTTTTATTACACTTCCCTTCACTATCCGCTAGTGGTACTACTGAATACCGGTTCAGTCCTTCTAACTTTGGTTTGAAATCTTTTACCTCCACGGCCTCAGTCCTAGCATTTATGATTCCCACAAAGGCTTGTCCATTCTTAGGCCTGATTATTGTATTTCCGCAATACACTCCGGGACATATTTCTTCGGCCATACATAGCATTTCAGCCTCACTCTCAACTGGGATTCTCACCAGTTGCTCTGTTCTGGGTTTCAAGCGTATTATTGGTCCATTCGTGCTCTCGCGTTCAAGAACAAGTGCAGAAGCTTTCATCCGGGGATTATTGAGCTGGACTTCCGTGCGAGGATGCCCTAGCTCGTTTTCCCGTTCAACAGCTACTCTCACCTGCTCTTCACCCCACATGCCTGTAGGCCATGTTATGAACTCATCCCTTACCAGGCGATCATCTAGTTGACCAGCCTCCGTATGAAGGGTTGCGGTCAAAGTATTTCCCCGCCTGTGTTCATGTTTCAGCGCCTTTGCATCCCGGGTGGCCTTCATCTCGTTTTTCTGCTGGGATTGTTTTTGGGCAAGGCCTTCCGTCATCTTTTTCACTCTTTCGGTTCTCTTGTTTATCTGTGTTAGATACCGGTCTATGCTGTCTGAGGCTGCCATCGCTTTACCAATAATGTCCTTTAGCTCTGTAATTCTTTCTTTAATGCTCTGTTTCACTGTTTCTGTTGAGATTTCTCGAGGATTTTTGTTACTAGATTGACTAACGCTTCTTTGACAAGCTTTGGCCAATGTCACTACGTTAATACTTTCTTTTCCTGTTACATTCGCAAAAAGAGGCTTCTCCTCCTTGTTCCTTTTTACATTCCGTATTGACAGTTTTTGGTTGATGCAGTCGATGATAGCTCTATCCTTAAGAAATTCAATACCCAGTATTCCGTCAGCTGGTATTGAGTCTGTGTCATAAATTACATTGAACTCGCAAGCATGCTCTTCAGTATCTATACATAACTTGGATTGACAAACCCCTACGGACTTTCCTTGAGCCCCAAATAAACCCCCAATAGTAATAGTTCGTTGAGGCTGAATAAACGTGTTTTTTCTTATCTTATTAAATTTTATTAAATTACATGTGGACCCGGTATCAACCAAAAGATTTAACTTACCTGTTAACCCTATGTCTGCTTCAACTGTGATGCTACAATTATTCAATAAACTTAAGTCTACTGAAATATCATCCCCCCTCGGCGATATGTCTCTGGAGTTTGTTAATGGAAGGCAGCTGTGGACGAATTTCCCAGCTGCCGCTCCCCGTTTCCCTCCAGTTGGCCAGCGCGTTCTGCTAGGTACTTTCTGAGGCAGTTTTCTGTATAATGATCACATGTCCTACAGAACTGACAATAGAGAACTCCCGATACGGGCTGAATACATTCACCTGGACTACCTACCGCAGTATTTGCGAAACGTACCTGCTGTTTCCTACAGCCCGCTACCTCATGACCATAGCTGTTGCACTTGGTGCAGTAAGGGGGCTGTGTCCTACATTCTTTCGCAATGTGACCCCGTTGTCCACATTTAAAGCAATGAATGGTTCTCGGTGGGGTTACCCTGGCTGCCGGCCCTTGGTATCTTATGGGTGATACTGGCCTAGCAGTGGAATAAATTGGTCTTTGCGGTCGCTGAACTCGATTGGGGCCGGCCTCACCTGCTCCCCATCTGTTTTGCGTACCTAATGAGTTAGACCTCCAACCTGCCTGTACCACTTCTGGGTCTCTTACTTGGAGCCTTTGTGCATCTTTTTCATAGTATGTAGCTTCCTCTTGTACTCCTTCTAGCGAATCGAATTTCCGTCCAGTGAGGTATACTTGAGTAGGTTTACTCCTAACGCCAGCTTTAAATGTCGCTACTGCATCTGCGTCTAATTCTGCTATCAATCCTGTATCACCTCCTGGGTATTTCGCTGAGACCGCCGCTTTTATTTGGTCGAGCAATTCCTTCATCCGGTCTGCGAACTCCCTGATATCCTCACCAGGCCTCTGCCTGCATGCCAGCATTTCCGTTCGCAATTCGCTAAACGATTTTTTTGGCATGTAGGCCGATTTGATTACTTGCTGTAAAGCATCAAAATCTTTTGGTTCCTGTGAGCTTACCAAGTAGTACGCATCGTCCGTTAGGCGATACTTTATGCACCTGATAAAAATCTTCTGCTCCTCCTCTGTCAGTCTATCGTGTAGATCCTTACTGCAGCTCAGAAAGCGATACACTTCCTTCGCCAGTTTGGACGACCTTTCGCCAGATAGTATAGGTACATACTTGGATACTAGATCCATCACTTTTTCATGCACGTCTGCCATGTTGTCTTGCCCTGTGATGTTTCTTTCCTCTGGCCTTATCTGGTTCTGCTCTGTTCTTACTTTTCCACTCGGCGCTACTTCCTGCTTCTTTCTTCTGATTAGCTCTCTTTCTAAATTTTCTTCTGGTTCTTTATGCTGTTCCCAAAATAACAATTTCCTCGGCCTGAACCCTTTACTCGTACTCACCTTATTACCCTCTTGAATCGGCTTTCTCTGTGAAGATCGCTCGAGCCCCAACTCTTCCTCTAACCCCGCTGTAGTTTCCTCAGCCTCTCTTAACTGTGCCTTTAGTGAATCTATTTTCTTTATCAGCCCTTTCTTCTCTTTTTGGATTTCTTCCAATTCTTGCTCTGCTTCTACTTCACGGCTCTGGATAATTTCGAATGCTGCTGTTACCAATAGGTCTAAAGCTTCGCCCTTTGTACTGCTTTTAGCACTCTCATTCAGTTTCTTTAACAATTCCTTCTCTTCCTCTCTTGTCCACCGTTTCTGTAACTCTGCCGTTATATGTTCCCCAATATATTCCCAGTCCTGCTCGTAATTCCGCAATATTGCTTGGCATTCCTTCAGTTCCTGTGCTTTTATCTCTAACTCCCTTTCCTGGGCCTGAAAGCGTGACAATTCCTCCTTAGTTAAAATATTGCTCCTTCCTGTTGACATTTAGGACTGTGAGACTGTTATACCTCACGCACATATTTCCATTATAAACACTACACTTGTCACTTATCACTTAGCACTCTTAACACCGACATTAACAGGTACGCGAAATATACTTCTTACCGCCTCTCATTGATCATACCTATCAGCGCTTTTGTATCTTACTGAATTACCTAAAACGTACGTACATATGCTCCAACATAAATCTGACAAAGACTTTTAATCCAGAAAGATTCTTCGCGAGTACTCGAATACTTATTAAATGTATTCCCAATTTAAGTAAAAGCGCATAAAATTTTAAAACAGAGTGTAACTAACTGCATTTTGGCACGGTGGCCGTACTTTACCGACAACTTTAAAAGAATTAAATTTTTTAGATCCACTTAGTGGAATCACGTTAGAGCTATAGGAATTCAACAAACCCCAACGATACCTCGCAAAACCGGCACGAAACAGAAATACTTATTATTACCATACAATACACAAAAAGAACCTCTAAATGGTTCAAAAGATTTTGAACCACTTGCCTTAATGTTGTAGAAAATTAATAATGATATATACTCTGTCTCAGGGATTGTAGCAACATGTGTAAGTGTAATTTTTTAGCTGAAATATGGTAAGACTAGCAGCATTCTCTTGCAACACTACTTAGCACACCAAGAAAGAGGAACCAAACCTATCAAAATGAAGTGGAAACGAGAAAAGCCCTTTATCTAAATTTATTACCATAAAAAAATAATCAGAGATTCCATTTGACAACAATTGCAAAGACTATATATTCGCACTTAACCAATATCGGCAAAAGGCCAGTGAATTTTTAAAATTCCAAGAATATGTTCATATAACTCATCACGACTACATGCATACCTAAAATTTTCACACCGTGGGATCCCTGTCAACACTACTTAACTTTCACTTTCAGCAAAAATTTTAAAATTATCGGAAAATCACCATAACTCACTTTCTTGGCCAAATAAATACATAAACACATATATTCCCCTACCCTTTGTTATCTAATCTATATGTAGGTAGGTATGTATATTCTGAGTTTTTTTTTTTTTAGATATATATATATTTATTTTTCCTTTATTGAATTGTGTTTTTTGATAACAGGAAGGAGAAGGTGTTTCAGCAAAGAGAAATATCACTATTAAAACAAAACACTAAAATACCATTCAATCCTCAGCGTGCACTTTGTTTACCTACATCCATAGATTTAGCGAATTAAGTTTGGTTTATTTTTCATGAGAAACATTCAATACTTAGTTTCTGCGGTATTTCATTTAATGCTTAGATATTATTATTCAATTTCAATTTCTATTTCAACTCAACTCTTTCCCGCTGTTTAGAACGTAATTGTTCTATTTCTTCTGCAGTACGTCTTTTACGATACTCATAAACTAACGGATAAATATGCTCTATGGCTGCTTGCACATGTGCCACACTGCCAGCTGTAACAGTTATACTTCCTGTTGAGAATATTTTTAAAGTAGCTTTTGGATATCGCAACCTGTATGTAACTCCTGGATGTAATTCTGGCTCATAACTAGCTTCTTTCTTAAATTTCTCGGAAAAATTAAGTATTTTAATGGCCCATGGCATACTACATGTACCCAGAACATTTACTACACGAAAATTGTTAAAGTGTACCCTAAAACCTAATTTTTGAAGGCAACGAGCATATCGGCGAGCTGCGATTTTAGCCTGTTCTTCAGACGTAGCACCTGTACAAGTAATGCGTCCTGATGACCAAATTGAGGCAGTTGTATACGGACGTCTTAATTTCATAGTCACCATACCGTTTTCACGGCGAAATTCTACATTGAAACCATTAAGCGCAATTTCGCGCAAATTTAAATGACATCTAACACTAAACGAGCAAACTACGTTATTTATAACTATATCGATTTCTGGTTCGTTCTCTTGTTCTTCTTCGCCACCTGTTTGAACACCATTAGCTGTTACTATATCAGAATTTTTCTCACAATTAATAAATTGCTCTTGATAGCCATTGATATTCCCCGACAAGCAATTTTCATCCTGCTGACCAGATTGATGGGAAATATGTTGATGATTTTCTAAATATTGTGCTCCTGCCGAATTATCGGATCGGTTTGTATTCGGTGGTAGCTGATGTGCAACAATAGTTTGCTTATTTATACTTAAATTGGATGGGTGAAAAGATGAATGTTGTGTTGCTGATGTTGTCGACATTACAACTGTTGTTCCCGCAATCGGTGTTGTAGTGAAAGAATTTGCAACAAGTATATTATGAGAATTTGTGTTTATATTATTACCATTATTAGTATTTGTTGTTGCCAAATAAACCTGGCTAGAATCACTATTATGAAATTGAGGAATATATCTACTAAATTGCTGTATATTATTGACTTGATTATGGCCGAAAACCTGCAAAGTTTGTTGATTTTGGTTCAATTGTTGTGGTATCTGTTCAAACATTTGCGGTGTACTATAATAATTATTGGAACTTACACCAGTATTTGTAATTGTTGTTGAATTATTTACGTTACTGAGTGGAATTGTCGATGTTATGCCAACCATTTCATGCGGTAAAAGCATACGTGTTTGCTGTACTGCTCCCTGTCCAGTTACCAAATTGTTTGAAGAATTTGTTGTAGTTGTCGTTCCACCTCCATTAACACCACCATTCGTAAGAGTTTTCATGCAATTTTTCTGTTGTATCAATGTAGCCATACCACGTCCGTTCCCGCAATACATAAATTGGCGTTTGCGAGGCCGGCTTTTAATTTCCTACGATATTTTATGTGATTTTCTTTCTTTGCCGTATATATATTAATCAGTTTTTGGTTTAAGTCTTATATTCTATACAAAACTTTCGTCTCCTTAACACTTTTTTTTTCTTGTATTATTCTTTTGATATGCAATACCTAATTAACTTATAATCATTCGATTTTTCTTGTAAAAAATTTTTCAAAAATGCGTAACACTTTTATAAGGCCCTTTATATTTTCTTTTCATTTCTCTATCAGTTCGAGTGTTGTTTGTTCTTATCAAACTGCAAATCACAAGACCGTTCTCAAAACTTCACAGAGGACTATAAAAAAATCTTTTGTTTAAAGTTTTATCTGAATATTTTCAGTAAAATCACAATATTTCATATTAAAATTGCTGATAATTGTTATTTTGTAGAAAACAAAGTAATTAATTTTTATATTTTAATAAAACACAATTTAACCCTTCAAAATCAATCAAAAAAACAATGTGAATTGTCATAGAAATAGGAAGTCGAAATTTTTACAAACATTAAAATTCCTATTAAAATGTGTCTGGAATTTATAGTGCCATCTATTTTATAAAGAGATAACCTTCAGTGATTTTACCGGTCAACTGCACTAGTAAAATATTTGCTAACGATTTTACCAGCGCTAAAATTTATGGAAATGTCACATTTTACTCGAACTCGATACTAGGCTTTAGATCGTCTTACACCCTAGAAAAATTGTTTTTTTTTCTTTCTTTCTTTTTATTTATTTTTTTTTTGTTAACATTAATTAGTGCAAACATGTTAATAATTCAAGTCTTTGGTTTCTTTTAATTTTTTTTGTTTTGTTTGTTTTATTAATTATTTATTTTTTTTTTGTTAAGTTTATTTTATACGTCAAGAATTATAGATGTGTGTATAAAAAAACAAAAAAAAAACTTACGAAGAAACGTATATAAGTTTAGAAAAGCTCGAGCTTTGAAAATACGACTTATTCAACACAGTTGTAGCAGAACTTACTTTATATGTAATACATAATATGTAATGTACATATTCATGTAAAATTTGGTCGAACTGAAAATGATTTATGTTTCCTTATTTCAGTGATATTTTGATTTTTTGTATGCCTAGTAGGATATACATTTATACTGAGTATCAATACATTTTGCAAGAAAAAAAAAGTGTTTAAAAATTAAATTGTTAATCTCTTTTCAAAGCATCTCAAATATTATGGCCAAGGTGTTATATTTTATAAAATAAAATAAAAAAAATTATTTCACTTCTTTAATGCAAAAAAACAGCATAAGTTTATGTAGATAATACTCTGTGATCTGGACTATACTTTAATAATGGCGAATTAGTATGTTAATTATTTTATGTATATCTTTGAAATAACTATAGTATCTCAAGTTATGATTTTAGAATTCTATTGAGTAATTGGAAAATTTTCTGTCACTCTATATAGTAAAAATAAATAATAATAAGTAAAAAAAAAAAAAAAAAACAGAAGTAAAAACAAAAAGGGTAAGAAAAAAAAAGAGAGAATTAAAAAGAAACTAAAGTAAAGAGAGTAAGAAAAAAACAATAATAATATTAAAGTAAAGAATAAGAATTAAAGTAGCGAGAGAAAAAAGAAAAAAGAAAACATACTCATTGAAAAAATTGGTAAATAAAAAGAAAAGTTAAGAAAAAGAAAAAAAAAAAGCAATTGGAAAGAGAAGTGTAAAAAAGAAAAGAACACTTATAAAAAAAAAGGTAATTGAAAAAAAAAAAGGAGGAAAGGTGGTAGAGAGAGTGAGAGAGAGAGAGAAGGAGGAAGTGGATAGATAGTAGAATAAACTAAATCTGTACCGTGATTTATTTTATTTTACTAAATAATAATAAAAATCGTACTAAATAAATTATATACAGAGTGGTTTCTTTTATTTTTGTATACTAGGTAGGATAAAATTAAGAAGGTTGTCATATAGTTAGTTTGGAGAAGTTAAGAAGCTGAATATGGAAGCAGTCGCCATAATCTTGTTGATGTTCATCAGTTTGTCATACGCTGGGCAGGCTGGCTACAATATAAAGCCCATAATGCAGTCCGGAGTATTGTTCGAGCACGTAGGAAAAGCAAACTTTTACACTAGGCATTGGACTATTCTATCCAAAGTAGAAATGCCGGACTTGGCGGTCGAGCTGGAGTTCGCAAACAATTGCAGCAAGCTGGTTATACAGCTCTGCACAAAAATCAACCACAGAGAGAGAGAACTCGGGAACAGATGTGAGCTAGCCACTAAGGAAATAGGAAGTTGGATGGCGAAGATTAGGAGACAGGATGATGAGTTGAAGCACCACACCCATGCGGAACCGACTCTTCGAAGGAAACGATCTTTCTTTGATGGTATAGGGTCCCTGTCAAAAACACTTTTCGGAACCATGGATCACGCAGATTCGGAAAATATCTACTCGGCTTTGAGGGATCTAGATGGAAAAGAAAACCGCACCTTCACCTTGCTTCAAGAGCAAACAACAGTGATGACATCGACGTTTAATCTATTCAATGCGTCGCGCGTTCAGGCAGCAGCAGAGCGAGAGGAACTTTGGAATAAAATCAATGCCATCACCGCCGCGCAGCAAAGTCAAGACCTGGAGATAACAACGTTAACACGGAGAGTGGAGATAAATGAAATACTGACACTAATGACCCTCCAACTGCGAGAACTCAGCGATGTCCAAGAAGGTTATGCGAACATGTTAGTCGCACTGAGCATGGGAAAACTTCACCCCATGATTATTCACGCCCGGCAGCTAACAGAAATTATGACGAACGCTACAAAACAATTGGATTTAGCAGAGGAATTTCTGGACTTCCAATTGTTGACTCAAATTGCTAAGGTGAGCGCAATGCAGGGTCCGCAGCACATTATGGTCAGAATAGACATTCCTCAACCGGAGAGAGTGGCTTTTGAACTGCACAAAGTATACACCATTCCCGCAGTAGTTGATGAAGACGGCTACCATGTATATGAGTTGGGAGCCGAATTTCTAGCAGCAAATAATCACGATCGCCAGTATGTCCTGCTAGACTATCAGCAATATGAGAAATGCCAACAACTGACAACCCTCGAAAATCATTTGCGTTTCCTGTGCCCACAGTTGGGACCAATCGTCACAGCCATTGGTGATAGCTGCGTACTCAACCTTTTTCGAAGTTTCAACGTCAACCCGCTGGCATGCAAGGAAAAAATTCTCCCAAAATGGAATAGTCTAGTCCGCATGATTACCCGAAATCACTGGTTGTTCGTGATGGCCGACAAGACGAAACTAGAGGTAAACTGCCGCGATACACCTACAGCGATTGGAGAACTATGTTCTACCGGAGTATTATCAATCGAGGAGCACTGCCACCTTCAGATCGGCGACCTTTTGATCACATCAGAGGACCACGCTCAGCGAAATATTACTCTTTGGCAACCCTCATTTTCGGAATTACCATCATGGGATAGCGTGAGCACCAGAAATAGATCTACAAAGCCTATGGCTGATGGCGATCAAAAGCGTAAGGTACGGCTGTTAGCTGCCGACAATGCCAACCAAGCCTGGAGAGATCATGCAGCCGAGATACAAAAAATAAATGAGGACATCACACGAGAGGAAATACATCGACAACAAAGTCAGCCCCACACCATCTATCTAGCCGCCACCTCAATAACTGGGCTGTTAAGTATTGCCAGTTTTATGTTAGTAGCAGGAGTTCTGATCCGCAGGAGATGTCGGAAGCAAAAACCAGTACCGGCTAGATCAAGCAGATTGTCGATATTGCCCATCACCCGGAGTTCAATAAAACCCACTGTAACAACAGGACAGCCTACCGAAGACAAGGAAACGAACGATGACCTGCAAGTAATCGTGCCTACTACAGCAACATTGCCCACAGCAAACCTGCCCACGATAGTCGGAAAACAGCTGGTACAGCTAGCGTAGTAACAACTGTTGTAGGGTTAGATATTTTTGTTACACTAAGTGTTATATTGGATAGGACAGTGGCAACCTTTAGATAGACGGAATCACTCTGAGTAATTAAACCAATATAAATATTGTATTCAAGTTAAGTGTAAGAATTGCTAGAAAAAAAACATTTGTTCATTTAAAAAAAAATTTGGAATTAGGTATAAAAATGTGTAAACGAAAGTAAATAGTGTAGTTATGTAATATGATTAGATAAAACAAATATATGTAGTTAATGAAATCTAGAATCAAATTTTGTATAAGTAAACCTAATCCTAGAAGTAATTGTACAGTTTTTATTTGTTATTATGGTAAAACTATTTTTAGAAATATCAAAATTAGGGTTAAGAATATAATTAAATTGTAATTGAACAAAAAGATTGTTTGAAGAAGTAAATGAGATCACGAGAAAAAAAAATAAAAATACATGTTGTTAAATTGGAACTGAATCAAGAGAAGTAGATATTGCTAAGATAAAACGTAGAAGATGTTTAAAAAAAAAACAATTATTGTATATATACGATAAAATGTACAATGTAGTTGAAACTAAACCGAGCACCCTGATCTAATTCCCCCTGGGAATTAGTCTTTCACAGGGGGGAGGAATGTCGTGGCCCAATATTCAATTCGGTGTGGTTGTGACATCATGACTTAACTAGCAGCAGGTGTACGACTAATTAAGCAGTTTGCAGTATCTAAGCATTTTACTTCGCACGGTTAAATGCTTGGCGATTGCGAATTGTTTATTAAGTAACTGTCGCATCCACTGCTGTTGTAATTAAGCATTAAGCCAGGGTTAAGTAATTCACTTCGCATAGTGAAATGCTCAGCTGGGCTTACTGTTTGTTTACTAACAGTATTGGGGTCTCCAGGTCTCTGTCTACATTCCAGCATTTCAGTGCGTAATTCACTGAATGATTTTCGCGGCATGTATGCGGATTTTATTGCTTGCTGTAAGGTTTCGAAATCTTTCAGTTCCTGGGAGCTTATCATGTAATACGCATCATCCGTCAGCCGATATTTTACACATTTCATGAAAATAACTTTTTCTGCTGCTTCCAGTCGGTCGTAAAGATCTTTACAGCAACACAGAAATCGATATACTTCCTTCGCTAGCTGTGGAGATCTTTCACCAGAGAACATTGGCACGTATTTTAACAACATGTCCATAATCTTATCATATGTATCTGCCATCTTGTACACTGTTACTGATTTCTTAAATATTTCCTTGTTTTTAACTCGTTCTGGTACTTTCTTTTCACTAATACCGTTTATACTTCATACCTGTAAACCGAAAAATTAGTAGAACGCGCTCTAGAACAAATCTTTCGCAAAACTCATATCCTTATTATAGGTACTAATCGACTACCAATACTCAATATAATGTAAACATTCAAAACTATCATACTATTAACACACTCAATTCAGCTATTATGCGTACATACAAACGAACATGCTCAACACTTTTTATTTTTTATTATTCAGATGCACCCAATGAGAATACAACAAATCATACTTTACTTAAAACTTTCTACCTAATTAACCGCGTAAAACCCGAATACATTTGTCCAAAAAACAAAGATCATTTCGTAAATATAACACGACGTTATTACGACTATCAAAAACCCGATAAATTAAATAAACGCGCGTACGACCAACGCCTAAATCGAAACGTGACGTTGAAACTGGTGATATTCTTATTACCAACTTTCACTTATTTTAAAAAAAAAATCTTGCACCTTACAATATTGCCTCTTATATATTACTCCGAAGTTTTATCACATCTTAAAATTAACTCTGTATGTGTGTATGTATGCTTGGAGTAGCTAAAAGTAGCTTTGCTCCTAATATGTGTGTGTGGAGTAGCTAAATTAGCTTTGCTCCCAGTGTGTGTATTTGGAGTAGCTAAATTAGCTTTGCTCCCAGTGTGTGTGTGTGGAGTAGCTAAATTAGCTTTGCTCCTAGTGTGTGTGTGTGGAGTAGCTAAATTAGCTTTGCTCCCAGTGTGTGTTTGTGTTGAGTAGTTGATGAAGATCAACTCCTCAAATAATGTAAATAAGTGTAACTTCCAATTTCACAAAAAAAAACACAAAACACAAAAATTCAAGTCACTTAATCTAATACTTCTTAAATGCCTGAAACGTGAAAGAATTAAATATAATAATATATATAGAATATAAAATAAACAAGTTTCCACCTTCTTATAAAAAATTCTAGAAAGAAAGTTAGCAATAACAAAAAAAACACACCAGCAAGAAATTCTTAAATTTCTTACCTAGTTTCACCGGCTGCGCCAAATGTCGTGCCCCTATAGCAATCAACCAACGAAATTATTAAATTAACTAAAAAAACACTTCTCGAATTACACTAAAACAATTCTTTATTTATGTACTTTATTTTTAGAACACCGCGACTTTCCCTATCTTACGTTAAGTAGACTACCTGGCGCTTAGGTAACCTGAACCGACACACGAAACTTGATGCGCTCCAATAGCAGTTAGAACTTGACTGATAATAAAACGGCACTCGCCAGACCAGTCATTGGGCTTTTATTGCCCCAATATTCGGAAGTAAGCTTGTACTCGCAACGCGGATGTAAACAAACGACAACAACCTTGTCGTTTGTTCTACCGGTTGCAGCACCTGAGTTGCTTAGTTGTAAACAATCGCCTTACATACTAATTACCATGCGAGGTAAATTATTATCGTAATCGTCGATTGCTCCACTAAGCGCTTATCGCAGCCAGCTGTTGGGCTAATCAGCAAAACAACCGACAGTTGCAGAACAATACCATGCGAGGTTATTGTTTAGCAATTGCTGATTATTTCGCTGTAATGCCCTTGGCTGTTGGAAGAATCTTCCGTATATTGGGCCATCACAGATCAAATCAGTAGAATCTCTGACAAAATATCTCTACACAATAACCTCGAGGGAAGAAACTGGATGTCATTTGTTCTGTTATGTATGTAGATACATCCCACATCTGATATAATCTATGTATGTATGTTTATAATATCCTTTTTATGGTTGACCGCTGTCAGTAGTAACCATCGTTGATTTTTATAGTAGGTATAGGCATAATTTCTGCTATGTGTCAGGTATAAATAATGACTATTGTCAAAAAATCGGCAAAGTGCGAGTCGGATTCGCGCACAAAGGGTTCCGTACCATCGTACAAAATTTAACACTGTGTGCTTTTTATTTATTTTTTCAAATGAGAGTAGGCGTCTTTAAAAAAAAAAAATAATAATGCTTTCATTTCATAAAATTATGCCTACTTATGATAATAATAATGAATGAGAATAAAACGAGGAAAAAAACGCCGAAAAAATTAGGTTTCTTGTATGGAGGCCCCCTTTAATTTTTAATTTAATTTAATTTTCATTATTTGTAGTTATAGCGGCAATAGAAATACACACTCTGTTACGCTTCATGAGATACAGCCCGGTGACAGACACACTGACAGACCGACATCGGAGCCATAGTAATAGGGTTCCCGTTTTTGCCTTTAAGTATGGAACCCTAAAAAGGAAGATTGCTCATAATATGAATCGTGTATTCTCTTTGAGTTTGCAGCAGTAGTTGTTCAAAAGATATTTTGTTTTTATTAGGCTCTACTAAACCAAGAGAATATACTTTGCTACTATGTATATGGATTGCCCGCAAATTAATATTTTAACACTTACAAATAATATATTCCAAAAAAGAACATTCAACTTATCATAAAAAACTCAGGAGTACCATAAGGCTCTACTCTAGTCCCCTTACTATTTTGCATATATGTTTACTTACATCTTACTGTAGATAATGTGCAGATGCCCTTCTCAAAATCCCTGCGAAAATTTACATTATATACTTGGACAATAATTTGACAAAGGTCTAACACTTGATCTCCAAAAATAGTTTACCATAAATAAACCTTTAATATCTAAATTTCGTAGATTAAGTGTGATATATGTTAGTAGTGTAATGAGCACGTAAGTATATCTTGATAAAAAAAAAGAAATTGAGAAAAGTTGCGAAATAATTTATAGCATTGGCCGTAAATTTTTGAGATGACGGCAGAAGTCATGTAGAGACTTGTTGACTCATTTGTTTTTATCCCTGTATAGTTTGATGATATATTTCATAAATTTATTTGTATTACTGAAGAAAACAACAAATAGCTACGTTTTTATAATAGTCATTACACAAAAAATTTAAGAGGTTAATAAACTCCGCCCTCCTGTTTATATAAAACCTTCATAAGTACCTACACGACGACTCCTATGAATCCAATTCTAACCAAAAGGATGAATACAGGAAAACTTTTTAACAAGCTCTATTCCTTGTGACAAAAATAAAAAAAAAACCCCACAAGTTTCTAAGCGCACGTGAGAACTACTTTACTTCTTCATGTAACATTTGCCATCGAAAATTTCTCGTATTTTTTTTTTAGACGTCAAATAAATTCATGGTAATTTACTCGATGGGTTAACAGCTTTTGGTTGCATAAAACTGTGTAATTGTGCACTTCTACTCATATTTACCGCCCAAAGTTCCCACAAATTAACGAATATTCTCAGTAAAATTCATGCAAAGATGTGCACTGAAACTGAAAAGGTTTTTTTTTCTTGTCTAACTAAGTACATTGAGTGATATATGAATATGCGGTACGTGAACATCAGAAGTTCCTGCCGGAAACACGCTCTATACACAGGCTCCATAAAGGTACATATTATATACCTTCTTTCCTAAGTTATTTCCATGGGGGACTAAATTTCATAAATAAATAGATAGAGGGGGTGATGTTGTGGCTAAAGTTCTCCTTTTCTTCCTGCCTCTTAACTTGACTGCGATAAAATTTTCAAGCAAAAATCTGAGTGTAAGCAAACAAATAGACCAGGGACTAGGAAAGAGAGGGATTTGAGGAAATTTAATGTACGTTACGTTGTTGATGGATATTCTTAAATTTTTGTTGTTAATACGGTTGCAGATATAAGGATATTCCCGGATGTTGCTTTTCTAAGTAAACAGAAGATATATGTATATATGTATTTTTGTTTTCGGTAGGAAGCAGTGTTTCTGTCATGCTATTTTCCTTGCGGCTGCATAACTTTGCTTTAGAGCACCTTTATATCTGTCGCTATTATGTCTTTTCTCAATGGTCAATTTTTAGGTACCTACCTACAGACAATTCCTTTCCTTCGTGTTTAGAATGTTTTCACCTTTGGTCTAATAAAAAGCAGGTAGGATAATTGTTCATATTAATTGCAGATAATTTGTGTAATGAAAAGCAACAGGTTTAATTCTTTGTATAAGATTTGTTAATGAGTAGCTTAATGTTTTTATTACACTGTTTATATGTAAATACATAAAACAATTTGTATATGTATATTATGAACAGTAGCTTCTTTTAGATTCCTCGCTTGAAATAAATCCTGAAAATAGTGGAAGCGAGAGTTGTGCTACCGACCCTTTGTACGAATTTGGGGACTCGGTTCTAGAATGATTTGGTGGATATTTTATGTGACATTGTTTACTTATGCCTCAATCTTATTTTGATCAAAGACAGAAAAGGCCTGAATATAGAAGTTGTAACAGCCATGAAAAATTGTAGTACTTTACGGGCAGATTTAATCAATCCATGAACAAACTGCACGCTTTCCTAATAGGCTACATTCAGTTTTAACAAGCATACCTTATCTTTAATGGAAGGATCAGACTCTGTTGGTAGTAGGATGATCTCCATAATTATTCAAAGTTAGCGGTAGTTTTTGCAGATATGAGCTTTGATAACGCTAAGGAGATCATTTATGTATGTATATTGTAAGCAATAGCGGCCACATCATAGAGCCTTTAGACAGCCCATACCCCACAGGCAAAAGGTTAGTTCAAGCCTACTTTAGTTTTAATTTTTTGGAACTACATCTAGAATACCGAGCTTAGGCTAATGGAGCCTTCCTTTCGTTTTCACAAAAGCCTAGGATCCTTTTCGTAATGAGTCTGTAAAAAAAAAAAAAAAAAATCTACATTGTATTTAGACATTCAATCCTTAATCACTTCTTATCGGCGACTTCTTTAACTGAAGCTAGATAGCTGTCCTATTATTACAGCAGACAACGCAAACAAATATAAACATATCTTGAAGCAAAAATAAATTAAAAATTATAATTTCATGATATGCATATCTTTACTATCATGCAAAAAAAAATAATCAAATTATTTTAATGGAAAAATCCTTGTTGCGAGAATTTAAATAAAGGATTCACACCTTGGATATTTTAAATATTCTTGAATTAATTAACAGTTTTCCCAATGAAAAACAATTTGGGAATAACACTAATTAAACGTGCAATTTATTTCGTAGTGGATTTGTTTTGGATTATCATATTAGTAAATACCTGTGCTTTTAGTTCTATTATTTTTGGTAGTTATACGTATATATGTATATATATGTTTCATATTATGGGTGATGGTTTAAGCGATGGACTACAAACAACTTATGGTAAAATTATTGAATTTTGGCTGTTAAATGATAACCATGTGTGAAATCGTTGGTTCAATGGGAACTGCATATACAAACATTGTTAAAATATTTCGTAGTAAAAAATTTAATATTTGTTTTGAGTTTATAGAAATTCATTGTAATTTTTTATTGTTTCTTCGTTAAATAAAAAGAAAATACTGATCTACTTAAAAGGGCTCAGCGGCTCTTTAATTGGAGTAGGTCCTTTGCCATATTATATATAAATTAAACTTCTAATGCAATAATACATAACAAAATGATACAAAAAAAAAAGATCAAAACTAAAGAATTAAGATTATCTGCCTTATTCGTTAAATGCATCTACACCACCTGCATCACAAATTTGACCTACCTATTGTTCCGCGTCATTAAAAGTGAAAGCACAGCGGTAAAATTGAAAAAAAAAAAAAAAAAAAAAAAAAATTAAAAAGAAAACGGGGAACAAAATAAAGTGGGATCGGTCAACTCTGATTCTGAACCATGCAAGATGGAATTCGATTTTTGCCCTGTAAAAACACTTAATGTTTTAAAATTCCAAGTAAAAATAGCGATCATATTTATAACAATTCCGAAAATACAAAAGATAAGAACAGTTTTGAACGCATTGAAAAAACCCAAAAAATTTGTCTCATTCTATTAAAAATCAATTTAAGAGGCCCAATCTTATTAATCCACGTTCCTTCACCAGTTTCGATATGTAAATTTCTTGTCATTTTGATTTTGAAACATAAAACAAAGATACATTTTCTATTTGGCATAATTATCCTTTTCTAAATTATACTATATTTCAAACGGTCCATTTTTTCGGTTATATTATAGAAAATTCTAGGGCGATTTCTAAAAAAGAGTGAAAATAATGGAAAATATAAAAAGAAATTCGAGCGTCTCGGAAATCATTTTACTTTTCCCTAGGTTTATTATACATTTCGAAAATCAAAACCAAACGTAATTAAAGAAAACTTGCTTTTAGCAATAAATGAGCACAAAATTTTAATGATCATTAACTTTTAGATATGTTCTCCAAATCACTTCTTGACATAATACGGAAAACCATTTGAAAATTTAATGTTTTTACAATTTCGTTCGATAATCATCTCATTTTCCTGTCAGTGTGTCCTTGTTGTAATTTTTTTGCGGTGGAACTCAAAAATCCAGCGTAATTATGGATTTATTCAATTATTTTTAACGATCGTAATTTAACAGTACCAGAAGCGCTTTATATGGGAATATTGGGGAAGCCGAATGTATTAACATTAAACTTCCCAGAAATGAATATAATTCGGACGAAGATTTATCCGATGAGGATATTTTATTTGAATGGCTTTCAATTACGTGTTGATGTAGAAATTATAATCGGTGATCAACAACGTATAGGTATCATTGATTATGTCGAAAATGAAGAGAGGCTAACTAAAATACGAAAGAGAAAAAAAGTAAATTTTTATATCTTAGAAAATTTCTGCTTATTGATATAGGTCACCAGTGCAAGTAAAGAATTAGCATTCCAAAATCTTTTGTGGTTGCTAATTATAATATTATTTATTGGAGGTACTAACAGAATGGATAAATCATAATATATCGTACTACTTTGCTCACGTGGTTTATGTGACAACAAATTAATTGATTCTGATGAAAAATATGACAGTGATATTTTGCAAAATTGATATTCATCGTTCCGTTATTACCACTTATATGCACACTTCAGCCACTATCTACTGCTGATCTTCCATCTAAATATTTCTAAATTTACCAAAAAATTCTTCTTAAGTATTTGAAGACATAGGTACTCCTCGATGGAGTCAATTATTTAGTAGTTCCTAAATAAAAATATCGCAAATATATTTGCAATTAGCTGGTAAGAGACATAACATCATTGTTTACGACTAATTGTTTCCCAAAAATAATATCATATCAGCTAGTGCTTGAATTCCGGCGACGTTATCTAGGTAATAACTAGTATTTTTTTGTCGAATCAACGTTAGAACAAATTACCTATATTGCCCTGGTTATACAATTATTTCAAAATTTATAAAAACACACTTAAATAGGTATGTATATGTATGTACTGCCACAATTTATAATTGAAAAATGTTAAAATTTTACCAAAAACTTCTATATGTGTCATTTTAACATTTTAAAAATATTGAAGTCATGCTAATAATGTGATAATTTCTACACACCACACCTAATTGAATGTTTTGAAAAAAAAAAAAAAACTATAAATAGAAAGCAAAATTATGTGAAAGTCTACAGAGTAATAACAATATAACAAACAATATAACATAGTAAACTTAAAATGTAAACTAAAACAAAAAAACAAAAAAATATATATATATATATAAATTAATGAAATATATATATGTAATATAAAAAAAAATTAACAACACATACTTCTCTGGCGGCTCTCTCTATCTCTCTTCCTCAAATCATGATTCACTGATAATGTTGATGTAAGGATTGATTTTATTTTGCAACACAACAATGACCTAGTGCACTTACATTTAAATAAAAAAAAAAAAAAGTCTTTCACTTAACACTTGGAAAAATCAAAACTTTTTCCTCTATTCACTTTTACTTTACACATTTCTATATGAATTTTTTTAATTTATTTATTTTTTTAAACACATGCATATCAGTGAACACTTAGTGCTAAGCCTAAACACTACCCATAACTTCTTAGTTGAAATTTCTAAACAAAAATTAACTATACCGTGAAAGCAAATGTATAGCCAATTTAATTATTCTAAACTTTTCCTCATTAAGGCCAATAATTGCGTAAGTTTCCTTCCTATATTCACTTGGTTAAAAATCACTTGATAAGTTTCCTCTCATATATCCTTGAAGTGGGTTATTCGTTTTTTTTTAAATTTTCTTTAACACCGGCCTCTGAGAAGATAAAGTTGAGAAAATGTTTACTTTTCACCATAAAAGGAACAATTTTTATTTCTTAAGTTTTTAACTGCGATTAACTTTTATAACTATTAATGTTTATATTTTTTAACCTTTATTACTAAAAAAAAAAAAACGTTGTTTTTTATTCAATATATAAAACGAAATTTGAAAAACAAAATTCGATAGAAGTCCGATATACCGAAAGTATAAACAAACGAAACCTCCTCGCACAGAGTCACGGCGAGAACTGATGTACTGTAGTCGATGTAGTTGAGATAAATATTTCTTGTAGACGACAAACTGCTCTGAATTGTGCAAGGCCGAGTTAGCAGTCAGCCAGCTGCTAACTACTGGTAGTGAGGTTTAGTTGTTTGATCATGTTGCAGTGGAACATATAACAACATAGAACGTGTCGTCAAAGGCTCTGTGCTTCGTGTATATTCTATTCTGGATCTGATTCTGTCTGACTTATACACCTTTACAAAATCCATTCACAATACCAGATGAGCGCTGTTTTCAGAATGAATCAAGGCGAAAAATTCACTACATAAAATGAACAATCTTCAAACATTCGCCTCATACAGGTTTTTATTCGTTCGAGTCCAACTTCAACCGGTACAAAATTTATTTGACACTGGTAGGGAAAAAAGAATGCATAGAGAGAAGGTAATCAAATAGTAAAAAAAAAATAAAAAAAAAAAAAACGAACAAATATTGCCAAGTATGATGTGATAAGTTCGTTTGAATAAAACTCATTAAAATCAAATTTTGTGCTATTCGCTGCTCTCTGTTTGTTCACAAAAATTCTCGCATAAGTATTTTTTGTAAGGACTAGCTACTCTTGAAAGAATTGTTTTGCGCAAGCCTCACCTAATTCATATCCTGAGGCAAAGTACTGTGTATGAATGCCAAAACAAACAACAACGAGAATAAAGCCATCTGTGAATTTTCGTTTGCCATATTTTAAGTGTTAAATAATTAATTACACTCATTCCGAAGGAGGAATTTGTGCAGTTTTCTACACCCTTTATTTTTTTGAAATGGTGTTGGAAATCGTTGAATATTTTATATGAATACCGATGTATATGTGTGTGTATGCAATCGCGTACCGTCTTTATCTGCCTACCTTGTTAAGAGGTGAATCTTTAAATACTTGTAAGTAACATAAGGCAGCATCTGTTGTGCGGTGTACTTAGGAAACGAAAGGAAGGTAATTTGGCTCAAGACAGAGGCATTTTGTACTTAGTTTTAGACAACAAGTATAAAAAAAAACGTGTTTTGGAAGGATAATGAAAGTTTTTTTTTATTGAATTTTTTATTATAAATAAAAATATTTGTAAGAAAGGTTTCACATCATAATTACTAGAGGAGACATCGGACGGAAGTTTGTACAAAACCTTACATTTCACTACATAAATAATAAAATATATAGAAAAGCCCAGACTTTGTCTGTAACGCGGAATGAAAAATATATAAAAAAAAAAAAAAATAAAAAAATTAAAAAAAAAACAAAAGAATAAAAAAAAAAGATAAATATAAATAGATATTAAAAAACAATAAAAAAAAATTACAAATAAGATAATCCTGTTCTAAGAACGGGTTTTGTTAGTTTTAACATGTATTTCTTACCCCCCCCCCCCCCCACCGCTTGTAGGCTTTGTTAATTCAAGAGTTTGAAGTCTTACATTAGAATGTCTATGCCTTCGCATTTATTAGATATTCGATTTGTTCGGGGAATGCAAACAACAAATCTGCCTCACAATCAGTTACATATAATAATAAAACATGAGATATCAAGTGTAACAGAACATATAAGTCCACTACTTCTCGGGCATTTAAAGGAAATGACGATCTCGACTGTAGATCCGGAATTTAGGGCGGAGAAGTATATTGGTGAAAGCAAAATATGC
Source organism: Dioctria rufipes (assembly GCA_963924295.1). Classification (NCBI taxonomy): domain Eukaryota; kingdom Metazoa; phylum Arthropoda; class Insecta; order Diptera; family Asilidae; genus Dioctria; species Dioctria rufipes. Next base: position 10,432,748 of record OZ002745.1, read on the forward strand.
CTTGATGTAACTAAATTAAAAAATGTTGGACTCTGGGTTATGATTAGACCAAGCCTTGGGAACACAATCATCAACAAAATGTTGAGAGAACTTCATAGTTTGGACAGTCAGCAGATAATATCGAATTAACACAAATCTAGTGAGACGATAAAAGTGACCCCATTGTAATTCGTCTGAACTTATGATGAGTGCTTTGATAAGGACATCAAATTTATATAAAAATAATACAAATTTTACACAATTGTATACGAGTTTTATCTTACACGTTTTCATCTTTTTAGTCGGCTGTGCACGCATAGGTATCCGTACGCATCACCGATACGGTTTTCGCTATTATCAAGTGCCTTTTATCTAGATTATTGATAGTTCCTAACGGAATCAAATAGTTTTCTTCAAATGGAACTATAATCCAAATCTATTTCATTTTCAGGATAATAATTTTTAACGATAACAAAAAATTATATGATGATTTTAAAATATGAACTGGACACGTATATTGTTCCTATCATCCATATGTCGAAAAAGCTAGAGTCGAGATGATACAAGGTTTTGGGCTCTAATCTCATTGAATGACTTGGAGTTGGCGCAAAATTTCTCCGAAGCTTTGAGTTCAGCTAGCTTTCTCCTATAGGAAAAATGCTACTGACAGCATTAAATCATTTTTCTATGCGGTATAAAATAGAATGAAAAAGAAACTCATCTTCCCTTAAGGTGTCTTCAAGCCAACTAATTGAAATAATATTCTTTTGACCCTCTCACTGCTTTCTCTCAAGGGATATAGAGTAGTAACGATAGCTCTCCATTCGAGCTTATTTTATGTGACATGATGACGACTGGTGACGGTATTGACTTTAGAGTCGCCAAGTTATGTTGAATTTTCTGCGCTGATCTACTTCTTTCAGAAGACGAGAAGCCAGTATGAAAATGTTTCCATACTGTAGGCTCAAATACGTTCGAATTCACTTTAATTATTAATTTGCCTAAGTCAATACATATGCTGCTCTGCAAAATACTTTATTACGGATGAATTAATCAGCAGTAAAAGTTGCCTTGAAGAAAATAATTTGATCAAAATATGAACAAAAAACTGAATGCGAACCTTTAAATTTCTTTTTAATTTTAATACTCTACCATACTCGATTTATAGGTCGGCTTACACGGGCGGAATCATTAGAATGTATTTTCGAACCCATGTTAAATTCTAGACAGCTGTCATATAAGTAGCAGATAAGGAAAAAATTATAATAATAAATAATTCAAGAGAATATAAAAACCTCGGCTAATTTTCTTTTGCCCAAAATCAATCTTCATTTGTCGTAATTATTTTCTGAAATGAATCAAACTGAAATTTTCCAGCTATTTTTGTTATAGACTTGAGAATTTTATTTAAGAAAGAAGGATTTCATTCATTGTCCAATTAAATATTTCTCGTTGTGAACTGTTATGAAAGGATTAACTTACGTTGCACAATTCTCTATGCTTTATGAATTCCCATAGAGTTCTCTTGACTTCAGTTTCATTTCATTTCTGTACAATGTGCATCTAAGTTGAAAAAATTCGATAGAGCTACGAACCAATTTGCTGAAAGGTCATATGAGAGCAGCAACATGTTACTTCAGCATTGTTATATATTTGAGGATTCTATCACGGTTGCTGGAATGAAATCCTGAATCCTGTCTGGCTTTTGTTGTGCAAAGCAAAAAGCACCCTTCAAAGGCAGATGTTTTCATTCGTAACGTGTGCTGAGCCGGATTTTTCGCGGTGGATATGAGTACAATGGTTTTGTTTTTTTGTTGGCCCTTAACTTGAGTTGGAAGTTTTTTTTTGCAAGATCACAAGAGTCGTAATTGATTTACGCGCAGTTGAATTCAACTTTTTTTTTCGAGTAATTTTATTTCTGTTTTGTTTTTTTGCTTTTTTATCGATGCTGTCGGCATGTGGTATATACTAAATTGCGCTGTATTTATCACTATAATAACGGCTGTTTTACCGATATTAATCTTATCACCCCAAACATTAGTATAGTTCTACTAGAATTTATCCATTATTGCTGCTCTTGTCCCAATTTCGCATATCGCTTGTCATATATTAGCCATGTCCATTTGCATATTACGCATACATCACACTGTCATTCAACCATAAATATTGTTATGAACGAGGCTGTGTGTTGTGTGTATTTCTCGCTGTACCCATTTGTGTAGCCTCTCAATTTCAATAATATATCATACTATAGTATAGCTCTAAGTGTATATGTATATATATATATATATATATATATATGTATATATATGTAAATATTGCTGCTGTCATTAGTCCGATTTTAGGTTTATCATATCCCCAAAAATGTCAACTCCCAACTGCTGAAGTGGTCAGCAGCACTTTACTTGATGAAAGTATTTCTACGATAATTTTACGAGCAAGTGACCCCTTCACCAAGAGCCTCTTTCATTTAAGGGATTAATTCCTGCTGTGAAAGTCGGCGTTAAGTTCATTATCGCTGATTGACTGATGAAAGAAGTTCGTAAACAGAAAGGAGCTAATTAAGATCGAATGGACAAGTAGAGATTGTTTTGTTTCATGATAATAATTTTTTTAGGTCTTTTGGTTTTTGTTTTTTTTTTGTTAGATAAAAGAATAATAAATTAATTAAGATAGATGATAAGTAAGGTAATACAACCTTACGTAGTTCAAATTACTTCTAGATATATGTGGCTATGCAATTGTACTGGAAGGTACAAAAGAATACTTACTTAAGCTTAACTTTATATATATATATATATATAAAAAAAATGCAATAGACAAATAGCATTATGAAAATATTTTGAATTTTTAAAAAAATCATCTAGAAAAATTACGATTGCTATTGCTTCTTTTAAGGTGCTTAGTGGATAATATCATATATGGCACAAGAACTAGATGTCGCATGGCATACTAAAACAGAGTATACAGATTGTGAAATGGGTAGTGTATTCTGGAATGGACCATAACATATTGTAGAGCATGCCAAAAGCAAATATTTTTATAATAGCAGTTTTGTATACATTTAACCGACTTCTTCCATACTTCAGATACGAAAAAATATGAATCACTCGACGCATACATCATTTTAAATCTTGTGGTCCATTCCGGAATGGACCACCCCGCCATATAAATTTTGTATACTTTTTTGGTACTGTATGCGACATCTAGTTCTTGTGCCATCTATGATAATATCAAATTGTGACAGAACGAATAAGAACTGTTTCTCAATGAAGTTATCATATATTTTTCCTACAACATTGGTAGTACAATTAAGAATACGATTGAAAATAATTACTTACGTTTCTTATTAAGTTATTGAATGAGATTTGAAGTTGTCCAGAAGAAGAGATATATTCTTGCCAAATTAGTATTAAGTCTTTAACTAATCCAATATTATGGATCTAATGGACATTATCAATAAAGTTTGTAAATTATAAAAGCCTTAAAAATAAAAGATACTCTTTCAATTCTATCATTTCTAAGCTTTTCACATTTATACCTATTGCTAACAGAGCATAAAAAATAATTAACTGTTTTGTTTGTTCTATTCTCATTTGCAAGCAGTAGAAAAAAAATTGTACTATTTATTATCATCCATTAAATTTTTAACCAGTCTTAATGTGGCATATCTCAGCATTCTTGTCTAATAATACCTTTAGATTTGTACTCGACATAAACTAGAAAAAAAAAAAATTTCACCAAATTAAATAAAAATGGGTTGATAACATGAAATACATTAAGAAATGTTATAGATGACAAAAAAATTTTTTTAATACATGCATCCGTATAGTATCATATCCGGTCCTAGTTTGAATTATTTACGATCATATACTATATACTGTAAATACTTTCTTGTGTGGGATAATATTTCCTGACAACAATCATATATGAACATAACAATTAACATTTCCTGATCGACATTAAAACTACTTTCGTTCAAGTCAATATTTAACATAAATATTCAATGGTCAAATCATCAGCACACCCAAACATTTTAGATCCACGCCCGTAAATATCAAGTTACAAGGCTAAACAAATTGCATTTAGGTCTCTACCTAAGTTTATATTGAGTAACCCGTTTCAAACGCCTTCAAACATGTAATCAACCTTTGAGAGAAAAATAAAAATAAACACAAGAAAACTGCAGTCCAGTGACTCCAAAGAAGTTGTCTATTTCTATATATATATTGTGCTGTCAATTCGATAGCTATCAACATAGACTTCCAAGACCAATCCCGCTATGATGGATGAGAATCAATTAAGTCTCGTGCCAGCTAGCCAGCCAACAAACAAACTGGTAGCCCTTATGTATCGTATATCTAGTCCATAGTTTGATCATAATAATTATTCCCGACGGATATACACTATAATCGGTCGGCCCATCAAACTTCCGATTATAATTGGTCGCCACTTATTCCGCCATTTATCGGTTTTATAGCTCACTGCATTTCATATCGACAACCAATTTAATATCTGGCAAGCTACTAGGAAAGTACTGAAGCGCGCACAACGCTTACATAAAAGGCCACTTTCTCCCGATTGATAAGTCAAAAAATTCTTTATTCAATTCTCGTAAGAGAATCGATAAGCACTGCTACTATAAGACTTAAGAAAACCATGAAATCATCGTCCGTGACAATTATAGGTATGCACCCGCAGTTCGTGCTTCTTTGCCCGTTTTCTTTCAATATAAAGATCGATAAAAACAATTCTCTTTGCCCACCGTTTCATTCTCTCCACCCGAATGCTATTGGTGGAAGCGATCCGATTGCATAAGAGGATGCTTCTGATTACCCACCGACCAGTTTTAGTGCAGTGCGGTTTCCGGCCCTCTTTCAACCTGAGAACTATTGTAATTGTGCTGCGGCAGAACTGAGGGCATGAGCTCTAAAACTAATCCATTTCTGCTTCGTTAGATTTCAATGAGCCGAGGACACCTTAGAGATGGTGAATAATTTCAAGGTGTTATGGCTTAAAACCAGGTGAAAATTAACAGAGAAAATACGTTTTTTTTTGTTCACCACAGTGTGAATGTAGTGTTCGATGTGATTTTAATAAATTTTTCTGATTTCTGATGAATGTGTATGCTAAATTTATGGTGTTTTGGGGGAAATTTTCAATAAAATTATTGCGATACGGTGGATGAATTCTTTTCTCCATTAAGTCTAGTGCGCCTGAGCTTTTTATAAGCTATACATGAAAAGGCATTTTCTTTTTTTTTTATTATTCATAATCAATCAAGTCTCTCGTACCTATACATGGTATCGATACCATACATAGAAGTAATCGAGAAGAAGAAGAAGAAAAATGTTGAAGAAATATTTAGTAGGTAAAGGTGGTAGTTGTACATAGTCTACGAGCATCTTAAACAGCTTTGATTGCGTGAAGGAAAAAAATTAGACAAGCAATTTTAATTTTAATAGGGTAAAGAGATGATAGCGAAATTTTTCAGCTTGGAAGGAAATAGTGCCTATCTATAGGCAATTAGGGAAAATACGGAGAGTGTCGGAGGTGCTGATGTAAAGGGTTTTCCAATAAGAGGTGTTATTTTAATTAGCCCGCTATTTCGGCAGATCTCACTTTTGGAGCTGTCATTTTTTGACATTTGACAAGTAGAAACTACGCCATTAATAAAAATTGAACGATACACGATTCAAGAACGCATTGAAATTATTAAAATTCACTATAAAAATGGTGAAAATGTGGCAGCGACGGTTCGTAAAACTCGAACATTATTGGGTCGTCGTGAAGTACCTTGTCGGACCGCAATACAGAAATTGGTAGAAAAATTCGAGCTGTCGGGACAAGTTAGTGATGTGAAGAATAAAACCCGTGCACGTCGCTCAAGAACAGCCGAGAATATTGCTGCTGTAGCCGAAAGTGTTGAAGAAAACCCAGGTTTGACCATTCCTCGTCGTTCTTAGGAATTAGGCATTCCACAAACGTCATTACACCGTATTTTGCATAAAGATTTGGGTCTTAAGGCTTATAATGTTCAGTTAACACAAGAACTCAAGCCGGCCGATCATCAACAACGTCGAGTCTTTGCTGATTTGGTCCTTGATATGCATGAAAATGATCCGGAATTCCATCGAAAACTCATCTTGAGTGATGAGGGCCATTTCCACCTCGATGGCTTCGTCAACAAGTAAAATTGTCGCATCTGGGGCTAGGAAAACCCAAGGGTTATTGTTGAAAAGCCTCTCTATCCTCAACGTGTGACTGTTTGGTGCGGTTTATGGTCCCGCGGGGTCATTGGACCTTACTTTTTCGAAAATGAGGCTGGAGCAACAGTTACGGTGAATGGATTGCGCTATCGACAGATGATTAATGATTTTTTATGGCCGGAATTGGATGGTATTGATCTGGACAACGTTTACTTTCAACAAGACGGCGCTACGTGCCACACAAGCAACGAAACCATTGATCTTTTACGGGAAAAGTTTCCGGATCGTATTGTCTCTCTAAGAGGTGAGCACAATAGGCCACCGAGATCTTGTGACTTAACACCTTGCGACTTCTTCCTTTGGGGCCACGTGAAAGAGAAGGTCAACAGCCCAGCGTCGATTCAAGACCTCAAAGATGGAATTCGTGAGGCTGTCGAGGACATAAGGCAGCCACTTTGCGATTTGGTTATGGAAAATTTCATGAAAAGGATATGGTCGTGTAGGCGTGGTCGTGGTGGTCATTTGGCTGATGTTATTTTCCATTATTAACGGCATACCTTCCTCTTTATAATGAAATAAAGATCCGATCATTTATCTCAAAAAATGGCACCTTTCTTTGAATATCATAATAACACCTCTTATTGGAAAACCCTTTATATCGCCATTAAACTTAAACATATTATATATTCGATGAAAGGCAGCGAGTGGTCAATTGTTCCATATTTGCACAGTTATAAATAAGAAGAAATATCCCGAAATTTGGAGCGTACGACCTAAAGTATTTTGATGGTTGAAGGATTTTTTTTTAATTATTACTGGGACAGTGGGGTCGTAAATTTATCCAATTATTTAAACTGTTCTATTTATTCGAAATATAAGATTTAATAAGGTCCTTAATTAAAAAAAAAAAAAGAACAAAAAAAAAATGCAAATGTACAGTTCCCTACAAGAAAATATGTAGTATAAATATTTCCGCAAAAATTTTATTCATAACTTGAAATTGCTCGCATACAGAATGAAAGTTCGATGAGAAATACATTTTCCTGTTGGAAGAGTTTCGCTTTCGTATATGAAAAGTAGAGCTTTCAAATTGAAGTGAAGCGATTTTAAAAGGAACTGTAACAATAACTTGAAAGGATTTATTTTTCTTGAATAATATTGAGTGCTTAGTTGCCCCCTTCCTCTACTCCGCACTTCACGGACAATTGAATTTTCTTTTAACTTGGTGCATATCTACTTGAAATCTCTTCAAAGTACCTTTCCCGTATTTATTCTGATTTCAAAATTGAAATATTTTTAAAAAAGTTTGTATAGAATTTGAAAATTGTCTGCTGATGACACTTCACATAATTAAAGTAGAAGAAATCATAGCTTTGTATTTTGTAGAATAGATATTTGTGGGACAGTTGTGTGCAATTTATTACATTATTTTAAAATATTGAATTTTGATGAAAATTCAAATACCTGGAATATACCACCTCATCCACCCGAAACGCGAAAATTAATCGTTTGAGCGTGAATTTTAATGCAATAGCGGTGGCTCACAGGTGGTCGTCCAAAAAAAAAAGTGGAATACATAAATGAAAGCTCTGGAGAGAAAATCTTCGATTTCTACAAATACATACATAGGACGGTTTAAAAGTTGTCCATTTTTTTTTCTGGCATCTAAGTAATAATATTGTAACCAAATTTAGTCATACACTCTTTGCACTCCAAAGAATTCCATCTAAGACACGCAGATAGGTGTGTATATATATAGGATCACTTACGTGAACTCGAAAATAGATAAGAATTCCATTTAACAAATACTCATTCGACTTCTTTAAATACTTCGTATCCCTTACTATTCGGTCTATGATTTCAGCACTACACAAATACTTAAATGGATGCGGAGATTAATCGGAGTAGTATAGGCCTTGAAACAAAATTGTGAAGTTAAGTTGCACTGGCTGACATATTAACAATCGTCTCCCAAATTATTCCATCTTTAAAGCTGTAAACATTGTCATTTCCTATGAATAGGTTGTTCGTTATCTTTTTCATCTTCAACAGAATAGTCAGGATATTCTCGATTTCCCCTCCTGAATCTAAACAGGGTACCTTATTTTCATCTTGAATGTGACCACCTATGCATGCACCTTCTCTTCCAAAACACTACCTACTAATAATGTTCTCACAAACAGATTTTTCTTATAAACTTAAAAAGCTTATAAATTTTTTCTTTACTATTTCATTTAAAAAACTTTAAAGATAAAAATTTTTCCTTCACCTTCATTAAATATTCTCTTACAACACGGTTCCGCTAAGTGACGTTTTTTTATTATAAATTTTGTGTGTGCCTTGATGGATTTCAGTCTCTAAATCCCTTAACACCTTAATTTTCTGCAAAAATAAAAACGTCTCACAAGTTTAGAATTGAGGAAGATTGATCATTTAATAGTGTCCTTTTCAATTTTAATCTTATTTCGTGATTCAGTGGCTTTCTGGGTCAAAGGTTATTTGCACAAAAGATATCATAGTAGGTACCTACTTATTTATAATTTGTAAATTCTTTCCATATCTTAATTAGAATACATGTTAAGGTACATGTACAAATCATAGAGCAAATTCAGTGCTCCAGTAATAATTAGGAGACTATCATCTACCTTGAATATGAAGTATAGCTTCAAGAAAAAAAAAAGCAGCTAGTTATGACTTCTAAAGGATAGAATCAAGAAATACTTAAATAAATTCCCAGAAGAGTTTTTTCTTGTTCTGATTTTAAAAAGAGTAAAGGACTTGAAAAAAATCAACTACTAGCAAAATAAAGTGAATTCACTCACCTGCCGAGGGATGAGTTGCATTTCATTGCAATTATGAGCAATTTTTCTTAAGGCACAGAAAGAAAAGGAAAAGAAAAAAGTCATAAGAAAACAACAACTTCTTCCACTTCTCTTTCGTTTTCTGTATTTGCGATTTTGCTTGTTTTTACAGATTCTTTGCTGTAAAGATTTTTCTTCCCATAACACCCCCTGAATAATTTTTTCTTCTGTAATTAAATTCCCGCGAGCCTTGGTATTCTCATCTTCTTGTGTCGGCTTGAACTTCATTATTAAGATAGACACAGCAGATGCTACTAAAAAGAGCGATTACGCTAATTCGATTACAACTATAATCTCTTGATGAGTGACGAAATTTGGGTCAGGCAGGATAATTTTAATTTCTCAGCGGCCTGAAATGCGTTAGTAATTCAGATCTTAAGACGCCGAGCGGCAATCATCTAGAGACAAAGAAATTTTTTAGCTATAATTAGCGTTGCGGGAAGAAATTATGTAGCTTTTTCACCTTTTCATGACTTGTATAAATGTATGTGTGGAGGGTTAAATAATTTAACCTTATTATTAATGAATTAATTCTCTGTAATTTGTTGTAACTGCCTTGTCAGTGAGAGTGTCTGTTTTAATTCGAATTATTCAGTATACACATCTAATGGTCTAAATCAAAGTTTAAATATGTATGAAGAATTATTTATAATTATAAATGAAGATAAATGGGGAATAGATATATCTTTGTTTTTGAAATTTTTATGCAAGATAATCTGGGCGTAATTATTGATAAACTATTATAATATTATCACTCGGATAACGAAAGGGCTGATCTTCTAGTCAGATCTAACTATGGTTCTCCCTTCCTTACCCTAGACCTGACTCTTTTTAGCAGGTTAGCACAATCTGCCGCCTTAGCCTTCGTGCTTGTGATCCGCCACCCCCCTACCTTAAAAAAAAACCTCCAGCCAATTCCTTAAAAGCCTGAAACTATAAAAAAAAAAAATCGATAATTGAACTTATATTTGAAAATACGACCAAAGTCACCTGGTTGCTTTTCTATATATTTGCCCAAAACACATTTTTTTTTTTTTTTTGTTGACTTAATAAATGCTTTTGACTCGAAATATCTGTGTTAAAAAAAATTTCCATTCCAATTGTTGTCCTCGAATTTCGAATCGACAGATAAAGTACCTGCCCAAATGAAAATATCCCTCCAACAGAATTCTCTGATGCGCTTTCTGGGAATTGAAAACAATTTATACGTACACATTGGTAAAATTGAAACAAAATTTTCACATCTGGTTGTACACCCAATTAAATTTGTGTGTATATTTTAGGATCTAGCTAGAAATTAAGCAAAAAATGGAAAATTGGAGAGAAAAGAGTTTAATTGAAACATTCGTCCTTTATGCTAATACTGAATTTATACCAATTCGTTTTTAGCTTAACAAGCTTAATACTCATGTGAAGGCATATAATTAGTCGCAAAACTGATAATCAATAATAATAAGAAACAAAAGCCTGTGATATCACAAGAACTCCCATGTGGTTTCTTGATATTAGGCTAGGGCTTTGAGCTTTGGGAAATAGCGCCATACATATGCATAAAAATATGTACCTATTCTTCGTAAAATTTTTGCAAAATTTTTACGAATTTTTACGAATTTTGCAAATTTTTACGATCGGAAATTGTGGTCTTCCTTTCTTGAACGTTCTCCAATTTCTTCTCAATCAGTCTTTAATATGAAAATTCAAATAATTAACAAGTGAAAGGCTTATATCTCGACCACAAAAAGGATTGATTAATATTTCGATTACCTACGCTTGTGTGCCAATTAGACTTATCCACATGAAAAAGTAAGAAGCGCAGCCTTAAATTCGACATGATTATCATAATTATGATAGCTACAGCCCTAGGAGGTACTTGGCCTTATAAAGGCATACTTCTTAACTAGATTCGATCTGATATTGCAATATTTTAGTTTTGTATTCTGATTTCTTCTACGCTTTCGCATTGTCTTATCAGGTTGATCTAAAAATATGTTTTATATATGATTTTATTTTTATTATTTTATAATTTTACAATTTACATATATAATTCAGGCTTCGTTTATCACGAGTATATCTATTCCATCTATGTTTAAAAGTTCATTAATTTCCCATACAAAGACTGAAAAGGTCGTCATCAACTGTGGTAAGCATCAGATCAGGCTATTCATTGGCATAATGACGGATCATTGCCCACTTTGGTACATGCTTACGAAAATGGACAAGACCACAGAGGCAACGAAGACGTAGAATATGCAGAGCATGTACTCTGCAAATGCACAGGACTAAAGGCTTAAATACAATTGCGACGAGCGACGACAAACGACGACGAAATTCCGCTGTCAAACTTCTAAAAGTACAGCGTCTTATGCGAATGCACCAAATTACGATGAGCGACGGTGAGCAAGCGACGAAGTTTTCGTCGGGATTGATCAGTTTCTAATTTTGCCGTTGTCGCTGCAGTAATACCAACAAAATTAATCGAATGAAATTGTTTTGGCATTCAGTTTTGTCTTTTTTGGGTGGTAATATCCCGCGGTAATTTTAAAATAATTAGCTTTGAGAAAAAATGTATTGAGGAAGTACGAAATCATAGAATAATTTATTATTTGCAAGACAGGCCAGACAAGTGGACAAAAAAGACGTGGCTTGGATTGATATTGCGAGGCGCTTAAATACCAATGGTAAAGTTGTGATATTTTTGGCATTTAGTTTGATTTAAATTTAGTTAATTTATGTATTTTATTTTTGGTCCATTGCAATTCTTTCAAAATAATATAAAATATTCTCGATAAAAATCTATTTCAAAACTAGTAACAAATGAAATTTCAGTATCTTCTTCTTTCACAATCGCCGCTCACTGCCTGTCGTTGCAATTGTGTTTCCGCTGTCATCTGTCGTTCTGTCGCTCTGTCGTCGGAATTGTGTTTAAACCATTACTCATCAATGACTCCAATATCTGGGCAAGTTCTAATTCCATGAGACGTCCACAAAAACTGACCTTAATGAGGTATTAGCGTTCCTAAAATAGGCGAACATGAACTGAACTGAACACGGAAGAGGCATATCACAAAAGGTTGCGATGATTATTGGCCAGTTCTCCGCCCCTACCCTCTGTTTCCTAAAAATAATAATAATATAATACCCGCATTAGCTAGTACATAGCTTTATTGATATAGGCTTCCACTAATATCTATCATGTCTATGATCTATGAGTCGTAAGCTAATACTAAGATTTCTATAGCATTGCTAAAAACCAAACTAAATAATATTTCTTATTGGCGCAGTCCCTTTAAAAGTGTCCACAAATCGATATTAGAGATAACAAAATGTTAAAAAAAAAACAAATCCTTCGGGGCGGAGTGTTTCAAGGATCAATATTGGGCCCATTATTGATTCAGTTTATTCAATTGCATGAATCTCAATGCTGTCTAGTCTCCTCAAACTAGAAACCAGATTTAATCGATCTTCCATTCTCAGCCACTAATCTTTGCATTAACATTATTAGCAAATTAAATATATTTCTTAATAATAATAAAAAAGAAAACATCTGTCCAACAAATATACCTCAACTTATAATATGCTCCTACATCCTTATTCCTTTCAATTTGTTTCAATTACCAACTAATGCAACAGAAAGATTAAATTCAATGAAATCTAAATGTATTAATTTGCTTACAATTTACACGGTATTAATTAGTCTAAAGTACCTAGAGGTACTATTCTATGTAAATCCGACTGTCCGACTGTTTTAGTATTCCAATTTCAATTTTCCACCAAGCACCCATGGAGCAATTCTGTAATTGAAATCAGGGATAGAATAATGCAATATTGTTATCAAATTTAATTTTCTTTTAGTTGGTACACAATGTATACAATCAGCACCAATGAATTCTTTCTGGCATTTCAATCGGTGTGATGCGAATGTTTCCAAATTAAAACAGAAGCAATACGATTGTTAAATATTGGTATTGTTAGAAGCATTTGTTTTCAATTTGACATAGTAAAAAAATTTAATTTTAAAGTTAGTTATAAATTACAGAATTAATAAATACGAATAAATTTTAGTAATTCCTTCTTGGAGTTTTGCTATTCCTAGCGAAATAAGTCAATATGAAATTGACTCAGTTTGCTGCTGCAGCTCGAGAATTAAGTTGAAAAAACTCTTTATGCAAACGAAAAATCTTTAAAAAAGAAACTCTATGAAATGCTAGTCCCGCATAGGGCTAATCTTGCTAGGCATTCAAGTAAATACGTAGTATTTCGCCTCATATAATTCACACTTAAAATTTATTTTAAGTCTATATATGAGGTCAGCTTGGCTGTTTGCTTTGGCGTATACGGCAGGCAGGAACCAAGCCGTACTGACGATTATACGGTTCCTGCTTATATGAAACGCCCTCTTTTTGCAATGAAATTTCTTTTTTAAAGATTTTTTGTTTGCATAAAGAGTTTTTTCAACTTAATTCCTTCTTGATTGGAATCAGCAATGTGAAAGGAGACAAGATTGATGGAAGGATGGCATAGAAACAATCTTTCTTCTATACTTTAAAAAATAAGTAATTTTACTATTATAATACGAGGAACTGATTGATACAATTATTGTAAATTTACTGGCTTGTATAATTTAAAATATTTGTGCCATCTTTACACAATTGTGGACTTAAGGTTGAGCAACAAATAGAGGAAACTTACGTTATAAAAAGAGGAATTTTAAAAACCATATTTTTAGGTTCTGGAGTTAATATTCGAGCTCCGTAAATGCCTTGTTGAAAATAATTTGGATGTCCTAGTTCTGCTTGATTTTTAAATGGCTTTCGACAGTGTTCAGTATGACCTGCTTTTAGGCAAACTGGCTATCAGCATAGATGGTACAATGAATAGATATCGCATGGTATACCAGAACAAAGTAGATTGTGAAATGGATGGTGCATTCCGGATTGGACGACAACATGTTTTAGAGTGTGCCGAGAGCAAATGTTGCTTTAACAGCAATTTTGTATACATTTCATCATTTCAAATTTTGTAGATCATTCCAGAATGTAACACCACCAGCTATATAAAATTTCTATACTCTGTTCTGGTATTGTATTCAACATCTAGTTTTTGTGCAATCTATGCTATCAGGTATAAAGTCTTATCGCTTTCCCTATAACTTTTGTAAAGCTTTCTCATTGTTTGAATATAGTTAACATTAATATGATCTTCCTTTAGTTGTTCTCAAGTAACGAATCTTGGTGTTGGGCTGAATTTAAAAATATCTTGCTACGAATACGTTAACACAATTATATCTGTACTTAGATGACTGAAAATTCTTGCAATATTTTCTTATTGAAATTAAAAGGAGACTTATGTTATGCTGCCGATGATAAAAGAACACAAAACAGTAGATGAATTTTCTTTTCAAAAATCTACACGACATGCAAAGACCATGCAAACAAACCACTTAAAATCTTATGAAATTTATGTAACATTAAACCGAAAATAAATTTTTATAAAATCCTCAAATTAAACCGTCACAATATACAAAGAAATAAAGTTGATTACATGCATTTTGTTATTGTCTTATTCTCTGTAAAACCCTTTACAGTTATACATACATCCTTAAACACACAATTTCAACATTGCACTCTTCGAATGAATTATTTATTAACATTTTTAGCAGAAAATATTGCAGAAGGTGGTAACATTTTGCAGCACCAGTGTTGTTCAAGTTATGCCTGCAGTAAGAAGTTTTTGATTTATAGTTTCAACATTTTAAAATAAAATAGCGCAAGTTCAGACATTCAGACACTTTCGGAAGAGAAAGTTTCTGGGTCACGAAAACTTTGAATTTAATTAGTTTGCCCTTTCGTTTTGGGTAAAATTATGAGAAGTATCTACAATTTTAAATCGAAAGAACAATGTAATTAAAGTGGAAAGTAATATTGAATTTGGTAGAGGAATTTTTGATATCCTTCTTACAAAGGCGACTTGTAAATTAGCTCTACAATATTTTGGAGCCATTGTTACAAACGAAATTCCTTTAATAACTTTATTAAGGAAAATGGGAAAATTTAAAATGAAACTTTGTTTGTTTAACAATCTTGATACTTCATTCCGGTTTCAAAACGTAGAATTTTTCACCTACATTTTTTTTCTGGTTTACCGCAGAAATGTTGTTCTGCTTCTTGAAAAATGATTGCAAAAGAAATATATTCTTGGGAATTATTATTTATGTTCTGGACAGCAATTAGGTTTTCGATAGGGTTATGATTGTGAAATATGTTTTATGTTTTTATTTATTTTTTTCTGAGTGCTGACGTCGAGCTGAACTGGACAGGTATGAAATAGAACTATTTTTAAAGTCAATTTGCATATTTTGTTATGAATGTCAAAGCTAAGCTCGAATTTTAGCTTATAGGACCATATTCCTTAATCTAAAGCATGACTGAATTGAAAATAAACTGTGGAATGTGGATATGATTTATAATGTTTTTCTACTCTATTTTAAAGTTGTTTTGTACATTCTCTCTCAGAATGAGTCGTTGAATGGTAGATAATTCGTAACTTTTTGTTTAAGATTTTGAATTCCAAAGTATATTAAAAACATGTTGGATTGACTGTTTTCCTAATATACGTTAAAAGACAGAAATTTGTTTAGGGCAAATTTACGAAAATTTGATGTAATTAAAATTTAAAAAATTTTAGGTCTCTGTGCCAATGCGTCTCAACCAATACCTACCTATTGAAATATTAATGAATACGTTCCAGTTCGTTCTTGTGCAAGCCGTCCTTGGCTTAATAATAGAATTAGAGAACTGATTATGGAGCGCGACTTCGCTTATAATACTTGGAAACGATACGGTGGATTGGAACTAAGAAACAATTTCAAAAGACTTCGTAACTTAACTACAGTGGCTATTCGGAGTGCCAAATATAACTTTTATCAGAATAAATTTGACACGTCTCAACCATCGAAAATACTTTGGAAAAATATTAAACAAACGGGTATCATTTCAAAATCTAATGAAATAGCGAATATTAATCCTGACGAGCTCAACACCTACTTTGTTAATAGTATTCCCAATGTTTCCCGTTTTAATTTGAATGACCTTTCGATATTTAATCCCAACGACGGTGATCAATTCTCATTTAGAAACGTTTCTATTGATGAAGTTATTCTTGCTATTAAATCTCCTAAATCAAATGTCATTGGAATAGACAATATAGATTTACGTTTTCTTAAACTAATTCTGCCATTCATAATAAGGCCAATATTGCATATTTTTAACACTGCTATTACTACTTCTTTTTTCCCCTTACAATGGAAGAGTTCTAAAATAGTTCCAATTAAAAAAAATCGAAAGCCGACAAGTCCACAAGATTCCAGGCCTATTAGTGTTCTTCCTGTCTTATCGAAAATATTGGAGCGTCTTCTTTATAATCAAATTAAAACTTATATTTACACTCATAGTATGATTGCTAAACCACAATCTTGTTTTAGATCTAAGCATAATACAATTTCGTTGCTCTTGTATCTCATTGAGGCTGTTCGTCGTAATATTGAACAACATAATTTCACCATACTATGCTTACTTGACTTTTCTAAAGCTTTTGACTCAGTCGATCATTGTATTCTAACCCAGAAACTGATAAATCAGTTTAATTTTGGTAGCTCTGCAGCTAATCTCATCATTTCGTATTTAATAGATCGTACTCAAGTCACTGTATTCGGATCTCGCAGCTCAGCAGTATTAAGAACTTATTCAGGAGTACCACAAGGATCTATATTAGGACCTTTGTTGTTCGATTTTACTTTATGCCGATGATGTGCAACTATTTCTCTCCTCTCTCGCTGATAGCATGGCTATAAATATTTTTAAATTTAATCTAGACTTAGCTCGAATCAGTGCTTGGGCGGCTGAGAACAAACTTTCGTTAAACCCTTCTAAGTCCCACAGTATTGTTCTTTATAATCGATACGTCGACACGTCCTCTTTGCCGTTGTTATTTTTAGATAACATCCCCATCGAATACACGGAAGTAGTGACAAATTTGGGGATGCATGTTGACTCTAGGTTATCCTGGCATAAGTCTATTGATATTAGGGTTTCAAAAATTTACCAAGGATTAAGAACACTTTGGCGTTATGCAAGGTATATACCACGCCAACTCTGGTCCGAGTGTTGCTTGTTCCAATAATCACATATGGTGACTGTGTATATTGCAATTTGGATTCCTCTTGTAGGAGAAAGCTCAATGTCGCATTTAATGCTTGTGCGCGGTATATATTCGGTCTACGGAGGTATGATCACATATCTATCTTTTCTCGACAAGTTTTGGGTTGTGATTTGAATAGTTATCTTAATCTAAGGATATGCATAATGATATATAAAATTTTAAACAATATGGCTCCGGACTACCTCAAGGATTACGTTGAACTTCTGTTATCTCGTCGAACCCAATTATTACTATTACCACGGTTTCATACACTGTTTAGCACTCGGTCCTTTTTCATTCATGGCGTAAGAATTTGGAATACTCTTTGGGTGTGCGCACCGCACGTAGCTTGAGGGATTTGTCCTTTTTTTTTCTTCTCTTTTTTTGTTTTGTTTTTCTTTTCTATTTTTCAATTTTTTTTTTCATATCTTTTATAGTTTAGTGCTAGATATATATACACTTTCTTCTATTTGATAGTTTATTTTTGCTTTGCCATAATGCTTTTATTTATCATGTAATTTTTTTATTTTTTACCAGGAGTATGCACACATCTATGAGTTTTGTATCTCAACTGTGCTTTTTTAAAAATGAATAAATAAAATAAATAAAAAAATATTGCTTTAATAGAAATTATGTTAAATTGTTTAAACTTTAGGATTAGGATCTTTAATTTTGGGCTTGCTTGCGTTAAGTTGCTTGATTATCGGATTGCTACCCTAACCATCCTGATGCCTCTGATGACTCTCATATTTTCATTTTTTGGTTTCTATTTGTGATGATCTGGACTCTGGCCCCATATCTGAACGAGAGATGCTGAGGAGCTTTGTCCTGTCCAATGCGGGTTGTGTTAGGTTCTGCCATGTTAATGCCAGAAGCATTCTATCAAATCTAGATGCAATTAAGTATGTTTTTGCAGATAGTGATATGGACGTAGTGATGATATCTGAGTCGTGGCTGCATAATGGTATCAGCGACGATTATGATGTTTTCCAGGTTTTAATTTGTACCGAAATCATCGTAGTTATTCCTGTGGAGGTAGTGTAGCTCTATATATACGTGATTGTTTTCAGTGCAGAATATTATGCACTTCTGATGGTAGTGTTCCTGGCCCTGAATATATGTTGCTGGAAATCGTTGTGTCTGGACAAAAATGGCTTATGGGATGTGTCTATAAGTTTCCTAAAATTTCACACATTGAATCCTTTTTTTTGATGAGCTAATGCAGCTATATGGCGCATATCACCTGAATTTAATCTCTGGTGATTTTAACATTAATATGTTATCCGATAACTCAAGCAAAGAACACTTTATTACTCAGTTGGGTTCTATTAACTTGAAAGTTATAAATACTAATCCAACATATTATTATGGTAGTGGCTCAAGCTTGCTTGATTTAGTTATATGTGATAACCTGGAACTAGTTAAATCTTGTACTGAATTTGCATTGGTTGGTATAGCTGTTTTTGTTTCCATGATATGTCCATCTATTAAAAGAGTTAAGCATAGTACATTCAAGGCCAAAACTTTTTCGTTCAATTGATATCACGAGTCTGCACCAAGAAATGACATCTATTGAATGGGACGCAACGAACTACTCCACTGACCAAGTAGAGTATTTTAATAGCGTTATTTAAGTCTGTAGAATGAATTTGTTCCAGTACGAACTATTACAACTCGTTATTGCTCGCCATGGATAAACAATAATGTTAAATCATTAATAATTGAGCGCAATCTCGCTTATAATCTCTGCAGGAGGTTTGGTGGCTCAGAGTTAGAAAGAAACTATAAAAGATTACGAAACATTACTACAGCTGAGATTCGGAAAGCGAAATCTAGGTATTTTCGTCGAAAGTTTGATCCGTCTTTGCCATCTGGTACTGTCTGGAGAAACATAAAAGAAGCCGGAATTATCCCAACATCTTACGACAGTAGTACTATTGACCTAGATGAACTTAATTCTTACTTTGTAAATAGTTCTCGTAATTCTGGCCTACTTAATGTAAACGTGTTGCCCAATACTGTGAATAATATATCCGCCCAGTTCTCTTTCGGGAATGTCACTATTAATGACAACATATTTGCAAATAAATCGATCAAATCAGATGCAATAGGGTCGGATGATATTGACTTGCGGTTCCTTAAGCTCATCTTGCCTTTTATAATTATACTAATGGTACATATTTTCAACACGGCCATTACAACATCATCATTTCCGACACAGTGGAAGATTGCAAAGGTTTATCCGATGAAGAAAATAAGTAAGCCCTCTGTCCCACAAGACTTCAGACCTATAAGTATTCTTCCAGTACTATCTAAAGTTCTAGAAAGGTTACTCTATGAGCAGATTAGGACTTATACGGAGGCTTATTGTCTGATCGCAAAGCAGCAGTGTGGCTTTAGACCTAAGCACAGTACTGCTACTGCTTTATTACATCTCAATGAATCTGTTAGACAAAATTTTGAACTGCGAAGAGCCACAATACTATGCTTATTGGATTTTTCCAAGGCCTTCGATTCTGTCAATTTTCATATTCTTTACCAAAAATTGGTGACTCAGATCAGTCTGCAGCGAACTTTATATGGTCATATTTAACTCACCGTAAGCAAGCTACTGTCTTGAATGCGTCCTCGTCAAAACTGTTACCTCTTCAATCAGGTGTCCCACAAGGGTCAAGTACTCTTCCATCATACTGTATGCTGATGACGTACAATTATTCCTGTCGATATCTAAAACTAATGCTGCTAGCTATATCTTCCACTTTAAGGAGAATCTTTCTCATATATATAACTGGTCACTCAGAAACAAGTTATCCTTGAACCCTAATAAAACTCAGAGCATAATTCTTTACAATCAGCCACTTGACGCTTCATCCTTTCCATGTCTTTATCTAAATGGCTTTATTATACGACTCAATTGTGCAAATTAATAAAGCAAATTTAATTTAATTTAATTATTTATATTTATTCTTTCAAATCGTCATTATCAAACGCTATGCAGTCCTCAAATAAGGAAATAGGTCTCTACTTAAATGTAACTAAAGATTATCAGCATCCAAGTGAATGCTACCAGGACAAATAGTTTTATGCAGATAAATATATAACAGCAGACCCAATATCGATCCCTGAGGATCATCAGACAAAATCATTAGTGAAGTTGTAATGATCTTTACTTAAACCTGTTGGTTACAATCGGTGAAGATATCCTCCAATATAAAAATATAACTGAACTACTTAAATAAAATTGTGTAATCCACACTGTCGAAAGTTATACAAAAATCGAATAATATAAGGGCTACAATTTTTTTTTTTTTTATCGTATGCTGCTTAAATGTTATTAAATACTTTCAGCTGCTCAGTCTTAATTGTTTTTCAGTTAACTATTATATAATTTGTTATTTCCATATGAAAAATTTGTTGGATTATCTATTTATGTACTTAGACCTTTGAATAATATTGTGAAAGATGAGTGTGAAAAATAATCAGAAGTACGAGTTTAACAAATTTTGTTTTTAAGACCGCCTAAACCAAAACTCATTAGTCTTTATTGACATAACACACAAAAAGATTTTTAACTGACTGTTCTTATGATCATTATATATATATATATAATATAAAATTTTCGTAACTAATTTAATATTTAACAATTTCCAGACAAGTGTATAACTAGACCTTTGTGCTCTATATTACAGTACCTACCTAGAATATTTCTCTGAATTTTCATGAATACTAAAAGCTATTTAAATTTTTCACAGGTCATATCATATACAATGTCCATTATAAGTCAGACTCCCTAATTCCAGAACAGACAAAGTTATTGTATTGGATGGAGGCGACTAAAACTTTCTATGAAATTTTAATTCTTTACATTTTACTTTAAATTACTTTGATACATAGTAACTAGTTAGATTTTACGTTGAGCAAAACTTTATCTTACTTACTCTACATATACTGTACATTGAAGACGACCATGGTTTAGATATTATTACGTTTACAATCAGACTCATTTGCATGTCAATTGAAGGAATATCATTGTAGGAAGATGTTTCGCATGTCAAAGTTTTGTATTAGTTAAACTTTGTGTCTAGATAGATGAACTACCTCTGTCTTGAATTTTCATATTATACTTCAAAAATTCATATGAGAATGAATTTATGTTTACATTATGTAACTGGAATATATGTAGATATGTGGTAAAAGAGGAAATCAATATTTGATTTGTGAATAAAGGTGGAAATAATTTTGATATATTCATTATACATAAAAATGTTTAATTCTTTGAAATAATTTAAACAAGGTTTATTAAAAATAATAGGTTTATAAAAAAATAAAGGTAAGTATGTGGGAATGGGATATATGCTTTTATCTAACTTAGAATATGCATTTTCATATGTTGAATGGGGTACCACAAGGCTCAATTCTAGGAACTACTTTTTCTTTTATTATTTAGACCTACTTTTCGCTCAGCGACACAGACATTATCTTATAATTCATCCGTGTTATTCTTGTTAGTACTTGCAAAATTTAGTCCCCTATTTCTGTATTCATTTATAACTGATATCTGCATCTTTTTTAACGAGATTTGTTTAGTTCTTGACAAAGATCCAGAATAAACTAATTTGAAAGACATAAACCTCGATCGGTCAATTAATTTACTCAGCTTTTATACAGATTGAGAAAGCTACACAAATTCAAGGCCTCGATAAAAAATTTCCCAAAGCAATAATCAATTCTAGTTACAACCAAATACTCATTTACAATAAGAATTTGCATGGGTATCATCACAAGGGAATTTGAAGTTTTTCTTTCAGTGTTGAGTGGCATGCATTTTGTTTGTTTGTTTTTCAATACGTCTCATATTTGTATTTTTTTATTGATTCAATTGATTATTAATGTTGGATTTATGCAAGGACTGCACTTTATACAATACAACTTGAAAAAGCGGTCACATGTTTCGATATATTCTGTACTCTGTGTACACTATGAAACCTCGAAAAACTAATAAAAGAATTGCGCAACATTTTGAGATAATTATGTTGAAGTAATTAATTTTTTTTTTATCGATATTGGTTGAATGCAATGATATGCCACTTAAGTACAGGTAATTTCAATGCAGAATAATGGATTTCTGTCTACATTTCTGAATATTCAATTCCCATTCCCTAGCAAATGTTATTAAAAAATTCAAAAGTACGAGTAAATTTATATAGATAAAATAAACTTCTTATATTACGTAATCCTGTAAAGCAACTTTGTTTTGAGACAGTAGGTAACATAGCATAGGTTATGAAGGATATTTTCATAAATGCAAAGATTGAAATAGAGTAAAACTCTACAGCACAGGAAAAACTTATCATCGACCTGAGTAAAAATTTATTCCAACCGCATTAAATTTCACTGACGTCCATTTTAGTTATCGGATTACACATATAGTAAAAGGCAAACAAAGGGCTTAAAATGATTTAAAATGTTTTCATTCATGCTTGAACCATACAAATAGCAGAGGTAGATGAAGGTGTAAACATTTTATTCATTACAATTGCAAGGGTGGCAATCAAATAAGTAGAATATCATGCTTCAAAAATTTTCACTGTAAGTTTGGTTTATTATTATTTAGTTTTGTGAGCAGAGTTTGCACTGGAATTAAGCAAATGAAAAAGGTTGCATTTTTCTAATCATAGTAAAACTAATCTGATAAAATTATGTCTTAAAGCAAAGGTAAGCGCTCTACTTTGGCTTTTTGAAGCTCTATCGTCTTCACGTGGTCTTGTTCACTCTGCAATATGCGAGGTTATCTTCTAGGGCCGGCCTTAAATACACAAGTAAAGTTTCGAATTTTCATCAAAGTAGTATATTTGCTGTTAACTTTTCGAATTTCGAAGACTAATTTAGCAAAACTATTCTATTTTCGAAAATTGTGTTTTTTTTTGTTTTTCTTTCATGTTTTCCCCCAAATTAAATAAGCGTGAAATCTCGTTTTCTAATCCTAATCTCCTCGATGAATACTAACTGGCCGGGGAAACTTTTGCTGAGCGGGTACAATAATTTTTAACAATTTTTTGGTATTCAAGGAATTTCGAAAATTCCTAAACAAAATTTACTCTTTTTCAAAATAATGTAAATGTTTGCCGATCGATTGTGGAAATTCAACAGAATTCGAGAGTTCTGAGCGTTGTTATCAAGATAATAAGCCCACATTCTTAATTTCTCGCTAAATACATACATTAATTAGGGCTGTCTCTTTTTTGTTTTAGAACTAAATTTTGATAACAAATTGTTACTTTTTAAAAACGCACTCCTTCTCAAAATAGTCGTGATAATAGGTCGTTAAATGCACTCGAATTAGTGAACTTATTTTAAAATATATTTTTTTTTTATCTTTCCGGTCAAATGGAAGCGTGTATTGAATTACCTACCTAATATATGTATTTACAAAGATTTCTAAAAGGTAACATCTGGATTCATTCATACATACCGTGCCTAACTAATTACAGGAACAAGTTTATCCCTAATGAACATAATATCAAGGAAAAATAAGCCAAAGACAAATTCCATGAAATTATCCTCATCTCGAAAGCAACAGAAAATTCTTCTTGACATTCGTTGAGAAATGATGTGAGAGATTTCCACAGATTGTCAGGGTAGTAGCCTTTGTTTCATGGAGCAGCTGGCCATTCTTGGCACAAAGACATAGATTAAGGAGGGTTGATTACGAATCGTCATTAATTATTTTAAGTGTTATAAAAAGATAAAACTTTTTTCATTGTTTTTGACTGTTGTGTGTTGGATTGATTGTGCTTTCATCTTTGCATTGGGGTTTTCATACTACTAATTAATACTCTATTCATATTTAGCTAAAAAAAAAAAAAGATTGATAAAAAAATGTAACCTTATCATATATCTGTTTTTCATTTTACATAAGAACTGAGTGAATTAATAATATAAAATTAATCATATTATATATTTTGTATACTCCAACAGAATCATTCATCTTGTATAATATTTCCTATAGTAACAGAGCTTCTTCACAAACTTGCCATACCAACCCCCCAAGAAGTGGGATAATTTCTATAATCGTTTCTAATAGCATACATATATTATGGTAATCAAAAACACCATTCTTAGCCTATGTATATGTACAATATTGCTTCACTAAATTAAGTGACATAAATTACCCAAATCAGTGGTGTCATTAGTAGAAGTGAATTTTTTCCTTTGCAGCTATTTGCAGGATTTTTTGCCAGATTTGAATTAATGCCAACCATCCCCATCGCTAGGGGTTGTATTAATATGTATAAATGCCCTAAATAACTTGTTGGATAAGGTTCCATTTTATGGGTGCTCAGATTTGCGTACGAAAGGCTACTATATATATAATATAGGATAAATATAGCGGATTATGCTAGGGTGGTGGAATCTATGAAGGACGTCAAGCATACGAGAAAGTCGTAATAAAACGCATTTAGTTATATACACACGCGTAGGATATCTTTAAGATTAATGTGAATTTTAGAAATTCTAGAACGGAATTTGATGCATAATTTAAGAGGATTTATAGGGACTTTGAATATTAAAATTTTTTTATACCTACTATACTTTTGGAATGTGTAATTACTACTAATAATGCAAATAATTTCTGCAAATATAATGTATGTAACTTCAAAATGTAGACTCTACTTGTACGGTAAACTATGGAGTCCGATATCAACAAATGCATATTTTTTGTATTTTTGGTTGAATCTTAATAAAAATAAAAGAAAAAGGAAACTAATAATCTTCCTACTAAAGTAAAAATAAATTTATTTTACTCAGTGTTCAAATTATACAAAAAGGTCGACATTTTCAAGTGTAATATGCACGTTAAAAAATATATATATCAGTACTAATTTGGAGGTAAATCAATACTGGCGCAGTGTAACGTTACAAATCAGAAATAATTGCAATTCAATATATTGATATATTGTCGACGAGATTAAACATACCTAAGTGTAATTTTGCTTCTTTGATCTGTAATTTTATCCAGTAAATTGTAATCAATTCTAGTACAATTTATACTTATTAAAAGTCTCTAAGGTTCGGATGATTTATACGTAATAACACTATTACAGAGCTATAGCTAAAGTCGCCCGTTCATATATTTTTTTTTTGTATTTTCATATTCGTTGTTTTATTATTAATTTTTTATTTTTTTTTCTGGGATTTTCTTAAGTTTATTTTTCCAGGATGTCATCATGCACGATAGTAGACTAGTTAATTTAACTGTTTTTTTTTTTAAGTTCCTAAAATTGTTCTTACCTTTTTAATTATTATTCCAACTAACAAACTGGTTTTTCCAATTTAATTAACAAAATCTTTCTTTTTTTTTTCAGATCTACGTAGATTAAATCAGGTATGTGTAATGTTTGGTATTTTATTTAGATTATTTTTCGAATTATTATTACATTAATAGTTTACTAGTTGATAAGAATGCTTAATTTATAGTCCTGAATGCAAATTTAAATAAAATATGTAATTCCCATTGACAGTTCGTTTATATACTTTCACCGGGCTATTTCACCAGCAGTATATATGTTCATACACATATATTTTTGTGAATGCAAATGAATTTGATTAAAAATTGTATTGGCCACGACAACGGTGTCCTTTAAAAACTTTATTTGCTTTCCAACTCTTTTGCATCATTGCATGTACTATCAACTTTTCTTCCTATTCATTCCTTGATTAAATTATTAAGCTTTTATACTGCATAGAAAAAATAGTGAAAATTTAGACTTTGCTTTTTTAAAATCAAATTTTGAAGTAATTTAAATACATTTCTAAATGATGACGTAACTCGCTTCGGTATTTCTTGGTAAAGGCGCGTTCATGTTATTTAAATTCCTTGCACTGAACATAGGGAACCGTGTCTAAAAATATCTCATTAATATATAGACACAAATATCTCCAGTAGTGATACTTTTCCTTCAAATTAAGTTTTCCTAAAATAATCCAAAACAAAATAACAAGTTTATTTCAAACAAAAAACACAAAATGTAGACATAGAATTTAGCACGGAGTTATGAATTTTTGCACAAATTGTTCTTACTCTTCACAAATATTTAGTGGTACCGTTTATATGTATCTTTAAGTTTTCACAATTATTGAATTCTTTAAAATTTTAAGACACTTTAAAATTATTAATTTGCGCTCGTCTTAACCCCACAAAGGTCTGAAAAAAAAACCGGTACACACATGCGTATTTCATCGCGTTATAACAAGATAATGTATGCCTTGTATTTGGGGTATTTTTACTAAAGTGAAGGGTTTCGTTTTTCCATAACATTATGGAATTGATATTATTTTTCCAAATTTACCAAATGAGAGTATATTTCTATTCGATTTAGTTTTAAGATTTCATAACATATGTATTGTTCAGAAAATAATAAAATATTTGGAAAATAACACAGCTTAGGTGAAAGTACATACTTTTCATCTAAAAATTCCTTTTAAATAGGGTCCTATACGCAATTTGAAAAGAGATTTACTCAGAATATGTTTTTTATGTACTATTTGATTAACTTTAGGTAGCCGAAAGGTATATTGCCAATTTTCAAGGAAACACTAGACTATTTTACGGAAATTCCTTGCACTGAATATAGGGAACCGTAGATTGTTTTTTGCAGTGTGGATAATTTTTGTCAATTATCTTATGAGACATCATGGGGGATACATTTTGTTTCAGTTTTTCCCGAAAAACTTCATCGGGTGATAGTTATCGATGAGACCAACAACAAATTTTTTAGCAAGGTGGAAGGGGGGGGGGGGTCAATATATAACGGGACTTTAACATTTTCGGGTTTGTTTTTATGGATAACCCTGAACGTTCATTGCTCTGTCTAAAATTGCAATGTGAATGTGAAAGTACCATCCTGCACTTACAGGCATCTCCATCTATAAAAAAAAAAAATCATTAAATCAGACTTTCTCAAGGAAATGCATGCCACATACATAAAAGCATTGAAAAGCACAACGTCAATATCATGAAAGCATAGCTCACATTTTATACTTCATGAAGCTTTTCTAATGCCAACTGAAATAAATAAATTGAGACATAAAACTCGGAAAGTTCATTCATTCCTGATTTTTCCGGAGGTGACTATCAGCACAGAACGTGCAGTCTTTATACTTACCTAGCGGGCGTCTTTTGTTCCCATCAAGAAACAATACCAGGTCATTACTTCCACATCAACATAGATTAGGTATCATATGAACGGTGTGTTGTGTTTTTTTTCTTTTTGTTTATCTTTTTTTGTACTAAGCAGAGTACAGTGAGCAGATGTACACTTTAGATAATGTTAAGAAGGAAAATTACTCTGCCGAGGCCCGGAAAACAGAGAAAAAAGCAAACGTAAATAGAAGAAAAGAAGCTTCAATCAAGACATCGACGACGAAATCGTCTTTTATTGTCTTTGGTTTTTTTTCTGGGGAGTATTAAGTTCTGAATTTAAAATGTATTTTCCTACCTGAAAAGTTTTTTTTTTTTTTTTTTTAAATAGTAAATTGCTTCTTTATCTTCCCTCTCCTTTTTTGTTTTGTTCAAACTCGTTATCTCGTGAAATAGTACTCACTGAAATCTCAAGGTAAATGCAAATAGTAACAAAAGACACACAACAAGAAATTCTTTTTAGGTTAAATCTTTTGTCACGCAGTTTTAGAAGTACTTTTCATGTCTGAACTGAAAAAGTTTTTAACGTAATATATCTAAAAATAAAAACGTAAAAAAAAATTACGTACTACTATTTTGTTAGTGAAGAAATATAAAATTTCAAGTGACGAGAAAGAAGTATCTTTAAAAAATGCTAGAACTATGTAATACGTTAACTTAAAAAAAAAACTTTTTCTTAAAAAAAAAAAAGGTGTGCTATGCTCTTCCTTGAAGGAATTTTCCATGTTCAAGGAGGAAGAAAGGAAATTCCTTTCTTGGTGGCATTTAACAAAAGAACGTGCAACTGCTATACAAATATTTGTGGCTTAATGCAAGAATTTCATTCAGTTTTGTGTGCTCTACAAGGAATGCATCTTGAACTTAGTATGATGGTAGGAATAAAAAGTTAAGAAATTTGTCATGTGTGAATTTATGGTAAAAATAAAGGCTACAAAATGAAGGAGAAAATCCATTGGAATGGTGATATATGTATGTGTATATGTACACATGAGAATTTTGAAATTAAATATTTTCCATTACATATTTAATATATGTATGTTCTCAAAATTATTAAAATTTTTTTAAGAAGTGATTAGTTCTTCTCATCACCACTTTTTCCCTACGGAATATTTTTTTTCTCCCTAACTCATTCATTTCATTTATGTTTTTCCTGTTTCCTTTTTTTACTAACCCACCATACCATCCACATAACCTCCCTGATTTAAGAACAAAATTCATATATTGATATCTGGACTAATAGTTAGGCTCTGAAATCAAACAAAAAAATCTGAAAAATCAAAAATATTTTTTCTGCAATAATGGTGCAATGCGGTCGTTTTTTCGCAGTATCAACTATATAAAATCAATGGCAACTGTAAAGAAATAAAAATTTTCAAAATTTGATAAGCCTCGTTTATAATTTTACATGCCTCGAGAAAATTAAATTATGTCTAAAATCCCCTAAAGTATTGTAATTATCATTTTACGTTTGCGTTCCGAAATTCTATAATAATGCTGAAAATTACCATCACATGATCCGATAATTGAATAAATTGTTTATTGAATGGAGCAGAGCAAGTATGTAATTTGCTTTCACATGAATTTCCCTGCATTATAGAGCAACTTCATTAACTTACGTATAACCAATGAATTGATTTTGCATTTGCAATGCATTCGAATGTGTTGAACTGAATTTGTGATTAACGAAGGAATCGGAAAGGCCCACTTGAACCGTTGCTCTTTGATCCTATAAAGTAATTTGAAATAGTAGATGTATAGTTATAGGAAATCTTCTGAGTGGTGCAGTTGGTATAGTTTTGTAAATCAGTTCAGTAATTCAATTTAATTAAATAAATGTTATTCGTGTAGTAGATTTCCATTGTAATCTTTTGATTTGGGTTTGGTAATGTGAAATGGAGTGAAAACATCCTTGGTCGTGGATGCTGGTATTTGCACTTTGCCTACCATTACAAGTTACTACTCCATTCAGACAAAGTTAATTTCTCAGACATGAAGCCAGACAGGAACTCAGATTGACTATATGATTAGATTTAAAATTCAAAAATGATTCAGAAAACTTTCTTTTTTTTTGGTATTGATATTGCGCCTCAAGACGTACTATAGTTTTTCTCTGGAATTTTTCACCGAAAGTTATAAGTATTGCAGATGTTCTAGTGAGTAAATCTTTCTCTTTCGCTCTCTCCTACTTTGTTTTTGTTCTGTTTTTAGTCCTGCGCTTATTCTTTATCAAGAAGAATTTTACAATTAGTCATACATCGGTTGTTGCCGGACTTAGTAGACAGAAGATTCTGATCAACTAATTTTTCTCATTATTCATAAATTTGTTGATTTTTTTAGTAAAGACGTAATCACTAAGAGCTTTGAATATCCAATACTTTAATAATATCGTACAAATTGCAACTCTCAAGTTAGTACAACGTCTCAACTACTTAGTGTCATGCGAACCCAGAACCCACACAATCAAGAGCCACTTCATCAGTTTTTCATCAAAACGCTGAATCATTGTTCATTCTAATTCATACATAAATCTATGCTCACAGCAGATAAATAAATATTGCAATATTATTTTTCCTACATCAATGTCCATAAGAAAATAGTCACCAACAAAGTTCAGTTAGAGATTCATATAAAAAATCAAATCAAAAGAACAAGGAAAATATGTTGCTGAATAACGATTTCATTTATCTTTTTTTTTTCGCTGAAAAGCATTTCGTATACTTTTATCCTCTCTCAAAAAAGAAGATTTATTTCAACAAATTTGCTTTCTTATGCACGACACGATTCACGAATAATAAATGATTCAAAATAATTCCAAGCCTTTTTTATCACTTGCCTCATGTCGTATTTTCCCTTCCGACCGAGGGCAGAAAAGTAGAGATAGTGACTATCCAAAAAATATGGTTTCGTATCAGGTGACAAATATTCTAGGTGTAGACCAATTTCAAGGTGACAATATCACAATACAGCTGTCATCTATTTATTTCTTGAATGGAAGGATAATATTTAAGACACTTTAGTACAGAGGGTAGAAAAAATATTGGAAAGAATGTTTAAACTATTTTTTTTTTAGTTAAATATAAGTTATAGACAAATATTTACACACATACATATGTGATATAGTTCAGTCTTAAAATCTATATGAAGTGAATTTATTAACTAAAACAAAAAAAAAAAAAAACGATAACAAACTCAATTTCTAATACCAATTTCATCAAAACGACAAGCTCTTTCACTTCCGAGTTGCTTCCTCTGTGCTATGGTTAGGTTAGGTATACATTACACTGCTGTTGCAAAGAGGATTTACTTTATTGAAAAGCTCTGCGGAGAGTTGTATAGTTGCTGACCACAAAGTGTTTCCTAAAGGAAAGTTTCTGATTTCCTCAATACCAAAATGCATTTAACGTTGAGAGCTACTATATAAGGAAATTTCTTCCTGGGTAGACAAGATATTTACTGTAAAATATTTCCGTTGTCAACAAAAGCTATCCTCCAAAGTTAATTAATTTCATAACGAAAAGCTTTTAGGTAGCAGTTGTGTGGTAGCCGTAATAGTAGTATGTAAGTAGTCGTGTATTTTGGTAAATTTGAGTTGGAAATTGTCTTTTTACTTGTGTATGTTGTTATTTATTAGATACATATTATATTTTTTCTCAAAAGATTGTAATCGAGAAAACGGATGAAAATGAAAAGAAAGCAAGAATTTTACACTACTTTAATAAATAAAGTTAAAAAAAAAATTAAACTGTACTGAACTTAATCTACAAAAAAAAAAAAAAAACAAACTTTTAATAAGAAAGTACACAGAATTTCTATTTAGGACTACTTCAACTAATTTTTTCTAATTCAAAATCTGTTAATTTACATAATAATAAAATATATTTTATGTTGCAATAGTTATCATACACACAGAAATGAGTAAGATATTTCGATAGAGTTGTGAATACTTCTGCATTCGAATAGTATTTCCCCCTTTTTGGTAGTAAAATCTTCTTTTTTACAATAATTATATGTAAAAAATATTGAAAAAAAATGTTTTATATGGTCAACCGTAACAGGACGTGGGAGTGTTTCCGAATTAAACGGAAGATCACCAGCACAAACTGGCATATATTTATCAAATCTTGGAAGCCCATTAATTCAACAAGATACATCTATTGTAAAATTATTCCATTAGATCAAATCTGTCGAACCTTTTACCTTTCACATCAATCAAATTTAAATATACTTTTATAAATTTTCGCATTTATGGTAGATCTTTTAAAAATTAATTCATTTTCCAAACATTAAACATTTATGAAAATCTGTTTTTAAATAAAATGCTAGCAACTGATTTCAAAGTACATAAACGGAAATGGTTTATTTTAAATAATTTTTGTAAATATTTATTCAAGCCTCTAGGGTTGGGGTAAATGACGACGTACCTATTCTATAATCATTTTCAACAGAAGTGATTTTTTTGTTTTGTTTTTTTTTTTATTCATAAATTCATGGATTTCCTGCCTTCTTAATTTTACGATTGATTGATTGATTGAGTCGAACACACTGACTGATTTTTTTTTTCAATGTTCATTTCAATGCCTATATTTTCAGAATGGAAATGGAATGCAATAAAAGGATTTCATTGAGAGAAAAAAACAACGAATTCCGTAGATAAATTCTTCATATTGTTGTATGTTCTCATCAGGGAGGTGTGTTTTTTCATTTTTCCTGGATAAGCTCGAAAGATGAAAACAAAAACAATTTTATTGTTTTAGACAATTTTGTTTTTTATACTTCAATGAATGTATTTAGCGCAATTGATATATGTACATAAGTTAGGTCGTTTATTGTTGTAATATTTAAAATTCATGTGACAAAATCCTGTCGGAAATTTATTCGTAATTCTGTCCCTGTGATGAAGTGGAGTCGAAGCTGTTTTTCGAAAAATTTTCTGACTTTCCGATTAATCCAATGTAAGCAAATTTTCGTATTTAAGATATAAGGTACTCATAGCTTTTGCAAATCTATTTTACTACAAATTAAGAATGTTAATGACATACATAGATAGCTATATTCAGGGCCGGCTCGTGGTTTTTCTTTTGTGTGTGCGTGTAATGTTCAGCGCCTTTGAAAATTTTCCATTTGCCATTGTCAACATTTTTCGATGGTTGATAGTTTATAATCTTCAATTATTTTTAAGTTAAGTTTATAACCTATTAACTTATAATAATTTTAATTCAAATTAAATTCATTTATGACAAAAAATTAAACAAATTACAAAGATTAAAGCTTATTTATATATTAATCAGTAAAAATAATTTAACAATAATTAAATAATCCAAATTCATAACAAAATAAAAATGAAAACAAAATTAATGAGAAAAACATGACAGAAAAAATAACAAAAAATAATGCTTTAGAACTTAATCCTTTATACACTACTACTTTAACTTAAAGGGACTCGTCTGGCTTTGATTTTATATTATTGCCAAACCATTCAATTTTTCTTGCTCCATACTTGATCAATGGTAATTTTTAATAATAATTTAGAAAATGTTGTCGCACCTTTAGAACTGAAACGGGTAAAGTTAATAGCACTCTTAATGCAATTAATTCATTTGGAAAGAGTTCTTCAACGTTGTTATTATAAATCCACTTCAAAATGCTTTCTGGGTTAGTATCATCTTCAATTTTGCGAGACAACAATTTCAGCTCAATCTTTAGTTCATTTGCTTCAAGAATTTTGCTTTCCTTATAAGTTAATGCTGTTTCTAATAATTAAGATTTGCCTATGAGTTCACTGTTCTCTATTTCATCATATATTTTAATCTCATTAAAAAGCTCAAAGGGTTTCATTACACTTGAAAACGATTCAAAACGGTCTGTCATTGAAGCAATTGCTATTATAATAATAAAGGGTTTTCCAATAAGAGGTGTTATTTTAATTAGCCCGCTATTTCGGTAGATGTCACTTTTGGAGCTGTCATTTTTTGATATTTGACAAGTAGAAACTACGCCATTAATAAGAATGGAACGATACAAGATTCAACAACGCATTGAAATTATTAAAATTCACTACAAAAATGGTGAAAATGTGGCAGAGACGGTTCGTAAAACTCGAACATTTTTGGGTCGTCGTGAAGCACCTTGTCGGACCGCAATACAGAAATTCGTAGAAAAATTCGAGCTGTCGGGACAAGTTAGTGATGTGAAGAATAAAACCCGTGTACGTCGCTCAAGAACAGCCGAGAATATTGCTGCTGTAGCCGAAAGTGTTGAAGAAAACCCAGGTTTGTCCATTCCTCGTCGTTCTTTGGAATTAGGCATTCCACAAACGTCATTACACCGTATTTTGCATAAAGATTTGGGTCTTAAGGCTTATAAAGTTCAGTTAACACAAGAACTCAAGCCGGCCGATTATCAACAACGTCGAGTCTTTGCTGATTGGGTCCTTGAAATGCATGAAAATGATCCGGAATTCCATCGAAAACTCATCTTGAGTGATGAGGCCCATTTCCACTTCAATGGCTTCGTCAACAAGCAAAATTGTCGTATCTGGGGCTCGGAAAACCCAAGAGTTATTGTTGAAAAGCCTCTCTATCCTCAACGTGTGACTGTTTGGTGCGGTTTATGGTCCCGCGGAGTCATTGGACCTTACTTTTTCGAAAATGAGGCTGGAGCAACAGTTACGGTGAATGGATTGTGCTATCGACAGATGATTAATGATTTTTTATGGCCGGAATTGGATGGTATTGATCTGCACAACGTTTACTTTCAACAAGACGGCGCTACGTGCCATACAAGCAACGAAACCATTGATCTTTTACGGGAAAAGTTTCCGGACCGTGTTATCTCTCGAAGAGGTGATCACAATTGGCCACCGAGATCTTGTGACTTAACACCTTGCGACTTCTTCCTTTGGGGCCACGTGAAAGAGAAGGTCTACGCCAACAGCCCAGCGTCGATTCAAGACCTCAAAGATGGAATTCGTGAGGCTATCGAGGACATAGGGCAGCCACTTTGCGATTTGGTTATGGAAAATTTCATGAAAAGGATATGGTCCTGTAGGCGTGGTCGTGGTCGTCATTTGGCTAATGTTATTTTCCATTATTAACGGCATACCTTCCTCTTTATAATGAATGAAATAAAGATCCGATCATTTATCTCAAAAAATTTGAATATCAAAATAACACCTCTTATTGGAAAACCCTTTATATACATTTGGTGCCATTCCTCAAAAGTTATCACAATTTGTGACAGTGTCGTGTATAAATTGAACTTAGAGACATACTATAAGTGAAATCTAGTTAGTAAGCGACTTTATTGAACTAATTTACATAATTGAAGTCTAGTTGTTAAGGGACATTATCTAAGTATATATTTTACGTAACATAAGTGAAGTTGAAATATATTAGATTTAGTTGGAATTTTGTAATTAAGCGTGACGTGTGTGTGTGTAATAAACCACTAACTTTAAGTATTCATTGGCGTTATTATTTACAGTCCTCATCCTTACTCATATTTTCTCTTGAGTGTTCTCATTGGGCAGAACAACCGTTTATTTTTACCACGCATATTGGCTCCATTGTCGTAGCCTTGTCCGCGAAGATTCATAATAGACAAGCCATTTTGTTTCAAAAAATTTTTAATTTCTTCGATCATCTTCATTCCGATTGTATCGAAAATGTTAATTAAATTCTTTAATTTAGTGTGATGTGAGCGTAATGCAGAACAATTGACATCTGATCTTTATGGCTTGCATCAGGTGTACAGTGTACAATAACTGAAAAATGTATTGCGACTGTGTGCATTATATACTTCGAACACACTACGATACAATATAATTATACAACAAGTGATTTACAGACGGTACATAAGGAATCAAGTCACTTTCTACGATTCATATTCGTAGAGCAGCTATGATTTCACATTGCAGTTGATACTACAAGACAAGGTTTCATTCTCATTGGGATTTCACTAAAATTTCTAATACACGACATCTTAGAAACACACTGCTTGATTAATATTTTCGAAAATTCACATCCTTTTCGGCAACATCAGATTCGATAAGGCCACCGTTAGAATAATTCTTTCAGTCACATGTAGAATAAGTCCTTCATTCCATCATCTTTTTCTTGTATAAGATCATAACATTGAAGGACGGTAAAATTTCTCATTCTGGAGGGAAGCTATATAATCGTCTTAGATACTGGTGACCAACTAATAGAATTAGACCTTGCTTTATTGTTGAGTATTATGCCCTTGTCGTCCCTGTGCAGAAATCACCAGCTCCAAAAATATGATCTCCCTTAGCATGACATCTATGCAGTTTTTCTGGTTTTCTATAACTATGATGTTGTGTTGGTTCATCGCTCTATAAGGAGAATGTTGCACTTATATCAAAATCAAGGTTTATCATCCTTAACTCACTTCAGGCTATGTTTGCCTGTTTATGACATTTAGTATATTTTTATGAGATAAAGTTGCTAAACCTGAGCTCAATCCCCTCTGTAAGGATCAGAGCGCTTGATATTTAATGAAACGCGAAGAGTTGAACACCAGAGACCGCCATTGGGAGTCATGTCCAAATTTCGACAAAATAAAAATCATCAACAATTGCTTACAGAGTGAGTATTTCCTACCTAGACGAATATAATAAGGTCTAATTCGATTTGAAATACTCAGGATTCTACACTTTTAGGGTAAATTTGGATCTAAATTAGTTTATCGAGATCAAGTAGATAAGAAAAAATATTTTTTATTTGTAATATAACATGAGATAATTTTCTTCAACAACTTAATAAAATATTAATTTACTTAAAATTTATTCAACATTCTTCTCTAGTAAAAAATAAATTCTTTTATTCATTTGAAAAACACACATTACGCCTGGCCCCTTGTTTCCTTCATTCCTTCCTTCCGATGAATTATTTCGCGGTGTTAATAAATTCTATCTAGTTATGCGTGGCTGAGATTGTAACTAGTTCCACTAAACAAACACTTTATTTACGTGCATTCTACATAGTGCAAGTGTGGTTTCCTAAACCAAATAAAAGTTTATTGCAAAAGCAAATGTTAGGACTGTTAGGAGGATTCATGTGAAATATAGGGCGTGACTATAGTTTTGCCTTCTAGTTGACTATTATTCCCCGGTTTAATTTCATGGTAGGTGGATTAAGTGTGTTGCAATTAGGAAAACTCTAAATGCAAATTGTGTAATCGGTGTACACAGTAGAATATGTACGTTTGTTTTCGCTGGATTTTCTTTGAGTTTATTAAAAAAAAAAAAAGTAAAAAAAAAAGAAGATAGAAATGGAATTCCGAGATAAAACTAACTTCGCATAAAATGATAATTAAAAAAAAAGTGACCAGACCATTTGTTTACTTTTTCCATAGGCAATTTAACTAATTCCGAATTCCCGTAATTCAAGTAAAATATACAATGTACTTACATGTATATCTGTACATATACATATATGTGGATTCGTTTTTTGCTTTTTTTTTTTTAACTTTTAATGAATAAAAAAAAACCTACATTTCCCGTCAGGCAATTTTAACACATTTCTGTTATTGTTCAGAAAAACTTATAAAATTGTTTCATTCTTCGTTCACAAAAAACTATTTGGGTCGGTTGGTGAGCAAAATACATGAGAATTGTCCCAACATTGGTGATAAATTTTCATGCGAGTACGTACGTTACATACAAAAGAAAAAAAAACGAGTAAAATTGTATTTCCCTCTTCATAAAGTTATAGAACTCTCATACAAAAAACTTTTTCAATAAAGAGAAGGGGGCATATGTTGCAAAAGTTACGTGGAAACTGAGTCTGGAAACATTTTACAAATTTGCATAACTTTGTTTTCCACATTGAGAATGGGAGAAAAAATGGAAATGGAATTTCCTAATAAAGTATATACAATGAATTTTGGAAAACATCAGACGCACTAAACTATTTCGTTTTGTGTAGAACTGAATCAGGGAATGTATATAACCAGAATCAGTAAATATCATACACAAGATAGTAAAATTGAGATCTCTTGAGTAGAACACGAACATATACCTACACGAAGACTACACGAAGTATTTCTAGGTTAGTTTTTCGGGCAGCAAAATATTATAGGAAATATTTTATTTCAAGTTTAGCTTATACAACTTATTTAGGCTTTTCTGAATTTAATTCACCATTTGATTTTAAATTGAAATTATATATTTAGTATATGTGTTGAGAAATAGATGGCGTGAGCACTGTTGAGTTTTTAGTTAGTTATATACTACTAAAAAAAAAAGACTGAATTTTAATATACAAAATAATCTCTTTATTAACTTTCTTAGCGCGAATACAAAAATGACTCATAGATAAAATTCGAAGCGGAGCAAAGTTAGTTTTACAAAATTACATCATCAGTATTTTGTTTTACAGAAATTGCTTCTGTTGATATCAGCGCCTCTTGTGGTTTGACGAGTAAATTAATAATTTGGGCTGCCACAGGTTCTTTTAAGATCTGTCCTCGCAATGCGGAACAAAGGATGTAATAAAATTATTATCATATAGAAAAAGAGCTTTTAGTTTTGCCATATCTTTCAAGTTAGTAAAACAATGCCGTAACGAATCTGTCCACTCGAATAGCCAGTACAAAACCACTCTTCGCTTCGTTAATTGACATAATATCATAGATGAAAATGAACTAATAGACGAACTGGCAATGTAAGGCCGGTGCTTATCTATAGAAATTATAAATTTTATTGCTTCCTATACAAGACTTTTATGTATGTTAGAAATAAGAAAAATCTATCGATGCTGATCAGAAGCTTGTCTGTTGATCGATTTTAGGAGGTTAAGATTTATGAGGGGCACTCCCTGTATTCTTACGTCTTAAACTTAGATTACCAAAGCGCTCAATTTTTGGTTCCCTGTAACCCTATTAATTAAGATATCAATTATTATTAAACATATTAAATGCCATGCATACACTGAAATTCACTATACTCCTATCCCCGAACCAATATTTAGATAAACTGGACCTCCTACACACATACGGTAACGACTATACATTTTTTTAGCTTGGTTAAATACTTTTATTTCATTTCAAAATTCGATTAAAACGCGAAATACATTATCAGATAATTTAGAACTACTTTCACAAGTTTTTTTCCCCTTTTTTTTTTTCTTGAAAAAATTGAGCTTTTGCAGCAAATTGAGATAGTCGCTTCTTAAATTCATTTTGCATTATTTCTCGTAACTTTTCCCATCTAAAGTTTCTTCATGAAAGTTTCTTAAACTATTTTTATTCGCTTTACTGTCCTGTAGATATCTCAACGGAAATGATATTCGAAGAATTAGGATGTCCTGGCTATATCTTAAGACGAGAATTTTTGCAACTTTCAAAAGAAAGTTTTTTTGAAAAAAAAAAAAAAAAAAAAAAAATTAAGAAGCAAATTAAGAAAATCATTATAAACCATCATACTTCCTTAATATATGTATATATGAGAATGGTTTAAACTTTTACCCAAAAAATTCATTTTGAATGGATAACAGAGCAAAAGACTTCTATACTACAAAAATTATGCTATTCACCTATCAAGCTCTCCACCTCCCTCCTCTACTTTCTTGAACTGACTAAATCTTGTTTAGTATTCCTATCACAAGGGCGTATTATCGTACGACGTCTCTGAAAATGTCGTGAAAGGAATTTCTGTGGCATTAGGTCTCTTCTGTACAAAAAGACATCAAGCAAACGAGACACCCTTTCAACAATATGATGATAAAAGAGTCCTCCTCAGAAGAATCAATTCATACAATTCAAATTAATTACCGGGGCGGTGTATGATATTTTGTTTCCGACCGGTTGTTCACCCAGGAGAAAAGGGTAGGTACCTACTATAAAAAGCAATTTCACGAGCATCCTTAGAATTTCAAGTAGAAGTGAAGATTTAAGGAGGATTGTTACGGCTTTTTTATTGCTCCAAAAGAGGTGTTATAGAAAAATGGGAATATTGAATTATGGAAAAATTGTAAATTAAATTTTGAATACTTTTAGATGAAATTTTTAACTAAATTCAATTAAATTTTTATTAATTTGCTTTATACTATACGAGATATTGATATTTATGGCAAGTAGATACAACTTTAGGATATAATTCCAGCTGTCTTTAACAGCACGAAAAAATTAAGATTTCTTTCAAAAATATCTTGGAACAATAAGAGTAACTAATAGTCCAATATTCGATCTGACACAATTTTCAAGCAGTCTGAAAACTAAATTTCTGTATGATAACCTTACAATGTATTAACCCGATTTTTGAACTGTGATCTAAATTATACATAATTTCAAATTTCTACGTCAACGTGTTTTCGACAATGAACTGATGAAAATCATTTTTTTTTGCTAATATTATGCGTGAGTGATACATATTTTGCCGCTTAACATAATTATATCTGTGTATTTCAAATGTAATAGCGAACTTAGCATACTCCCGTGTTTTGAAAGGAAGAATAACTAATTCTTTTTTGAATTAAAAATGTTGTTTTTGTTCACGCAATCTTTTTATAGAAAGTATAGCTCT
Source organism: Dioctria rufipes (assembly GCA_963924295.1). Classification (NCBI taxonomy): domain Eukaryota; kingdom Metazoa; phylum Arthropoda; class Insecta; order Diptera; family Asilidae; genus Dioctria; species Dioctria rufipes. The sequence goes on from OZ002745.1 coordinate 10,472,738, forward strand.
TATTTCGAAAATGAGAAAAAATCGAATAAATCGTTCTAAGTAGTCTTTGAAAAATTCTTCAGCAAGAGTGTATTTTCTATCTTATATTCGAACTGTTTCGGTGTATCGAAAGATTCATCTTAGGACTTTTACATATTTACAGGTCTTCAAAACTATAAATTTGTATAAAGCTTAATTTTAAACATTAGTGAATCATGCCAACAGTGTAAGTCTTCATAAATAAATTAATTCTTTAAATTGCGTCAATAAACCATATATGTATGTACAATAAAATCAAACAAATATTTTTTTTCTTAAACAAAAACAAAACAATTGTTAGCACTTCATTTTTCCTTCCCTACACTAACGTTCATTTGTAAATTCACTTAAATCAAAAATCGTAAATCTTCATTATCTAAGGCTAAGCAAGAAGCAAATCATGGAAAGCAAAAAAAAAATCAATTGTGTGCGATATTATTTATTGACGGTGCAGAAAAATTCATTCGTTTCTGGGAGTGGGGAGTGTACAAAATTGGACCGATGTAGGTATGTAGGAAAGCTAGATAGAAGCATTTTTACCTAAACGGAAATGGATGCGGGCTTTCTAATAAACTTTTTATCTCTGTTGAATTTACTGACTGAATTCACGTCAAATTCTTTTACGATTTCCAACAACATAAAAAATTTATTTAGCATAAAAACTTGAAAGCTGATACGAAGAGAAATTGCAGAGCTATAAACTAGAAATGTAGAATTTCTACGTAGAGTGGTACATTCGTCATAATCAATTTAGCAAAAGTAATCAGTTGATTAACTTCCGTGCATATATGTATCTTATTTGGTTATATCCTAGATGAAATTATATGCTACGTATATAATATACAACATACAAATAGTATATGATTTGAGTTAATGTTTTGTAAAGCGTAGATATGATAATTGTAGAATTAAAAAACTTTCCTATGGAGCATACATATACATATGTAATTTAAATGTCGAAATTATATTTTGACAGTTCACCAAATTTGAGATTAGATTTCGGTGTTAAATTGGCAAAGTACACCTAAATTGGGTATTTGGTGAAGTCATATTTGTGGCGCTCAATATACGCGCTCATTATGTTTTTTATATCAGTTTATTCGAATCAATTCGTATCTTAGTTTTATAAGTGGCAAAGTTTGTTAATTTTTAAATAAACATTCAAAAGTAGGAGAGCATACATAGCAAGCCAGTCTGGATTTGAATAAAGAGCGAAATACTCTTTTTCTAAATTTTGTTTTATTTTTGGATGAGAAAAATCACCGGGTCACCATCATCCTCACAACCTTCCCTAAATATTTTACACCGCTTAATGTGTATTTCGACTTATACTGTGCCACGTAAGTTTCGGTAAGATTAACTGAATTGTTTTGTCCAAATTCATAAAAAAATTATGCCGTTTGTCCTTCTTGCTATGCTGTGCTTTGCATTATAGGGTGGGTATCCCAAGAGCTTGGCTTAACAATAAAAAAAAAAAAAGTCCATTTGGGTATAGTATTTTTGGGTATATTTGCGAAGCGCACAACCCAAAATTAATTTAGTCAAAAATACTTTGCGAAGCGCACACCTATTGTTAAGGGATTACGCATTGTTCTAGCATATATCTTTACCTGCCCTAAGTAATATACCCCCGTAGGGTATATTTGCCCAGTGCAAAGAAATACACACCCAGGCAGGCAGGCGCACACACACACACACACAGAGGCAGGCTGGCAGGGGCACACACACGCGCGCGGAGCGAAGACACCTACTCAAAGTTTTGCCAGCCTTAAACCCTGTTTAATCACAGACTATAAGTAGGTAGTTATCCAATAAAGGAAACCCGGTTAATAATTTTACAGGTCGGTATGACCAGAATAACGATGAAAGACATAATTTTTTTCTCATTATTTATTTTATAGTTCTCACAGAAGAAATGTTTCTGACAAATTTAATGTCACGACTTGATACTTTCTCAATGAATTAATCTACATAACTCTTCTCAAAAAGTTTCAATATTTCATCTACATACATCCTATGTACATCTGATGAACAACACAAAGGAGACAAATTCAAGAAAGGGTCTGAACTATCCGAAAGTATTGAATTAAATCCTTCAACAATCTATTTCTACAAAATGGATGTGTTAAATTGTAATTTATCCCGAATGTATTGTAGAAATTTATCTTATCGAGCTGGTTTAGGAAGAGATGTGTAAAGTGTTCGGAACAGATGACATTGTATAAAGGAAATGGATAAGCCAGAAGGTCACATGTTTAATGTGTCCCTTACAAATGGGGGCGTTTGACGACGATATACAGGAAACTACGAAGTTAAATATTTCATGTACGAAGACAATTCATACACGGACAATTGGGCACAAGCAAACAACAAGATTGTAGTATTATATATGCCATAACCATGAAACATATATTATTATATCCGTCTTGGCATATCTCTTGATATAGAGATAATGGAATATGTATGTATGTGAGAAGAGATAGACAATTTTCTTATATGTAATTCATCCAAGTATTTTGTCACAAACATATAATGTTATCAGAGTGACATAAGTACATAGATACACACGTGCTTTGGAACTAGAAAAAATGTAATTCCTTTAAATGTTTGAATATTATATTTACTATGTTACTCTAGATAGTTCACCTTCAACTACTATTCTTATCCTGTTTTACATTGAAATATGCCCCACAATGCTTATGGTCAAGATAAAATTAGATAATGCACAAGATATATTCCAGATGAAATGGGAACTATGAAAAATATGAATGAATCAATCTTGCACGATCAAGTCTATCTCTATATATTTGACTTAACCCGTAATTTTCAGCAATTACCGGATAGTTTAAACTGAATTAATCTTCACTCGTTCTCATATGGTATGTAATTCTTCTCAATATGTAAAAACATAAAATCATATTTAAATATAAAGCCAGGGCATTGGGGCTCGCCAGCATCATCCACATAACCTAGCTCTTCATTATCATATAAAATGAATAAGACTGGAGCATATAGTGTACCTTGAGGCACCCAGAAATTCATTAATTCAAAATATCCATCCTCATATAAAACTACTTACATTTTGAATCTTTCCATTTTATAAATGTATACTTCCCAGTTATTGTTTTTTTTTTTAAGAAAGCCACAAAGCACCACGGAGCACATCCTTTGATATGTTCACACAGTCTTGTCGAGATTGGAAATTCAGTATAAGAGAATGAAGAAAAATGCAAATAGCAGAACTTGTGAAATTCAGAGTTTGTCGATTTTTCAAAAGAGTGAGTTCTACGAACAACAACGATGTTTGCTTGATTGCCACTAATTAAATCTTATTTGTGAAACTCTAAACAAAATTGTGAAGCGCTCCTATAATTTACAACTGTTGTAATACTAAAAATCAATATATTATGTACATGTGGGACAAATATTTAGTTACCGGCGATTGGGACTCGAAACCTGATCCTCTAATTTGTACTTATGCTCTCTACCCAAACACCTTATCCAATTCTGTACTTAACTTTTCTTTCATAGGGAGACCAATATCACATACCTATACATATTAATACAACTAGGTAGAAGAAGTTCACAAATGATATATTATCAAATGAAATAATGAGGTCTAATGATGTATTACAGTCATAAAATTATTATCCCCCCATCATAATTCAAAAATATTTAATGTAAGTGAAATTTTTCTTCCACTTTACTTTTCCACTTTTCTTCATTCAAGTGCTAAGTATAAACGGGGAGCAATAAATTTTCTCAGCCGATTTCCATTTCCCAGATGACTCTATATATGTTCACATGTAAGTATATATGAATATAATATACGCTACATATATATAGTATTCAATTCCTGTTAGCACCAATTTTCACCAGTGAAAGTACATTTAAGGAGGTCAATATAATAGATGGTAAAGGTGAAAGTTAAAAGGGTTTCAGTGTTTGTTACCAACTCGAATCTCCTATGAAAATGGAGAGATTTTAAAAAGTATAAAATTTGTAAAATCCGCCGTCGACACCCGCAAATGTTCCGCGAAAAAATCCTGCCAATCTTTCAACAATTTTAACATGACACGTACGTGATCATTTTATAATATTTATGATGTATAAATTTTATATTTTTTTCTCTCTGGTACAACAAAAAAAAAAAGGAAATGAAAACAGATGCTGCTATGTTATTAGCATACGTGTATTACATCTGTTTAGAAAAATGAAATATATTTTGCATATGGCTTGGAGGAAGGAAAAGAAAATGGATAATTGGAAAAATTTACATAAAACATGGTTGTTCGGGCAGGGCACTCTTAAACTGACAAACGGATTAAGGAGGAAATTTCGATTTTAAAGCTTATGATGAAATTTTTCAATTCGGCGGAAATTTATAATATTCGTAGGTTTTGCATATACAAGTATATACCAATACCAAGTCCTTAGTCTATTGAGATTGGACTGGAATTGAATTTAGCTGAACAATTAACCCTGTGAGAGAAGGTAGGTATTGAACAGAATTCGGTTAGACCGTTTAGTGACTCTTTTTCCTAATTTATTCAACATTTCAACTTCGGCCTAAAAACTTGCTCACTACACACTACATTTCACTTATACTTATTTCTTTGCCTTCATTTCATATATATGTATGAGTAGGTATCGCACTAAAAACGAAAAAGTTTATTCGAAACGTTATAAGCAAATTACCCAGAATTGAAAGAAATTTAGCTATGTTAAGATGTGTAATTCTCGCCTTTCACCAACCAAACAATTTTTAATTTAAATTTTACAAAAAACAAAAAAAAGGATGCTTGATTTTCACATAAATCCTTCTGTAGTACCTACCTACTGTCTCTTAAAACGTCAGCCAAACAAGAAAGCTTCTTTTTGTGTTTTTTTAACTATACTCATCTCGACTTCATCTTTGTAATTTAGCAATTTTCTTTCTTTCTGAAAAAAAAACAAAAAACTTGACCAGCATCAACAGCTGGCATATGTACATACACACCATTAAGAGTTGCTTGATAAATATCTTTATGTAAATACTTCAATATCTACCTACTATCAACACAAAATTCATAGAATCTTCCTTATGAACTCAGTAGTTCACTGTAAAACAAAAAACAAAAAATCAACCCATGTGTCGTATTTTCAAAATGCGTTTAAAAACCCTATAAAAATCAACCAATCCCCCCTCCTCCCACAAATTTACAATAACGTCAGACTATTTGTCACAGCATAAAAACTACTTGTTGATGACGTAAACCTAAAACCCATTAATACCTTATCACAACTTAAAATAGAGTGTTAGATTATCGTAAATTCATCTTCTTATCACTCAGTTCACGAACCAATGGATGAGCCTTTGGGCTTATCTTTCCGTCTTTGTTCTGTTTAAAAAAAAAGCAAGAGGAAATTCGCTTAGGCAATTTAAAGAATAAAGTTTTCCTTGGTCCTGCGGAGTTCTGCTCACCAATTCTATTCTTGTTTAGGAATTCAAGAGGAGTCTTTAGGCGATAATAATCTCCGCCATTAGAGCCATTTAAAGCAATTTATAGCCACTTTATATCAGACCCAAATAAGGTTAAGTAGACTTGTATAGGACAAAGGCTTTAGTGTCGCGCTCTGTGTTTATACAATAAATTCTATAGAAATGCCTACTGAAGTAAACATATCGTGGTCATTCTCTTCATCTTGTAATTCCAACGACCACCTAACCTATACAGTACATAAATTTTGATCAATTATGAATTTATTTATTTTTTAATGTGAATACTATGAATATTTATGAACAGCCAGTCCTGTGATGTTCCTTTTTTTTAGACTAATTATGTAATTTGTAGATTCTATTAGAAGAGAGATATACGTTTTTTTTTGCATTTCTATTTACAGGTGTAAAAAATATTGTAACCGTTTAATAACATGATTATGTCCCCTTAGTATAAAGTGTGACAAGAAAAAATTGTTTCTGTCACACAATTCTTCCACCTTTTTTGAGAAATGGATCACTTTAAGGGTGCTTGGGATTCTTATCCTCCCTACATATTTACCCTTGTCATCTTGTAACATAAGTATTCTTATGTACGTAGGCGTACATAAGAATCTGAGCGAAATGTGCTGGTTATGCGATTATTACAACACACGTGTGATGAGATGATTTCTAGAAATCCCTCTCAGATTTTCTTCAGAGCGTTAAAAAGAAGTGGGAGGAAAACAGGTGCTTTGTGATGAATCATAATATGTCTGCTTACCTACGCAAAATGATGGATGTCTGGAAACTTAATGGAGTAATTAATTCCAGTATTTGGTTTGTGACTAATTGTTTGAATAATATATCACAAGTTGTTTTTTTTATTGTAGATTACTTAATTAGCTTACTGTGTGGTTTGCTGAAAATAATTTCTAAGTAAATTCATTTCCGTAGAGTCTTAGATGGCAGCGGCTCCACTACATCGTATGTTCAACGTGTATAGTTCCTTGCACGTATTTATAAAACTGTAAAATTCAAAACTCCTAGGTCCTTGTCCATATCCATACCTCATTTTATATTTCCCTGCAACTGTTTAGTGTATTTTAGTCAAGGGCAATTCAATTCTAGAAACATGCTCAAATCATCTCAATTGTACAGGTATTGGAACTTGATGTTATTTTCCAATATAACTCCATTATTTGGAGCACAATTGAAATCTGATGGAATAATAGGCTTTAACGTCTCTGAAGCTGCACTGGTACTGGCTCAGAGTTTCTTATGCACATGAGTTGAAGAGTATTTATATATGATGGAAGTCATAGCATGAAAGTCCTGAGACTTAAGTGGCATCCTTCCATTTTATTGCAATTTTATTTGCTTTATTTGTGCGTTTCCGAATTATTTTATTTGTTTAAGAAAATATAAACTTTTCGCGCAAAATAAAATGTCCTGAACCATTCATAAACGATATGAAAAAAGTGAAGAATTTTGTATTTGTCTTGTATAAGGCATACCATGAACGAAATATATATCAAATAAATTAAACAAAAATCTTACCGATGCAGTTCTCGTTCAATCAATTTTTTTTTCGATCAAGGTGGTATACTAAGCTAATGTTTTTATAAGTAAGACAAAGGAAGAAGTATATCCAACTCACAAACCACACCAAAGAATAAAGCTGATATGAAAGAAAATAAGTTCGTTTCAGACGTTCACTTAGCAATATTCACTTCTATATCAGTAGAAATTCAAGAGAACATGATAGAAATGGATTTCATTACTTGCATTTGTTTAGAAAATGATGAATAGTGTAAACTCCGTTGAGCATATAATGATAGGTATGGTTTGGTTTAACTAACATATAATCTTATTGACTTGGTTGTGATAACGAACATTAGAATGTTAGAGATATGTTTTCTAATTAGACAATCAGAAGCTATGATCTATATATCAACGTGAAAATTTTACCTGTTTCCCAACCTAGACATAATCGAAAATCTTTAATTGCAAACTTTGTTGGGAATGCTGTCTGAAAAGATACATAAAACTGAATAAACATCTGTATTTAAATCGATATACTCACCCAAATCTTTTCGAATGCTTTAAATTAAGTTATGTCATGTAGAATAAACGTACATACATATGTAACTACCTAAATATAAATGTCCAAGATATCATCAAATTGAATGCTATATGAAAAAGGGAACAAACACAAACATTTACGAGATAAGAACAAACTCAATACAAACCAGAGACCTTCAATTCATATAATCATGGAATTTTCGTCCTTCCAACAAAGTTTCCCTAAATGTTTCCCCAGAGAAATTTCGTACTCTGGTGAAATTGTAAGGATTCTGATGACAGAAAGGAAAATATCGGTACTGAATATTTTTGTTATAGAAACAAAAGCTCTTATCATTGTACCTTTACCTACCTGTGCATACCGAAATACCTACCTATCGTAGATAATAAGAAAGAATTGGAAAAAACTGATCAGAGATACTTTTATTAAGATTTCCAGATAACTGAATGGTAAAAATTGGAGTTAAAAAAAGACTGACGGATGTTGAGTTTCGTTGTGAGATTTTTTTTTATATTAAGGCTATCGAATACATACTTCGATAAATTACGTTTGTGTGCAATAACTCTATACATTTATTAATTTGAAAATATTGATGGTATATGTATGTAATACCTGTGATACACATACAGTAAATTTAACTATGGTTAAGCTTCAGCAAATTGGCCTGCTTTTACTCCGAATGTGTCACCAAATACCCTGAGTATTCTGACAAATACGCCGAAATTGTTGTTACTCAGCAATTTTTGAGGATATAGAATACACCGAAATTATTCTCTTGTTTTATTAAATGCACTTGGAAACTCGACGAAGTAGGTGCCAGATTTAACCCATTTACCGCGGTACAGAGAATACAAGTAATTCTCATTACGAACCACGTTTCACCATTAGTAGACGAAATGTCGTCTAATGTATAGGAAAGCACTGTACAGAGAACACAATACTCTACCTCCTTTTTCTATAGAAATTTATATACATTAGTGGACGAAACAGGTCACATCACATGCGTCAAAATTTAATGAGAATACCTTGTATTCTCTTTACCATGCCCATTTACGAGATTGACCTTACTTTTTTCATAAAAGTACAGTGTACCTATAACAAAATTTTAGTTCACTATTATTATTAGGACAGAAGGACTTATAAAGGTAGTATACCTTATAAGATTTCATTCAGGTTGTAAAAATAAATGCCTAGCGTGGATTTAAACCATTGCAAAATATCAATAATCTTCAGCTATCATCTGCAATGATTACACCTAAACGTACAAGCATGAAAATTGATTCAACTCTGCGCATAGCTAGGCAATTTTTGAAAACTGCATTAGAGATGTAAATTAATTTTAATACGTAATTATATATTTAGTAATTGTTGAGGTGATTTAATCAGTTTTAGTTTTGCAAGATTAAAGCGGATAAAAACAAAATAAGAAAGCAGACAAGTATCTAGGTACTTACCATGCCATTACTGAAATTATTTAAAACTTTCATTTTTATGCAAGACCCTTGAAAAACGTTAACAAAAGACATCACATGAAGGAAACGGAACCTAAAAGAACTGCCCAACTACTCAACTGTTTTGGTAGAACATAAAGCAAAGTTATTCATCAGTAGAATATCCTTTAAAGAGAATCTCCTCATGCCATATTACCCCTTTCTTTCATTTCAAAATAACTGAATCACAGTCATAAAGAAATTCTTGCATTCGTATGCAAATTATATACTCATACCTAATAGTCTAAAAAATGTAATGCTACATACTAAAATTTAGAAGAGTTGATCTCTGATTCAAATAAATCTTTAGTTCGGTAAATCTCTCAAAGTATTCATACTACAAACAGGATAAACAATAAAATTGCAATAAAAAAAGAAGAAAAAACAAGCACTTCACTTTTACGGCGCTAATCCTTTTTTCCAATACGCAATAAAACTGGGTTTCATTTTGTTACCCATTTAGGATTACGATGAAACGCCTTATTGATTGATAAAAGGCATTCCTCCATATATTTATTACTATTGTCGCGTGAGTCGTCGTCATCGTTCTTCGTCTTGAATCCATCCATCCAGCATTCCCATTCTCAAAAAATTCTTCGCTCTATAAAGTGTTGCTTATCCAGAAAAGATATCTTTGCTTTTACAGCAATAACATTCACTTTTCTTTATAGGCTTTTGACGCTTTTGTGGTTATGATTACTGATTATAATAACTTGGCTTTTTTTTTTATATGCCTTCTTGAATACTACAACACGTTGGTGGAAATGTGATTGATAAGGATAAGACGAATTTATTGAGATATTGATGTGATCATAAAGAGATGTTTGAGATTTTATTGATCCAGATATTCTCAATAAAACTGCGTTGGAGTTAGAGGGAGATATTGTTTTGATACTTTTATGAATCATATATAAATATTTTACTTGTTTCATGAATAATGGAAATATTCAATGCTTTTATAATATTATTAGTTTTGAATTTTGTTAGAAGCTTAAGATTATAAAGAAAGAGTATGTTCTGCCCGTAATCAGAGCGAACACGCAAACAATGAGGAAGTGTGATGGAAATTATAACCCTGGTTAAAGTCAATAATTTCGTGGCTTTGTTTTCCGGTTCACCAAATTAACTACACCGTAACTCGCACTCAAATTATTTTTTTGTCGGTTCCCAATATGCAAAATGTATAAAAATGTTATCGAAAAATTTTCAAGTAAATTTCTAGGGAAAAAAATTTACGCTTCGAAAAAAACTTTGTTGGCCTACAAGTTAATCAAGTGAGGCGTTGTTGGTTTTCGGGCTGCATGACCAGCCCTTATAACTTATAATTTATTTATAATAATATTATGAAACTTGTAAAGTCTGAGTTCCACTATTCCGCTCTCACTAATTGGTTTAAAGACATTAGTGTGTTCCTACTTGAGAAGATTCTGTTTACTTGGTGATCGCGTATTATTTTTTGGACGTTTATTTTTCTTATATCATAATTTTATATCTTACAAGTTTCGATAACAGTAATAAGGTGCTTTCAGAACTTTTGTTTTATTCAACAGTTTTACTTTTCTATCCATTTCAAAGCTTTCCAGGAGGATCTGTATCAGATATTTGGTTTTGTAAGCTAAAGCTAATTTACATAGTATTATTTTTGATGTTTAGTTATTTTAACCGATAACAAAATAGGAAACTAGACTCATCTCTAAAAACAAAAAACTAAATAATTTATTCTTCATGAGGGAATTCGGATTTTCTGTGAATTAAAAAAAAAAAAAACTTATTAATCCACATGTAAAACTAATAGAATTTCATGATAATACCATGGACCATTTTCTGAGAAAATAAGTCTATGATTATCTCCAACTTTCTTTTAATTGATTTATGACTTTTGTTAAACACTCATGAAAAACGAAGTTTGTTTTTGTTTTTCAATTACCTTCCACTTTGTTCAAAAATTAATTGAAAAAGTTTATTTTTCCACACACAAAATGAGCGAAATACTTTTTTATTGGTAGAAATTATTGTGGTTTCAATTTAATGAAACTATAGCCATCATCATACCTTACACTTAATTAAACACTGTTCACTGTTGTGTTCAAATACTGATAGTTGGTAAAACTAAAATCACATTCAAAACTGTGAAAATATAAAAACACACATACCCAAAATTAATTTAAACTTTTGTGGTTTTTATAAAAAAAAAATAGAAAACAATAATTATTATTGTATTGTGTGCAACATACATATAATACCTACATACATACATAATTGAAAAATGCAGAGAACTGTAATATGCTACAGTTTTTGATAATTGCAAATGTGAGCTTTGAAGCTAATAAAAAATACCGAGGAAAAAATTCAACACACAACTTTTGAAGTGCTGTGAGAAAGTGTTTTGTTTTTTTTCGTAATTTACCCATGAAATTTGCATGGAAATTGAAAATTACATAAGCATTTTACCTCTATTTAAATGGAGTTAAATTTTGGCGTGTATCATAATTTATGAAAGTTTGTATTGAAATGAGTAATGAGGTTCTTCCATTGGTCAGAAACTTGCAATCTTGGTTTTATAGCATGTATGTTAGTAGTGTTTTACTGCAACTTGGCTCGGCTTGATGGAAAGTGAAATCTACTTGATTTTCTTTATATGCCTTTTGCTGTATACATGTAAGTCAATTTTCCAGACACAGACTGAAATTATTAAATACAAAAATTATGAAAGAAACATATCTACTTAAAACGACAACTTCAATTTGGGTTTTATGATATGACAGACACTTTAAGTTGTTTCTTGAAGTTTTTTTTCTTTCCTTTTCTTATTCTTAAATCTAAATTAACTCATACATATAAGCTGGAATGCATGATTTCTCTACAGAAAAGTGATTAAACTTTTTTCAACAATATAAAATAAAACTTCTGTTTAAATAGAGATATCCCTTTGAACTATATTGCAGACATACAAATACGAAAACATTTTCCGTTGAAGTTTTATCTCTATTTAGAGCTATCAAATTTTAGGAACGTTTAAAAATTCCAACTTTAGACGAAACTTTTTAAGTGCACTTTTATCTGTTTCTCTCTCTTTCACATAAGCAAACTCTAGAACATGCGAGAATGACATTATATCTTTGTCGATAACGAGTTTACTAGTGAAGTTAATAAACTTTCATTGTATGTTTTGTAGAAATGAGCTAAATGTAAAGAATTCTACCATTGTTGGTCATAAAGAATATATGTGGTCACAGAATAATTGTCACTTTTGTATACGTATGTATGCACTACGAATATTGCTTCTATAAAGATTTTCAATGTTTTTTTTTTTCAAAACTTGTACAGAGAATTTTTATTTTTGTTATTTGTGTTAAAAATTAGTTTAGTCGAAAATTTTACATAGGACACAGTGGGTATGGTAAAATTATTGGAAGGGTAAAACAGTAGATCTATGAAATTTGTTTTCAAATCAATTTTTTTAAATTTAAAAAAATCTTCATATTAACCAAAAAGTACCTAATCTATTATTATTATAATCACAAAAATTTGTCTTTTATCAATAATAAAAGAGTAGACCTACGCGCCATTACATCCTATTCTTGGGTCAAATAGCCGCTTTGATTTGAAAAACAAATACAACTATTTCATTCTTTGGGAAAATTGTAACAGGGGATGATGGATACATTATACTAAAAATTCAATTATTTGTGTTCTATAATAATTCTCGCCGAATCGAACCCAACAATTCAAATTGAAATCCCTTCGGACCCATTTGGAATAATTTTTTGATGTATTTTTTCGTTAATATTAGGTATATTTATACCCCTGCTCACTTTCTCATACTTTCTCATTATATACAAACATTTATTTTTGAATAAAAAAAGGAACCGCCATAATAAGGGCATTAAAAAACTATTTTTAATACTCAATTACCATCCATAGTTGATTCCAAATTACCTAGACTTGAAAGCTTGAGCTAGATAAATTTAAAATCTTCTGTAGCAAAATTTTGAAGGAATATAACAGCCGTCTTCCGAAATTCAGGATAATGATCTATCTCAGAAATCAACGAACAACAACTAATTTCGGTCGAAAATAAAACTTCAAATCTTGACTGCTGTCAATTACTTCTACGCTGTTCATCTGGTATATATTCGAAGAAGCAATTAATTCAGAATAGCAGTTGCTAAAAGACAGACACACATAATGAAATGGAATCAGAGCGCCCCTCACTATTAGGTGACAAGAATTATTTTTGAATTCGTCTCTAAGAAGAGGTTTACCATGTGGTCACTGGTGAACCATTATTTTTAATGGCCGGCCGCTTAACTATGTATTATGTACATATATAGTAAAGAAATATAGACGTTATCAAGTATCTTCATCTTTTTGATATCACTTCTATCTTTACAAAGAATGGCGCCAATCTAAGTTTGTCGGACTTGAGCATTTCTGCAGTCATCTAAAAATCTATCTTGCACTATATATGCCAACTTTCGCCATATCGGTATCACGGCAGCGGTATCACCACACGCCAAGGACAGCCTTCATCTCGTTTAGCAATCCAGCCCATAATCTAGTTATGCTTTTTTCTGTAAGCTGATGGCATTTCACAAAAGAACTAATTATTTATAGTGAAGAATAGTAGTGGTTTTCCGTGTCTCCACGTAAACCATTAATAATACTTAATAAATCCAAACTCGCTCATCTACATAGTTATCTGGATAATGAAATCGCCGATTGACGTGACATCATGAGATTAATCTAACGTAATGTTTTTGTGGACATAACTTATCGAATATATGCATCAAGTTAAATTGACGTGGCATATGTAGGTATTCCATAAATATTCATTTCACTGTGATTTTCTTTTACAAGCTGAGAAAAAAAGTGTATATCCAAGATGAACAGAGATTGATAGCAAAATCGATCCATAGAATAGCATAATTGCATCATCATTACAAACATCATTTGACTTTACTCGTTTATAAATAAATCAATATGCAACTAAGGGGGCATTCAGAGTTCGACTAAGCAATTTATTATACACAGTTAAAGTGGGAAATTTCATTTGTGGTCATCAATTTTGTACAATTTTTCCTTGGTGGTTATATATCACTTCAGAAATTGTAGGTCGGTCTATAAAAATGGCAAAAAAAAACACATAGTCCTTTATTGATAGGCAATAAACGAATCGAAATCATATAAAGCTGTTTGGTAGGTTAACAAGAAAAATTACATTTAAAAATATTTGTAAATAAATTAACCAAAAAAATTATATGCAGAAATTTTGCTGTTGTTTTTATAATTTATAAATGTAAAAAAATCTAGCTTTGTTTTTTAAGTGCAGTCATGCACATGGAATATCCCTAGTAAATAAAAAAAAACAGATTTTAAGAAAGCCTCCGTGCATTTTATTTGTTTAAATTTTGTTTATATGAACATTCCGCCATATATATTCTTCGTTCTCCATGATCTCTTAGAAATTAACTTGAACATTTTATTTCCAATTTTTCGTGGCTAGTTGGGCAACATTTCGAAATATGTACTATAGAAAATCATTATTTTGTTTTTAGGAAATTTCTCGGCAATTTTTCTTTTGAATTTATATGCACTTGGTATGCGAGAAAAATTTATCTGTTCCTATTTTGATTGATTAGTTTGCATTTTCGAATTTTGTCTGGAAGCGGGGTCAATAGAGTGGGAGGTGATAGTACTCTTAGGCAAAAAAAAAATTGTAAGGCTTGTGGCGGGGGGGGGGGGGGGGGCATAACAATTAGGAGTTACAGGATGATTAAGAAAAAAAGCTATATCATAAAAAGTACAGTGTATATGTCACAGTTAAGGACTCATTGTATGCAGAACTTCATGGCCTTTCCTACGACTGCTCAACCAGCATCGTACGCTTCTCCTCTCAGTAGTTCTTGGGGTCTAAAAGAAATTTTTCGGATTTTCTTACATTTTTTGTACTTTGACGTATTTTTTTTTTGCAAAAATGTTATTAACATAACTTTTTTTTTATAAAAAGTATAAACTCTAGACTCTCCTCTTTAATTTGATCTATTACACCCTATGTGCTAACTGTAACCTTTTAGGAATTATTAGCTCATAGCCTATTCAGGTCATACCGACATTAGACGATATTTTTTTTAAAATGACGTGTTTGCAGTCACCAAGGGAACAAATTATCTTTAGGAATAGGTTTCAGAAGAGCTTTGAAAATAGGTTAAGGGCTAATAACACTTTAACGGTTACAGATAGCACAAATTAAAGTGGAGGGTGTCCAAACTTTACAGTTTTTATAAAAAAAAGTTATGTTAATGACCTTTTTGCGAAAACAATAGAGGTCAAATTAAGAGAGAAGGTAAGAAAATGAAATTTTTAGTTTAGACCACCGTAACTCTTTAGATGAGAGGGATACGGGGATGGTTCAGCAGTCGTTGGAAGGCCCATGAAGTTCTGCATGCAACGAGCTCTGTAGTCGTTTGTCGTAGAATAAATCGTTGAGGAATTATTTTGAAAAAACCAAGTTTTTGTACGTTTAATGTAAGCACCCCTCCAAGGGAGATAGCTGGGATTTTGATCATCGGAACTAAGTAGCATATATAAAAATCACAACTACCCCACCTTTTGTAGGGCAAAGGCCTTATAGGGACCAATATTGCTTGGACTATTATGAGAATATGAAATTTGCTACTTAAATTTCGGCAGTTAAACTATTCCTACAAAGATGCGCCGTGTTGCATTGAGAAATTTTGATTCTTTTTTATATTTTGATAGACAAAACTAAAAGATTGGATTGGCTGTTATCCACAACAACAACAACAAAATATTTCGAGTCAAATTTTCATTAGCCATAACTGTCTGCTTACCTATAATCTGTATATGATAAGAATAATATTGTTATGAGCGCGGCCTTAGTTCGTTATTTAAAACACAATATTTCGGATATAATTCAAAAGTTCTTTCTTTATTTAACTTTACTGTTTACTCTCACAAATAATTATCAACTCTTTATAGTTATTGCTAGTACTGTACTCTTAATTATCGCAACAGCTTACTTCGTTCACCTCACTGTCTGAAATAAGACTCGCCTCCTGGATGTAAGAAGCGCCGTATTTATACTCTACGAATTATCCTAGAACCTTCCTGAATATTCCATTCTCCGAACCCAAAGTTTGCTGAGATGTCACTAACATAAAGTTGTTTCCATTTTCAACAGATGTCGGTTGTGTCCTTTGTAGCGCGTAACACTGACCCTTCTTAAAATTGTTCATCTCGAACAACAGGTGGTCCACACTGTCTTGATGCTCGCAGTATTTACACAAACGATCCAGGTGAACGATTTTCTGTTTACCTCTGTTTGCCGCTGAGTCCTGTATACTATGTCATTAATTCTAGTTGCCACTGAATACGGTCCTTCCCACTGTTGTTGTAATTTTGGAGAACGTTCCTTACCACGTTTCGGGTTGTACAGCCAAACAAGGTAACCTTCATTAAATCCTGCTGATTTAGCTCGTAAGTCATAGCGAGTCTTCATCTGATCGGTATTTACTGAGCTAATTGTTGTCTAAGCTCCGATACATAGTCGTCTGGTAACTTTCGTTCGCCTCTGGGTGTACCAAACTTGAGGTCGCTTGGTAAACGAATCTCCCTTCCGAATACAACCTTAGCTGGAGTTTGTCCGGTCGTGTTGTGAGCAGCTGATCGATAAGCCTTTAGGAACACGGGAATATGTCGATCCCAATCGCGTTGATGATAGTCGACTATTTTCTTTAGATGATCGACCAATGTTCTGTTGAAGCGCTCTAACATTCCATCAGATTGTGGTTACAGAGGAGTTGTTCTGGTTTTTCTTGTTCCCAGCATTTTACACATCACCTGGAAGGTCCGTGATTCGAAGTTCCGTCCTTGGTGAAGTTCCTGAGGTACACCAAATCTACTGACCCAATTCATTATTACTTGTTCCGCTACTGTGGTAGACTCTTGATTAGGGATTGCATAAGCGTCAGGCCATTTACTGAAATAGTCAATAGCAATTAGTATATAACGGTTACCGTTATCTGTTTCTGGAAAGGGTTCAGCGATGTCTACGGCTATCCTTTCAAATGGGGCTCCTACATTATACTTATGCATTTCTCCTCTGCTTCTGTATGGTGGTCCTTTGCAAGAAGCACAGATAGTGCATTTGTGGCACCACTCCTCAACATCCACTCACATATGTAACCAATTAAACCTTTGATGTATGTTGGAAATTGTTTTACTCACCCCCAAATGTCCTCCAGATGATCCACTGTGCATTTCTTCTAGAACATCTTTGACCTGGGATGCTGGAACCTCTACTTGCATTCGGAATGACTCGCCGTTAGTTGATTCCCACTTGCGCTTTAATATACCACATTCAACGTGAAGAGAATTCGATATAGCCCAGTAGCTCTTCAGTTTCTCTTTCCAGTCCGAAATATCCTCCCATTGTGGTCTTTCTATGTCTTCTTTCCAAACGAGACTGGGTGATATGTCTGGGTCTTCTCGTTATGCTGTTCGCAAGCTCTCGTTGTTCCAGCCTGTCGATGGATCCACCGTTATCAGCTGTATAGTTCTTTTTCTTCCACCTGAACGCAAGGTTTGCATTCAACTTTGCATAGACGTCGTGAAAGGGCGTCTGCATTTCCATGGATACGTTCTCTTCGGTGTTGGATTTCATAGTCATAAGCTGGGAGTCGCTCTATCCATCTCACCACTTAAGCACTGCATGGTCAGTGCGGAGGATAAATTTCTGCCCGTAGAGATATTTATGGAAATACTTGGTTAAATTTACAATCTGATTTTGAAAGTGCTTTGCTAAAACAAGCTACTGGCACTTGTTGACCATCCTCCTCCTGTCAAAGCGCTGCACCAATACCTACGTTGCTGGCATCCTTGTCCAATATAAAAGGTTTTCCCAGCTTTGGATAGTGAAGCACTGGAGTTCCACAGATGTTTTGCTTCAAATTAGCAAAACTCTCGTTACATTTATCTGACCATATGAACGGTTTTTCTTTTTCTGCAAGTTGATGTAGGCTCCTTGCTATATCTGCAAAACCTTTTACGAGTCGCCTGTAGTAGGTAGCTAGTCCAAGAAAACTCCTTAGTTGATGTTTGTCCTTTGGAACTGGCCAATTTTTTATAGCTGCTATCTTCTCTGGATCAGTTCTTACTCCTTGTGTTGAAACTATGTGCCCCAAATATTTTACTTCATTTTTGAATAGAGCGCATTTATTCGTACTGAGCTTCAGTTTCGCATCTCTCCGTCTTTGAAGTAGGTCCCGTAAGTTGCTTTTATGTTCCTCGAAAGTCCTTCCGATTACTATTATGTCGTCTAGGTAGACAAGACATGTTTTCCAGGTTAATACTCCTGAGTCGTTCGAATGTGGCTGGAACATTACATAATCCAAATGGCAACTGAGAAAGCAGTTTTGCCTCGGTGCTCGGGATGTATTTCCACTTTACAATAACCGCTCTTCAAATTCAATGTGGAAAACCATTGCGCTCCGGAAAGGATGTGCAATGTGTCATCAATCCTTGTTAACGGATAGCTATCCTTTCTGGTTACGTTATTTAGTTGGCGGTAGTCCACACAGAATCGGGTGCTGCCATCCTTTTTCCTGACCAAAACAACTGGCGATGTCCAAGGGCTGTTAAATTCCTCAATTATGCCTTGTTCCTTCATGAAGTTTATTATATCGGCAACTTCTGGTTGTTTGGCTAATGGTAGTCTTCGTGGTGTCTGCTGAATGGGCCTAGAATCTCCTGTATCGATCCGATGCTGGACAAGATTTATTTTGCCGAAATCATCAACATTCATTGCAAATAATTCCGAAAATTCATCGATCATCGCTGTGGCATCGTTATATTGCAGTTTATTTAAGGCACTAGATGAAAGAAGTTTCTGAACCTGTTGAGTAGTAGCTGGTATAGGTATTGCCTCCTTAATATTACTATCCAACTTAACAATCTATAAACGGGCTCACAATTTCCAATTATAACACCTTCTTTTAGTTGTACCTCATTTTCGGATGTGTTGAGCACTCTGACGGGAATTAATATTGCGCCTTCTGCCTTCACTTAAGTCTTACCAACGAAGATGTTCGATGTCACTTTGGTAGGGTTAGGCTCCACCAGATAGAATCGGCAGGTCCCGATGTCATCAGTACGCTTTGCCGATTCTAGTTACTCGGAGGCTGCAGAGAGAGTAATATTTTCACAGACCATCGTCCTTATTTTCGAAGGATAATCTGCTTCTACTCCTAGTCTCATAGGAATTTCTATGTTGCCATGTTTGAGGGTCCGTTCTCTGACATCCAGATTTATTTTATAGGTGGTCATGAAATCTACTCCAAGAATGCATTCATCCATGATGTGCAACACATGGAAAGTGTGAGGAAATAAGTAGGTCGCCCAGTTGAACATCCAAAGTTATTTCTCCAAAAACTTGTGCTGCTGCTCCAGTTGCTATTCTTAGTAAATATTTGTTTGGTGTTGCAAAGCCACTTGTTTTTGACGAGATCTGCTCTAATGATTTATCTCGAAGCCCCAGTGTCGATAGTGATTGCGCAGCCATTTTTCCTTACACTTCCATATATAACGAGACTGCGATTATGTCTCTGCAACTGTGCTATTTAGGCTGTCGACTCCACCAAGCAACTTCTGCCCCCCCCCCCCCCGCCCCCCACCCCTCTGCTTTCCCATTGCAGAACCGGGAAGCTGACGCGGCTAGTTGCTGTTTGATTTCTAGTCTCTCCCCGAATAGCATGCTCCCTGGGTCGACATCTTTGGCATTCTTTTCTGTCCTCCTCTTCTTGTGATTCCATTCGTCGGCCTTTCCTGAAATCCCTTTGGAGGTGCCCTGGTCTATTACAATTCTAGCATCGAAGAATACCACGTGATGGGTGATGACTGCGTTCTGTTGCAAGTACATTCCTCCACAGAAATTTCTCTCACACGTATTGCACTTCGAGAAGCTTGTCTGGCAGAATCATACGCTAATGCATAGATTAGCGCTTCTGCTGTTGACTTCTTTCCTGCGCTTGTTGTAAATGTATTCCCTACATTTTAGGCAATATCCCCTACATTTTAGGCAATATTCCCTACATTTATAGGGATTTTTCCATAAACTTTGTGGCAGCAATTTGTGCCTTTTTACATTGTATGTATCATACAACGAACATTTCCAGTAGTTAGTGCGTACCTACAGCAAAATGTGTTCCATTTTTCCACTAAACACAGCTCCATAATTACTTTTACTAAAAGATGATAGACTATAAAGCAATTAAAAAAATGCTATGCTTTACAGAAAATACTTAAAAATCGCTAGATAGAAGTTAAAAAAACTAGATGAAATTTCTTAAGGCAACACTTAAATGCTGAAAGATTAAAAAAAAAGTCGTAACATTTTTTTTGTTGAAGAAAAAGTTTTACGCCTCTGGATTAATATAAGTCTCAAGTGAAAAGAAAACATGATGTCAAGAATCTCTCATTGCCGTTTTCATGCAAAAAGTTTTCATAATAAGTGCCATGTCTCGAGAGAATTTATTTTGGTATTAACATATGTATACTAGAATGAAGAATAAGGTTGTAGGTACCACCAATAGGACCTGATTGTATATGATTTAAGTCTCCTTGAAATTGGGCAGCTCGAAAGTTCAACATTATGGACATAAGTAAGTAGGTCCACATAACATCGCTCCTTCATAATAATTCTCTAGAACATCTTCTATTTCTTTTTTGTTGTTTTATCTCAAATTTCTATAAGCTCATTTACATCAATCTTGGGAGTAATTTACGAAAGCCTACAACTTTAAAAATGAAGAAAAACAATGGTTCTTTCTTCTTTGTTTTCTTTCTTTATTTTATAACCTTTTAAAGACACGTGGGAATATTGTCTGAAAGGAAATTTATGGAAGTACAAAGATAAAACAAACAAAAAAATTCAAGCTAATGTAGGTACCATTTAAGATTTGAGAAAAAAAAAAAAAACATTGAAGCAATTGCATGAACGATAAAACTGATTCTAATCTGGGTTGACCTTTCAAATGGTCCTTTCTATCGTAAAAAAGAGAATACAGTGGTATGTCGACAACATAAATAATCTTACTCTCGTAACTATATACTTATGTTTATATATATTTAACGAAAAATATCTCTAAGAAATTTTTATTTGCATTTTTATTCATACAAAATTTAAATGCATATCATCACGAGATTGTAACCTCAATTCATTTGGTTCTATTATTGGGTTTCAGGTAAAAGTTCTCTTTTGTATTATACATATTTACGGAAAATCGCATGATTTAGTTTAAATCGTTTTAGAAAACTTTAAAAATTTATGACTATATATTACTTCTTACTTCAGGCGCATTCACTTTGTGTACATGTTTCAGTATGGAATCTCCTCAATTTGAAGTTAAATATCGATAGAGATATTCGAAATGAAACATAAATGTAAATTTCATAAATTGATAACAATAAAACTCTTAAGGATGTTTGTAATGAAGTACGATTTGCAGACGTATATTTGATTTTATGCACTATATAGAATTATGAGCATATTGCTTAGTAAAATAAAATGTTTTATTGCTTTTTTAAAATGGATTTTTGCATGGAATATCGACAATTTTAAATTACTGCTATTAAATGAAATTGTTGTTATTAATGTTGTTATTACCTTCTTGATAAGTTTTTGTGTTCTGAAAGTTCTTATGCAATGCTTTCCTTTAAAACTTCGTTGCTAAAACATTTAAGCCAACCAACCAATCCTACAATTGTGCTATAGCTATGTAAATGTAATTTAAGGACTCTGTTCTCATATGTACATTTTCACGTGAAAGTATAATTTAAGTGTATCTCTTGGATGAAAAATAAAATTAAGAATCTAAATCTAAATCTAATCCAGAAACAACTTTTTCGCGCGGGAGAGATGTGCATCTTACTTCAATTGTTTTCGCATTATTTCCGGCTTTCATACTTTCTAAATTAAATTGTTTTCGTACTTTATGTTTCCAAATTTTGTTCTTTCTGAATATTATATAAATCTATGTAGATCCAACTACAATATAAATCCAATTCTTGAATTGTTTTTGTCACTACTTTTAACCCAGATTTCCTTCGCTCTTAATTATCTCAAGCTTTGATTGTTGTCTTCGTTTTCATATGACTAACATTTAATTATTTAGCTGATCTCTAAACCAGTATAACAGTTAAATTCTTTCATTATCATGATAACTAATTCAATAAATCTGATTTGGGCTTATTATGATCCAGTTATGTAGACTTGATTAACATATAGCAAAAAAAACCGTACTGTTATACTGGCTAGAAGCTCATTCTACTTACATACATGGTTGACTGTTATATTACAACAAAGTGAAAATGATGCCATGAGGCGACGTCCACAACATGGTGAGCACGAACGAAAAAGTAGTAGGAGCTTGCGCAAATGACCATACAGAGAATGTTGTGAAAAAAATCCCACACGGAAAAGAATTAGTATACAAGCAAACTGCTAGCAGTACATACAAAAATTGGGGCACTGGCTCAAACATTTGGAGCAGATTCAAAAGTGAAAAAATATCTTTCCAAGCAAAAGACTTTTTTAAACGAACATTGGGAAACAGAAACGAAAAAACATTTTACCGAAAAATTTCAATTTTATATCTTCATGACTCTTCTCATGAATATGGTTTGGCATATTTTAGTGTATACCTATTTCTCAAAAATAGTAAGAGATCTCTGCATTTATCTTTTTATAAAGTGTTCCATAGATAATTGACAACTGCTGTGTGACAATAAAAAAGGTATACTTATACCCTAGACACACAGCACTCTTAATGAAGAAATAACTAACGACTCATTAGTCTATAATGATTAATTATAAACTGCGGACACACAGCCATATCTTTAATTAAGTTGTTCTGTCAAACTGGTTTTGATAAACTTATCACATTAAAGAAGCAATATGCATGGAATTAACGCGATAAACTTTGTTTTTATTAATTTTAATTTTTATTTATTTTTTTTTTTATTTCATTTAACGATTGAGAAATGAAAAGAAAAAAATTTTTAAAAAATATTTTGACATAATTACTTTGTGCTTTGCATTTCTTCTTATTATTTTTCTAATCAGCAGATGCACAACGGAGCTCCATACTTAAATTATATGCTAAATCTAGCACATTTTTCCTCATTATAGCTATAATGAAGGAAGAAAACACTTCATTAGTGTACTTCATTATCATCTGATTTTCAAGCCATAATGACGTAACTGTGTGATACACGGCATTTTAATGAATAGTTAGTATTAATGATTCATTAGATTGTGTTGTGTGTCTAGGGTATTATATTGTAAGAAGTGTTTTGGAATGACTTGGCAGTGCGAAAAGTTATAAATGATTTTTATGAGCCTTTGCTTATAGGGATCAGCCTATAACTTGTGAATTGCATCACCTATGCTAATAATTTAAAAAGCAAAAGGAAATTGTTTTTTGACAAGGAAATTCTAAAAAAATGTTTTATAAAATGTATCACTTTCGAAAGAAGAATGTTGAAATTTCTGGAAGTTATTTATTAATCTGGAAAAAAGGATTTTCCATGCTCTTTAATAATATATATAGAGAGAAGAGATTTAGTGGATGGATAAAAATAATAATTAGTTTTAACCCTTGATTAAATGCAATATAATCCCTGAAATCCACAACTCTATAAATCATGCGAGCATTCACGATACAGCTATTAATTTTTCTCAACATATGCAAGATTAACTTGACTTCTTTCTTTGTTGGGTTATGAAGCACCCAGCATATCATATGCATACTACGTTTTATCTGTTATTCTATACTATAAAACAACGCCATAAATAATATTTTTTTTTTTTAAATCATATAAACCTTGAACTGTCCTTAAGAGTTTATATTAATACTTAAGTGGTCGTAAATTCCTAAAATTGTTTGTACTCTTGAAGGGAGCTTTTTTGTTCTTTTTTTGTTTTACATCATAATGTTCTGAAGAGGTTCCGAGCTTGGACCATAAACACCGAGCAAATAAAATAAAAAATCATATACTATTTTACAACCAAACTATCGGTGTTTTCCTGAAAATAAAATCCGTCATCATCATCTTATCTCTTAAGCTACTATTTCAACAGATAAATATCTTTTATAAATTTAAAGTCTAAATTTCTCTGCATTTCTTCAATGTAATAAACAAAAAATGTTTTATGACTTTTCGCAGCTCTAGTGATGTTGTCGACCTGTCAGAATACGAGTTGTACTAAATAGCGTTTTATCTGAACCGCACTCTATAAATGCCAATGTTCCCAAGGGCTCTATTATCTCTCCATATCTCTTCATAATTTTCATTAATGATCTGTTTTCTCTTACTTTCAATTCCATCCACAGTTTCACCGATGACAGTAATCTTCATTTCGCTTACTCCTTTGACACTGTAGCGAACTCCAAAGAGAATTCCACATCTACATCTGTCAAACGAGGTTGCATGATTATATCATTGAGTAACGATCTTGCTAATATCCTCGCTTGGGGCAAGGTGAACCGCGTCGATTTCAATGCATATAAGTCCCATAGTTGTCTCATTTCATTAAAATAAGATCATGGAGCACTGAATTACGATAAACCGTCTTTATGAATTCTTGGTATTAATATTTCCAGTAAGTTAAACTGGACAGATTACATCTTCTCTGTTACCAAAAAAGTATCAAAATATCTTGAATTTCTGAAAAGGTGTAAGAAATATTTCAGTCCGTCAAATCTAGCACTCCTCTACAAGTTCTATGTATATCAGACCTAGAATGGAATACAATTCACACATCTGGGCCGGGGCTGGTCGCATAGCCTTAGCTTCATTGGATATTGTCCAAAAGAGAGCCTTTAGGGCTTGTTCACGAGCGCGATTTATCGCATGCGACAGAGCTCTGATTGGCTGCAGCAATGTGGTTGTAGCTGAACATGCTTACCCTTTCTACGTTTCGTGCGATACTAAAATTTATCGCAACAATGCTCTTAGTTTGGTGCGATTTTCACCTTAAACTCAACATTTATGTTTGTTTACATTTGTAATCGGATGCTAAAGCTCCGCAGTGATGTCGAAATTTATTATAATATATAAATATATAAAATATATAAATATATAAATATAAAAACATAAATTTATGTAAATTTCACACTAATATCTGCTTGCTACTAAAAAACTAAACAAATTAAGTTGTAGCCTCTGTCAACCTTGTGAACGTATCGCGCGATAAACACCAGTCGCAAATAGAGATAGATCTATGTAAAGAACAGGACGTCACCAAAATATCGCACGTATCGTATCGCGCTCGTGAACAGGGGCGATTTGGCAATAACTTGTCATATCGACTCGCTCGAGCACCGCCGCAATGGTGAATGCCTTTCGCTACTTTATCGATACATGCATGGTCAATGTTCCGTTGAAATATCTAGTCTGATCCCTTGTAGAATGATTCCTGCACGTAGTACTCGCGCTGCAAATCGCGCACATCCTACAGTAAAATTCCGTGATAGTTTTTTTATCCCGAACAGTGCGAATGTGGAACCGTCTATCATCTTCTGTCTTTGATCCGGCATATAATCTATAAGAGTGACGTACATCAGCACCTCCGCCGCTCTCCTCATATTCCCGAATTCGTTTTCCTATCTCCTTCCTGCCATGCTATGCTTTGCTTCATATGGTATACCCTGAGCTTGGCTTAATAATTGATTTGTAAAGTAAGATTTATATTTTATTACATCATTTAGGTAGAAGATCCTAGCCTTTTCATTTATAGCTAATTTATTTTTAGAAATATTTGTTTAGGATATATCACGATACTCCCTTTCTAAAGAAGTTCCCTGATTTTATTGGTGGCGACAAAAGTAATATTATCCAACAAAAATCATAAACAAAATCAGAATATGAAAATTTATTAAATCACAAAAATTCTGCCAACGTAAGGAAAACTAAAAACTAAAAACTAAAACTAAAATAAATTTGATGTAAGATATTAATTATTTTGTAAAAAGTTAAAAAGTGAATATAATTAAAGATGTTTTTTTATTAACAGCACTATGTTGAGTAGCCAAACAGCACTGTTAATAAAAGAAGAACGTCTTTATTTACTTCTGTTATCAATTTCTTTAACAAAGTAGAAATTTCGATTTTCTGCTTCTAATCTGCTTTTTTTCTTTAATGTGTCGCAATCATAAGTATAACACATGTTTTTGCATTTTTATTAATTTTGCAATTTCAATTCATACATTCAGATCATGATTGAACCTCACACAAGATGAACAGCACAAATAATCCCAAACTCATACAGAAGATTTAAAAATTAAAACTAGATGAATATGAACCAAAAGTTGTCAACGCGCTGAGATTTAAGATAAATTTTTACATATATACATGTATCTACATATTTACTGTATGAAGTCTACGTATCAAATAAACATATTTATGGTAGTTTGCTGATTGTAGGTACACCTTTTATTCAATCAACGTAACACATAAATTGAATCAGAACTTTAAAAAATCACTACCGACTTACTAAAATCTCATAGAAGCTTTAGTTTTAATTAACGACGTTTGGTCTTAAAATTTGAATTTTTTATTAGATTTGATTATATCTTGATTTTCTATCAGGCATTTGCTTTATTCCAGTTGCTCTTTAGTTCAAGACTAAATTATAAAGCAAGTCAACAGACAGTGAATATTACCTAGGTAATGAACTTTGAATAGGGTTATTAAGTATGTAGATAGTACCTCCGGACATAAATAACTCCACACATGATATTAGCAGTAAATTTATTCTAGTCAAGTTAAGTCTAGTCTAGCATTAACTTCCGATTGTACTATTTTTATTTTCTACTTACTTCCGTACTATACTCTTTTTAATGAATTCCTATATTATTGTTGGTTTTATACAAATTAGCAATGGTGTCTCGAGTTTTTTGTTTGTAGCCTGATTGTTGCTTTCATGGTAGAGGATTCAACATTCCTCATCTATGCAGTGTACTAGACTTCTAAGGTAAATCAACGGAGATGGGTTTTTATTTCTAGTGGATGTGAAATTTTTTCTAGCATACGCAGTGTTTAGAGAATTAACAAAAAACTTGATGTCATCTTAAATTTCTTGTTGTTAATAAAGGAAGATATTTAGGTGATCTGACTGGATTTAAGTGAGTTGGTAAAAAAACAGAGACAAGTTATAATTATCACTGGATTTAATACAACAAACTGACTATCAGAGCTTACTAGGACAAGTGTTTGCTATAAATAAAAAAACGGCAAAATGTTGTTGTTGATGACTGCAGCCTCACTGTTACTAGGACAAGTGTTTGCTATAAATAAAAAAACGGCAAAATGTTGTTGTTGATGACTGCAGCCTCACTGTTACGATAAAATATTCTATTATGAGCTCCTTATAGATTTTTTATCATAACTTCAAATTATGTAATATTTTCTTTAAATCACATTCACCAAAAACCACATAATTATTTGTTGTAGATAATGCAGTACATACATACATATATTTAAAATAATGTAAGAAGTAAGTACCAAATCTCAGGAATTACCCAAACATAACCTAATTCATCTCTGCATTACATAAACACTTATACGAATGCTTCAAACTGATGCTATGGGTAAACCGCAATTCACTTGGTTAACCGACATTTAGAATTATTACCGATGCAATTTTATTGCTTTACAGAGAGTAGTCGTCCATCTGGAGTTTAGCACAAGTTTATGAACACGTTCTTGGCTGGATGATGATATTTCGCTTCTCTGTGGTTATCGCATGTTTATGTTTCAAATGATATCCGTAGTCAATATAGAACTAAGACGATTCCTGTAAATTCTCATCCCTCAATCCCAACCTCCCTTTGTTCCGCCCTTCTTCACACGTAACAATATAATTTATTATAGTCGTTACCTGCCGTCAACATGCAAATATCTGAAATGCATTGAATTCTTGAAAATTATGCCATACCTGCACCTCTAGTTATAATCTACATACCTCGTCTTAATTCATTTGTCACCGGTTCCATCTGTATTTAGGAACATTTCATATGCATTTCTGTGCATTTTAATCCACTCAATGTCAACCCGAAATTTGACTTTGAAGTATAATGGCTTGAGGTTATTTCTAATGCATGTAGTACATACATATATAAACATATATGAGGTAGAGGATGTAGTGAGAATAACAACAACAACAACATTTGTTAGACATATGAAGAACCACAAATGCCTTCGCTTGCAGGCGATGTTCACCCGGGGTCTATTTAGGTCATCCTTGCACAATATTTGGGTGGCATTTCGTCGACCACTATTTTACCATTTTGTTCTTCGCAAGTTGCAAATACCACATGGAACCATGAGAGGTGTTATTACTGATAGAATTCACACTCTTATTGATTTTTGGTTATATGTAATCATCATTTTGCAGCGTCATTCTGGAAGAAAATTTCGTTTCATGGTGGCTATCACGGAGTTTTTCATTAAATTTCACTCAAATTATGACTGTAATTTGCAGAGGTTTTATAATTTTTCTTATAGAGATTATAGTCCAGGCAATATGGATTCTTGCCTTACAAAAGGTGGGGTAGTTGTGATTTTTATATATGTTACTTAGTTCCGGGTCCCGATGAAAAATCCTGCGCGGTCCGCCATCTTTCATTAAAGGTACAAAAAATTGTTTTTTTTTTTTTTAAATAATTCCTCAACGGTGTTGATCCTACGACAAAATTGGGTGATACACATTTGACCACCATAACTCCTGAGGGGAAAAGGATACGGGGCTGGTCGAATATTCGTTGGAAAGACCATGAAGTTCTATATGCAACGAGCTCTGTTGTCGTTTATCGTATGATAAACCGTTGAGTAATTATATTGAAAAAACCACGTTTTTGTACGTTTAAAGTAAAATCACCCCTCCAAGGGAGATAGCTAAGATTTTTCATCAGAGGAACTAAGTAACATATATAAATATCACAACTACCCACCTTTTGTAGGGCAAAGGCTTTATAGGGCCCAATATTGCCTGGACTATTATGAGAATATGAAATTTGCTACTTAAATTTCGGCAGTTAAACTATTTCCTACAAAGATGCGTCTCGTCGCATTGAGAAATTTTGATTCTTTTTTATATTTTGACAGACAAAAATAAAAGATTGGATTGGTTGTTATCAAAATAAAAATATAAATAAAAAATATTTCGAGTAAAATTTTCATATAAGTCATACCATACCTATTATCAGTATGCAGGATGTCCCACGTAACGTGTTCCCTGAGCATTTTTCTCGAAAAGTCCTAATAATAAAAGTTACGCATCGTTAGTCAAGGTCTCCTCTGGCATAGCCAAAGTCCTTGAAAAAGGACTTGGGAGAGAATATATTTAAAAAATGTCCTTTTCGTCCTTATTAAGGATACATTTAGATTGCATTTTTGAATTCCGCAAATAAAACTAAAACGAAAATGTTATTTTGAAAATTCCAGTTTAACCCTTTATTATCGAGATATAAGACCTCAGATTGCACCGTGTTCCTTTGCCGTTTTTCTCGAAAATGCACACAGATAGCTATGCCAGAGGATACCTTGACTAACGATGCGTAACTTTTATTATTAGGACTTTTTCGATATCTCCGCACATTTTCGAGAAAAATGCCCAGGGAACACGTTACGTGGGACACCCTGTATAATAAGAATAAAAAATAATAAATAAGAAGGAAAGTTTAATTTTTCAAAAGTTGGTCCCATTTTCGAACTTAATTTGCAAAATCCAAAATAACTTTTTTAATATTATGTACATGGGTGTACAATCCATTTTGCTCTACAATCGCTGGTTAGGCCATATTTATTTTCTTTGGTATTCATTCCCTAAAATAAATCATCGGATTCCTATTTTAAGCACAAGGTGGTCAGTCATATTAGTTTTAAGATTCTTCCAATGAGTATTAAGCTTGAAGATGGAGATAACCTTATTTTATATAGTATGTATATGTACATGCTACGTATGACTTTGTTTTACAGTTCAACATCTTAAAACATTTTGTATTTTTTTTTCTACTTTAATTCTTTTACCTTTTGTGTAATAAATCTTCCTTCGAACTTGTTATCATCTGTAGGTCAAATTTTACTTTAATAACTATTTAAAGACCTGCTTTCAGGATAATCCACAATACTATGGATTATCCTTCCGTTTACACTCTATTTCAAAGCTCGTTCATACTGCAGAGTATAAGTTCTGGATTAAGAAAATTTAAATTATCAAGCCCCATTAAACTGTCTGGAACTTTCACGTACAAAACATATTAGAACTTTGCCATTAGCAAAGCCAATTAACTTCCAATTTTAAGCGCTCTATAGTTGAATATATTCATAATCAAACTCAGGCAATCGAAATAACTTTGGTAAACTTCCATGATGGAATTGAGAAATATTTTGATGGTAAAATCTGCTTACATTAAAAATGAATTTCTCGATCAGATTTGAAACGTCGACATCGAAAATAATAATAAAAAAAAAAAAAGTTTTTCGGGATAACTCCAATTGCAAGGTAGGTACATATGTACGTAAATGTATGTAGGTATGGTATGTGTGTGTACTGTACATGCTTGGATGGAATTCATATTTCGTAATTCTACCAGGTATGTACCAAAAGAATATTTTTCAAAATAAAAACTTTATCTCTCTTTTAAAAACCATAACTTGAATTTCTCTTTTAATAATAAATCTCAGAATCCTGCAAAGGAAGCTAAACATAAAATCGAAAATCTTCAAAGTCAGTCGATATGTTTTTTCCTTCTGTATTCGGGAAATAAGGAGGACTCACAGGAAAATCACTTCATAGAAATCTAAGGGGTAAACTACAAAAGTATTATACATATGTACTTATGTATGTATGCTATGTAAAACTTTCATGAAATCATTTTAATGCTTAGCTTACCGGTAGATGGTGAGTCATTCTTTGGTTATTGTTAATATTACGTTTGAAATAAAACTGAGTGGGCATTGGTAGTGGCAGATGTCGGAAAAGAGCACTTTACTATTGTAGATATTATTCATCCAAACAAATTTTATTACCTGATTGTTTTTTAACTTTATGCATGCATTTGTGTGTATCTACTGGTTAAAGTCTAATGAAAATGGACTTTCCTATACCGTTAAAATAAGACCACATCCAGAATTTACAAATTTCCAAGATGACTTATCAGGAAATAGCATTTCCAGAAAATAAAAACTTGAACAGTTGCCTCTGATGAGAGGATGTTATAGCTTTAGTTGATATCCAATATATACGAGTACATCTCCAATGTCGTGCAGTATGATTATAAATTTTTTTAGTAACGCTTGTGATAGAAAAACTCTTTTGGATTATGCTTAAATATTTTCAAATACTGCTTCGAAATTTAAATTTTGATTCAACCAAGCTCTTATTTGACAACCGCAATGTAGAAGTTCACTATCCTAAACTAAATTCATTATCATTATCCTAAACTAAATTCATTAGAAAGTTCATCCATGAGGTTAGGCGAGGTTGTTTGATAGAACTCGAAGTATTTTTCTATGCAGTCAAAGTGTCCTGTATTTCTGTGTATATAATCAGATCACCTCTCCCATAATTCCTGCCAATAAGTAAATACTAAACTTTTGCTGAAATTCGAATTGCCTTAAGCTATGGAGATTTTCATGTGTGCCCTACGAAAACTGTTAACTCCACTTTCCTCGCGCAAAAAAATAACTTGAGTTTAAAATCTATTTAGGACAAAAAAACTTTATTCAAGGTTAAGATCTATATCTTTTCAGTATGGAAATGGACGCAGTTGATTCCTGAAAAAGAAAAGAATATTTTATTCGTATTAAATAGTTTTTATAATCAGTTTGTTACCTTTGTTTGGAGCATAGACATCTGTCTTACTGATATATTGATATATTTTTCCGATGATGCATATTTAAAATTTCTTAGTCAGTATTTTTATACCCTAGATGAAATCATAGGGGTATACTAAGTTTGTCATTCCGTTTGTAACACCTGGAAATAATGATCGTAGAAAAAAAATGGATTGGACACCCACGCATAATATTAAAAGTTATTGTGATTTTTGCATGTCCGTCTGTCTGTCTGTCTGTCCGTCCGTCCGTGCGGACGATAACTCGAGAATGCGTATACTAAAAGAGCTGAAATTTTGTACGCAGACTTTATAAAAAAAGTAAAATCGAGTTCGAAAATGAGATAAATCGGGCAACTCCTTCGTGGGGTTGCCATACAAAAATTTCGTTTTCCACTATATATTTGAATACTGCCTGAGAACGCGTCGACGTAGAGAGCTGAAATTTGGTACATGATGTTTACATTGTAGTAGCAAATAAAATTTCAAAAATGGACTAAATCGGACAACTCCTTTTTGGTTTTCCCATATCAAAATTTCGGTTTTTTACGTATACTTTGAAAACGATTACTCCAAGGCATTTTTATTGTACTAAGAACTTCTGCAGAATACGAAATCCTATAAAATTGGTTATTACCATTTTTCTGTGCGACAAACTGTTCTAGAAATATATGCGAAAAACAACTTCAAAATCAATACTTGAATAGATCGGTGACCATACGAAATTTCATACGGGCATTTATCTAGGGAATCATTTCTAATATTGTCTCCACACATGCGGTGTCAAAATCAATTGTACCTAGTAGAAGCAAAATTAATGAAATTATTAATTATAAAAACAATTTTATCTCAAAAGTGATTGCACGTTGTAGATGCGTATATAATTAACAAAAAAACAAAAAAAAAAAAAAAAAACATTCTGAAGGGTTCAAGTTCTGTAAGCAAAATGTTTTTTGGCGTGAAAATTATCGTAATTTCAAAGAACTAAGAAAAGTTTTCAAATCTTTTGAATTTGATGTATCGAAAAAATAGGAACGAAGAGCTGGTTACTATCTTTATATAAAAAAAAAAGGTAAAGGGTATTAAAGAAACAAGAAGGTTATAAAAATGTAAAACTATCTTTCCACCCAAACGCGGCACTATTACCCCCCCCCCCCCCCGCCACCATCTCCCTTCATCCCTCATAACAAATAATTTTTTACACAATATGTCGACCAGAACTACAAAATTTTGAAATATCGCGCACGACTTTCCAAACACCCAGCAATAGATAATGCATCTGTTTATATAAAAGGTATATATACATGCCATGAATAGGTTGAATAGGTTTTGTTTTCTCTCTTAATTATTTTGCCAATTTTAATTGATCCCATAGAATAGCACAAATTCAGATGGTAAAATTAAATTTATGTGAATATAATTAAGGTCAATTTGAAACCGCACTATTAATTTCGACTACCTACAAACCTACCTACGAGTATTTATGTTTGTACATACATAGTTATTCAAATTTTATTTAAATGCTCATTTGAAAGCAAGTAATATCATAAATTCTGTTTGCTGTTTAATGTTGCTATAATTATGACCACAAACTGTATACATATGTATGTATGTATATTTATGTGTACATATGATATAAATCATGTGTTGGACTGACTAAAAATCACATTTAAATTTGCATGTAAATTTTCTCAAATTAATATTTAATTTGAATACATATTATTTTCATTAAAATATGATTTAAACTTAAACTGGAACTAACATTCTAGAAGCCTGTTTGTTAGACAGTTCGCTAGTTTTGATAGCTGTTAAATTACTCGTGTTTCATTAATTTCATAAGACAACAATTCAAGTCTTCTACACGTAAGGACTTAGCTAATATCTACAATCACTGTTGTAATAAGTAGTTTTCACTTATCTCTCATCATTATTTATTATTCGGGTCTATCTTTATACCACATTACACGTTATTGTGCATCAAATCTAATGTCAAGAAAGATTGTTGTATTGTAAGTGTAGTGAATATTTACTATAAAACATTCCCCTAATTCTGTCCTTTTTGGGATCAAGATTCAGAGTTTCAAATCAGATTATTTGTGTGCATTTTATATCTATGAATCGATACAAGTTTACGATATTTTAGAGATCGAGTAAAATTTTCTTCTGCTGTAATATTGCTTCTGATTGCCATCTTGTATTAAGTGCAGTCCCTGAAGACTCATTTATAGGTCTACTACTATTCATTATTTATTTACTAAAATTCTTCTTTAGATATTCCATCATAGTCGGTTTCATATGAACGTAGATAACGTTCAGCTATTTATACCTATAGTAGTGCCCCTTGAAATTTATAGAATGCTGTATGAGCTGCAAATGGATCATATCTGGCAAGTTATTAGATGAGCAAATGCCATAAAACCGGATACGGGCTAAACACGGCCTCTAACTAGGCGGTTTAGCCACACAATTCTCTTCAGGTATGTATAGCTTGGACTCATACGTACCCTATTTAACCATAATTTTCGAAATAACCCCAAGAAATCAGAAGACGCGCAGTAGAATCATTACTTCAAATGCAGCAACAAAATTAAAGTGAGTATGGTTCCATAAAGAATGCAAGAATATACATATATCGACGAAAGAAATGCAACGCAAAAATCTTCAAACCCAATAAAATCGAAAAAGAAAGATTTCAATAACAATTTAAATAACAATGTCGGAATTAAAATAAAATTGAAAATTAAATTATCCTTATTACACTATGCACCCAAAATTCAACCCGTTTTGTGTTTTTTGTACCTTTTCATAGTTATCTATGTCTAGCGAAATGGTTTGAAACCTGTGATTCATAGAAGAAAATTGCCTACGGTTAGGTATTTACTAAAAACTTTCGCTGGATAATGGTTAAGGAAAAGTGAAAAACCCAAAAGAAATGGGTACAGAAATGTTGGTGGCTAAAATTTTAGTTAAATAAAAAAAAACTGAGTTAACATTCATTCCACAATTTTGCATTTAAATCAGAATATTTTAGAAACGATGTGCTAGTGGATTTCCAATTTTATAAATCTCGTTAAATATTTCTTAATCATCCTTTAACTCCGTAGGGATTCATCTGACATCTTCACAATGCAACTAAATTTATATTTTTTAAATAAGAGGAATCCTTTACCCAAAACCTAAATATAAATGGTGATTACCCGGGAAAAAAGAATTTTATATATACATACCGCCTGTTGCCAATATAGCAAGCTTTATTAAATGGTTTGAGTTGCTATCCGGTATGAACAGCTGTAAGATCCATCACAAAAATGTCTAAAGTGTAATTAACGAAAAATTCAAGAATACGTCGTCTACTGTTTTATCAGGAAAGACGTGGATTCAGTTTGAAAATGTCGTCAGATATATTTTAGTTTGAAGGTCCTATGTCAAAAGCATTCTATCCCGTAACGCTCCGTGACAAAAAATATTTTTTTTTGCTATATAGTCGATGAAAATTTCAAAAATTTGATTTGAAAGTTTTTTTAATGGATTTTTATGGCAAATGGCTCAAACGACACGGAAGAATTTAAAGATCATAAATACGAAACATTTTCTAAAAGGACTCACTGGTTCCCGAGAAAAATGAAAAACATTGAAAGTGTAATTAACGAAAAATTTAAGGATCATCTTCTGTCATTTTCTCAGGAAAAAGTGGATCCTTTTTGAAAATTTCTTTAGATATATTTTAGTTTGTGCTCTAAACTGGAAAAGCATTAGACTTTTTCTACTTGATCTGCAATAAATACTATACTAATAAATTTTCACCTTTTTATAATAATTGTTTTTTTTTTTTTTTTCAAATATGTAAAATTTAATGATTTCAAAACTCAATTTCTGCACCATTTATAAATTACGAATAAATTCTGCAACCAAGTTTCAAACCATATAGTCTTGTGCTATATCGAGCATACATATTCTAGTTTGACAATTGACATAGCACAAATGCGAGACTCGAAACATTGCACCCAATAAACTCTGTTAACAAAAATTCTTAAAATTAATAAAAAAAATGTTTTGATAAACTTTTTAATGTCTTTAAATAATTCAACATTTAATTATTAACTTTTAAAATTATTTGAATTAATCTTTACGATATATTTACCTATGTGCCAACCTTCTGCATTCTGCATAATGACATGACATTTCTCTCTCTGAGTGTGTATCGGATGAGAAAAAAAAAAGAAAAAAACTATGTGTATTGTGGCTCCGCCAAGCGTTAATTTTTTCGGTAGGAGAGAAATGGAAATCGAGAAGATCCAATTACATACACACACTCAAGCTGTACGGGTGGAATTAATATGTCATAAAGTTCCGTTATAGTAACACGCATTTTTAAATTTTGTTGAAAAAATTTTAATTTTGTCCAGTTTTTTGTCTATATACATAGATAAGTGCAAATTATTAAATAAACAATTAATTTCTTCAAGTTCTTATAAATAATTCTTTTCTTATTCAAGTAAATTTCGATGTTAAACTTTTTTTTATTGCATTGCATGCTTTGCACGCAAAGATCTCTTTGTTGGGATTTTTTTTTTAATTTTGTTGATAAAATCAAGTGTGGTGCAGATAAATGAAGGATTTTTTTGTTAATATAATTAAAATTCAAGGATGTGAAGTAAAAAGGTAAGGTACCTGCTTAAATTAATGCAGTTGTTGTGTAATTACAATACAATAGAAAAAATTCTTCCGAACATAATTATTTCAGCACAGTTATGAGGGGTGGTGGGCTTACAATAACATTTGTATTAGAAAATTTTATTTCATTGAAATTTGTTTTGAGCTTATTTACACTTAGGGAAGGATAAAATAATTTTGCTACCATGAAATTTTCACAAATTAATTGTTTTTTATTTATATATAAAACTTGAAAAAAAAAAAAAACAGATTTTAGATATATTTTAATAAACTGTGTAAATTTTGCTTGCTTTGTCGACTTCTCTGAAGTTTGAGATGTCCGCAAGAAGGAACGTTTCTCTTATATTTCTAGCCTGTCTGCCCGGTTTTATCCTCGTCTTCCTCTTATCCTCTTGTATATTATCCCCTTAATATTACCTCGTAAATTTACTAATTACCAACTTAAAATGAATTTATGCAATTTACAGTTTCATTAAAATTATGGAAAATTTGATACATTGAGCAAAAGACTATAGAGTCGCATAATGAAAACAAAATTCTTATGCATTCCTATCAATATATTTAATAAGAATTGTCAAAACTAAAATTTATGAACTGACTGTCCTGAATCAACTTTAACATCACACAATCATCAAATTTCAAAAACAACAGAGAGTAGATATGTTTTATTTGAGAGTCCTTTATGCGGCAGCAGAGGACTTTTCTAGTGATAGAATTTCTATCAAAATGATTCTTCGTTCATATACATACCTCCCTAAGTCTGAGTGATCCTGTCGAAATTTTATATTTTTATTATACATATATAATATCAATCTTCTAATCTTCCTTAGATATAGAAATTCAACCTTATTTTAATGTCTTCAGTCTAATCTCCATGTGCAGGATTAAAACTCAATTCAATGGTGATCCAATTAAAGAAATTCTCTCGGTCCATCATCACTATACTAGACAGATATTATTTTACTCAATAGATGTCATTAAATCGATATACTAACTATGTACACATTTCCAGAATTCCCTAATTTCATTTTGTCTAGTTAAATAATGACTGCGGATGCCATACATAAATGAGCTTTTGTAATCTAATAATAGAAGCTACTATATACAATATTAGCACAATGAGCCTTTGTGACTTCCTTTATATAGGATTATTCCTTCCAATTAGTATACTTTAGTTGTTGTTGGTGGTAAGTAAGCTGAAGCGTAGACATGTAAATGATTGACGGTGTAATTTCGATGCAATAAATCCTAAAATCCACTAAAGACAAGAACTAATGACTCACGTAATATCTCTGTTGATCCCTTTCAATTAATTTTAAGTAATTTCTGTTTAAATCTCCTTCTCACAATGGTGTCGGTCGTTGGGAATTGAAGTGAAGTTGAATTTTCATTGTAGATACTATTTCTCTTGGTTTTATCTTTTACTAACGCATTTATATTTAAATATATAGATAGTTATTGAGGGAAAGGAGAAAATTTAAGATAAATTTCCTTTTGATTCATCATTCCTTTATGTCAATTATTTTATCATCTATTACCAATGATGCTCCCTCCTCTCTCTCCTAATCGTGCAAACTGGAAATTTTAGATAAATGATTGAATTTTTTTATGTGTTTAATCTCGATTTATGAATATCGAACTTGAGTCATACCTGAGCTCTTTTTCAATGATTTTTGCCCCAAATAGCGACTCATAAATTCAATCAGTGATAAGCCCTGGTCCATTTAAGAATAAGTTATGATCACTCCTCGTTTTATGCATCAAGCAGTTTCTATAGATACATATTTTCACGTGGTGTGTTGTGGACATAATAACAGAGAATTTAGGTCACTCTTTCAGTTTGCTCTTTGCATCCACGACATACAGAATTATCTTGCAGTTGTCGTCCTTGAAGAAGGAGTTAACTATGCTGATGTACATCAGCCTTACTTTATTTTTGGATTTGAATTTTAATTGAGTTCTTTTATTATACATATTTTTTCTGGGGTTATCATGACGTTCAGATGCTAGATTTCATTGAATGTCTAGAAGTACTAAGATGTTTAGATACATACATATGTAAGGATCATTCATAAGAAGGTATTAACAACAGACATTCATTAATGCCAAGTGGACCGATTTGTTTAAATCCGCATGAAAAACTAGTTCAAACAAATCCAGTCTGATCACATACATACATATAATCCGAAATTATCATAGGAATTCCTATAAATCATCGGTTGTGGTGAGGCTAAATTAATTTTCCTAGATTCTCCTAGATTCCTACAATCATAAATACAGATTCAACTTCAATATTAAAATTTTTGAAGCTTTGACATAAACCCACTTAAATTGAAATATATTGTGCAAGCAAAATTAGCGTTACCCGTATGTATATATGTATGTACAGGTGAATGAGTGACTGCCCGGAGTTTATATTTAATTCTAATTTGAGTGCATTATTCAAGGCTGCAGCAACAGTCTCCCCTGGGCTGCATCTGTTTTATTTGCAATAGTTTGCCTGGTCACATCGCACACAAGCTCGAACCAATTTCGACAAATTGCTCATCCTTTGAACGTGATTTTGGATATGGGGCATTGTTTGCAGAAACTCCTTCCTCTAGGCACATATGTGTTCACGTACGTGAATTGCCAAAAAGGAACTAAAAGCAAATATTCTTTCTGCATTTAATGGCTACCAGGTTTTCACACGTAGCCACTCTTAAACTAATTTCTTGTTGGCCATTTTCAATTGGTTTAGCAAAGTTCTCTACTACTAGTGGTATGGCTGTTCTTTCTGATCAAATTAGTTTGCAGAAATCATTTTACCCAACATGGTAGATCGACTTTTAATGAAGTTTGGAGGAGACATTTTATTTGTATTTCATTTGATTCTTTTACTTCCCTTAATAAGCGAAATATTTGAGGAAATTATTATTAAGCGAAACATGTTTGTTACATACATATTTATATAACAGATCTTTTACCCTCGCAAACATGTATTTATATGTATTCAAATTTTACCTACAATTTTAGCTCAATTCTTGAATTCATTTCTAAAATTGCTTGGACTCATTCAATATTCTTGTCACAGGAGATAATGTTGTTATTTGCTGACACAAAATGGTCCTTAAGAACCTTTTTTCAACATTTTTTCATCATTTTTTCTTTCTGGAGAAAAAAAAAACCCCAGATGGTTGTTTGGTTGGATTCATTTTCTATTTAACATAACCAGAAAATAAAAAAAAAAAAAAGGAATCAATTCATTCAAATCAAATTAATTACGGGAGCAAACCATTTTGCGGTTGGCATACCATCCTCAAAAAAGGGTGCGATAGAGCGATATAGAACAGTTTCACGATAACTTCTTGAATTTTAAGCATCACATTACAACCTTAATGGGAATAAGGGGTTTTGTTTACGTCAAATTTTATTGCTTCCTTGTTTTTCCAATTCAGTAATTCTACGCAATTTAACTAAATTGAAAAATTTATTGTAAATTCTCTGTCGTTGCTTGTTGAGAAAGGGATGTTAAGCAAGTAATTTATTATCATGGTCAAGATAAGTTTGAGATTTTCATAATTTATGGGGCCGGTGGTAAAATTATGCTACTATACATATTATATTACTTTATAGGTTGATTTCTTACTGTACAACCGCTTCTGCATTGCGGAGAATGATTGAAGTACAAAATTAGAATTGTCTTAAGACTTTTGGTTGGCTACATTCAAAATTCATAAAACCACCGTTTTTATAAACTAAGTAAGAGAATACGAAATCATATGATTAAATATGGATAAATTATTGTAGAAAGTCAATTTATACGAAGAATTAAATTAAATTTGTTTCCATTTTCTTTAAAAATTATAGAAAGATTGAATTGATTGGAAGATGATAGCTACAGAAACTTAAAAGGGAAACATGATACTTACTTAATTTAATCTATAGCTACTGCAGCTGCATCCAAGGTTTAACTAGAAAAATTCTAACTTCCACCAAAAACTAGATACACGAAAACTGTTTATTAATTAAAAAAAAATTAGCTTGGACAGTTTTACTGCATAATGCTTTAGACACTTTTCATTTGGTACTTCTAACTACCCTGAGTGAACTTTTATTTCTTTTCCAAACGAATCTCGCTTTTTGCAACGTTTGGCCAGTGTGCGTGTGATTTAAGAGTCATTAGTTAATGGATAAAGGATATTTTTTTTATTTTCATCTAATAGTTGCCATAGGCTTTTGCGTCTCTTAAAACTTCTCTGCTTCCTCACATTTTATTAATTCATCTCGTAAAGTTTTATGAAACGGTAACTCATGTAGTTCAGATATTTATGTTGAAAGCAATTTTTCACATTCCTGTATATCGGAATGAATTTCTTTAGACCTAATGTTTACAAAAATTAACATCGACTCCTCCGTTCTTTGTTTTTTGTAATCAATATTCTGTATAGTAGCACCCATGAAAATTGAGAATGCTCTTTTTTGTCTTAGGCTTGCTAAATCGTTTTTTTTTTTATTTGTTTATACGCAAAATGATTGAGCAGATCCGGGTGGGTATTTTGCTTTCATAAAATTGAAGAGAAGATTCATTCAATGAAATTTAACACGATGAAGTCTTAAAATTGTATATATTTTTTATTTTATCGATTGTAAAACATTTCACATTTAATAACGTAATTAATTTAAAATTTAAAAAAAAATCTCTGCTTTAAAAATATTTGAATTTCAGTTTTTCACATTTTAAAATAAAATTCGGAAAAGTAGGAAAAACCCTGTCATGATTATAGCAATGAGAAAAGCTGTCATGAATACCAATTGAATCCAGTAAAACACTAATTGACATTTCTGTTGTTTCTTATTGATAATTATCCTGTCAGCTCTTTCATCAGGTTGAAATTTGTACGATCTTCTTCCAGAAAATTTTACTATCATCTCTGGATCAATTTTTGATTTACTCTCATTATATTTTTCTTTGATGTCATCTATACGAGACAACTTCACATTTTCAAACCATGATGAAATTTTATCATCTAATCCGGGTTGCACCGATCCCAAAGCATCATAGAAATAACAATCTGAAGAACTAAAAATTGTTAATTCTTTATATGTTTTTGTATACAGATTATGTAATAATCTGTTAATAAATTTCTTTTACATGTTCATATCACGAAATGTCACACTTTAAACAGTCTCGAATAATTTGAATTCAATCTTTATTTATACATATATGTAGCTACGATAGTCATGACCGTCTTAAATGTAATTCTTGAAGGAACTGATTTTTGATTTGTATCGATCAACATTATCTGCTGGATATTGGATGTGGTGTTGCCGTTACAGATAAACATGGTCATATTAAATTTCGTTCGTTTAAAAAATGTTGATTTCTTTTTGTTTTTTCTGCCGGAGATGATGTATTTTCCATAAGGCTTAATTAAGAAGAACACAAGCAAAGAAGCTTATTCAGATTTGCCAAGGATGCATCTGCATCATAATTTAAAATATGTTTTTTTGATTCCAAATATCGGGGAATATACTTTTTGTCTAATAAGAATCGAATATCACTCCCATGGAAGGTAGAATACATATTTTATGCTATCACGTCGAAGAGAATTGCGATGAAATGGAAACTTACGTTACTTGCGGTAAGCAAAAATGAGAAATTCTGCATTGATAGTGACTTTTTTAATAATTTTAAATACTTAGAACGAATATGTTACTTAAAACAAAAACTTTTTACAACCATTAAATAAATAGTTTATTTATTTATTTCATAATAATTAGAATCACTTTGTATGTATATGCTCCGAGACGAAATAATTGTACAGATTAGTATTAAAATAAAATAAGAAATTCGAGAAAAAAACTATATAAGCAAAAAATTTCATTTATAGAGAGATAAGAATATTTGAAAATTGGTTTGGCCCACAGATAGACCCCTGTGGAACACCGGTAATATTGCTAAAGAAGGTGGAAAAAATTTAAATAGGTTTATTTCGTTTATCAGACAGCCTTTCAAGGGTTTAAGATAAAATTTTAAGATAGTTATAGTGCGATATATTGTAAACGACCAGTAGCTTATTTTTATTAAGCTACTATTGTGATATATCAAATTGACATTTGCTGATATTTCTTTGGTTTATTTAATAAATACACGAAGAGCAGCCTATGGGCTTTACTCGTAACGTGATTTATGAGGAACCGCTATTAGAGCATTAACTCCTTGTGTTTAGTTGGAGCTGCTATCGAAGCGCTTACTGCAGATATATAGCTGGGGAGCAGCTAGGTAGCAGAACTCCCGATTAAAATCAAACTCCGTGTTGCTTGATAACTTTAACTCAACTGTAACAGTGATTTATTCTTATCCGGTTAATTCTATTTATATAAAAATATATATTTTGCTTAATCGATAGTTATATGTATGGCTGTTAATTCTACGGTGCATATAATTACGAAAGTTGTAATATGCCCGACCTTGCATTTTTACTACGTGAAGAAATGCTTGAGTCATATATATGCATTGTTTACTAAAGCATAATGTCGCTGACCGCACTTGTATGCATC
The DNA here is from genome assembly GCA_963924295.1 of Dioctria rufipes. Classification (NCBI taxonomy): domain Eukaryota; kingdom Metazoa; phylum Arthropoda; class Insecta; order Diptera; family Asilidae; genus Dioctria; species Dioctria rufipes. The sequence goes on from OZ002745.1 coordinate 10,515,926, forward strand.
AAGAATGATGCGTTGTATTATCTTGCTATTTGTGACTTGCGTCACTGGGTCAAGTATGCATTTCGATAAATTGGTTTTTTGCAAGGTATTGCAAGATATTGAATCAGGCACAATACACTATACTTTTTGGAAGAACTGTGGTACAAAATTTTTATATTAAATGTAGACTTTACATTTTTTTTTTCTTGAATGGTTCGATTAGTTCCTCTATTGCAGCTTGGTTTTTTATGCTTAGCCTTTAGTTATAAATGCTTTACCTACTTCGGTCTTCAGAGAAAGATTAGTATCGTTTTAAAGAAAATCATCTTGCAGTTGGTTGGCTGTGTATAAAGTGTAAGCCCAACCTCAAATCTATATTGTATAATTGCATAAGATGACGAAAAAAATTACCCGATTGGTCATCTTCTTCGAGACATTCTCTATATAAATTGAGTGGATGATATGCTTATGCGTTGTAAATGTTTGTTGAGTTTACATTGTCAATTAGTTACAACAATTAGTCTTTAAATATAAAAGATTTCAACTTCTCGTGAAAGTCCTTATTTAGTACCGATATTATAGATAGTATACAAAATATCCCAGGTAACTACAGGAACACTTGATCATCTATAGTTTAGCTTTTAGATAAATGATTCCACAGAACCCAGGCAACAATTTATTGTACTGAAAGTCCAGTACTGATTTTTATGAATTCATCCGGAATTAAAATTATTTTTTCTCATTTAAGTACTGGATAAGTACTAAACGAATACCGATTGTTTGAATTAAGCATAAAAAAAGCAGTTCAGAAGTTCAGTTCATCGTAAGTATCATAAGAATTCCGATTTTTCGAAATTCACATCTCCTTTTTGATGCGTAAAACAATTAAGTTTTACAGTACTGAAGTATTACTGTAAATTTACTGAAATTATAAATTAAAAATATAAAATTTTACAAAGTCTAAAATACTTAATCAGTACCTATTAAGTTCTGTACAAGTATTCGGAAAATTTTGTACAGAAATTTATTCTTATTATTTCTATAAGTATCTATGCAGTATGGAGTGGAGTGAGCTTTTACCAGAGTAGCGTAACATACTTTTGATATGTTTTATATAAGCCTCAAATTTATAGCAGCTATTCTCGTCAAGAGGACCGAGAATTTTCGCATCGTTTGCTAGGTGAACAGGACCATGTACATTAAAATTGACATTATTTAATCCATATAACTTTTGAAAATGTCTTACGAAGTATGTAAGTAACTCTTGTGCATAGTCGTTATTAGTATAATAGTAAGATGAGGAAGTCAGAATTCTAATAGCTAGACTGAAGCATAAAAAATGTTTATAAGCTGAGCTGTTTATAATTGTTTTTAAGGTAACTGGACCCGGTGTACAAAAGAAAAACTCTTAGCTCCGACGCTTTCATATAATTGACAAAATGTAGAGTTCTTGTTTTTCGTTCGAGCTCTGAACATGCACAGAGTAACACTGCTCAAGTCTTTTATTAAGTTTAGACAACTGCTCTGCTTTCAATTTTTGTGTGCTTGGTTTTCCAAGCCAAACGGAAATTAGCTTTTTACAAACTCCTTCATCAAACAAATGCATTTTATCTAAAGGAAAGTTTGCTATCATATCAATAGGAAGACGCTCAAAAATCGAACGGCTACTTTTGTGATGATCATTATCATCACTTCCAGAAGGAGTCTTTGTACTTCTAAAGTCTTTGTCACTTCTTAATTGTGTATTAATATCAGGATAAACGACTACTTTTCTACCATTCCTTGAAGTCGTACTAACACCTTTAGTAAAACATTTTGGACAGAAATAATATCTCCCGTGACCCTTGATCTGTTTTACTGATGCCATTGCAGGTGCGTCACATACGCAGTCATGGAACTTAATTTGATAACACCTAGAATTGTGTATTAATCCACTCTTCAAAAGACTATTAGGAGGGGAAATGAGTTCCGATAGACTCCCGCTAGAATTCAGTTCTGTTACACGGGAAGTTTTACTAGGCTACAATACGCCTCTACTCTAATGACCGACGTTCACTTATAATTAAACAGTTCAATAGACCTAATGAATGGCTTTTTTTCCTTTTTAATTCAGATCTGCAGAGAATTTTTATCTGGAGTGACGAGAATCACTTACATTGCAAGTAAACTGCAGTGCATGACAGCTTATAGGAGTATGCTATGACATTCACAAAAATTGGTTTTAAATGAAATGCTGTGAGCATAGTAAACTTTGAAGCGAGTAAGACATTTATGGTTCGTAATCGTCTTTAATTATCCATCAACATGTGTTGTGTAGATCAATTCATAATACGAAAATAGTGAAGTCTCCTATTTTTACCTTATTTCACTAGTTATCTTAAATTTGGATGTGTTCTAGGAATTTTTAAGTTTTACACTCAATGTTATGTTTATTTTACTTCAACTGTTTTAATATAAAGTGTTATTTATTTATGACATCCCTTAAGGTTCATTTCTTGGTCCATAGTTTTTATTTTTTGCGCGAAACTCAATTTGTCCCATTTTGTGTAAAAGTTTTTGCAGGTTCAGAGTTCTAAACTTAAATTTCTAAAACTAGATAACGTACATACATAACTCTTCAAAGTTTTTGAGTTCGTCCTTAGGGGAAAATCGACTTATAATCCATTCTACATTACAAATGTGTACGACAAATTTTACGGAACCATTTCCTCATTCTATAAGTACTTGTATGTATCTGTGATAGAAGATAAGAGCAGTCATATATTAGATTCTGGGTACTGCATCAATTGCTTTTAATCCGTCAATTCTTGCTTTACCCTCTGTTTGTTATGGTACAATTGTGTGATGTAGCCCCCCCCCCCTCTCCCTTTGCCTTCCTGCCTTACGACTTAGTCTAGCTCTAGAGATTATATTATAGATACACATCTCTCTTTTATACTTATTATACATCCATATATAAAAGGAAAACTTGAGCAATTTTCTTAGGATAGTCACAACTTGTGATACGATTCGAACTCTTAACGTTCATTCATGTGACTAAGGAGCTTTTCTTTCCGACGACTAGTCTTCAGCCAAGTTATTCCGTAATTACATCACATAACTTCCGAACAATCGATAGAAAGACTTGAAAGAAAAGAGATAAGATTTCGTTCCGATGTTATTTTCGTAGATCGTTGATTTCATTTTGCATAAAAAATGATAAATTCATATCGACAATCAGTGTGAGTTTTTCGCTGCTTCTCCAAATTGTAAATGATGCGTGTAGTCGTTGTAATATTTCTTTGAATTAAAGTAAACTTTTATTCTGTGAACTATTAATTAAGCTATCAATAATACGAGTGAAAGCATTCAAGAGACAATTAGAAATCATATTCTTGTAGAATATTGAATATTTTATTGGCGCGCAACAATTAGCTAGAAGTTTCGATAGACTTATAATTGCAAAGTTGTTGTTTCGTCTTAAAGAAATATTAAGATAAGGAAATCTTTTGCGTATGACTATAATATAAAATAACGGTAATATAGGTACAATAAAGTATATCATAGAGTAGAACGAACTTGATATGAGTGCATAAAAGTGTCCTAAATGAAGACCCATGTTAGTTTAAAAAAATGCCAAAACTATGGGGTGGAGTGGTATGACCAATAATTCTACTACGAATCAAGCTCTCATCATAAAGCAAAAAATCACAAAAGTAGGTACTATGTTATTTATTATAAAGAAATTGTGAATTTGATTATTGATTTTAAAACTACTGTTGAATTAAAATTTCCTATAAAGCTTATGCGACTATTTATTCGAAATTGATGTTGAGTCGTGTTTAGAGAGCACTATAATTTTTGGCATGCGTATTCTGACTATGTGTTTGACAATAAATTGTTACCACCAAATGCACTACCGGTTATATTGAGAATATTTTTGTAATAGAATAATTTTACAGTAGCTAACTTCCAACCAATATTATGAACGAGAGTAGTAAAATGGTTGTAGAGTGGTTACAAAAGGAATATGTCCGACTGATTTCAATGACAAATATCTGACTCTTATACGTAAATAATGAAACTAAAGTCGCATTATAAAGATTGTTGCACCGAAGGTCGTACTATAGTCGATTATGAAAAAAAAATTGGCAATTATAATATATACTTATTATGTACGTAGTATTTTGGTTATATAGCTGTGGTATAAGCATTTTTTTCATTAGATTAGTATTCGGTTCAAAATTTACATTATTTCGCTATGTTTTCTTGAATAAAGATTCTTCGTTTGTATATGTATGATGTACGAATAGGAATAATTTTTCAGTGTATATTTCACTTTTTTGGATTTTTATAGCTGCCCTTTTATAGTCACTATTTCAATTGAATTTACCACGATATGATCCCCTCTTTAATTATACAAATTTTTTTATCATATTTTAGTATATCTACCCAAAATCTGCTAAACAACTCATTACTTAGTAACCTTACGCTGGTAAAAACTTTTACGCTACTCCATTATTACTCGCAGATGAAACATGAGCATCCCTTTGGTCTACATACATATTTAAATTAGTTAAAAATATATTATGCATTGAAGCTTATATACTTATACATATATATTTTTTATTCCAGATAATTTGAATGCACAGACAGATTTCCCTACTAAAGGCTCCATATTTAAGTCATTGGTAAGTAATTTTAAAATTTATGTTAAAACTTTCAATACTTTGCATAAACTTTTCCTATGGCAAAACAAACAAATAAACATACACAACTTACTATCACTACTCAAAGGAACAAACAACCTCACACAAATCACATATATAAACAGTAAACAATAAAAACTAAACAAAAACCTACAATATAACAACAACAACAGCAAATTTCTACAAATGATTTACAATCTTGAGAACTGCACCAACAAAATAAAGAATTCTGGCGACTTATTTTGCATATTTTTTCCTATCGAGAACGCACATTAGTATTCCTCCAAGCTCTGTACAAACTCTCTCTCCATCGAATTTTTACATTGCTCCAGTTTTCGTTAATGCAACGAGATTAGATAAGAGAAAAATGGAAAATATTAATAAACAACCTTCGTCATTTATGACATCTATCTTTAGAATCGAAGTTTCTGGGCTAAATTGAACAACAGAAATAAAATTAATTTATTGTTTTTATTTTCTAAGATAATTTATTGATTCCACATACATCTTTAAAAATGCAACGTATATACGAAAGAAAGGAAACCTATAAATATTTTTTTACACTAGTATTTAAATTTTTACAAAATTATATTGGAAGTTCCTAAAATTTCTAACCATTCCAGGACATTGTAAATAAAAGATATTCTCTGTAAATATAAGTGTCTCGTTATTATACCGATGGCCGGACGACATATGTACGTATTGTGTCCTATGAGTCTTATAGTAAGAAGCCTGTGAATTTCGCGATGGTCCGTAAATAGGATGCTTAGAATACCGACCAATCATCGTTGTTTTACTAAAAGCTCATCCTTGTATCTTTATAAAACTTTCTTCTTAACCTCTTAAATGGCCTGTCAGCGCTAGTTTTAACTATTCCGTCAACACTAGTTAGTAAAAATTGCTGTTCTATGTAAAAAGTCAAAAAATGTCAAAAGTCTGCTAATCTCTTAACTTCTGTGAAGAATTCTTATTAAAAGTTTCTCTAGTCCAACAAAAAAGCTTTCAAATGATTATAGTGCATCTAAAGTCTATTAAGTTAATAGGTTCTCATCAGGATGCTTTTGCTCTCTCATTAGCCAATTGTTAAAATCAAAAGATATCAAAATCTTATCAGAAATGTTGAAATTGTGTACTTGGATCATCACTCAAACAATAAATTATTTTTGAATGAAGTATCCAGCAATAGCTGGATTCCCTGACAGAAAAGTTATAGAAATTGTAATAATGGAATACCTTCACCAATATAATATGCAAATATGTATGAACATATATCGAATAAAGCAGTCAAGCAGTTAAAAACGCTGTAAAAATAGATTTCGGTTTCTCGAACTGAATTGAAATATAAAAACTAGGGAAGAAGTTTTACCTAATTGATCTATGTCAAATTGTGGTAATACGCTTTACAGGTACATACGTAAATATAGAAGTTAGATGAGATCGTCAAAATATAGTTTTTTCGAATTTTTTTAATGGTTCTTCAGATAGGAAAATAGGTTTTTGTAATCCGAAGAAGTGCAATAGGTATACGTGACAAATCTGCAAATCTGAAATTTTTTCAAATAGCAACTGTACGAAGGATCTGTCCGATTTTGTCCAGTTTTTAACTTGAAATAGATCTGCAGTTATTAGAAGAACGCCATGTACCAAATTTTAACTCTTGAGTGCTTTAGAGGTCCTTTCTCAAGGATGGTTCAAATATATAGTGAAAACAGGTATTTTGTAGGGCAACAACTACAACTTTTGGCCCAACACCTCCGAACCTGAGAGATGTCTTAAACGATGCATTGTGATATTCTGAACATATTTTATTAACAATGTTAATTTCTATCTAGCGGCGCAAAGCTTTGACAACATGCGGTGTTGGAACCACCCCCACCTCGCCAGGGGTTCCAACCCCCTACCCTAAAAGAATGCAGGGAAACATTTCTTCAACGAATTTTAGCTGGTAATGAGCTGAGGCGAACAGTGAAACCCGTTTTCCGATCGGACATAACCCTACCGAGTTAAAGCCGATCTTAGGAGCGAAAAATTTAATACCTTAGTTCGAATAAAAAAAGAAGGAAATACTAAAAAGTGAGTATTGGGATGGCTATAAATAGCTATTTAAGCCTCCGAGAGTATAAGAGTGTGGGTACTCAAAATACTTCTCAGGACCTAAGGTACTCGGTTCTGTACTAGATTTTCCAAAATGTACTAGATCAAACTTTATCCCCTCCCCCAGCTTTCCCCCGCTAAACAGGAATAAACATTGTTAATAAAAAATGTTCAGAGTATCATAATGCATCGTTTAAGACATCTCTCATGTCTGGAGGTATCGAGCCTAAAATAGGCATTCCCCTTTGTCGTGATCTTTTCATAAAATTTTTATGCACAAAATTTTATATCGTTAAGTTAAGCTATCGTGCGGAGGAACTGACATGCCAAAATCCTACATTCGTTAGTTTAGGGTAGTAAAAATTATAATTTCATTTCGATACTAGCTGCTTTCTTTCTTTTCCAATATTTATATACTAATCAAAGCCAAAAGTGTCAATAAAGAGTCCCATCGAACATATTTTCTTTACAGATGTTTATTATCCCTGAGTCAGATACTCAGCACAGAACATTTAAAAATGTAATCGTTTCACTGAAAAATTAAGTTGCCCAAGTTCTAAATTTCAAAGGTGCACACTTTTCCTCTTAAATAAAATCAAAATTTTCTATATACTTTTCCATCTAAAAGCATGGAAAATATGCAATTTTCAATAATCTGATAACTCCGAGTGACAATCCAGTAATAATATGGATAGGGGAATGAATAGGTTATAAAAACTACTCACATGCATTCCTGAAAACGTTCTTCCTGTTAGGATAGCTAGCTAACAGCAGCAACAACAACGAAGGCAATCGAGACTGGATGAATGAATCAGATTCTTATCTAATATGTATACTATGTTCTTGCTAAGTTAACTTGAACATTGAGTTTTTATCCACGAGGAGCCTGAGGTAATTTCTACTTCATATAGGATGAACGGAATAACTATATGGTTAGAAACCAACAACAAAAACTCGTTGAATTGTGTTGCGATGTCCTGATGATTCCCTTTAAGTTTTCAGGAGTGCACAGTTGTTTTATCTTCTAATGTCAAATTGGACATGAGGAAAACAACTTCTTCAGTGCAGTCTGGGATTTTATTCCCTTTTTAATTTTCTTTCATACCGATTTAAAGTTTTCACCAAAGTAAAGTGGATCTCTCAATATCACGCCAATTCAGAGCAATAAAATTTTGTAAGTTTTATTTTTACTTGTAACAGATTGATTTTTCTTGTTTGTAGTTTAGAGACAATCTTTTTCTACCCAATTGATTTTCAAAGAACCCTTTGGAGGGTGTGTTAAAATTTTGTTAGAGCCCAGGCTGTTTCAAATAAAAAGTTTTAAAAGACGACATTTGAAATCTCTCGACAAGGATTCAGAAAAAAAAGCAGTCCTTCTGGTGGGTAAGATATAGCAATAACAGTCAAACTTTTCGGAATACGTTGACAACCACCTGGGTCGAGAAGTTTAATATGCTTGTCATTCTATTTTATTTTGTATAAATGTTCGAGTATGTATTTAGGTATGTCTACTTGTGTTCCAATCATAAAATCAACCCTAAATTGATAACTCTTTAAAACTTTAAAGAATTCAAGGAATAAGGTTTGGAGGAGACTTTGCTTCTCAAAGAATGATACTGTAACTCTTGTGCTCGTGATCTATTTTGTTCAGAAGGTGTAGTCTAGTTTAAAAATTACATTAGAGCAAGTAAAAAAGCTGGAATTGATCTAAGACCAATTCTTATCATACCCCTAGAGGAATGCCCATATGTAATTTTGAATGGTCACTTCTCTGTGCAAGTATGATTTTTGAAGTGGTCTTTCGCATATAGTTCTAAAACAGTTCGTCGGACTGTAAAAATGGTTATAACCAATTTCATAGGATTTCACATTCTGAAGAACCAAGAGGAGGTTGGCCGATTTAGTCCATTTTTGATATTCGAAATTAAATTTGCTATTACTATGAAAACACCATGTACCAAATTTCAGCTCTTTATGTCGACTCGTTCTTCAAATATATAGTGGAACGAAATTTTTGTATGGCAACCCCACGAAGGAGTTACCCGATGTGTTTCATTTTTTAACTTAATTTTTTTTTGGTCTATGTACAAAATTTTAACTCTCTAAGTATACGCCTTCTCGAGTTATCAAGCGCACAGACATAATTATTTCTGTGTGTTACAAACGAAATGAAAAACTTAGGGCCTGCCCGAATCCAAGTCTTCGTCCTCGTCTTGTTATTACAGTTGGTGATGGAACACAACAAGCTCAGCTCTTATAATATTTAGACGAAAACGAAGCTACCCCGGCCGCATTCGTGTGCTTAGCTCGAAATTTGACGTTTTGTTAAAAGCTTGTGCTGTTTTAGTTAATGCTTGTACCTATGCCACAGTATATTCATATATGTAGTACAACAGCTCTGTCAAAACCGTCGCATGAGTAGGATGCTTCTATAATCTGACTATACTTTCTCTTTCAACATTTTTAATTAACACACTAGTCAATTTTTAATACAAAGGTTCCTATGTAAATCTAAAGTAGAAAAAGAGAACTTACAGCATGCACAAATTTGTACAAGAGGAAAAGGGCCAAAATGACAACCAAAACTATTTCTATAAGAAAAAAGGAGCTAAAAACAATTTGTTCCACTTCCCATGACATTCGGCTTGGTAGAACTATCAAACTGTCACAAACATTATTACAACCATTTTTCCTGTTACACTGTCCATGGAATGAACACCACTTTACACTCGAACAGCTGTTCAGTAATGGAACAATATATTTGCAGTACTTTTGCCGAGATGTGTACTTACATAAAACTAATACTTCTCCTAACCATTGTGCAACTAGGCTACTGTTCGCCCATTTACTTCCGTATCATACTTACTAGTTCCCTCTTATGGGAGAAATTTTAAAGTTTTTTTTTTTTTTTTGTTTTTTTTTATGTAACTGTGCCTATACCTTCCGCCGTACATTAATCATCTTAAATACAAGCTCTCTTGTCTTTGAAATGCAAAATTAGTTAGGGTTATATTTACAAGGCAGCCATATATTTCTTGACCATCATAAATGCAGTCAAATTCACCAAAAAAGTATAAAATTTTGGCGACATGAATTAGATATATATCTTGTATCTACTTACTACGATAAGGTATAATGCAAAATTTATTAGTCACAAATTATGACTGCTTTATAAACGCTCATATTCATTAATAATTTCGTTTCTAAATGAATTAAAACAAAAAAAGCTGCACAATATTTGTGCTTCATTTCGTCAGCGTTCGCACTGTAAATATTTTTCAACTAGAATTTCAGCAAAACTTCACTAGAATGGACCTTTTTCAGGTAATGATCTAGTGAAAATGTGTGCACTAGAAAGCTAGTAATAAGTTTTACTGGTTGCATGTTTTGTTATACTTGAAATTTTATTCAAATTACTAGAAAAGCGGTTTATATTATTCTATTTTTCTAGTGTACTGAAAAATTTTTTAAGTGAAAATAGTTTGAAAATAAGTTCTTCCTTTATTGAAATATCAGTGTGAAAAGCTAGTATCCTAGTAAAAATTTGATCAAAATATTTTTGACGGTGAAATTCACTAGAATCTTAGTTCTGGTTACTGGACTAAATTATAGTTCTTACTGTCTACGATTTGTAGAAGGTAAATAGCAGAAACTAACGCATAAAGTCGTTTTCTGATCGGGGGCTCTCCAATTGTGAAAACGAAATTGGAAAAGTTCGTATTCACAGACTTTTACATAATGTATACCTACACAAAGTGTTAATTTGAATCAAAGTTTTCAATAAAAAGAAACCAACTATGTATAGAAAAAAAAACTTATTATATTATGTTCATGTAACAAAATGTATTATTATTGAAAAAAAATTATGTTCGTTAAATTTTATACATAAATACTAAATAAGTATTAGGTAGGATCTAAGGTTTTATAATAGCGAGATGTTACTCCTAAGGGATTTACATTTTTAATTTTATATACAAAGCATTCGAAAATGTTGTAAAATTTCGATAATTGTGGAGCAAATTTAATATTTAATACATATACTGTGAACACATTCTATGAATAAATTGTCAACTACAACAATAAAAATTTCTTGAGAATCGAAAAAATCGTTGCTCTTGTATAGTAGAAAGGGCTGCGTAAAATTATTTTTCTTGATAAATTCTTTTATGTCATCTTCTAGCTGGAAAAAATAGATACACATATTATGTATAAATCATGTTTCAATTTAATGCGCATACTCACAACAATACATTGAATTAGTGGTTGCAATTTGTCTTGCAGACTTAATATATTCCAATTTAATTCATTGATCCCAATTTGGCAATAAGTTCTTTTTAAAGATCGGCTAAGCAGGTCTTGAAGGATTGTCACTATTCGTCTGAAGTTATATATAGGTTGTATTTTTGATATTTACTTTTTCATATTTTTTGTATATTAAGTACCTACTATATTTTAATACATAATTAATTATTCTTAAATTTATTTTTTAAGATTTGTACTACATCTGCTTCGATCGCTCCATTTTTTAGAAATTCTGCAAACTGCGCCACATCTATTATATTTTTATATACACAGCACTATTCAGCCAAGAAGTCCTTTTTTTATTTTTCACTGCGAACAATATGCAATATAACAAATGCACTATTCAAGAGCTAACAACGAACAATTACACTTTCAATTAAAAGAATTTTTAACAATAATAAATTCACGTCCGGTCAATTCAGCTGGGAAACGTAAAATGGCAACAGAAGAGTAGGTAGTATTAAACACATGTCTTTCCCCTTTACTATTCTAATAAAATTTACTGAGTATACAAATTATTTCACTAGAATTACAAGAGCCCCGAAATAATGCTCTAGTTAATTTTACTAGGAGCGCAGGGGCTGTATCTGAGAATTCAACTCAATCAGAATCGAGTTGGGTGTGTAAAACCATTACACGAATGAAACAAAATTCCAGTTGTAATTCTATTTATAACTACTGTAATTCTAGTTCGATATAATTATCCAACCGGCTTAAACTGAATATCTCATGTTATTTTTTGTAATTACCGAAATATCAGTAAAACTAACTGAGAAAGTAGGAAAAACGTCAACTAAATTTCATCTAGTTAAGAAAAACTAGACAAAAGTCCTACAGTGCGCCATTTGTCCTTTAAGCTCAAGACGAAGCTAACCTATCCGAATTCGTTTGCTTAGCTTGATCTCGACAGCCAACGAATAAACATAACCTCAAAATATGTTGTCTATTTAAAATAGTCAACTCGACTTTTGACTCGATGATCAAGCTAACCAGATGTCTAAACTGTTATACAAAGGGTTATACAAAGTAGCAAAGATCGGTGTCATAGACATGAATTCGGATAGAGCTTGACCCGATGTTGCGTCACTAGTTGTTATAACAAGACGAAGCCGAAGACGAAGACAGGCCCTTAGTATACGCTATAGATTTCATCTATGGTATAAAAATGCATTGTCAAGACGCGTCATGAGTTTTTTAAGCCAATGGGTTAGGCTAGTTTAGAATGGATCGAGTTGCTTTACAATTATCCACACTTGGACATCGTGATCCGTTATGATCCTAACTTTCATAATAATATTAACTTGGATCGGTTGGGAACTAGAGCCATACAAAATTCTCCAAAATCGTTGCCTGTAGTGTCGTCTAATGCGTCTTCTTCGTTGACATTTTCCATTTTCTTATCTTTTTATTTAATTTGTGATCAACTTTTTTAAATATATATAAGCGCAAGGGTATTCGATATAGAAATGAGTTGATAGTAGTTTTTAACGACCAGATTTTCATATCAATATAAGAATTTATAACATAGCGAATACTACATTTATACATTATTTTTTGGTTGACCATTCACAAAATCCTGTTGCGTTTGTTATCATTAGGTACCTAAGTATAAGTCGGAGAAGAGCTCAGCTCAAATTCAAAAATAGTTTTTTACATTTTTATTGGAAATTTACTTCAAATATTATCCAAGGGGAAAAAATCACATTTAAACTTTTAAGTTATTATCGGTTTAACAATTGGTATGGATGTTTATAGTGGTGGTGATTTCTGCAGTAAAACCCAAAATTCTTTTGCAATCTGGAAATACCCGTACTGATGGCGAAGCGTTCTTAATAGTTAAGAAAAAAATTTGGTATTCCACTTTGCTATATGCCGAATTTACCTACATACATAACTATAATCGATTTGACCAAAACTGAAGTGCATCGACGTTTCTATTCTATTCTAAAAATGGTATAGTGGGCAGCTACGATCTTCTTCTGTACTGCACTTTTGATAGACTAATTTTTAAGTATACACCTAAAACGCTACACCGAATAAATCAATCCCATCCCTCACAGTTTAGCGAAAGTATTTTAGATTTTCTTTCTCATCATGGTTCTCACTTGAAACAATTCACTTAACCTTGCCTATATTCTATATCTTTGAATACAAACTCTTGTTGATAGAAGCATTAATTTAGGATTGTTCACCTACAATATATATGTAGGTTCTCAGCAAACATTTTTTCGGGCTTTCGCATTTGCAACAAATCCTCGAAGAGCAACAATTCGATAATTTTTCGGTTTTACGAATTTCTCTCGACATATAGCCTTCAGGTTCAGAGAACTTGCAGTATAGTCCCAGACTTTTTAGTTTTTACGAATCTCCTCGAAAATTTACGAAGTCTTTCAAAAGTATTATCAGTACCTACATGATTTTTCAGATTGTGCATGACAATGCAAGCGTGCCCACAGCATTCTTTTCAAGCATTCGGCCGAAAACCAGTGAAGTGAGTGCTGAGAAATTAAAATTTGCATTTGGTAAATGTTTCTCATAGTTTGGTTGTTTATTTTCTATTGGATATCGAGTAGTTTTCACAAATCATAGTTTACTTGTTTAACCAATTCGAGATCTAATAGGTTTTACGAAGAAATCTCGAGTACATATGACCCTTATATATAGCACCAACACACGAAAAATCTTCGAAATAGTCTCGGAAAGGCGAATCGATATCGAGTCGTTATTTTCTCCAATCGTAATGTTTGCTGGGTCCCTTTATCCTATTATGTTTATGTACATATTTACGCCTACTTAAAGTAATATTCATTTTACACTCTGCATTTTGTAAGTATTGCATTACTCATAACGTAATATCAATCCATGATACAAAAATTAACAAGGTATGGCGGAATTATCTGTGAATTGGTTGCTTGCCTCCTTTGGCGACAATTGTCACAAATTTAATCGTCTCAATTTCAATCGTCCTTATCAAAGTGAAATTCCTTTGCTTTCCTACTACCACAAAATTACTTTTGCCGAAGTGATTTAAACGAAGAAACTAATGTTTTGTGAAATATTTTAATATATTCAAAACTTATTTTAGTCAATAAAATACGGAAAACTCAAAACAAATTCGTTGCAAATGACATTGTCACCTCATGACGTAGCAACACAAAATATTCCTCTCGAATCGGCCATACCTTGTTATTTTTGTATCATGATATCAATCTATCTAATATCCACGTGAACTTAATTGCTATTATAGTGTACATATGTATACACATTAGATAATATCAGTGAATAATACCACATAATACTTTACAGTGACAGTCGTCCTTACATATCATATCAGGAAATTATACTGGACATTTCTCGTTTCTCCCCATATATTTGTGAGAAAATAAAAGTTTCCATACAAACATTAGAGGCCGTTTATACGATATATGTACACAACATACAAGATTCTGAACGTATAAAAATACGTAGTGAAATAGTCGCAGTCGCTCGACGTGTATTCCTGTGAAATTTTCTGTAATCATAAAAATGCCATCAACCTCCCTGTTTGGATGTGTATGCGTGTTTATACAGAAAAAATTGTGGATTTAGAAAAAGTGTTTTGAACGTGCTTTAAAATTTCGATGAAAATACTTGACGGCTTTATAAATCGGACAGGGTTAAAAAAATGTTAAAAGACACGCTTTACTAACTAACAGATTGCGAGTTAGTGGTGAGTGAAATAGTAAAACACGCCATTTACGTTTATAGTTAAGGTTTGTCACATGCCGATATATGTATGTTTTTCTACGTTTCTTCTATGTAGCATGACTGAAAAAGGGCGATTAAATATTTTCTTCAAGAGCGATAACGTGACGACAAAAAAATATTTCTTCTTTTGTATGCAGATTGCATGATATTAAAACATTAAATAATATTTTTAAGCGCGGTTTGTTTAAAATTATATACTTTAGCGATAATTTATGATTTATTGTTGTGCCTTTTTTAAATATTTTGTGTGTTGTTTATTTTCACTTGTTTGTGGCTATAATCTATGTGGTAACATGAAAATTACGTGAGAAAAATCTCCAAAATATAATCAGCATTAAGAGCATTGCAGTTGTTATCATCCTTTCACTATATCCTGGTATGGCTGATAACCCCATGAGAGATGGGCCCAAATTAACAAAAATATTACAGATCTCTATATAAAGTGGATATAACATAAATCACTTATGTCAGATATCTTGCCATACCGATGCTATATGTATGTATGTACATAAAATAAATTTACATCAACATTTTTGATTAGTTCTAGGAATTCAAAGATTTCTCTGAGCAGCTTTAGTTATTCGCAGTTGTACACCCAAAACAAATTTATTAGTCCTATCCCTTCTTAATAGATGTGTCATATCAAGAAAAACCAGAATGTATAAATAAAAAACAAAAAACAAAACAACAGCGGTCCAAAATGATTACCTTGAGGAACAGGCTTGTTATAAAAAATCACAACAGAAATAACACCGCCAAACGCAAAGCTGCTGTTCACACCAGCAGATGAATTCGAACTCAACTATAATGAAGGAAATCGAAGAAGAGGCATAAGAAGTCTTTACTAGGTTGATCGTGGTAGACTTGGTAGACAGTACAAAACCATTTTGAAAAACAAGTCTGCAAACATTTTAGCACCCAAGATAAATTACCCAACAATAGACCAACATATAGAACTAATTTATTCACTAATTTCTGAATGTAGGGAAGACATCAGAAGAAATAGACAAACAAATCGAAAATTTTTCAATTTAATTGGAGAAGTTTGTATAAAAAACAAATTAACTTTGTGGCGTATTCGTTGCCATAAATCTAATTTTCAAAATACTTTATTCGTAGGGACACCTTCATAATATAATTTATATGTATGTATGTATGTATTATTATCTACGAGTTGTCAAAAAACAGATTAATAACTCCATGTGCCCCATTTCCCTTTTGGGATTTAAGGATATTGAAGAAGAAAAAAGTACCTGTGGGCTAGATGAATGATTATCTGTTTTCTTAGCGTTATAATCTCCTGTCAAAGAAGTGATGTTTTTATACTATAGACATATACATATATTTAAAGCTGTGTCAGTTCCGGGTAAGATATTTCATAGACTCATATATGTACCTTAACTTAATACATATTAGGTTTCTTGTCCCGGTCTTGTTCCACACAAGCTACCCAACAAGCCTATTCTCGTCCAGAATAAGCACAGAAAAAAAAAAAAAAAAATTAAAGGAACATTTTTCACTTCCTATGAAATTTTCAAGTACCTAATCAAGACAGAAAAACTTACTTTGAATGAAGTTTTTTAAATATACTAAATTTTCATTTTTAATGCACTTTTATTCGTGCTGTCCACACTCAAACCTACTATATGCCACTAAAGTAGACACATTAATACTTTTAAAATTATGCTCTCGTCTAATAATTTAGAAATGGTGAAAACGTTTACTTATATCTATAGCAGGATAATAAAACACAGGCCATTTTACAGAGATTCATATATATATATGTATGTATGAACATATGTATAAAATGAAACCATCTGAAATAGAATTGGTGAGAGGAGGGTTGGCAAATAATTTATAGCTTCTCTTCTTATGCCTTGATGTGCGATTTACGATGGTAAGCTGCGGAAATATTTCGCACTTCAGAAAATATTTTGAGTTATGAGAACATATTTTTAGTACAGCATAGAAGCATTATTATTATTCTAGTCAATATTGCCGCCATTTTTCTCGAAAAATTGCTTCTAACCATTGAGTGTGCATGCGAGAAGATAGATGACGTTCTCCAAATGGGAAGAGATAGTTCATATATATAATATCTTAACGAAGAGATGGCAGAGGCCTAGATATAAAAATATTTACATGTTTAACTATATGAAATAAATTAAAAAATGCAGCAAATTGAGATGGCAATGATCCTCCATAATTCAATTAAAAAAAAAAAAAAAAAAAAAAAAAAAAAAAAAAAAAAAAAAATTTACTTGTAGAAAATAAACATACGTTGCATCTGATATTGTACTAATTGTTGAGATTTCTTTTTTGAATTGCCAAATTGTATTTGTAAATGAAGTAATGCAATTCATTCTTCATTTTTCTTGTCTCTCACATCAGTCTTGTTAAAGATCTCGACCCGTGAATTTGTAGCAAACGCTGTAATAAAATGCACATGTTTTGAATTAGTAAATTTTTCCTGTTTTCTTTTTGTTCCCGAGCTTTCGGTTTTTTTATGCTCTTCCCTGATGGCTATTTTCGACACTACCCATTATCTCCTTTCTCAGTTTATCGAGTATCACTTACTAAAGTTATTTCTTCTTTTATAATTAAAATAAACGTGCGTTCCACTGAATCCTATAAATTTTATCAGAAGCGTATCAATTATTTGACATAATTTTGAAAATAATTCCCCAAGTAGTCCCGATGTAGTTTTAATAATTACCTTTAATTATACTTTAAGTAATTAAAAGTAATTTTGCTATTTGGTTAGTTATATTTAATTATTTTGGATGACAGTAAAATTAATATTATCAATTACCTCCAAAATTATCGTAGGTAGGTAATTATATTTAAATCTTTTAATTACTGTTATCAAATAATCGTAATTATAATGAAGAGCTTTTAATTCCTATAGAAGTGTAATTGAAAATGTACAGCTTTGAGTGCATCCCTTTATAATTACCTTTTCCTTGTATAGAAATGGGAGGTAGAATTTCTATCTTTTCCTTCTGAATTCATATTTTCTGTAAAACTTTGTACGCTGTCAGAGGTTATTCTCCTTTTTCTACTATCATTAATAAGAACCTAGTCTATCTGTCATAATCCTGGCCCTGGCGATAACTTATACTCGAGTTATTACTAATTCTAGGGATATTTTTTTTTATATAACTAGATCTTTATCGATTTTACTGACGTTCTCTAAATGCGCATTAGACTCTAAATAATAACCTATATGATATATTTGAATGCAAAAATATGGACAAAATATTCTTAGGCAACTTCTGCTGTATCTCCTTATAGCAGTAGATAATTATTGGTTGACTCAATTAATTAGTACCTTACCTATATTCTGTTTTTTCTTTAATGATTTTTTGTTCATTTCGTCTACAACCTAGTTCTAGTTACATTTCGTATATCAATTATATATCTCGATAACTTTGGCTTCTACATACAATATGTTAATTTTAAATTTAATATAATTATTTCAAATCGTTCCATATTGTTTATTGATTTTAGCTAAAACTTGTCTTGCACGTAAATATTAAATACAAAACAAAAAAAAAAGTGCTCCATATGCAACCATGACTTGTTTTTTTTTGCTTATTATATTTATCAAAAATTAATATACAATACATCTGGTCACCAAACCAGCATCTGTTTTTTTGTATAATACTCATATTTGATATGATAATAATCCGGGTGTTCGCTAATTTAATTACAATTAATTTCCAGCTTGATATATTATGAATGAACGCAAACAGTTTTCCGGACGGGCACAACTCGACTCGACTGACAATCAAATTTATATGTAAATTTGCAATTGTCTCTGCCGCCACGAGTGATTTAGACCATTCAATAAAACAATTGAAGTGTCGCTGTTCCCATTTGGCGGAATCCTTGTACATAACAAATACAAATATACATATTTACATGTGCACATATCTATAGCTTTAGCTGATGTTGCGATGTTGCAATTTTATCTGTTTTATTTCCTGTAGGGAATTTAATTAAATTCCAATACAATATTCTGCAAGAAAATTTTTTCAAAATTTATTTCCGAGTTTTGCGATTTTCATCGTATTCATGCACATTCATTATATTGAAGTAGTTATGATGATGCTGAATAAATTTTGGAATTGGAATTTTAGTTTATTATCCAGAATGAATCTCATTTAAATACCAAAAATTAATTATCTATTATTTTAATGGTGATATGATAAAAGTTAAAGTAGATTTTAATTATATAACTTAAGTTTTGTGTTAAGATGTTATTGTAGTTGAAAGTATTGATGTCCTTATTAATGCTATCACGTATAGTGATGGATTCAATTTCTCTAATTTTATTTCAATAATTTCAACATGAATTTAAATTTTTATTTTAGATCAAACTGATCTTTTAGTTCCATCAAAAATCCACGTTTAAACGTTTCAATATGAATTTGAATTTTATTTCCTTAATTTGTTTTAACTACATGAAATTATACTGTTCATCTGATAAATTCATAAAAATAGTCAATGTCTATATAAATTACAGGAGCTAAGCTAAAAATCTTCAAAAGCTATTAATTGTATAGTGACTGGAGTGGTTAGTCCAATTAAATATTTTCATATGATCATAGGAGAGTATTCTGAGTCATAGTCGTAATACCGTTTCGCACAAATTAAAAAAAAAAAATTCATAAAATGAAAATAATATAAAATTCTAAGAAACTTGCATCTATACGATTACTTCCACTCATTGCTAACACAGTACGTAATAAGATTTTGTAATCGTTGTACATAAATAAATAATTATTGTTATTGTTATCTCCATCCATGAATAATATAAAATCACGTGAGAGACGTTTGCTTTATTTTCCTTGATCATTATTTGTTCAATGAACTGCAAAAAGTGTCAACACGATATGAACATCTTAGCAAATAAGAGAATTTGTTTGAAATATTTAAGGATGTATCTCAACACATATCTTCATCTCTGTTTTAGATACTAATGGTGTTCTTGAGGTAACATTGGTACAATTGATAACACAGTGATTCATGATTTTATGGGCCTAAGTTCGAGCACTATGAACCGTTGACCCACCAATGCCGACAAATTACTTACTTTATAACGTAATTGTGATGTAATTACATTCATACAGGGTATGCGAAAAACAGAAAAAATTGGATAGGATAGGATATACCACCATTCGAAATTCTTGTTCAGATTTTGTTCAAATCCTGTCAACGTTTAAAATTATATTCGGATCGTTTTATTCATAATATTCATTCATATTGGGCCCGATTCTGTAATTTTTCATAAAATAACATTTTATGTTATTTTGTGGTGATAAAATTTCTTCTTCATAAAATGAAAATAAAATATATTAAAAATTCGTATTCTGTCGTGGTTCCATAAAATTATTTTATGGATTCTTTTGTGAACACGTAACATAAAATATTTAGTACATTTCGCTTTGGTTTCTATTACTTCTTGAACAGCTGGTCAATTGACATTTGTGTGATACTCTATCAAATCAACCACTAAATAATCATTTATGAAAGCAGTTGCTTTCTTAATAGCTCTTGAAATACTTGGTTGCAAAAGTGCTAAAATATGACAACTCCTGACTGTTACAATGCTGCAATTTCTGGTACAAATTAGGATTTTAGGGAATTATTTTAAAGTCATAAAATAGCATAAAATGATAAAATTTTACCAACAGAATAGGGCCCATTTACTACCATAATTCGCATTTACAACTGAATTTACCATATGGTTTACAATCTGTCTAACATTTTTGTTACCCATTTACAACAGTTCTGAAGAAAATATTAATTTCTTCACCTCCTAGACTCATGTCTCTCTCGAGAGAGATTTATGTAAGCGAGACGATGATGACAGTATCTGCATAATTGAACAATTAATACACGTTGAAGTCATTTACCGCATTTAGGTCATAGTGGAATGTTAATAACATCTCAAGCACTGGATAAATGTCATAATTCAGATTAAATGAGCTTTCATTTAGAAATATTTCCCTCCCCTTATTTAAGTAAAAGTGAGGAGCTAAATGATAATCACAGACTCCAAATGAGGTAGGCAGCCCACATTTACTTACCTACGTGAGCTTCAATATCCCCATGTTTGTATCCTATTCCCTTTTTTCAGAGTCGAGGTGAAGTGTAGCGCTTCGGAATAGTAGCATTTATATTCATTATTAATTTTTCCTAGAGGTTGGAAAAATTTTCTATCTCTCTACATTGTGTCTCAAGTGAATTTTTGATTTGTTTGATTTTTTTTTTTTTAAGTTAGGATATTAGATAGACTTTGCATAGCTTGGAAATATATATGTCCCTATACCTAGGATGGTAAAATAAATATTTATTCCAGTTTTTTTTTATAACTTAATCTCTTGCCATTTATCGAACTCGTATACCTATACTTAGGTAATTTACCAATATCACCATTAAATTACAAATAGACACAGAAATTATCACTCACTCCCCTCACACACTCTTTTGAAATATCTCAAACTGCTTTTCCATAATCCCAAAAACCTTGTCAGGATATTATAGGAATTATGGTCGTTTCTAATTATCAAACTTTGAAATTTTCCTTTTACCCATCAAATTGTTACTGAAAATTGCAAGGTTGGTTCGTTTTATGTAATTTCCTTGGCCATAAATCTTCTACAATTCCATAGAATATTAAAAGACCTACTCATGAACAGATGATTCAAATGCTTTCTTAATATCTTCGAAAGGACAGAGAGCTAGAAGAGGCTTTTCCTCGGCCTCGGCAATTAAGCTTTAATTAGGAAATCTCTTAATTTAACTTTGACTTGATGAGATGTTTACACTTTGGACAAAATTTAATGACTAAATTTAAGGTTTTATACCTGCGAAATTTATTATTTTTTAATTATGTCGAAAAGCATCAAGAAGAAGAAAAAAAATCAGAAATATAACTAGGTTTTAACGTGTAAATGAGAATAAAATATCTCTTCATTTCTACAAGACTCCAACATAGGTATAATCCCTGTGGGACTTAGAGCGAAAGATGCAATCCACTCTCGGATATTGTCTTTGATTTCTTAAGGGCAATTTTAATGTAGGTGTAAGCGATTTACTTTTGATCTATGTAATCTATGTATATAGCTATACCTTCGATTTAATTTTATTAATTTTCAAATCCTGTAGGATATTTTGAAAAGTACCTGTATTTAAATTTAAGTTAATCTGATACTTCTGTTGATACTTCTTTACATGCAAAATTTATTTCCAACAATACTCCTTAATTATTAATTTTTATTTTCTACAATTTGAATGTTATTCAATGGTGCCTCAGTTACTAATTTACAAAAAACAAGATTTTTCTACCAGATTCAAGAAAAAAGTACTTTAATATTAGTAAACTATCGGTACCTACATTACATATGTATGTATGTATATAGAATAGAGAATCTTATAGTATAAGTATACCACCTGGCACTGAGCATCGATGAAGTTTCAAAAACGTTATCAAAATATGTTCAATCATTCGCACGAATCAGTAGAATAAGCAAAAATATCGAACAAAAATATTTCTCGCTCATAAAACTAACTTCTACCTATGTAGTATGTACGTATACATGTATAGTTGGGAAGTCTCGTCCTGAAATTCCGAACATGAAAATTGTCTGTCCTTTGGCAACTTATCTTGCTAGGGAAGTAAAAATTATGAAAGGAATCAATCAAGTGATGCCGATTTCGAATCTCCTACATTTTTACTTGAACGAGTTCTTTTCTTCCACCCCAAGATGAATTCAACTATCTAGGCTATATACCTACGGAATGTAAAGCGAAAAACTAACTACTACAATACTGACAGACTGTTTTTGTCAATGTCTTCATTAGGACAGATGTACATGTGAATGTTACACATTAGTTTCACGAATATATATTATGTATTTATGTCTTTCAATTATAGAATTTCCTGACATAATTTAAAATATTGTGGCAAATTGAATTTACATTAGAGAATTGAATATTCTATAAATTCAACTCATACTAGTATGAATCCTTTTCAACTTCCAACATGTTCCGTACTCTACACAATGAAAAAAGCTGTCAAGAAAACAGTCAACCTAGACAAGATTATAGTTTTATCTAGATAGAAAATTATCTACGAGTTTTATATCTTTTCTAGTATATTCTAGTAGGTATAAGATATCTAGTAGAGCCCTAGTCTTTAATTAAGATAACTTATAAGAGTGGGAAAATGTCACCAGTTCGATACCTACTAATCTACTACGGAAAGTCAAAACAAATTAAGCAGTGTTGTTCACAAAAACTTTCAACTCTTCTTCCTTTATCCATTAATGAACCACGAAAATACGAATCTACTAAAGTGAAATTATTTGTTTTCGCGAAAGAACGAGGCAAGCAAGTAAACTTATGGTATCCAATTATTTGTCCAACTTTGTTTTATTAAAAAAAAAAAAAAAAAAAAAAATTCTTTACAACTGCCTGCAAGTCCGACAAAACTCCATTTACTTGATGATTTTTCTCAGAGACAATTTCACTTTGTGAAATTGTGTCATGTTCTTGCTTTTGATAAAAAAATAAATGCAAGCGGGGGGGAAGTCATCCTCGCGCTGCATTCGGCATTTGAACACCACACGAGATTGAAAGTTTTCAGAGTTTTTATATATTTCTATGGATAGGTAGGTGCTATATGTTTAGAAATAAAATAATTTTTTTATTTAATATTTAAAAAGACAAATTTTACTAGCGTAAATATGTAATATAAAAAAACAAAAGATTCGTCATGTTTGATAATTAGTTTCTCGAGCCGTCCTGATTGTATCTCTTGTACGCTCATGATACATTGTGATTCGTGTATCGTTTCTGTTTTGTGCTTTTTCCAAAATAGTGAAAGATTATTATTCTTTGGCACGAAAAGTCACTAAGTGCAAGCGACATTTCTAACTACAGACCGACCTGTCACAAAATTTCTCTGTTCTTTCAAACTCAAAAACTTTTCTTATGATGTTTTCAGCATAGCTTAATGTAAGATAACTCCAGCACATTAGTGGTAGGAGTAGAGATTTAACACATTTCTGTATAGCACCTGTAGACGGCCAATAATAAGTTGCATTTTTATGGACTTTAGTAAAGTTTTCGACATAGTTCTAAAATTCATAAGTTATATGCTTTTAGTTTTCCTACTTACCGTTTTGTCAATTGACTTTGTTGTTATTTGTTAGGTCGCACGCAATAAGTTATACCGTATTTCGGGCAGCTCTTTATGATGAAATAAATTAAACTTACGGTGTTCCGCAGAGTAACCATCTAGTGCTACTGCTTTTCCTAATCTACAGATCCGGCCTAATTGGAAAAGATTTTCCTACGATATCAAAAGTTTTCACATTATTTCTTTTGAAAAAGAGTGTAAAATATTAAATTCGAACACCCACCTTTTACAGATGGTGTTCTATTGTAATGTAATGGGGTTGCGGATATGATGATAGATTTGGATTTTGGGTATAGAAAGAAACTCGTTGTTCAGTTCAGACTTAATTAGTTTAATGTTACTTCAGTA
The DNA here is from genome assembly GCA_963924295.1 of Dioctria rufipes. Lineage (NCBI taxonomy): Eukaryota > Metazoa > Arthropoda > Insecta > Diptera > Asilidae > Dioctria > Dioctria rufipes. The sequence goes on from OZ002745.1 coordinate 10,540,295, forward strand.
TATTACAATGTGTTCTCTGTCGTTGTGACAACTGTGTCTAATATGTGGGATACTTAGAATATAGAGACAACAGGAAGTGTTGATACCTGTAAAATTCGTGTGCATGAGCGTGGATTTTTTCACGGTCCCGTGAATCTATGTTTAGCTGTCAAGCGAAGTTTGTTTAATTTGCGAAAGATTTGCAACAGTTTAAATATAATTTAAAACTTGTAAAAAGTGATTTAAAAATAGTGCTACATAAAGTAAAGAGTGTAAGTAATTATCTGTTGATATATAGTGAGATATTTCTAAGTGATGTTCATGTAATTTCAGAATGAAGTGTTCGGTAAAAAATTGCCACAACAACACCAAGGTACGACGTGGGAAATCATTTTTTAGGCAAGTATAGTTATAAAATATTATTTTGTGTCCTTTCTCCACCGAGATTTGTTTACGTTTGTGACAGTTGCGAAATTCCCCCCTGGGTATGTTGGCGTAGTGACAGCGCATAAGAACATTTTCGATGGAAGCAAACGTAATATTTTGAACCATATATCTTGTTGCCCCGCTCTCTATATTGATTCTACTACACGTCTGTACTGAGCGTTCACTACAGCGGGAACAGATACTCACACAACCAGAATTTGACTACACCAAATTTGACTTATCACACTTCCTGTACTCTCTATATTCTAAGGTGAGATATGTTCAGACACTGTAGCTATGATTATACTACTGGATACCTATAAATATGTATTAGTATATTAGCACTATCATACGCATTAGTTATATTTTAGAATGATGAATGCTCCTTAACTACGTGGAGGAAATAATTATAAAGCCACCCTATTTATTTAAAATATTTTATTTATGCAAACATTTTTTTAACTTTAATTATATTATTTAAATCACAATAACAAAAGTAAATAAAAAATAAGAAAATAAACAATATCATAATTCATATATGTGAAAAAATTAAAAAAAAAATATAGAATTTCGGAGGAAATAAATATAAATCCATATTCGTAGGTACTGTTGATATATCTAGTAAATTATTTTTTTTTTATATTTCCTTCAATTCCATTCCATTCTGTTGTAATTGCTGTCTTCAGCTCCTGGACAGTATTGTATTGCTTGCCGTCCCTGTAAACTCGATGAGCCAGAATGCCAGATAAATTTTCTATGGGGTTTAGATGAGGGCTGCAAGCAGGCCACTCAAGCACAGGTATATCATTTTCTCTAAACCAACGTTTGGTATATTTCGAAACGTGGATAGCCGCGTTGTCTTGTTGGAAGATCAGTTCCGTCCGACCCTATAATTTCTTCAGCGTTGTCGATTAACATATCTTCTAATAACTCTGTATACATTTCCGAATTCATACGAGTGGGAACCCATGCCAATGGAAGCTTACCATGATGGGAAAATGCTCCTCGTACCATAACAGAGCCACCCCCGAAATTTCGGCGCATTCTTATTTCCGGAGCCTTTCGCAAATCATGTCAATAAAATGGACAGCCATCTGGGCGATCCATATTAAATTTCTTTTCGTCGCTAAACACAATTTTCTTCCACTCTTCGTCATATTTTATAAATTTTTTGGCAAAATGTGTGTGTCCCTCATTCAGCCTTGCTTTTTTAACACGTTTTGTCCAGATCGCATTTTTGTTTTTATGCAGGATTTGCCTAATGCATCTGGTGGTCACTGGCAACTTCAATTCAGCCTTAATGTGATCAGCTGTAAGGTGTAACTGCGTTGCCTTTGAAAATATCTGGCATTTGTCCCTTTCAGATAAAGTTGGTTTATGTCCTGACCGAAGTTTTGTGCTATAATTCTCCTTTAAATTTACAAAATTATTCACGACGCAGTGAGATCTACCTATTTTTGTAGCTATTTCCCTGTTAGAGATGCCACAGTCCTTAAAGGCTTTTATTTTTACCTTCTCTTCCTCAGTTAAACTGTAACCACGTGGCATTTCTTCTGAAGTAAAGAAAATCAACTGTAACAAAATGGAATTATTTAACACCCTCTGCTCAAAAATATTATATGCAGATATTACCGATTTATTAAATAAACTTTGTTATAAAATAAATACAAAAATTTACGTGGATTTATATTTATTTCCGTCCGTTCTGCACACAATATCAGCTTCTGCACAACTGTCAGTGAAAACAACGAAAAAAAGCACGAAAAAAAGCACGAAAAATGGCATTGAACATGAACATGATGGGACACGCATACGCTGAACCCACTTCTAAGAACGCAGCAATTGCTATCTTACGAAATTTGTTAATTTTCATGGATGGCCTTATAATTATACCTACATTTGATGAAATTAAGGGTTTGGGTGTCTTTACTATCAAGGCTAATGTTACTCTGAGTTTTGTAAAGAGACGGTCCAAGAAGTTTAATGATCCATGGAAGTATACTAGTTCGGTTTGGACTCCTTTCTAACTGGTTTACATAAATCACATCGACACTGTCCAATGGAGATTTGTTCGATTTGTCCTTTGAGGACTTCATTGGAACAATTCTGCTGATACCCTTTCATCATGTGTTGACAGGCTTAAACTTTTTCTATTACATTCTGTCGAGAATAAATGAAACACTAACAGAGTTGTTTTCACTTTTGACACTGTAATCAAGGAGTGATAACTTCCTCTTAAATCTTAAAGGTGATTTCATTTTTTTGTAGCATTTGCCTATTCATATGCATGCGTATAAATGCATATTGGGGGACTCAAACTTTCTTATACATTGATTAATTTATTTCTCAATTGGCAGCAATATTATACACCCATTTTGTATTTTCATTTGTGTTCACTTTTCCTTTAATAATACAAAATGCAGAGCCAGCATTAAAGCAACCATTGACATTTTTTTTTTTTTAATTTCCTCCCAGCATGAATATTGTGATCATTTTTATAAGAAAAAACATCCATTCTATGTACAAAGTTTCAAGTATGTTTAATTGATGATGAAAAACTAATATATAATTCCTGAAGTAAGTATGTACAAACGCAAAGTCCACACACACATAATTTAACTCAAGTGGAATCAATCGTCCATTTAAGTCAAATAATGAATCCATTTGATGGAATCAAAGACCAATATACACTTTTCTGGAAAATATTTTCTATGCGATATTTGCTTAGTCCGTCCGTAACGTAAAGAGAAATGTTTTCTAACTTTTGCGCCATAGCAAATAGAGCTGTTTACTTAAAGTTTTATTGCATTTTCCTGTCGAACTTTTGTTTTTGCACAGAAACTTTCTTTTCTGTGCAAAAAAACAATCCACGTCCCCACTGTTGTTTAGCTATATACGCAATAATTTTTTTCGAATGTTCGATTTCTATTGGAAATTTGAAACTTTTTTTTTTTTATTTATTTTTGTCTGGAACTTTATCCTTCAAATTTACACCGCAATGCTTGCGCCTTAACTCGATTCTTTTATTGTTTACATCAGCATAGAAAATGCAATGAAAATTTTGTTTGCATCTAAACTTGCGCCATTTATCCAAAAGAGAAATAGGTTTAGATGTTTGGCAGGATTTTTTTTTGTTTTTTTACTTTCCTGTTTCATTAATTACACTTTTAAGACAATCTATGAAATAAATGAAGCTGAAAAATGAAAATGAGAAATAAAGATGAAATGGGAGATAAAAATGAAATGAATATGACAGAAAATTGTTGGGCGAAGGTTAGTATAAAAATCAAAAAATTTATTTTCAAGGTCACTAATGCGCACTAATAGAAGATGAAATAGAAATTCACACTAATATGTAAATGACAGCTCAGTGTAGTTCCTAAGTCTATGTAGGTTACATGAAATTACATTAAATTTTAGTTCATGTTAAAAAGGCCTTTTAGTATACCTTTGAGCTTAGTTCTTTATATTCCCAAAAATAATATAAAAAATTATAACAAAACAATTTTTTTCTAATTGCATCTGCAAACCTTTGTAAAAAGGTGTTTTTATCAAACCATAAAATATCAATAGAGAGAGAAAAAGCATATTTGAATCGCTCAAGCCAATATATTATGTAGGTACCTATCTAGTATGTGGGCGGGTTTATGAATAAAATAAAAATGCATCAACCCGGGTTTAATTTGGATTACGTAGTGTACCAAAAAGTAAACCCCGCAAGGGGGCCATGGCTACGTAATAGGCTTCATCCGAAGCCTTTACGTGCTATTCCCGGTCAGGGAAATTTGCGTGCAATGGCCTGCCCTGCAGTTGCGCCAGGCCAATTTGCAAAATATTTTTGCCGGCGTTGACGTCTCGGTTCGACGTGATACCACAGTTTGTGCAAAATTGGTACCTGTCTGGAGACCGAGACGGCCTTGCCGGCTCAAAGCAAATGCTGCACAGCTTCGTTGTCCTGAACTCCTCCACTTCGAGGACAGAACAATGTGCTTTAAGAGCCGTCAACAACTTCTGGTTTGGGGTTCGGATGTAACCGCGTATTGGCAAAGTTGCGGCAATTTTCGTGGAACCAATACACACCAGAGTTTCACGAGTATTATTCGTGATTTTTTTCCCCAATTGATGCACTGCACGCTCAGTGCAAATGTATTGCTTGAAGCGTAAATGTGCAACCTTGCGCTGCCCATACACCGGCGCGGCGTCTCGAAAACCATTGCAGACGTTCTTTGGTGTACGCCACATAATCCTGTTGCATGGGGGATTTCGTGCTCATTACTGCACTTGTAGGAAGCGATCTCGTATATACTTCGCCAACGAAACTTTGCGTGCATACATGGATGTGCTGTAATGGAATGTCGAACTCTTGATTTTTATATGATCGACAGGTTCATCTCAACAATAGTGTCTATCAAAGTGGCTATAGATCTTCCCACAGTTCGTGTGCATTTAGCTGGCAGAAGATAAAAAGTGTTTGCCGCTTGTTGCCCCCAATTCACAGCTAGCAAAAAGTATAACAATTTTTATTTACCTAAAACATTGTACTCATCCCTTTTTATACCCTAGATGAAATCTATAGAACACCTCGAAATAATTATGGTAGAGCAAAATGTATTGGACACCCACGAATAATATTAAAAGTTATTTTGATTTTTGCATGTCCGTCCGTCCGTCTGTGCGCACGATAACTCGAGAACGCGTATACTCAGAGAGCTGAAAATTTGTACACGGAGTTTTAAAAAAAAAAGTAAAATTAAGTTCTAAAATGAGACAAATCGGGCAACTCCTTCGTGGGGTTGCCATACAAAACTTTCGTTTTCCACTATACACATACTATTTGGACACTGCCTGAGAACGCGTCGACGTAGAGAGCTGAAATTTCGTACATGATGTTTTTACTATATTAGCAAATAAAATGTTAAAAATGGACTAAATCGGGCAACTCCTTCTTGGTGTTGCCATATTAAATTTAGGTTTATTACGTATACTTTGAAAACGATCAGCCCAACACATTTTTATTGTACCAAAAACTTCTGCAGAATACGAAATCTTATAAAATTGGTTATGATCATTTTTTCTGTGCGACAAACCGTTCCAGAAATACATATATGCGAAAAACAACTTCAAAATCAAACTTAAATAGATCGGTGACTATACGAAATTTAATACGGGTATTCATCTAGGGTATCATAAGAATTGGTCTTACACCAATTCTAGCTTTTTTACTTGTTAGATATTCATTTTTTATTCCTTAGATAAGATCGCTTTTGCTGCTGACTTCCACCGATGGACAATAATTTTAGTTTCCAAATCCGGAGTGAAGTTGTTAACAACGTTGCTTAAGATTTCTCGTTTTTGTCTTGTCGTAAAATACTACTACAATTGGGCTTTCTCCGTTTTTCCTGTAAATAAGGATAGCTTTATTTTTTCTAAAATATTTTCGTCGTTGCAATTTCTTTATGCAAATTTCGCAAGCGTAAAAAACTACTTTATTAAAAGGGTACGACGAAAGAAAAGAGAAAAAAGTTTAGTATAGTAGGCTGAACAAGCCGGGGACTACTGCGTCGCCTTGGCCCCCTTGAGGGGCTTACTCTTTACGGTATAGTAGGCGGTGCGTAGTTACAAAGAACTTATTTATTTTGTTTTTGGCATAATAGATTAGTTTGGTTTGAGAATTCCAGAGTTCCAGTTCGTCTTTTCTTTGTTTGACTAGTCGTAGAAAAGTGATTGATTTTCAACATACTATATATTAATAATAGTCGTCCCTTCTTTCTCAGGTTAGTATAAGTAGATAATTGATTTCTTGATATTTTCGCTAAAACTTGCATAGTACCGGTGAGACAAAGGTGGGAGCATTTTTCTATTGCTTGGCATTTTGACATTCAAATTTATCCGGAGTGGGGCTCTTATGTAAGCAGCTGAAGTAATAAAATTGTAAATTTTACAGCGAGCATAAATTCTTATTAAAAAGATTTTTCTTTTCAATTCAATTTTAGTGATTCATTGATAATATCAACAAGTACCGGTCCCAATTCTTTCATGCAATCAATAATCATACAAGCGTTCAGCATATTCAAATCTCTTTTATGATTCATATTCTTTAATATAGTTTCTAAATCATTTGCTTGGATAAGGTCAAAGCTAAATGTAGATTCAACATCATTTTGATTACCTACTTAACATTTTTAATAGTTCAGAATCACTGTTTCTCCTTCATTCCATAAACAATTGCATTAGGGCTTTTTAGTATTTCCGGCTGTATAGTATACTTATCACTCATCTTAGACCTTAACGCGTTTTCTATTCTTTTTGATGATTCCTCACTATCGCAACTAATTTCGACCACTCCATTAAGTTTGTTCGTAGCACATAACATAATTATATGCAAAGAAACAGAATGGCAAATGATTCATTTTCGTAAATAAATAAGAAGGGACGGAGTTTTCAAAATTTACTCATAAAAATATCCCGTGGTTTTGTGAAAACAGGTTTTTCTGAAATATTGAAGGAGTTGGGTCCCAAAGCTGTTGTTATAATCGCATGTTATGTCCCAAAGTTATTGCTGTAATCCTGTGATACTATATGCAAGTTATAAGATTGTTTTCATTTCCTTAAAAATCAGTAACACAACATGGACAAAGCAGCACAGACGGAAGGTAAGATGTTTTTGCCGGACCGCAATGTGCTGCCGCCAAATTATAAAAGTATGCACCCGACGGCGCTTCTACTGTTGGTAAGTGTTATTTTTATTTATTGCCGATTTCGTTGGGACTTCAGTTCAACACCAGTATTGCACTTTATCCAGCAGTGAAACACTGAAAATGTTCGATGGGACAATTTTTATTATAGCAGAAGTTCAACACGAGGTTTGCACTGACTTCCCCTACTGTAGTGTCGACATAATTATAACGTAAAATAAAATTATTTTTATTTTTATTATTTTTTTTTTTTATATAGATGCGGCCCAGGGCACAATTTATAGACATGGGATATCGAAATGATACTATGCCGCCTATTGAGGCGGCGGTTGAAGTAGACCAACAGGTCTCTGGAAGAACGAATCTGCTTGCTAAGAGGGATGCCGCAGAAAAAGCGATAAACGAAATCTAGAAATCGTGGAGAATTAATCCGGCATTAATGCAATAATTTAATAAATTCTAATATATCTTCTATATTCTAACGATGTCTTTTTAATTTTTCCTGAAATGAAATTTGATTATTAAATTTTCACTTAACCTAATATACCTATTAAAGGTTTTTAATATTAACGAATATATCATATCTTTGATATTGGTGGCTGGCGTTATGCTTAACCTTCTTCAATGACAACTTGATTATTTGAGTCATTTATTAACTCATCTCGGGCATAGAATCGAACACCTCATTAAGTCATATGCAGAATTCGTCCTTAATATCCTCTTCAGGTATTTTATTAGGCAATACTCATTGGCTTGTAGTCTGGTGAGAAGGCGAAATAATAATCCTTACTAAATATGGTTTCTTCAGTGAGTAGAGATGTAACATTCCAAAATCTAATTTGTATCTGCGATTGAAAACTCGAATCTTACTTATCTTCTTCCACTAGGTATACTCTTGTAGACTGAAAATTTTCACGAGGAGCTTCGTTGGCATGGTATCCATTTTGTCATTGCCCGGTATTTCAGTTAAGGTGGTTTAGTGGGTTTTATGAGTGGAGATATATTAGCGCCCATTGTAAGGTATTTTTCTAGATCAGGCAGAATTTAAGGAGATCGATATTATCACGAAATTGATGTAGGTATAGAAAAAATTTATAAATTAAATTTTATTAATTTAAATCAATACTATATATGAAATAGAGGTTTCTTTATCAAAAGTAAACTCTAGCGGAAAATCGGAAAAGGCGCTGGTAGCCCAGTTGGGTGGCTAAAGCCTATAATTTATTCCCACTTTCTTATGTTGCTTTGTTTTACGACATAGGAGTAAGACCATATAAAGCTTAGCAAATAAATCGATGCGTGTATTAATTAAATAGTATGAACTGAGAAGATGCGCAATTCTGGATTACAAAATGCAGGAGAACGTAATCATGAAAATTATTTTTAGAACAATTTTTTACAGCGGCCTAGTATCTCTCAGATTTATCTTTAACAAATAAACCAAACCTTGCACTCTATGCACGACCAAAAGGTAACGATCTCCTCAACTAGGCAGTTATTTTTTTGAATAAGGGTGATTGAAATTACTAGTACTTTTTGAAAGGTAAACCAGCAATATATACATATTATGAGTTAACAGATAGTTAATTTTGATTACTCAGATCACTTTATTTATGCACATAAGAGTTTAAAAACCAAAAAAAAATTGCCCACTTATTTAACGAATTCAAAAATTTCTCTCTGTATCTGTATACCTACTTAATTTACATTCTATAAAGCAAACACTGATAAAATAATACGTAAGAATACATACTTCTTATCTTTAATTTCTGCGTAATTACATATGAAAACACATTTGACTCCGGCATCTGACAAATAAGGTGGCAGCTTAGTTATAATGTGTCCAGAAGTTTTCATTTAAACAAAAAAATGTCCCACTTTCGCTTAAGACAACTCTTTTATTTCGGTTCATAAAATCAAAGATTTCATAATCTTCTCTGACAAAAAAAAAAAAAAAGAAACTCCATAGTATTCCATAGGGCATTGCCGCATTGTCTTGTTGCGCGATGTGTCGTTATTTTATGAACCGAAGAGGGAATGTTCTTCGATAGTAACATCTTGGCCTTGATCATGGGTTAGTTTAGAAGTAAACAGTACATCGAATTTATGTTGTGAATGTCTGTTTTGCGGTTCATTGTATTAGCTGTGGTATATATATATGCAAGGCCTTCAGGCACATCCTCTTGTTAATATTTTTCTCCCTACATAGAATTGTTGTATTATTAAAATCTGGGAAATGGTTTGCCTCCACACAGTGGCTGGACAACGCAGTATTGTTAGTCTGTTTATTTTTTATATCAGACTTGTGACCTGTCAGACGATTTTTAAGAAATTAGCTTGTGCTACCCACATAACTTAAATCACAGTTTGAATTACCTGAAACTGGACCCATACATGGAATATTATAAGCCAAGTCTGTAGAATGTTCTTTATCTGTCTTATCCTTCACCCGGTTGAAACAGAGTCTAATGGTTTTGTCAGTCTTGAAGGCAGGTCAGATCCGGTCTTTTTTTGCGCTAACTATCTTCTTTTTCAATTTTTCAGACAGACCTGGAATATAGAAATACATTTTTAAATAACTTCGTATGCAAGGAAAATTCATAATTAACAAAACAACAAGACGCAATTTTGAATGACATCATATAATTAGTTTAGTTTTTAGCAAGCTGTGTTCGATGTTCCAACAGTTTCCAAGTGATTCATCAAAAGTTGCTGAAGATTGCCACGTAATGCACGTTCTGCATTTATTTGAATTTTCATTTGGGCCATGTCTTGTTGTAGTGTACTAAAATTGGTGGAAGCTTTGGCATAGAACCCTTCTATTAAAAGTTAGGTAAGAGACTTACGAAGTTTTAATGAATTAAAGAGAATAATGATACTAATGATAATGTTCGTCGCGTTCTTAAAAGTAAAAGTAAAAGAAAAACATATTGCATAACAACAATTTGTCTAGACTCCAGAATTCAGAGAAAATTATTCATCATAATCATCATCATCATCATCATCATCATCATCATCATCATCATCATCATCATATTGAAAATCAGACGCTGCTGTTTGATTTGCTTTTTAGTATTTACTTGAGATAGCACATTTTCTAGAAAATGATAATTTTTTTTGTGCTAATTTTCCATTTAAACTCCATTAATTGTCTATTTACATAATGAGATAAAAAAAGGAGACAGAGAAAAAAATTGAAAGACAGACAAGTCTAAATTAATGTAAAACGAATGCAGAAAAATGAAAATTACGGAAAAGTGGCACGATGGCTTTTAATTAGAGGTAATTTGGAAAGTTTGGATTCACTTCAATAAGCTCTTTTCAAAGTGAGTGTATTTGTTGCCGGAAAAGGCAAAGGCAATCACACAATTCGCTTTTAAAAATGAGTCCTATTTGGAGACATCGAAAAAAAAGTCAATTAAGATTCTCTGAGTAGCGATTTTTTTCGGATTTTTTTTTTCTGGTTTATTTTTCCCTCTTTCTGCTATCTTCTTGCTCACTTTTGAAACTGTCGAATAAGCTTTCACGTCAGTAGAGATCGATTTAATTAATTGTCACTTGAGAATTTTAGAGGAACAACTGAAAGTGGGTATGATTTTTGGTGACTTGCAGTAAAACATACAAGAAGTCGTGATTTTTCTGATATAAACGAATCTTGTAAAATATTTATGGTTGAGAGAATTTAAGTGTTAAAAGTTTTTTTTTTATTTTTTAATAATTAATGCATAAGTTTTGTACAATACTTGGTATAACAAACATTTCTTCAGCTACCATTTGACGTTTTCTGAATATTAAACTCATCTCTTAATTGTTCATGATTGGCTACTGGTCATTTTCTAGAAAACAAATTAGTTCGAAATTTGTAATAAATCAGCTTAGTAAAAAAAAATACAGCTATGATGCCGCCAATTAAAAAAATACGAATAAACATAGTAAAAATAACAAAAAAAAATTATTAAATAATTGCTAATTAATAAATCCAAGACAGACTAGAAACAAAAAAAAATGTAAGACCTGTACTTAATTCACACGAAATTCGAAACTCCTAAATAACAAGACTCGCCGTTTAAAGAAAAAGTCCTTTTTTTCCATGATAAAAAGACAAAAGGAACGGCTAAATTTTAAATTATTTGTCAACATCATTCATTCAAAGGTTGTTATTAGAACGAAATCTCATGATCATCGTCGTCAACATCATCATTCCCTAACTCCTCTTACTTATGGATTGTCACCGGTTGTACACCTTCATTATGTGAAAAGGGCACTTCCACAGTGTTAGTAAAACAAAGGGACTTACAGAAAGCTTTGAAGGACCATGATTGATTATATTTACGGAATGTCTCCTTTGAATAATGATTGTTGCTTTTACCGTTTTTGTTCTTATAAAGATCAAAGTTACAAATATTTCATGTTTATATGTATGTATGTATGTATGTATGTATATAGGAATATATATCAAGGAGAAAAGATGTCTATAACAAAATTTTCCTCAATTAGTTTTACTTTTGATGGCGCAGATGTTTTTTGTTTCGATTAAAAAATATTGAAAATTATAGGAAAGGTCTATGACTTCCTAAAAATGTCAAGGAAAAGAAAGATGAATAAAGTTAGAAAAATTATTGATGATACATAAAAAATTTCTCGCTATAATGGAATCATCGCACTTTAAGTCAAGTGATAAAAGCTATTTATAACTTGTCCAAAAGTAAGAACGAATAGTTTGTGGCAGTTCTTTCAGTCTTGAATCGTCTTTTGTTCTTTTTTTCTTCGGTTTTTTATTTTCCATCAGAAACAGTACCAAATTTAAATCGCACGATTGTTGAAAGCATTTCAATATTTAATTGAAAATTCAAATTTGCACAAATAATAAATAAAAAAAATAAACACAATTGTGATCCAAAACTAATGCAACTAATTGAAAGTCAATGACTATGTAAAAAAATAGGACAGAGATAGAATATATAGGAAAAAAAGATATTGCGATTAGACCAAAAGTTTCAGTACATTAAAGTAAGTGGGGAGACACTTGGATAGGATTAAATGGTAGCATGTCACATTCAAAATTTTCACTAGACTTCATGCTTTGGTCAAACTGCTGTTGGATAGGCTAGACAGGTAGAAGTTTGCGTATTCAAATTTTTCAGCACCAATTTAAGTGTTATTTATGAAATTCTCTGCCGCGCGGTATAGAAGCATCTAAATTTTGCAGAATTGAGCAAAGTAATAAAGATTTGTAGTGGCTTTATTAGTGTCGAAGTGTTATTTTGTCTCGATATTTAATTTCATGGCTACTGGGCATAGCATTTTAGTACTAAATATACAAAATTCACAAAATGTGCGCCCTGCTTTGAATTTTAGTTAGTATGAGTAGAACAATTGCGACCAATGTGACGGATGCTAGGTAGGTAGGTAGGTAAAAGTCCGACTTTATAATGGTTTTGCTCAATTTCTTATATACTCACAGTGAACTCGAGAAATTTTCGTCGTAATCCATAATAAATTTAATTTCGCATTGTGTTCCTTTCTATTTTTGACAAGATTGGAAGCTTTTTTTGCGACTCTTTTTACAAAGTTTCGAAAATTTCTTATTACTACTTGACTTGGGTAGGATAGATTTTATTATGACCAAAAAAAATAGTCTCGCAGTAGAGTTCTCTTATGTGAGTAGCTTCTTTGAGGATTTCAATCATAAACTTGGTTTGGTAATATTATTTCTTTCAAACCGTAGAGTGTGACTATTCTCGAATTCGAATTTGTTGTTTTGATTTCTTAATGAGCATTCCTACAGTAGCAAGTCACCAATCAAAGCTCTGTAACTATTTTCGCTCTAAATGGAGGAGCCGCACATGTTTATCCACAACAGTTGCATAATATATATTCAATAGTAATTTTAGCCCAGACGTCATTTTTGCAGCAGCACCTGTTCTTCATCGCTGCTTAGCGCAACAACGATTTCTCACAATTTATCGAACCTATCTGAGGCCGGAAGAATTAAATTATGCCACTAACCTTCCATTTGGGCTCCTTAATATATCTCGGATATTTTTCCGCGCACTTTTTAAGTATTTATTAGTATACAGCTCATCTACTACCGCCTTTTATCTGCCACCATGGTACGTTTATACTTTAAAGTTAGAAATATGAGAGCAGTTGTTGTAGTGTTTTAATGCTAATTTTGAAAATCCTCTAGCGGTCCACTCCAGTTTCTGGTTTCCTCTAGTGTAATCGCTTATCCCCAATCTTATTAGCACATGTAATTTCATTCATTGCTAACATTTGTAGCTGGTTCTGTTGCATTTCATGTGTGTGATCTCTAACAGTTTCTATACAAACTTCTACTGCCAGCCAGGTCTTTGATTCTATCCTGCAACGCATTTATATTAAATCTTTTTCGGGTTATCAAGTCCCATATTGGATTTCATCCCAAGTATGTGGTTCTTTTCGGGCAGTAGGTACCTACCTGTAAGTTTGAAACAGAACCTACAGGATTAGAGATTTTCTGATCAGAAACCTTTCATCAAATCACATCAACGGGAAGTTCCAGGGGCATAAACAACCTGCGGATGGCATCAGTACTAATTGCTATTAATTTTTGTTATAAGCTTGGAGCGAACTTTGATAGAAACTTGAGCAAACTCTGTCTGCACTAAAATTATTTTTTTCAGGTACATTTCTTAGATAAGTAGGTGCTAATTTGTTTCCTCTAATTTCTTAACTTTGGTTTAAGCCTAAGGGAGAGTAGAGGTTTATGAACAGAAGGATTTATTAAAGAGACTAGAAATTAGGTAGACAAAGGTATGTCCACAGCTAAATTTGTACTGGCCAAAGTCATCCGCTGCCAATTCGCGACAAAGTAATTCAGCAGCATCAACTTTCAGTTAAGCTAAAACTAGAGTCTAACTCTAACTAAATCTGGGGCCATTATGCTTTGTAAGAAATTCATTTAAATTTTTATAAAAATTCCAATATTTCATGCAGGCTTCGCTTTGAAAATATCAAATTAATAAATAAACTACACAGCTATCCTCCTTTCCACCACTCTCTCCATCTCTATAGTCTGACTATTCGTTAATTTTTTTTTTTCATGTGTTTTTTGGGCATCTTCACAGACAGCCAACGACTGGCATTAGTGAAATCATATTGAAAATTTAATGAAAAAACAATAAAATTACCATCATGAAAAAATATTTCACAAAATCCTACCAAACTAAAATGACATTTAAATTTTGTCATGGCAATGGGCTAAGCTGCGCGCTGACAAAGAAAATTGTGATCATCATCATCACATTTGCCTTCTCCTCTTCCAAACGTTAAAACGTTGATTGCATTTATAGTATTTCTACACTTCTATCTCTTTTATCCCTTTTTATAGTCGAAAGTTCTGGTTATAAGAGAGAGAAAAAAATATTATTATCACATTTGCCTTCTCCTCTTCGAAATGTTAAATAATGCTGATCCCTTTTTACATCCGAAAATTTTGATCATAAGAGAGGGACAAAAACTATTATCAGATTTGCCTTCTCCTCTTCAAATGATAAATAATTTTGATTGGTTGGTAAAATATGCAAACAAAGAAATTTAGTTAACTTAACGAACTAAACGAAGATTTCAGTCATGCGCAGTAGAACAAAATTTGATATTTTGTGATTTGAAATTTTCTGATCGCTTGGTATTTTTTGTTTCTTTCAAATTGCAAAAGAGTGAATGGGACGAAATTATAAAATATCATGATAGCGGCAGGTACATTGGAATTGCAATTGTCTTCAAACTAATGATAATTCTGCCAATAGATGGCTCCGGGGGTACCGAAATGAGAAATTTGTGACTTGATGAAATCAAGAGATTTTGTATATTTTTTATTAGCAGAGAAGTTTTTTCGATTTTCTGGTGTGATTTAACTTGGCTTTTATGATTTGCATGTAGGCATAGTGCATAAAAATAATAATACTATCTAAAAAAATAATATATTGATAAATTGATTAAAATTTTCAGAATTTTTTCGAAATTTGATAACAACAAAGATAAGATTTTGGGTTAAAAATTAAAAGATTTTAAAATGCAATTATGATCATCACTCAGTCAAGATAAAAGTATATATTTGATGGGTTCTATATGCGAGAATACCTAAAAAGTCTGCATAGCTACCTACCTACAAGATCGGGACTCGTTTTAGGTGTAGCAGTATTTCAGTTTTAATTTTTTACCATTGTCTGAAAGTGTTAATGATATCAACTCATCGCAGTCGAGGTTGTCTTGCCCTACCATTTACCTACCTACTTCTCTTGAGGAAAGCATTTTAATATAGATTAGTTTAACTGGCCCATTTCAGGCATCTATTTTTCGTAATTTTGTCCCCATTAACCGATTACGCTTCAAATTCAAACCCTAATTTTGTTAGAAAAGAGTTCGTATTCGGTAGATGCTTAGCTTCTCACCCTAACTACTTTTTCTGAGTATCTACTTACGATAGTTACAAACTATTATCTTGAATATTGCATAGGCATAGGTACCTTCTGTTGAAAAAAGATTCCCAGCCCTTGCATTATTTCATACAACAGGGTAAGTACCTACTTATTACACTCTCCTATCCTGCTTTGAAGGAATAAATTCTTAGTCAGTAATTCAATTCAATTAAAAAGTCAAATTAGGATTAAATCGATTACAGTTTTTACTGAAGGCCCGAAATATTTTATTTGTTGGAAAGCGTAATTCTTCAGTTAATTTCGGAAATTTGACTGATCGACTTTCTTACCCAGCTGGAAATGGAATCATTCAACCGGATGTCTTCTTGGAAGATATGATGGACGCCTTTATATTGGACACTTCATAGAACATTCGTACCGCGCCGGCATGTTCTATTGAGGAAGCAATTCAAGCTTTTTCGTGTGCTTCCTTTTAGCCTCCTTGGAAGGAACGAGGATGTATGCCTCTTTATTGGGCACTTTATTGGACATTTGTATAGGCATGTTCTTATGAGGAAGCAGTTCAAGCTTTTCGTGTGCTTCCTCGTAGCTTCCTTGGAACGAAAAAATGGACGAAAAATGAATTAGACACCCACACATAGTAAAAAGAAGCTTGAAAACATTCGTTGCACCTTTCAGCAAGCTTCTTCCGGGATCAATTTGGAATGGAATAAAAAGTGTTCAGCTTTTCATCTTTTTTAACTAAGTTTTACTGCTTCCACAAGCGCCTTCAAGTGGAAGGCTTGACCAGATTTCCCGCTCAGTATATAGATATGTAGATATCAAAAAAATATTATGCCAATACTGTGCTATCTATATCTTTGCAGAATCAGACATTTTCTTTCATTCTCTAATTATTAATATATTTTTCATTATTTTTGGAGGGTTGAGAGTTCCAATCTTCCGTAGTATCTCATATTTCAATCACTCCATTTATGTATATAAGTTTTCTAAAATACCCTGACCAAATCTTTAAAATCTTCTGTCGCTAAGGTTGTTTCTTTTTATAAGTTTGTCTCGAAGTCAATTTTAGTGTTTTGCTTATGAAATGGAATGAAAAAGCGCGTATCAAGCCAAATATTGTAAAGCGCGTATCAAGCCAAATATTGTTACTTGTAATCGTACAAATTACTTAAAGCTCCAATTTAGCTCAACTCGAGCAAACGGCTATTCAATTTTATTTTCATAGTCGTAATGTTAATATGCATCGAATTCATCCCCGAAGATCTATTAAAGATTATTGCATAATCATAATTCTGCTGTTTCGTAAGTTAAGTGAATGTTGCAGTACCTACTTCTCTTATTTAGGAGTTGTCTTTAAATACTCTTCATACAATCTTCTGGAAAGATAAATACGGTCAAACAGCTGCATACATAATTATTTACCTTATGTATGTATATACCATGAAACGGTAGATATGAGGGAGAGTCAACAATAAACTGGTAATGATTGATAAATCTTAAAGACCACAATTACAGCTTAGTAACCCATCCTTACAATAGTGCAGATTTAACTGGTTTACATTGATACTTCATAGCCTAATATTTCGGTGAGCCACAATTCAATTATATTTACCAAAATATCCAATTATTACTGATAAAATTATTGCTTCATAGCCGGTATTCTCCCACATACCATAAATTTATGAACACATCCCTCGTCTACAGATTATTTTGGTTTCCATTATATATGTGCGTCATCTCATGTGTGTACCTATGTATCTGCAACAAAAGAGGTTGACTTTGGGCACCCCATACTAAATATAGCAAGGAACATTTCACAAATTCTGATAATATCAAAATTTATTACCGTCAATGTCTGATGTCTGAAAGCATTAAATAATGTTATAAGACGGCCTTTTACTCCTTCTGCTCCTTATAACTCCTACATAAGCCCTTGATGCTTGCTAGCTTGCTTGCTTGGTGACGTGCATCTCTGAATTCCAATCTAGTCCACAAGTGTCAACCTTAAATTTGTCATAAAATACAATGCCCCGGAATTGTGTTTGGTGGTAGCCGGCCCCCGGCTGGGTGTCCGACTGTAGAAATATCAGCTAATGGGAACCATATCGGATTTGGATTTGGAATCCACTAGTCGTCGTCGTCGTCGTCGTAGACGTCGTGTTGTTTTCACTTTTGTGTAAGGACTGACAAGAATTGTTTTAGACCACGTCCTTTAATATATGTCATGTCAGAATGTTACTATAATGTCGGCTGCTGCTGTTGTTGTTATTGTTGATCTAATGTTTGTGGGCTATAAATATAACAAACAACGTGTGGACAGAAGTATCGTATTTAAGGATTTTGGTTTGTTTTGATGAGAAGTTAAATATTAGATATAAGTAAGTGGTTTTATATTTAAGAGGATTTTTGTCTATACGAAGTTTTTAATTAATAGAAAATTGGAAAATGCGAAGGTTTGTGTATATTCACAAAACAATACAGTTGATGTGTTCAGATCTGGTTAACGTTTGATTAAGGATTACTGTGGAACGGCTGTATTTACATACGTTTTTTTTCATTGAAAATAGGATCGAAAGATCCCAAGTACGAAGGCCAAGGCAGCTCATTGTGCTAACCTGTTAAAAATACGAAACGAGCTCTCACCAAAACCTTCTCGTCCTCTTAATTGAGGTAAGGTTTCCAGCTCATCCACAGATAGGAGGGCAGATCCAAATTTATACAACCTAGTCCGCACAGAAAGTGTTCGGTTATGTCAGTCTCTCCTTCTAAGTAGGACAGACACTCAGGGCTATCAACAACTCCCCATCTTTGTTACATGAGCGTGAAGGGAACCGTGATCGATGATGAAGCCAACCACAGTTCTGCATTGTTTTCATTCTAACCCCAAGAAAAAGTCAGAGAAATTCCTATTAGAGGCCCATCAAGAAAAAGTTTTGTACACCTGCAAGTACTCAGATTCGCACATCGCATCTGATGTTTCATGCGAACTAGAGATTTATGTCGATTTTGATGGGACCATTTCAGTGTTGCACTTTTTCTAACAGCGGAGAGCTGAGATCACTGAAGCCCATCGAACAAATTTCTGTCATATTCCTTGTTCTTTACTGATATAGAAAGAACTTTCTTCTTAAGTAAGCAGAACACTGTAAAAAAAAACATTTTTTTTTTTTTTTTAAAAGATGCATTTGTTAAGAATGCTCTCACCAAATGTTTTTCAGAAATTCGTAAAATTAACAGATATACAGCATTTTATGTGAAACTGTTTAGTTTAGTTTATATGTTAAATCATCTTTCCCCTTCTATTTTTTTCATTGAACGATGAAAATTTTCCATGAAAATCGAAAAATAAGGTCGCTGGTCCGCCAGTTTTTTTTTTTTTAAGATATCGGAATGCTCCTACGTGATGCTATAAACCTATATGTATAGTTTCTAAATCTTTTAATTCATTTAACTTAAATTATTTCACAAATAATCGCGACAGTACACTTTGACAGCGGAGATGACAATTCAACTTGAATATGTATTTGTAACACCGAGAAAATATCCAGTGCAAAGTAGGGGAAGTCAGTGTTACACTTCTGCTATAAAAAAGGTCCTATCGAACATTCTCAGTGCTGCATTCATTGCTAGAAAAAATTCAACACTGGTGTTGCACTGAGGTCCCATCGAAATCGACATTAATCACCCAAGTGTCAACGCCTACAGCAGGTTCCGGTCCAACGACGGGAGAACTAGAGCCGGACCTAATGTTCAATAGGTCAGGAGGCTAGCCCTTTCATTCCCCATAAACCTCATTTGCCCGAGAACCTACTGTACTGATAACTTGTGATACCCCTTTTATACTTTGGGAGTAATGACTACACAAATGAAGGAATTATATAATAAAAAAATAAAAAATATCGAAGATACGACTTGCAGGATATTCAAGAATGAAGGAATTATTCCCGAACAATTTTGTTGGGTGAATAATTTTCTTTTTTCTTCAGTTCTAGGAAACTTTAGTCCAGTCCGTTCAAAATGATACCAAAATCATTAAATCATGTTACTTATGTACTTCCGGATTTATACTTAGACCGTTACAACGACATTTCACGAAACTTTGTATTCATCTATGTCGCGAAGTGCGTGGAAACGGAAGCTCAGAATAAGGATAAAACATATACCTACCTTAAACATGTTAAGTTTTAAACGAATCTGTGATAGTCGAACCGAAAAATGGAACAATTTTGGACGATTTTGCTTGCAATGACTCTATACACAAAGCATAAATAGTTAAGTCAATCAATTCAAATTTTAGTGTAACATATAAACGAATTGCATATTTCGAAATTAGAGTAGACAAAATCTGTAATTTCTTGGATGATATAAAATTTAATAAATTCCGTCTTTGTAAAGCCCTTTTTCATATTCAGTACTTTTTTTTATTTGTGTTGTTAATACAATATATATATATATAATACTTTAATAATACTCTTAATTGCAGCCTTCAAGGCATATAAACAGTATAAGAAAATTACTAATAATAGGAAGAACCAGAATCCTACCCAGTCAATATCTATAAAATTCCAAGTACAAGTACCAGGACCTGGACTTTAAAATTTTTAAGTATAAGTACAAGTCCCGGTAGTGATACTTAAAATTTTTTATGTACAAATCCAAGTACAGATGCTGCTTTATAAGTCTCACATATCAGCTTTTAAATACCTCATAAGTACCTATGTGCACACATAATACCACCATACCGCCAAGTAGAGGTTTGTTTAGATATTTGTAGTAAGTGCGTACCATAGTTCCTACTTATAGAGTACTTAAGCTTATATATATAGGACTTATTAATACCAGTACCAGTATCGGGACTTGTACTTGAAAATTTTTTGAGTACCATTACCGGGACTTGTACTTAAAAAATATTTAAGTCCAGGTCCTAGTATTGACACTAGTATACTTAAGTACTTCACAGGTCTATATTTAGATTATCCTCATTTGTATGAGATATTTAGGAAAAACTAATTTGGTGAGGTACTCCTTTCTATCATGTACATAACTTTTTCACAATTCGTCAACGTTGAAGAGCATGATAAAATCCAGTTTGATTTCAGTATTACATCATGCAGGGATTAAATTAACTTGATATACATAAACGCCAAATTTCACAAGTCATTTTTAAATTATCAGCAACACAAAAACTAAAATCGGGAATTTCTATCGTCAACTACATAATTGATTCCCTATTTAGCGATGATAATTTCATTCAATTTCTCAAACTTTATCAAAAGGATTTGAATAAATCTAGCAGATATCCATAAGAATATAGAAATTTTTGATTCCCTTAAACGTGCTCAAAATAATAACAACACAAAGAGATTATTTCTTTGACACACATCTGTATGGCCACTTCAAAAGCATTTTAAGAACATTTCACCGTTGCAACAGCAGCAGCAGCAACTTAAATAACTTATGCACTTTTCATGCATACCAAGCAGATGATCTACGTGGATATGGGGACTGTCATCATAAAAAACACGTAAAACACTTTTCTTGCTATCAGTTTCATATCTTGCAGATAGAAATATTCTTCACCATTTTATCCACGATTTTTGTCTTAACTTTTGATAAATATTAAATTGTGTTTGTCAGAATGATGCACGTTGATCTATGCATCTTTCTAGTATCATATATGAAGTACTGAGATAATATATGAATATATATATATACACACATACACACACTTATCTACTTCTATCCGTCCACACAATAAATTCTGCTGAATTGTGGGATATATATTATAGAAGTCCTGCTTTCTGCACGAATGATTTATCCTGAAATTTGCGTCTTTTGGAAGAGGAGAGAGAGCGTAACATCGGTCTGTAACCAATTTAATAGAAAATATGGTTTGTATAACTTGTCCCATATAGTAGAATTAAGAGGGGACATTTTATTCAAATTATAAACTTTTACACTGATTGAAAGCTACCACCCGCACACCCTACATGCCTTGTGATTTTCATTCACAATTTCAGTTTCATAAAATTTCGGTTCTATGTGAATTCAACACTTCTTTCAGATTTTTCACATTCTAGGTACCTTTTGCTGCGGTGTATTCATTCGGATATTTTCCTTTTACCTTGTTATATGCAGTGTGTGCCGTTTTAGAAAAGTTTAAAATTTTACCCATAGTTTCACGAATACCTTTTTTCCTGGTGACCAAACTATATAAGCTTTCTCATATATACATATATACGAGAGTATGCACAAGAATTGTTCAGGAGAGATTTCAGAAAATCGTTTCGAGAAATTTCATTTGGTTGACCTAACACCAACCGTAAAATAGACCTATTAACCATGGAACACGATTCTTTTCACCTTCTCTGTATTATAAATCCGATTGTTTAGCATTCTCAGACCGAAAATATATATTCTTTCGAGCAGACTAGAAAAGGGAACATTTCAAGGATATAATTTTTGGTGAAAATTTGATGGCTTTCGATATCAGCATTTGTAGAGTGTGTTTGGTATGTATAAAACAGGCCGATAACCGACAGTATGAACGAACATCTTGTTCGAATTTTCCATTCATGAATTTTTAAAATGGGCCACACAAAATGATATCCATCCTTATGGGAAAAATCTTATAACATTAAGTGACTCTGTTAAATTTAATGAATAAATTCACATATGTTGCGTTGCTTCTTATTTAGTTATGAGTTTTGGGACATGTGTGTACCTACATAGAAGTTTGAGATTAAAGAAAACCAATGCCATGATGAGTTTCAGTTTTAGAAAAAAATTCTTTATAGAATATGCATCATCATCATATTATGGAAACATAGATCGTGATGATAATTAAAACAAACAAAAAAGGACAAATTGAGATTATTTTTATTGACTTTGACTTCCTCCCCCACCATGCAGAAATATCCAATAGTTACCTATAATGGTAATCCTGAAGATCACAGGTATTTAATTCATTGTTAATTCTATGCCTGTAATTAAAAATTTCTAAATATATTTTGGATAGACCATAATAGCCTCCTTTACTCAAATACGCCTAAAGACCTAAACTCAGTAATGTATTTATAATTTGATTTAGAATCATTAAAAATAAAAGTTCTTAAAATTCTTCTGTTCTCCATCAATAATGGCATTTGGTATCGTCATTGGATTTAGGACATTGACATTGAACTTGGAACATCAGCTTGAACTCGGAGCATTGACATCTGTCAAAATCAAAAATCTTCTATGACAATAAAATGTGCCCAATTTTGGTAAGGCAATGAATGCGGATACAATATATCTGCTTTCAGTTAGTCTCAGTTAGTCCTTGTATATGTAGGATCTAAAGTATAATTACATTTTGCCAATACCAAATTGAATAAAATATTATGAACATTTACAATGATTCGAAATTTCTCGGATTTTCTGTGGTAACAAATTAAATTTAGACTTCATTTGCTGGCCCAATTCTGTGTGTGTGTAGTGTGGAATTTTCGTATAGTAAAGCGAATTCTATAAGTGCTATGCTAATGGGTTTATTCCGTTTAATAATTTGTATCATTTTGTAAACCATATACTATAGTACCTACATATACATATGTAGGTATATATATTAACTAAAGGAACACAGCTATTTGTTTGGTAATTTTAAAATCAATTCAAATAAATTAAATTATTTTGTATAAGTTTGAAGAGTTATTCATATTATTAAGTATTCGTACTCAGCTTTTACTGCTAACTGCTAAAATCTGTGTAGTTGTTGAGTATTATGAGGTTGCAAATAGTTTTCATTTGGCAATTAGTTTTTAAATCCTCCTTTAATCATATCTTTAAGGTTCGAGTCTTGGCCCTTTATTGTTTTTCATATTTTCGGTGATTTGCTAAATGTGGTATCGTAGATGTACTATTCCGTGCATACATATATGATAATATATATAAATCTACCTACTTCGAGCAATAGATCTTATGAAGAATATAATCTATTTTTTGAATCTAGCAGCTATATACATTTATGTATATTCGATTGGGAATAGCTAATTTGAATTAAACTAATTTTCATCATTAAATCCTTATACTTCAACTCGATGTATGTATAAGTAAAATAATTGTGACCAATGTAGCGGAGCTTTTATATAGTAATAGGTAAAAGTCGGACTTTATAATGGTTGTTCTTATACTCATAGTGAACTAGAGTAATTTTCGACGAGATGAGAAGTTTTTTGTGCGACTCTTCTAGAAACTTTATAGAAGCAACTGAGAAATTTATTTTCAAAATTTCATTTTGCTACTTGACTTGGGTAGGATAGAGTTTATTATGACAAAAAAAAATAGTCTCTCAGTGGAGTTCTCTTATATGAGTGGCTTCTTTGAGGATCTCAATCAAAAAATTGTTTTGGTAATATTATTTCTTTCATCCCGTAGAGTCTGACTATTCTCGAATTTGAATTTGTTGTTTTGATTTCTTAATGAGCATTCCTACAGTAGCAAGTCACCAATCAAAGCTCTGTAACTATTTTCATTCTAAATAAAGGAGCCGCACATGCTTATCCACAAAAGTTGCATAATATATATTCAATAGTTAATTTATCCCAGACGTCATTTTTGCAGCAGCACCTGTTCTTCATCACTGCTTAGCGCAACAATGTTTTCTCACAATTTATCGAACCTCCCCCAGGCCGGAAGAATTAAATTGTGCCACAAACTTTCCATTGGGCTCCTTCCTATATTTCCATGAATATTTCTCCTTGAAAAGTATACGTAGTTGTTAGTACACAGCTACTACCGCCTTTTATCTGACATCTCGGTACGGTTATAAGCTTTAAATTTGGAAATACTAGAGTTGTGGTAGTGTTTTAATACTAATTTTGAAAATCCTCGAGCGGTCCACTCCAGTATCCGGTTTCTTCTAGTGTAATCACTTATCTGCAATCTTATTAGCACCTGCAATTTCATTCATTGCTAACATTTGTAGCTGGTTCTGTTGCATTTCATACAAATACCTACTGCCACCAGGTCTTTGATTCTATCCCGCAACGTAAGTCATTCATATTAAATCTTTTTCGGTTCTCAAGTTCCATACTGGACTTCATCCCACGTAGTTGTTGCTTTTCGGAGGTAGGTATCTACATGTAAGTTTGAAACGGGATCTACTGGATTAGAAATTTTCTGATCACAAACCTTTCACCAAATCACATCAACAGGAAGTTTCAGTAGTCTAAACAACCTGTGCATATCGCATACTTCTAATTGCTATTAATTTTTCTTATAAGCTTGGAGTGAACTTTGATAGAAACTTGATCAGATTCTGTCTGCACTAAAATTATTTTTTTTTCAAGTAAATTTCTTCAGATAAGTAGGTGCTAATTTGTTTGCTCTAATTACTTAACTCTGGTTTAAGCCTAAGGCAGAGTTGGGATTTATGAACAGAAGAATTGATTAAATAGACTTAAAATTTTCTTCATAAAGTTAATTACAGATAGACAAAGGTATGCCCATAGCTAAAATTTATACTGGCAAAAGACAACCGAACTTTCAGTTTAGCTAAAACTAGAGTCTAAACACAGGTCTAACACTAATTAAATATGAATACGGGCCTGAGGCCATTATGTTTTGTAAGAAATTCATTTAAATTTTTATAAAAATTCTAATATTTCATGCAGGCATTAGGTAATATTCGTTAAAGAACTAGATAGGTGCTATTTTTCGCTTTGAAAATATCAAATTATTAATCATATTTGAAATTTAATGAAAAAACAAAAAATTACCATCATGAAAAAATATTTCCCCAAATCCTACATATGTAACTAAAATGGCAATGGGCTAAGCTGCGCACTGACAAAGGAAACGGTGATCATCATCATCACATTTGCCTTCTCCTCTTCTAAAAGTTAAATAATGCTGATCTTCTCTTACAGTCGAAAATTTTGATCATAAGAGAGGGACAAAAACTATTATCACATTTGCCTTCTCCTCTTCCAAGCGTTAAATAATTCTGATTGGTTGATAAAATATGCAAACAAAGAAATTTAGTTAACTTAACGAACTAAACGAATATTTCAGTCATGCGCAGTAGAATAGAATTTGATATTTTGCAATTTGAAATTTTCTGATCGCCTGGTATTTTTTGTTTCTTTCAACTTGCACTAGAGTGAATGGGACGAAATTATAAAATTCATAATAGCGGCAGGCAATTGTTTCCATAGTAATGATACTTCTGTCAATAGATCGCTCCGGAGGTATCAAAATGAGAAATTTGTGGCTCGATGAAATCATGAGTTTTTATATAATTTTTATTTATTTATTATTAATTAATTATTTATCAATGTTTTGGATAGGAACAGTAATAGTATAAAAAAAATTGATAAATTGATTAAAATTTTTAAATTTTTTCGAAATTTGATAAATGGAATTATGATCATCGCACAATCAAGGTAAAAATAATATTTGATGGTTTCTATATTTGAGAATTCCTAAACCAACGTATGTACCTAGAAGATCAGGACTCGTTTAGCTGGCTCGGTATATCAGTTTTAATTTCTTATAATCATTTGAAAGGGTTAAAGATGTCAGCTCAGCGCTGTCGAGGTTTCTTGCACTACTATTTACCGACCTACTTCTCTTGAGCAAGGCATTTGGTTAGTTTATTTGGCCCATTTCAGACATAGAAATATATTCTTATCAATCCTATTAAACGAGCAATTAATTTTTTTTTTTGTGTATATATGTGAATTTTATCTTAAAAATGAACTTAACTTATCCAAGTTTCGACTTTGGAAAAAACTCGTTTAGAGTGTTAGGGGTTTTCTTGTACAAGAAATGATTTTGTAAACATTATCTTGAAATTTGACGTAAGAATTCAGGTTTAATAAAACAATTTAGCTAAGTTTAATAATCATTTTATGGTCCTGCATATGTGTATGTATGCCAATTATATTAGCATTATATCTTATGAAATCTAAAACTTTATCTTAATCCTAATGATCATTAGATGTAAATTTGACTTTATAAAAAAAAAGTACCATTTCTGGAGTACCCAAATAATTTTCATCGTTCGCAATACTAATTTCAATCGATTTTAAAGTGAATTCACAAGAAAATGAAATTTACGAAAAAAATATGTAGGTACCATAACTTAATTAATTGGATGATTCCCATATTATGCGTCCTTTTCTAAATTTTCTTTCCTTGCTAATCTATATATATGATTCAGGGATTTAAAAAAATTAATAAGGATGTAAAAAAGGCATTCTTAAGGTGACTACTGTACACCATGTTTTGATAATCTCCCCAATCTAAATCTAAAATCGAGAGAAGGGGTTTATATCTCCCAGATTCTTTTCGTTTCGCTAAGATTATTTTTTAATACACATACACCTGCAAAGTAATGTAGTCAGACCTTCTATCATTTGAGGTTGCATTACATTATACTGGACTTCTATAGGTACATCACGTCTGAGATTAGCTTTATTCACTATCAGAAAAGAAAAGGAGCGAGTGGGAACGATCATGACATGCAATTAATGGAGTCATTTAAGAAGTGTTATGATGTACAGACATAAAACTATGTGCTACTGTAAATCTATTAAGATCTTACAACTTAAATATCGATAAATCACCGCTTTGCTTTTTAAAATTCCATCAGTTACCTATAAAGAGAGTTATGAGTTCCTTTATTTTTTCTGATCTAATGATGATAATGTCAAAAGCAAAACAAAAACCTTTCACTTACTCAGAAAAGTTTAATCTCAAAAATCTTGGCGTTAAAACTCATTTTATGGACTAACAAATAAGTATATGTAATATGTAAACCCAAAAAAGCGATCTAATTCAGCTAAAGTATAAACAGGAATGACCCGACTTATTCATATTAAATTACATGCTTCATTCGTATCCACCATCCACCATTATTTTACAAAAAACTAATTTCGCTACCCTCCAAAATCAATTATATGATCTCGATATGTCAACTTTCCGGATTGACTATTAAAGGAAGTAAAATATAATAAATGCGAGAAAATCATCAAAAGTCCATGACTGAAAAAGAGCCTCTCTACTCTATGTACCTATATGGCAGGTTGATTTAAAAATAACCAGCCTCCCCCTCCTCTTAAACCTTGACAAAAAAGATAAAATCATTTCTGTAATCGACCTAAGTTATTTTTCAGATAGGATTCCAATAAATGCTTTTTTTTTATATATAATTATCAAAAATGGTACGTGCCCAAGTATCAAGAGAAATTGTTTTTTTAAATAACTTTTGACTATTAAAAAAACCTCTTGTATATGGGGTATGTAAAAAAAATCCGAAATGTTATATTTCACGCAGATTTAGTATACGAAAAAAACATTTTTCCCAAAATTACAATACAATTTCGATTAATCAAACAATGTGCAAGAAATTAATACAAAAAAAAAAACAAAAAACTTTTATAGAACATCATGGAGAATAGCTTCAAAAATCTGTCCTTTCAAAAAGTTTCCCGCATCTACAATATGTATAAAAAAAAGTCTTCCCACGAGCAGAAAAACTCAATACTAATCTGCTGGGATTACTACCAATGAGTCTCATCCTGATACAACGATTATATTAGTTTAATCTTGTTAGGGAACTTCAACAGTGATAAAGAACTTGGTCCAGGCATTTAGTGCGGGAAGCTTAACCAATACTCATAAGCCAAAGACAAGAAGACAATACGCTACTTTCCTAAAAGTTTTATTATTTTCTGATCCGGATAAAACCAATACAAATTTCACGTCTACAGCAGTAGAGAGAGATATCTACTTCCTACGGTATTCTGCTTCCTTAATATCGGAGCATAGAGATAGTACAGTGAATGCCTTGCTTAAATCTTTATGGATTATCTATCAGGTGCCCCCTCCCCTCGCCCCATCCACTACTTGATCGTTCTAAAGTTTCTACAATCTTTCCGTTCTCTTAAATAGGAATTGTGCTGAAACCTGTTCAAATCTATTTTGTGTTGCGGAGATTTCCCTTATACAAAGTCATCCTTACGAAGCAGAAACCTGTTAATTGCATTTTAATTAGTCTTTCACCTTGAGTAATTGGCACTAGGTGTCTGCCTTCATAGAGGAGCTGACATGGATAATTTTCACAAGTGATGCCATATTGTAAGTGCAATCTGTCTGAAGTAAACGCATTTGCACTTCAATCACTTCATGTCTTTTGGGAGTCAATAGCACTTTGGAATCCATAATGCAATTGATTATGCCAAGACTTAGTGGAGTATTTCTCATGGGAAATATATATATGTATATATAGTTTAGAGGATGCATGTAACTAATATTGAGTTAATAAAGACTAAAAAAGATCTTTTGCGATGTAATTTTGAATGGTTTACATGAAAAATCAACACAGTATATACGTAAGTTCATAAGATTACAGCTTTACCGTAATTATAGCATTGAATAACAAAAGTATGAGAAAAGCTTAAGATATTAAGGCAGAAAGTGCTGTGGCAGTTAGTTAAGAAGAAAATTCTGAGATTTAATCCATCTATTGAGAGAATTTTGTTATTCCTTTTCAACGGAAATGTTTGAATAAGTCGTTACATGAACATATGTACATGCATTGGACTGAAGGTAAAGTGTCATCAAATCTTTAATTATGGGGTTAAATTAATACGAAAACGTGTAGGCATGTGTTCAACATTTTTACGTGCTAGGTGAAATAAAGAATGGTGTTTTTATACCCTAAAAGGAATCCTACGTTTATAGAAATAATATTTGAAATAATGATGGTACAAAACATGAATTATTCGTCTGTCCGTTCGCACGATAATCTAGCAAGCTGAAATTTTGTACACGGGATAATTTTATGAAAAAATAAATAAATAACTAAGATCAAGTTCGTAGATGTGTGAAATCAGACAATAATTTCTTCATAGTTTTGCTATACAATATTTTTGATTTTCACTATTTATTTCTACACAAATTTAGAAGGCATTAAGATATTAAACTGAAATGTTGTACTCAATTTTTCTGTAATATTATATATTTAGAAAGCTAGTAGTCGCTAGTAGGTATATCTTTTTTTTTAAGGTTTTTATAAAATATTCAATCCCTTCTCAATTTTTCTTACTTTATCCCCCATCAGGCATTGTTAGGATGACACTCTCCTCTTATAGTATTAGTCAGTGGCTAACCAGTAAAATTGACCTGATCAAAATCAAAAATGCTTTTATTAATAAAAATAATAATAATATTGTGTATGCTATCCAAAAAAAAAAATATTTCGTGTTTAATTTGATTTTATATTGTGTCGTTCTGCTGAGGTTGTGTACTAATTTTATTTTCACAAGAGATTCAGATATTTCTTTTAAAAAATAATCCGTTTCAAAAATCTTTTATTTTAAAAAATCCGAATTTAATAAATCTCATATTGACGAAATTCCCCAATTCACTATAATTTTGTACTTCCAAAATTTCATGGTGTTAAATTGAGTTCAGTACCATTTCTCTTTTACAAAATCTGTTTTAAAAAATCTGCAAAATTGCTTGGAGCTTTTGTAAAAAATGTACTAAAATAAAAAACAAAAAAAAAACAAATCGAGAGATTTTGTGAAACATGCAATATTACACATCTTTTTTAGAAATACGTATATTTAAAACAAAAAGCACAAGTATTCTTTTTCGGGATTCAAAGCATAGTTTATGGAAACTATAATCCCATCAGCAAACATTTTAAGGTCATTAGTCCATCCAGCGAAAATAGAGTGAATGGCGTGCAAAAGTCGACAGTTTGTCGTTCTGATGACGACAATGTTTCATTTAAAAACCAAGGTGGTCAAAACAGTCGTCGTTATGTAAGGCGGTAAAACGTCTTATGTATGGACTTTTATGACGTACATTAAACGTCTTTTTTTAAGTCAAAAGGATGATCAATCATTTTAATGACGACAATGTTCCACTTTAAAGATATCAAAAGGACACGTCAAAATAGTCCTTTTTGTGTAAGACAGTGAGACGTTCCATGCAGAGCTGGGCAATACTTAAGTACTACTTAAAGTACATTTACTTACTTACTTAAGACTTATTACTCAATACTTTTGAAATGCCCGTACCTAGTACTTGAACATAAGTAAGTACTTGCTTCTATTTACTTATACTTAAGACTTAGTTTTGTACTTAAGTACCAAGATTTTTACTAAGTATTTCTGAGTCTATTAAGTACCTACAAATATCAAACTCTTCGTAGGAAAGCAATCATAATCTCTATCGCAACTCCTTTTTTGTTGAGTTGTAAAGCACGCAAAGAACTGAACATACAAATAAGACTGGGCAAGTAGAACAAAAACCAGTAATTTTTCGCTCGAATAATATAATAAAATCGACGATGTCTTGACTTGATGACATAACCACTGAAATGTATAATGTGGACTGACTACCTTCATAGAAATACACTGCAGAAAATAGGCTCACTTCCATATTGCTGACTCTTTTGGTCTAAGCGTCAACTGAAAGAGAACTGAAAACAACAAATGAATTAGTGGATTCGTCGAAATACATAATTTTAAATTAATCATTTAGGGTTATTACTGATAAAAACTATTTTACCAAAAACAATACATGAGATACGCAGAAGAAATTCTAAATGTTTTATTAAAATCACTTTCCGAGCTGCGTGCTCACTTTTTCAATTTCCTGCCAATGATTTTTTCATAAGAACATAAAAAAGAAAAGTAAGCAGTCCATATTATATACGTCAGTGAACAAGCAAGCAATGCCTCGCTCCAATATAAAATCAACGATGCCTCGACCTGATGTAGGGAAGGACTCAATTCTTTTTTAGAAATTTACTGGACATTTTGTTCTTAGAATTTTTATGCATTATTGGAGGCAATAATGGGTGTGCTTAGGCGGACCTCAATAGTTTTTATGAGTATAGCAATGAAAGGTGAAAGTTTTACTCTACTTGCATCGCCTAAAACTATAAATAGTGGCCACTGGTTACTATACCTATTATAGTTTTCAAAAGGTATTTATTTATTAATATCTATTAACTGAACTCGATAAACTTCATTATATTACTGCCAACGTTCAAAGATTCTAAGAAAGTACTTTAAAAAGTACTGCGAAAAGTACTGAGTACTTTTTATATACTTAGTACTTAGTTACAAGTAATTTTGATACATGCTGTACTTGTACTTACACTGAAGTACTCAGGCCTTCGGTACTTGTACTTAAGTATTTTTTCTTTGGAACTTGCCCAGCTCTCGTCCCATGTATAGACTTCCATTGCTAACATAAAATGGCTTCTTCGATCACAGCAAGATATACATGTATATTGCCGGAAATCCACAATATCAAGAAATATTTGAGTTAACGCCTGCAACAGATTCTGACTATATTAAACTATCTCTTCAATACAAATCGAATTAAACAAAAATTTAAAAAAAAAATTTATTCATTTGTATTATGTAGTTACATATTTTTGAACTTTACTTTAAATTATGAAGAAAAAAAAACGTTCTATTAATAATTCGCTCTTTGGGGTGTTTAAGCCAACTGTTAATGTTATTATTAATTTCTACCTGGGTAGCTTCGGGATTATTTTTTATAATCGGTTCATAAATTGTATCCAAAATACATATTAATGAACTCAGAAAATTTTAATTTGTTTTTGATTCCGGCCCAAGAAAATTGTTCAAAATTTCACCAGTCCCAAGGGTTTTCAAGCATTTTCAAAGTGATGACCCTACACCTTTTCCCCCCAACTTGTCGAAATTTTTCAGTCTGAAATAAAATATATTATTATTTTTTATTAATACTTCCGAATAAATTTTAAATTACCATGTGTTGTTTAAGCGATTAATTTTCAGCCAAATCTTTTTCAAGCTTATTTATGTCATCTGGTAGCATTATAGGCAATATGGGTAGCAAATCAAAAGTTAACTGGTCCTTCTTGTTGAGATATTTCATTTCATTATAAAGGCCTTGGACTCCCACATTCAAAAGCTTAATACTTCCCAATATACTTTGCAATATAGTTGAAGCTTCAGATGGAAAGTCAAGTATTTCTCGATCGTATATTAACTTGATGTTGATTTCGATTTGACATCAGAAGAACGCGAGAACGATGTGGAATCATCTGTAAAAAATTTTGTATTAGTTCAAGTTTTTTTGTTTTTGTGGAATGGCAGTTTCTTATGAAAGCATTTTGCCGCAATATTGCCGTAACACTGGACGGTTTTGGTCCCGTTTCGAAGCTTATAATAGCTTTACTTGTATTACTTGCATGCTAAAAACTTAGAATTATTAATCTATTATTTACATAAATCAGAGCTTACATCACTATTAGTCAAAAGTTCATTTGCTTGCCCTGGCAATGTCAAATCTCTTATATTGGCAGTTGTTTTTTGAAAATATATATTCGCATCATATTCATCTTTTAACTCTTTCAACTATTTAAAAAATTTTGATAAAAAATTAATATATTTAGATACGGCACCTGAACAACACAACACCACAATATAAAATTCCAAATACGACTGGCACAATGCACGAAACTCTCTCTGATTCGTCGAATTGTTCAACTGTTTTCTATCCTAACTATATATTTAAACAAAACGCTCATAAAATTCTCCGAAAGACGTCCTAACGACGTCAAATTTTTAGAAGTCTGTTTGTGTGTCTAAATCAGTACAAAAATGACGTGAATATGACGAAAATTTTGTAGTTCGTCTAAAATTGACCACATTTTTACCTCAATGGTAGACGAGATATTGAAATGACTTATATAAGACGCCGATATGACGTTTCTTTTTGCAGTCAATTTGAAGTCATATATTGACGTTTTATAAATGCGGACTTGTTCTCAACATGTCCTAACCAATTAAACAAAATGTCCATAAAATGAACCGAGAGATGATCCAATGACATCAAATTTATAAGACTACAAAAAGATAAATTAAAGTCTTAATATGCCACAGATAGGACGTCAGAGGGACGATTAATTTTTGGGCCAATTCGAATTCATTAATTGACGTTCTATGGACTGACTTGGTCAATAAATGTTTTCTGGGAATGAATATCTACCCTATGCGTAGCAGAAGCTTTCTAAAGTCGCACGAATTTCTTAGAAATTTTGTTGTAATCCCTTATTGATAGAATACCATGGTGCAAAAATGCCTTGTTCCATACTTTTAAACACCTTTTTTTTAATCTTTCAGTTCGCCATTGTTGATGAACTAACTAGAAATACGAACTTTAAACGCCTTTTAACTAAAATGGATAAAGGTTAACGATTCTCAAATAAAAATCGTTTCAGGTTATGAAATAATTTCAATATTTTACATTCAACCAAATGACGAAACCAAGGAGATTCTATACAAAAAATTATTCTGACATTCGTACATTTTGACAGTATTAATTTTTGAAACAGCTCATTTTATGGAAAATATTTTGCAAATGAGGATTTGGTGAAAGGAAATATCGCAGCTAGCCAACAGATCCATAAGTCATACCTATTAAATATATGCAATTTCAATATCTGGAGATTTTGGCGAACTTGAAATTTCAAACATACATCATTTTGGAATAAGCAATATCCTTATTGAAAATATCACATTTTTCATGATGTTAACGGTGATCGGTTCAAGAGATATAGGATATTTTATAAAACACACTTTTCACTAGTAACTTCTCCAGAACATCATAAAACTATGTAATGTATCTTATAGTATAAATATCTAGTATCTAGTATAAATGCGGGTATCTCCTGCTAAGATCAGAACAAAAAAAAATACCCTTTTTCAATCAATCATTGAAAATACACCTAATTGAAGAAATTTTCTAAAGAGTATTCCCTTGAAGTGTCCAATCGATTTAATAATTATTTCAAAAGTGTCACCTATTTTATCCTGTTCAACCATTACCATTCCTTCTAAATGATGGGAATTTTAAAAATGCAAATAGTCGTCGTGCCCTGCCCTTCTAACAATAAAAACCACTGGCACTTTGGGTCCCACAATACAATCATTTGTCTTCATTGTTCCAAGACTTCACAATTATTGCATTTTCAATGAAATCGCAACACTTTTTTTCACTGCTTTATATGTCTTTTGGTGGCTGTTGGTGAAAGACTTGGTGAAAGGATATACCAAATGGAAAGTATACACATACTGGGGTAATTCTCATATATGAACCTACCGGTCATGATGATGATGATGGTGGTGGTGATGGTGATGAGAAACGTTGTCCGAGGATTTTTATGATAAGGATGAACGGGAGTAGACTGATTTATAGCCGTTGGGGACTTCCTTCATTTTCGTTATCCTGCGGCTTTGTTATTTTATCCGTTTTTACGATTTTGTGATTTTTAATTTCATTTTACCCCATGAGATGGGATTATTAGCTACTGCTGCTACTGCTGCTGTCGGGTAATGAAATGTCGTAAAGGAGATTGTTAGTCACAGTTGTGGTATATGACCGCTGTTAACGTTGAATTTTACTTAGAATTTATTTTCTAATAACAACGTCTATTTTACTTGCTAAACACTATAACTTAGTAGAAGTTTTTTTTTTATTTTCAATTTTAATATTTAGTTTATTTTTTTCTTGCAGGATAGACAATAATGTCAACCGTTGCGCACTGGTAAGTCATTTTTATACAGATTTAAGTCTTTCTATAAAATTATAATTATTATTTTCAAAGGCTAAATTCGTATTCGTCTAAGTAGTTGTACATTTAATGTTCTCTCGTTTGACTATTTTGGAGGCAGATCTTATATATAAAAAATGTTCATCATCTCTCACGAAATATATTTACTTAGAGCCCTTTTTATTTACAACGTATTATTTCATCTTCATATCTTCTCAAACACATCCTCAGCTTTCAAAATATTTCACATCATTCATCCACCCATATTGCATAATCATAAATAATTTTTTTTTTATTTTTTTTCTTTACTTTGCAACATGATGGTGCCGAAAACGGATGTACATAGCTTTTAAAATTAGTCCTAGTCCAAACAAGCTTTTACTAATAAATCTAGATACATATACATAAAAGCAATTCAACGCTATCCACAGATCCAGGAAAAGCAATGACTTCTGGTCCAGGAAATAAGTTACTTCTGAACTGTGCTTTAACTAGTCATAAGCTTCCTTGTCTTTCTATGGTGAATGCACATTTGAAAGGGGACTTCCTTTTGCGGAGGTGAATGTTTACATTGTATACTCGCCTTCCGTGTACAACTTCCACCACAGATCCTGTTTTCGAATGGGTTTAATTGGAAATCCCATAAATATTGCACATATAAAGGTTTTTGTACAACTATCATGGATATGTAGCAAATTGAAAATTTTCCTTTATCCTTGTATGTATGTATGTATGTATTTACCTACATATGGACTGTACAGGAACTGTTGTGATTATTCTGTTGTTATAGCAAGTGTTGACTTGTAAGAACTGTTGTAAGTTCTTTGGGTCCTTGGTAATTTTACATGTATGCACATATATAAACAAGAGGCTTTACAAATATACATGTGGGCTAATGTTAAAAAGCCTTGTAAGACGTGACTACAAAAGACTTTTCTGGTTGAAGTGGAAAAAGAAGAAACTTACAAACGTACAATGAGAGTATGCAGGTTTGTAGTAATAAGAAGTTGACCATTTTGTTGCTTAGTCTGTTTTTTTTTGTTTTTAATTCTATTCTGTTTTTTCGGATCTGTGAACTCTAAAGTGTTCTCCACGGTAAAAATTTAATTTTAGCTCTACATATTTTCACTAACCTGTATATAGTATCGGAATGTTCATACTTTTTGGATGTTTATAGATCGGCAAACTCAGATTTGGGAATACTGTTCTCAAGTCTGTTATCTTCAGCAGTGGTCAATGATTTTATCCTCTAGTATAAAGTTAAGGATGATCTTTTCACTTATTGGCAACCCAGTTGCTAGATTCTCTATACCGTATATAGGTATATGCAATAGCTCCATCCAATAAACAAGCTAATTGCATAAACAGAGTAGGTAAATATGAATCTGTCCTTGAAGACATCTTTAATGACCAAATATCAACTATTACCGACGTCTTATGCAATTTTTCAGTAGTTCAACATTTCTCTTATTATCTATGAAATCCTAAATATCTCTTTTGACGACTTTCTTTTCTGTGGATTTGATATCTTGACAGATGCACCATCGAAATTAAAATAAGGATATAAAATTGTTTAAGGATTTATTACTTGTTTGCATAATCTTTCTAATGAATCATTCATTCAATCAATTTTCGAATTTTCTATTAACGACTTTTCTAATAATAAATCAGCGTAGATTAAGAAAGCCGATGACTTAAGGTATTCCGTATTTTAACCATGACTTAGAGGAGATATCAACAATAAAAAGGAAGGAGCTAGGTTTAACTAATTATGTGGCTTACTCTAAAGATTATATATACAGATTCGTCAGTAATTTATCTTTTTATATGGGTATTCTGAACCATGTATATGTAATTCAATTCTATTCCTAATATAATTATGAATTCCGAAATTACGTTTAGTTTTTAGTAGATCATAGCGGCCTTTTCGTACATCTGTAAATGTCGCTAATTTCTGAGTATATAAAAACATTAAAAAAGTTTACTGCAGTCTTCCCGTTTCCCAGTGGCAATATTCAATCAGAGAAGCTTTTCAAACTAATTTTATGTTGACCCTTCTTGATCCTTCTTCTATATGTATTTGACTAAATTGTTTGCCTGTATACTTCCATTACTCGACTTCTTCCTTTAGGTTTAATAGAGAATACCAAATAAATTCTGAGAAGATAAAATTTCAACCATGTTGCCCAAAACGTATAAATCGCCTTCTAAAATATTTTTTACCAATTCAGCTCGGCAGATATTTTTCTAGTGCATATAAATCTCTCACTTAATGTTTCATTTAAAAAATAGAAAACTACTCGAAATATTTTAATCAAGATTTATAATAGTGTTCCTACAATTACAAAAAAGAAATGCATATTTTTACTTTACACTTTATGTTCGTATGCCTACATAAAGTAGAAACATAGGCATAGTGTCAATAAAGTCCAACCCAACATAAATTTTTTGATTATAAATTCTTGCCGTCATACAGGTAAAAAGTTTTTTTTTTTTTGTTTGATTTATTGCATTGTCGGTTCCTGTGAAAATTGAAAATTGGCAGGTGAAACGAAAGGCTTACAACAACAACATAAAATAAATCTGTCAATTTTATTAGCTCACAACAATAAAATTTGCTAGGATACTGCTTCGATGGTTTTGACACATGCAATTTATGTTCTGCAAAGTAAATAACTACGATAAAAAATTAATCCTTGAAACATGGATTTTATGTCAGTCACCGTGTACAATTGTGTGGCATTTTTAGCTATTTTGGGAATAATTTTCGATTTACTGCCCCCATCAAGAGAAACCGTCAATTTGTGTGTGTGCTGTCAATTTTTATATATTATGTATAGAGGCTTAAATTTCAAAGAAAACAATATAAAAGTAGTCGTTTTATTGCAATCATGGTTGTTTTTTGTTAACATGTGAGCAAGTATCCGCTTAGGAAGTCAATGGAACAGGAGATAATAGTACTCACCTAGACGAATAAAGAATTGAATGACATGGGGGGAGGCATATCAACCGTTTAGGAGTTACAGGGTGATTAAGAAATACAGCTAGTTTTTCACGAAACACGCTGTATTTTAACATACGGTCACCGTTAAGAATTCATTGTATGAAGAACTTCATGTTCTTTCCAACGACTGCTCAAACAGCCCAGTACCCTTATCTTCTCAAGAGTTATAGTTGTCTAAACTAAAAATTTCGGATTTTCTTAACTGGTTTTACTTTAACATCTTTGTTTTTTTTTATAAATAGGTAGTTAACATAACTTTTTTTTATAAAAACTGTAAACCGTGGACTCTCCTTTTTAATTTGACCTATTAGACCCTATGTTCTAACTGTAACCATTGAACAGTTACAGTTAACAGTTTTCATAAAAACAAGTTATGTTAATGACGTTTTTGAAAAAATAATAGAGGTCAAAGTAAAAAAACAAGGTAAGAAAATCCGAAATTTTTAGTTTAGAGAACCATAAGTCTTCAGTGGAGATGGGTACGGCGCTGTTTGAGCAGTCGTTATAAAGGCCATGAAGTTCTCCATACAATGAGCTCTTACTTTTTAAGATACAGGATGTTTTGTGAAAACTGCCTTTTTTTTAATCACCCTGTAACTCCTAAACGGTTGATATACCCCCCCCCCCCCCCTTGTCGTACAATTTTTTACTTTTTCTGGTGAGCACTATCACCTCGTGCTCTATTAACCTCCTTAGAAGTATTTCTATCCCACACCTCAATATATGCAGCCCGTCCAAAAAGATTGTGTTTTCATTATAGGATTCTAAGTTCTACTAACTAAAGGTATCCACATGACGATTTAAAAGGTGCTTTGAAAGCAGCTTCTATAATTTCCCCTGAAATGGCTCCAAGGAAAGTAAGATGTTTATCTGCTCTCCTAATTTGAATGATATTTACTTTAAAATGTCGATAGAACCTGAAGGACTCCGAATCTAATATATCTGCATAGCTATTGTATATGCTTGTATGCTGTCAGTATCCATAATAATAATATTGGCTACCTAACTATAACCCTTTCAGCATTTTCTAAGTGTTTGTTGCATAACTTTTAGCACTTTGCGTGATTTTTAACAAACTACTGAAAAAAAAAGGAAAAATGAAAACTGAAAAACACCAAGAACATAAATTCTGGGTTAACTAACATATTTCACGATGACGTAGAGCGATAATAATAATTTTTCTTTAATTTCATCGACTTTATTCCATTAAATATAGTGCACATCGCGTTCACTATAATAGCAAATGGGCGCCAATAAATTGCACTGTTTTGATTTATGTTAATTTCTGAGTAATGAATTACCTGCGGCCATGAGGAATGTGAGCCAGCCATAACAGCAAAATTTATTGGACATAATTGCAGGGTAAGAAATTTTCAATTTTCATGTTAAATACCTATGCAGAAAATATTATAATAATAATAGAGTCCGTGCGCAGAAATAAGACTTCTTGACAGCTCAATGAACTTTCGTTAGCAGACCCCCACCCTTTGTGCTTTTCTACACAAAGGTTTTATGGAAATTGAATTATGTTGGCTGTTAAGCCTTTATATCATACCTACTTTCATGATAAGATTTCAAAAGATATGGTTAAATAAAACTTTTTGCCAGACAGGAAGTTAAATTATTTTCCATTTAGAACTTCTCGGTGGTTATTTTTTTTTTCTTCTTTTTCTTCTGCCCTTG
This sequence comes from Dioctria rufipes, assembly GCA_963924295.1. NCBI lineage: Eukaryota > Metazoa > Arthropoda > Insecta > Diptera > Asilidae > Dioctria > Dioctria rufipes. The sequence continues at coordinate 10,580,120 of OZ002745.1, forward strand.
GAAGAAGACTCAGGAAGTCATTTGTTTTCGTCCTCCTAAAAAGTTCGTATTTCGTATTGAAACAATTGATTTGAATGAAAAATAGATATTCCTTGGGAAGATATTTTTATTTATTTTCCTTTTTACCTCTTGATTAAGGAGTTTCTTTTATGTAAGTTGTAAATTTTAGGGCTGTTGTTATTGTTGTCCTTAGTCAAAATTGTACCATGGACACACTAATTTTATGTCAGAAATTATTACTCATGGTTTCAATTTTGAATCTCTCCTCTTCTGGATTTTGGCAACCAATTAGACATTTTTTTCAGATTATTTAATTTAATTTGTTATAACTTGGTTACAAATAACAATAACGAAATAACAAATATTTAGCGGGAAAAACAGATTTATAAACTTGTCTCAATTATAATAAATAGATTTTTCAAAAAGGATGATGATGAAATGTTATACTTAATTGCATACTCTGTTTGTCTTTTAAACTCCTTTTTTAATGCTGTCCTTGATCCTGACACCTTCAAGACGTATATAAACCTAATAAATATTTCGTTGCAAACCATATCCTTTTTTTTTTGTATCTTTGAATTTGAAATCGTTCCCATATAAATCCCTTGTGAAAAGACGACAACAGTAAAAAGCCTTGATATGCATTCACATCTACACCCAGAATATGAGATATAGGTAGGATGCACTCTAACAAAGCGCATACATTTTCCAAGTTTACTCAGAAAATATTGAAAATTGACTGCACACAATTCAGCTGTGCCTGGAACTCACTTAAGGGCAATCAATACAGAGATTGACTCCATTGCATTGAAGATGAATTCCCAAAACAGCATAAAATATTCAACAAACGGATAGAAGTAAATGTATTGCAAAATCTAGTTTCTCTTATCCATATATACAAAAGTATGTGGGCTACACAACCAAAAGCAAAGTGGCTTGATGGTGAAAACTGACGAAAATTTCAGCAAACAAACTGCAAACATGCTCACCACCATCCAATTTATATGCAATTTTTGGTTTTATTGTGGTGGGAATATATACCATCGCTCTCACGTTTATTAGACCTGTTATTTATGGATTCGAAAGATACGAGAGAGGTTTTTGCAAAATGTTTTTCTTCCTACTATAGAATTTTGTGAAGTAAAACTGGGAAGAATATGTCATAGATTATGGCACCTCTCTAAGTATAAAACTCTATAAAAGAATTGAAAGTTTTACGATTTGATGCCGTGCAAACATATCATTTGGAATTCTGAAACATTCTGGGATTCATGTATATGGTAGTACCATAGTAAGCATACTTAGCTCTATTTACCGAATGCATTTTCTCTATTTAGGGTTTGGTCTTCCTGCCAGCAGTTGAAAATTTTAACATTCAGAGAATAGAGATGAATTGAATGTTGGTTACCGACTCACTATAGAAAAATTATGGTATATTAGCAAAGATGTTATTAGTTTTGTTGGATTCATGTTTGCTGTTTTTTTATTCATCAAAATATTTTTAGTGTTATGTGGAGTGTACTAAATAACTAGAAGAGGAGAAAAAAATTTATATAATATAATACAAGCTGTTGTTTCGCTCCTAGTATCCGTAAATTAATTGTTTTACTTCTGAATCATACATATTATGATGATGACGACTTATAATTTATTAAGGAAACAATCACCGAATTCAAAGCCCTGCAATACTCTTCGCCTATTTCCTTCCGTTCCGATTTTGTCAACATTTTGAAAATTTAACGCAGTTTTTGTTTCACTAATAATTCATTTAGTTATTCTCTCAAAAAGACATTATATCCGCACGAAATTCATGTTTGCTAAATTCTTTCTTTTTTTCTTTTTTAATAGAAAAATAAAAATAAATTTCAGTTCTTGGTTTGAGAAATAGAGCTAGCTAAACTTAATGAGCCGATATTGTCACCGTCACCATCATTCGAATCCAGCATTGTGACCATCGGTCTTATAATTGATACATATGTATGCAGCAATTCCATACCAAAACAATTAAAATTTTCTATTTTTTGACCCGACCCCCTCCAATTTCGGTGAAACTTTCAGAATTAGTTAAGTATTAAAAAATATTGGACCCGTGTTTTTTTGTTAAGCCTGCCGACCTCAAGTTTTGGTTACGAGGTGATTACTTAGGATCGAGTTATTCGATTGTTTTGTGTGATATCTCAAATTAAAGATATTAAACTGAGCTTTCCAAAGAAATTAAAAAAAGATAAAAAAAAAAGTAAAAAATATAGAAAAAAAAGACAATTTTTTTTAACTTTGGATTTTTGATCCCCTCCGGAGGATAACCCCTCCCAAAATATATTTTTTTCAAATGCTCTAACATTAATACATAACATAAAAAATTTGCGGATGCTCAACTATTAGTTTAGGAGATACAATTTTTTTATTATCGTCTCTGCAAAATTTCATATGAATATTTTTTTTTATTATTTTCAGATACTTAATTAAATATGTGCTCAAAATGAATTATAATAATAGTAATAATTTTATTTCTATTACAAAACGTGTATTCTTTAATATTAACACTATTATCATAAAACTCTGGTACTTGTGAGTACCTCCTATTTTTAATTTTTCTTTTAATATGGTTGTATTCTTTTATTGAAACGTGAAAGTAATTCTGTGAAACAGCCCAATCGAACAGATGTTTCGATGTTTGAATTTCAATATTGTGCAAGCAAGCTTTTGCTGCATTTTTCTTAGAACTCCTGCTAAGGCATCGCCAAGCCCTTTCCCATGGCAGGTTGCAAAAGGCTGCCATTCTGCCTCAAGATTAAAAACCGTATTCATATGACATATATTGTACCAGGTCATCGTATTTTTATTTTTGTATTTACTTTCAGAGCCATCCGAAAAATGACACAGATTCATGTCACGTGACAATTGAATCTTTCAAAATTTGAACCGGAAATTTCCATGGAAAACCCGGAAAATCGGGAAAAATCATTTGAAAATTTGGTACAAATTTGATTAGTGATAAATCCGTTTCAGGAAAAATGCAGAGTTTTCCGATTTTTCCGAAAAATTTTCCGGATTTTTCTGACTTTTCCGGAAAATTTTCCGGTAAAAAAGTTTTCTAAATTATGCAGGATCAAGTTCCCTATCAACTGGCATCATTACTTTCTCTCCGACAATGGTGAAAACTTGCAGAAAAAATCAAGCAAAATTCATATAAAACACTTTCCGGAGTTTTTCCGACCAAGGAAGCGTTTGAGCGTTTTGCAACCTAAGACAAAGTTGTAGAGCGAAATGAGTTGCATAAAGTTGCTTTTGTGGAAAACTCCATGGAAAACCCGGAAAAGCGGGAAAATCATCGGAAAAATTGTCATCGATATGATTAGTGATAAATCTGTTTCAGGAAAAATGCAGAATTTTCCAATTTAGTTAACGTGAAAAAGGCAGAAAATAAAATAAGTAAAAAACGAGTTTTCAAACAAAACTGAGGCCAAGTCGCATGAAAAAGTAGAAAATAAACTTTTCTTCACACACAGAGGTGGACTCAGATTTTTTGATTGGGACATTTCTTCATTCTTTCTCTTCATGAATCAAATCACTTATTACCTCTGATTGATCTTACTGAAATATATCGGTGATTGTCAGCGAATAAAGTCTGAGTCCACCTCTGTGTGTGAAGAAAAGTTTATTTTCTACTTTTTCATGCGACTTGGCCTCATTGTTTGAAAACTCGTTTTTTATTTATTTTCTTGCAAAAATAATACAAGTTAAATTAAAAAAAAAAGGTAAGAAAATCCGAAATTTTGAGTTTAAACAACCATAATTTTTGTGGGGTATGGGGCTGGTTGAGCAGTTGTTCGAAGGGCCATGGAGCTCTGCATACAATGAGCTCCTAACTGTGACCATGCACCCTGTAGTTTTTAAGATACAAGCGTGTTTTGTGAAAAACTAGCTTTTTTTGTTAATCAACCTGTAACTCCCAAACGGTTGATATGCCCCCCCCCCCTGCCGTACAACTTTTTGTTCACCTATCTGAGTACTATCACCTCCCGCTCTACTGACCTCCTAGTGGGAAACACCCTGTATATAATAAATCTACTTTGATGCTTTTTTCTGTACAATATTTCCACAAAATGCAATCTACATATACGTTTACTAAAGTCTCAGCGATGAAGGAAGTCTATTTCTAGCAAAATAGACAAATATATTAAAGTTATACTACTACTACTCGTTTTGTACTAAAAACAAAATTGGAAAATTTAGGAAAACAATAAAAAAAAACAATTTTTCGGAGTAAATTCTAAAATTTTCATATGAAATTATGCAGAGAAGATAACAAAAAAATTGTATCTACTAAACTAAGAGTTGAACATCCGCAAGGGGGTTCAAAATCCAAAATTAATAAAAATTGTCTTTTTGTTTCTATATTTTTTCCTTTTTTTTCCTTTATTTAATTTCTTTGGAAAGCTCTTTAATTTGAGATATCTCACATAACAATCGAAGAACTCGATCCTAAGTACCTAATCAGCAAATTAAAAAACAGTCCACAGTGAAAACATCAAAATTGAAAATTACTGGGTGGCATCCAAGACCTGAGGTTGGCAGGCTTAGCAAAAAAAAACTCGAGTCAAATATTTTTTAATACTTAACTAATTCTGAAAGTTTCTTCGAAATCGGAGGGGGTCGAGACCAATGGGTGATCGTTTTGGTATGGAATTGCTCTATATAGATAAGATCACAGGAATATTTCTGGTTTGAGTATCCAAGCTCTACAATAAAGCCTCTGAGAGGTCATATAAAACGGTCGCAGCTTTCCTCAAAAGTTTTTCTCGGATGGGAAGAATTCGATTATAGTTATTTCGTGGAATAGTGTCTGTAGATTAAGCTACTTTTCTTATAGAATTGAATAAACACTGCTGATAGACTATATTTATAACGTTCTGCATTATATCGGTGGTGATTGTTTGATCGGGCTCAAAAGCACTTTTAGAACGAATTAATATTCTAGTTGACCTAATATAAGCACGTGAACCAAATTTTGTTCTCTTACCTATCTCAATGTGTATACAAATGCTTCAATATCATTCAGAGTAAATCATTTAAAGTTTCAACCCTTAACGGCTAATTTTTAATATTGTTAAATAAAATGATTGAATATGAATTGTTTAGAATATCGAAGATGTTCACATCTTTCATTTAAAACTTTTCACAAATAATCAGAGCATACAAAGTTATTCTATAAAAAAAAAAAAAATGAAACAATTTTGATGACTTATTTTTGAAATTTTCCTTAAATTGTGATTTCAATAGTTCTTTTTCCAATTTTGATTTATTTCTTAACAAATAGGCGTTAACTGGCTGCTGAACTCCTTCTAGTGCTACAAAGACTTTGGCAATGGACAACGAACATTTTACATTTGGCTAAGATCCAGAAATTTTTACGTTTTCTGTAGAGAATTGTTTTCAGGTCAATAAAACTTTCAATTCAAGGAGTTCTTTTTTTTTAGGCATATTTATGCAGTGGATAGGTATAGGAAACGATTTTATGTTTGCAATGTTTATAAGAGGCATTGTAGCAAATGGGATAAAGGTAAATGGAGTTGTGTTTGACGATATGTATAGTATACGGTATGCATATATTTGTTGTCTGTTTCTAGAAATTCTTAATTTGGCAGGAAGCAGGAGTAGGAGTTCTTTAAAGCTGTATACAAAAATAAATAAAAATTTGAGACTTAAAACCTCTGCAGAAACCTTTGTCTTTTTTTTTTTTTGTTTCTCAAAATACTCAAAACAAAGTTTTTACACATTAACTATAGCTTCATAAAATTCACATGAATAATTGTGACAACAATTAAAATGCAGAAATATTTCAGTTCACTGAGCTGAAAATTTAAAATCCGAAAAGTATACACCTGACCTGATGTTTCATATTAAAATATTCATGACACAATAAGGGCAATCGTATCTCATGATGTTATTGAAAATTTTACTATATGAATTATGAAAATCTGCATACATACATACATATGTGTGCATGAGTTCAAACATATTCACGTAGTACCAGTACCTTTATATGGTTGAGTATACGTTTGCCTTCATCAATTATTTGAAGTGTAAACTTTCGTTTCCTGAAACACTTTTTAGATTTATCCCACCCCTATGGAATATATTTCAACTGAATATGCCTGTGAACTTAGCCTGAAGTATGAGGCTTACCAAACCATTGTTCATTAAAATTCATTTAGCATCTGAAACCAGACACATTCTGTCTCTGCAAAAAATTTCTCGTTATTATTTTAGGATGGAAAATATTTAAATTTTTAACATTTTCGAACGCGTTTTATTGATAAACATATACATAAATATGGATGTAATATGGTAGGTGAGGTTTACAATATTTTACGCCTGAGATTTCTTTAATTTTCATTTTTATTCTAATTAATTACGTGCCGATTTTTCTTCAACGGGATTGATTAATTAATTAATTAATAGAGTATCATAATACTTGATTGACATACATATATGTATTCCTAAGTCCACTTTGAATAAAATTATTATGTCCTTCGACATGACATCGAGATGAACCGGATTTTTAGTAATTCTTCAAGGATTTATAAGTATCCAAATTGTTTATCTGGCCAAGAGGAATGAGAGTGCCCTCATTCCTTTATATGCAGACTCGATCCTGTTAGCTACGCACAATAGTAGTATTATCTACATTGGCCCTAGTTTTACTACAAGCTCCAGAGATTTATATATATTCGCTCCTAACTTCACTTCGAATAAGATCTTGACGTCCCAGTAGCTAGCTTGAGTACTAAAATTCGTTGACATTGGCCCAATCAACCTTATCAACTTAGTCACAGACGAAACTGTTTGATTCTCAAATACTAATCTAGTATAAGGTATCTCCCTATACTTGATATATCCTGCTTAGATATTTCTCTCTTACTCTCAGGTCTTATTTATTAAGATTTTTCTCTAATAAGTCCTTTCATCACCAGACACAGAAATGTGAAATTGTGTTTTAATCAATTTGGGTTATTGAAGAGGTACTGTATGTCGAAATCATTGTCTTGTGTTGTAAGTCCATTGTTGCCTTTTATGCATAATGCATACCTATAAACATTTACATGTATATCCGTACCTTAATGTGCACGTGAATGTTCGATCCAAAAACAAACTAAATAACAATTATTGCCGGAAGCTTAAATAAATTATAATATCGGCAGGAGGCTGTTTTGTTAAATCACTTCGAAATACTTTCACTATTCGCACCTTTCACCACATAAAGGGAATCCCAACAATCAATAAAGAGTAACTAAGAAGCCTTATCCTTGCGTAAACATGCCTTAAGTAGAAATAAAACGTCTACATTTATGTGGCATAATAGTCTCATCGTTGTCGCGCTATATTGGTTTTTTCCCAAGGAGTTCTCATATAAGATCGTGTTGTTGGGGCAGGGTAAATTCTCTTTTATTACCGGCGGGACAATTTATAATAAAAAAAAAACTGTTTTCATACACATACATACATACCATATACTAAAGAATATTCTATAGCATCCCATAGCGACAATAGGAGTAATGCGTTCAAGAATGAAAACGTGATTTTACCGCCCATTTGGTACGAGTAATCTTGTTGCGATGTTTTTTGTTCATTGATCAACGGAGACCCATTTGAACCTCTCTCATCCAGATTATCACGGATTTGGAGAGTTTCGTTTTTATGCAAATTTTAAGAATTGTTCTTCTTTCTTTTTTTATTTATTAAAGCATTAAAACTGATTTGTCTTTGGGTTTTTTCTTCTTCTTATTATCCGATAAAAACAATTGTTCGCTCTAAATTTATTAATGCATTTGGTTGGAAATATTTTGAAAAAGATTCAATGAAATATTTCATTCATTAAAGAAACTAAGCATTCCCCCATGTAAATTATGAGATTTTATTTAGAAGCTTTGGGATACATTAAAGAAATTCAAATTATTCGTAAAATTATTTTATGTTGAATCCATTGTCACATTCTATGCACAAAAGGACGAATTTTTAATTGACGGTTAATCGAAAATCGAATCTCTTATTTCATATTCACATAAAATACAATAAAAAGTATTTTTATCTCTTTCGGAAGTAAGGATGTTAATTTAAGATAAAATTAAATATTATAGTTCTTTGTTTTATCTTTCTATGCTATTTTTCTATACATAAAAATTCAAAAGTCTATACTTTTCGGTGCATGAAACATTGTTGCCAACATAAGTCGACAATAATGCAATTTTGGACCAACTTGAGGAAGAATTCGTTTGTAAATTCGGTCTCTTTGTTTCTGAATACAACATTAGAGCCGCTTTAGTACAGAACAAACAACTTTCAATTGTATTGGCAAAATCATTATTTTTAGAATTTTCTTATCAAGTCACCACCAACGAGTTAATATAAATCACATTACACACATACATACATATCTGTGTTATATCCGTCATCCTTCAGGCATACCTCAGGAATCAATAATGTGGTCGTCGTTGTTATATAAATAAAGAAAAGCCCAAACTCTGGCTGTAACGCATTACGATATAACACCAACCGTATCAAATTACTCAGTTATTCTACTTCACAACTGTATTTAAAGATTTCATCAATCTCAACTCTTTCGAAATTGTTAGCAATTCAAAAACTTTCAAGTATTTCAACTTAGTCTTATCAAATCTTCCCAGAAATTCTATCGATATTGTGACCCAAACTGCATAAAAAAAAATAGCTGGGTATGTATGTATGTATCACCTACTGCAAGAATTGAATTCCAAAACAAAATATATACGCGAAAGCTCTAGCCACATAACTTGATACCAACCAACCCGCCTACCTACAAAAATAACTTTTCACTAATGAGAGAATTGCATGCTGTTTGTTTGCTTGTCCTACATATTTTCCTGTTTTCCATTTATATAGGATTTTAAGCTGCTTCGCTTGCTAAGCCTTTTTTTCCCGGTCCCGTATCTCTTCAATTTCTTTCCTTAACCAAACAAGAGCTTCGATAATTTTTTCTGGAATAAAAATTGGCGCAATTCAACTTTCACTCTTGATGGCTATGCTAGCGGCTGGTCCAACTTTTCCCATCAAAAACTTTACTCAATTTTATTGAATTTTGTTGTTGTCTTTATTAGAATTCTGGCGGCTAGTTTGGTATGCATGCGTTCAAGATGTCTTTTTCCAATTCAAAGTTTTTTGCTGCATTATACGTGCACAGCAGTTAATGTGTATATACTTACTACTATAAAATCTCATTTAAAGAGCAATTTTACGAAAAAAGATAAAAAAAATACTTGATGAATTAAAAAGGTGTCCCCAACTGCTTAAAACTTCAAAAAAAAAAAAAGTTATTACTGAACATGAGAGATTTTTTTCTTTTCTTTTTAAAAACAATTTGTCGAACTTTTTTGTTTAGTATCGTGTTTGAGAAAAAGTTTTAAGAACGTGAAGTACGATTAGGCTGTACTGCTGCATTTTAGAATTATCCATTTCTAAAATATTGATTGGTCCAATTGAAAATATGTTTAACGTATTTTTTATTTTCATCTATGTGGAATTATTTGAATTTAAGTAATTTTTCACGCGACAATATATCAACACAGAACTAACAAAAATGACGAATTATGGAATTACATTCTTTATCACTTGTTTTGTTCTACAATTTGCATATATCATATCAGCTGTAATTTAACCCTGATAACTATACCTAAACCTACTGAATAGTAAGAATTTTTGAAACTAATAATGAAATATTGTGTAAGATTTGAACAAAAATATCTGCATCAGGCCCATGCGCACGGGTGGGATCTTGGGGTTGAAACCCATACCATGGATCGAAACAAAACAAATTCTTTGTGTTAACATTGGCGCAACACAAATTCTACAGCAATGAATTTGTGCGCATTGAATTGCAGCGAGATTCACGGTCACTTATTACTTCTGAACTAGTGACGCAGCAGCTTTCACAAATTATTTCCATGTAAACGTACACTTAAATTTAGTTAATCTAGAGACTTATCGACGGATAATGTAAAAAATGCTGAATCAGCTGTAGTGCCGTTCATGTACCATTGTGCGAACGGTATTTTATATCAAAGCCTTGGGATAATACTTTGTCTGCACTCATATTTTCCCAATATTTATACTTGCATTTTCCTTAGTCTCTGATATAAAATAATTATAGTTGCCAATTTCGAACTGTTAAAAATGGATATCCGTCAATTTTTTGTAAAAGACCACGGTTGGAAAACAATGATGTAAGTGACAATTATGTTATAATTATACAAAAAAAAAAAACATAAGAATATAGTTAAAATTCACACTTTACTTTTTAACATCTAATTTTGAAGTAATTGAAATACATTCGTAAATGATGACCAAATTCGATCCGGTATTTCTTCGTAAAGGCGCGTTCACAACAGAACGTTATTTAGCGCGCCAATCGCAACCGAAATTTTGATTTTTATAAAGAAGAAGAAAATGGAAGGAAGGAAAAAGCTGAAATATTTTATGCGATGAGAAAAAATTGCATGAGTTTGAAGCAACTTAAATCGATTTACAGCCCGCCGTCATTGATGCTCTGGAAATTATTTCAACATGGAAAGATGCAACTACGTCAACTCCTGCTTTTCAATTCCTTTCGGCCATCAAAACCGTGAATTTTCAAGTTTCGGTTCTGGTTCTTCATTTAGTACACTCTTTGACTTTATCGTTGAGTAGAGGCTTGCAAATAAAAAATCAAGACTCGACAGAAGCTATCGCAATGGTAGATGCTACAGAAGTCGTACTTGAGTATAGAGGAAAGAAAGCGACAGGGGGTTTTAGGATGATTTTTCAAAAAATGAAGCCAAGGCTTGCATCTCATCAAACCAAACGGTGCAATGCAATAACTAATACAATTGAAGATAAATATCGTGGCGTGTGTTGATAAGTGGTGCCAAGATGGTTTTCCAAAGACACAACCTTATAAACTGTATATTCATTCTGGACTGCAAACAATTTTTAGTAATTTAATATTTATTTGAACAGAATTTTTATTTTTTTATTTTTATAGAACTGTTTATATTTCAATACTAACACTTTTTAAATTAGCCGCCTTTTTTAAAATTAACAGTTAGATAGATTCCTGTTTTATGCCGTTTGCTGCCAATACAAAATCTAGGCTGACAAAAACAATATGAAAGCCTACTCTGACAATTATTCTGAATATGTAAGACAGTGCTAACGAAATAATTTTAATGAAATAATTTATGTAGTAAAATAATGTCAGAAGAATCGGATGAGCTAGCGTATAAAAAATAATTAAAGCAAGATGAGGTACGGTGTGAACGATTCTTCGAAATCTGGGGGCAGCCGATTGGCAAATAAAATAAAATAAAAATTCTATCAAGGCTCTTGATATCTGCAGGAAGGATGCATTCGAAATTGTCCACAAACTTTTGAACATTATCCCAGCTATGATCACAATTCCGAATAGGCGTTCATTTCCCACTTTTCGTCGTCTCAAAACCTATTTAACGTCCACAATGCGTGAAGTCGATGCAATTCCTAATGATTTTTTTCTGTACTCTGGCGTGTTAATTTATTGAAGAATTTTTAGATGTATTGAACATATTCTATCTATCCTGATAGTGTAACAACAAGAACATTATTACTTCCTGTACCTGATACCAATGCCTCCGCTGATCTTTGAGGAATACTTTCCAAGTTGTCAACGAATATTCCGACATTATAAGCGTTGAAAATAGTTGCTGGCGACAAACTACAGCCCTTAAGCGACCGGAAAGTAACTACTGGGGTGGCATCTTCTGAAGTTACACAGTCTTCATTGCTTATCTGATGAGAATCATGCCGACACGATTTTTTTGTTTTTTTGTTATTATAATCAGATCACCGATATCTCTGATGAAATTTTGAAAATTAAAATTAAACGCTCCTTATTAATAATTAAAGTATGGACAAAATGTTGTAGTTACCTCCAACAAAACACTCACACTAACCAGCAACATTAATACTTCAACTTATCCCGATCAAATACTTTCGTAGACATATTAATCAAGTTTAACCATAATTTTATACAACTTGTTCACCTTATTGTCCTACATCAAAACAAAATCTGAAAATGAAAATAAAAAAAAAATAGAAAGAAAGAAAACGTGACAAAAGATAACATTGCGCCACTCAACAACAACTTAACTATTAAAAATTTAAATCGCAGAAACATTGTTTAATGATGTCAGTTTCTTGTCATCCTAATTTAAATTTTTTAAATTGCACAGTTCATCTTCAGACATCATATTTAAATGAAATCATGTTTTGTGCTATTTTTTATTCAATTCCAGACTTTTGTGTGCGCTTAAAAACATCACCAAAGAGACCTTTAGAGACAAATAAAAGCGCACGAAAAGTCTGCAATAAACAGAAAAACTTTTACCATCTCTGCAAAAAGAAAAACAAAGAAAAGTAAAACATGACAGAGAGAAAAATCTCGACGGACAAAAGAAACATTTAAACAATCAGAAAAAAAGAAGTTTTTTTATTGTCTGTAGTAGCAAATGTCCTATAAACGGACGGAGATTAAAAGTTCTATGATAAATCAGGGTAGACAAAAAAAAAGGTGGAAATATGTTTTTTTGTTTTTGTTTTTTTTTTTTTGTATTCTTTGTTTTTTTCCTGAGATTCTGATAGTGGAACACAGTAGACAGGAACAACTTTAAACCCAAAAACTCAAGGATAAAAACCCATCAATTAGAGGAAAGCATGAAAGCTCTCTTCATTTTGGATTCAGAGCAGCGACGTTGTACTTAATTCAGCACGTAATGACTTTCGAAGTTGCAAGTAGTATGTTCAGCCTCCCTTAGTTAGATGAAGACGTGATTTGAAGAATTTAAGGATCCTTGAAGAGAAATACTTTACTCACTTATGGTAGAATTGCATTTTTAATTTTTTTTATTTTTCAAATTGGTATAGAATGCATTATTACAAATAAATAAATAGGCTTCCCTTCAAAATAAACAATACGGAAAATAATATGGTATCCTGTCTTTTCCAGAACAGGCAATTTGTCAAAATCACATTTTTTCCTTCTTTCATTTCCCACCTCTCCAGCGTACGTCACTTTCTCACCATTCGACGAACTGAATACGAGTAGAATACTAGTCGGCCGTTGGATAAAATTTTCTGGCAAATTTCAATTCTGTGTGATATTTATGACGATCATAAATCATAATGTTGTTCGGAATTTAAAACGGTAATCACAAGGTGGCAAATTATACAAAATGAGTAATGAAATCCTTTAATAAAAACCAGTACTATGTGCGCACGTAAAAACATAGAAAACTGTTGGTTGGGTTGGGCTTGGTATACTATGGTGGTACACAAAAAAGTCGATTCAAGCCGAATGGAATGCGAGCGACTGTGAAGTGAGAGGGGTTAGGGAAGGGGAGATGATATATTAATTAAACCAAATTGACATTGAGTTATGGGTTATGGAAAAATGAGATTTACTACTGGACGCATAAGATTTAAGGGATTCCATTTCAATCGATCCGAATCCAAACAATAAAACACAAATGAAATTTTATTAAAAAGAGTTAAAAATTAAATTATCAAAATATTTATAAATGGTACGAGAGCTTTATGAAATTTACCAACCAAATTGGTTTTAACCGGAAATTCATCATAGTAGTTATGTGACTTAATAGTATTTTTCTTTTTTTTTTTTTTTTATATTTATTAATGTCATCTAACTAAGAACTGTATACAGAAAATTAAAAACAATTTATTTTATTTAAATTGTAGCAAGAGAAATGCTGGTATACCTATTTCACGGTCGCTGTGTAGTAGCAGAAGCTTAGAAAGCAGATCTCCTAGTAGGGAAGCTTTGAAAAAGCAGATCCACCGTTTCTTCTGGGTAAGGTAGAACTAGCAGATGTCCTGTTAAAATAAAAGACGCAGTCTCTTTGATCGCAAATGCACTAATCATGTTTATTGGAATATCGCTAGCTTATTTATATAAAGATAAATTTGCTAGCCTAGACTTAATTAGTATTAATGCACATTAATACATGATTTGTGTACATGCCTTTTATTTGGGGCACGTTAAAACTAAATCGCTTATTTGCACTTATGTGCTTAACTCCGGCAGAAAGATGTGATGCAATGTACTTGACCCGTATTACGCTGGTTGCAAAACACGTAAGCAAACGCATGTAAACAATTACAGTCACTTCTTAAGGTTGTGACATATATTTGGATTAGCGTATGTTTTTCTTAATTGCAATAATGTAATCGATCGCATTTATTTTATTTTTTATTTTAGTTGATTTGGAAATTGTTGGATTTTTATTGTATGTGCAAATTCACATCACAAAATTTGAAATGTTGTGATTTTATGTACCTAGTATGTAAATGAAAACAAAAACTGATTAATTAGTTTAAAACTAAAGTTTTTTACATTTTAATTTAAAGTATGACAATGGAAACGTTTTATAGTAAGCAGGAAAAATGTTCATTTTTGTTGATCTATACAAACATATATGTCTTTCAGTAACGAAGTATTTATTCTAAAGATGTGATTTTTATCATATGTTAGGCTAGTTTGATTAATCAATCTTAAAATATATAAGCGCATAGCGTTTTTTGAATGTCTAAATCCGTATGCAATGTTGATTTATACGCGTTTAAAGTTAGATTTTCAGGCCAACATAAATTTTAAAGGAATCACCATTAATATGTATATAACGGCATTTTAAACTATATTAATTAGCACACCATATAGTAACAGTGTTCCTCTGATAGAATTTTATTAATACCAATAAAAAATAATAGGATCCCAAAATAGATTCCTGAGGTATACCAAGTTATAATGAAAAAGACAAACAATCATTACAAGAAATTTAAGAAAACGTATTTGAAATAATATTTGAACATTATTTACAGAAAGGTTTTTAGGACCCCATTTTCGGCTTTTTTTGTTTTATATAACAAGTAAAAAAGCTAGAATTTTTCTAAGACCAATTCTTACGATACCCTAAAATGAATGCACACGTATGTAATTTTGTATGGTCGCCAACTCTATGTTTGATTGTTAAAGTGGTTTTTCGACTTTCATTATTTCTACATGAATTTAGAAATTATAGAAATTTAGAAATAGAGTGGACGTGGTAGCTTCGTTTCATGTTTAATGTGACAGGATCTACTTCACTTCATGAATTCACTCGAATTTGTATATTCACTTTTATTGAATTCTCTCAGACTATATACATATACAGATACAGTCAAGTCTCTTATATCGAGGTGTTTTTAGAACGCGATTTCCATATAATACGGAGCGAAAAAGCGTTTGCTCTACTATAACGCGGTCTGCTTATAACGTATTTTTCATAACAAGAACATTTCAAGAACTCAAAAATTTTTTAAAAATTTATAGATGTCAGCACTTATTTGATGTGTTAAATTTTTATATGTATTGTTACGAGCATGGGCTTAGTTTGTTATTGAAAATACAATATTTGAATTATAACTCACAAGTTATTTTATTATTATCCACTGTTTCATAAATTCACAAACAATCACAGAACTCTACTTTAATTATCGCTATTACTGTACTTCCAAATTATCGCAATCCAATTTGTTTAAGTACTAAGTTCACTTCACTGGCTGAAATAAGACAGCCTCCTGGCGGTGTCAAGCGCCATATTTATACTCTACAAATTTGTCCGGAATATTCCTGAAACATCGATTCTCCGAACCTAAAATTGGTTACTGCCCGAACCAATAGATGTCGCTTGTCCAAAAGTCGTTTATGTCCTAACCAATAGTTGTCACTTGTCCAACCACCCAACGGGATGTACATAGCTTACATTAATTGACAGGGGAATACCCCGTTTCTCAATTCCAGTTATCAGGGAATGAGGGAACAATAAAGCATTGCTCTCTTTTAATTAATTCTAAGATTGTCTTTGAATGTGTTCAGACGTATGAGTAATTAAGTTCTTTTGCCTTGTGTACTTTACGTTATTGGAATTATTGAACATTAGGTAAAAAGTTTGTATGCTGTAATATTTATACCTGAAAAAAACTGTTGCTCATAGGTTTTTAAAATGGCTGAAATAAATAAAAGCAGAAAACAATTAAAAAGAAAGTTTATACACTTGCGGACAAAATCCATATTTTAAACCGTTTAAAGAATGGAGAAAAAATATCGTCTGTTTCAAAGTCCTTAAATTTGAATGAATCTACTATTTGGACCGTAAAGAAAAATGAGAACAAAATAAGGAAAACTATTGCAGATGGTTGCCCGTCAGGTGCGAGGCGTACTACTCGTACACGAGACATAAATATGATTAAAATGGAACGAGCTCTGATGATCTGGTTGGAAGACTATAATATATATAATATAATATATAGGATATGTTATATCCAAAAATATACCTGTCAGCGGAAATCTTATTAAATAGACAGGACTTAAAATCTATGAACATTTTAAAAACATTGATCATTCTTCTTCAGAACGATACAGCCATATATTTACTGCAAGCACAGCTAAAGAAAAGTTACTCCTTGCACAACATCAAATTTCAAGGAGACTAGGCTTCAGGTGATGCTGAGGTTGCCAAAAAATTTAAAATGGAGCTCCCTCAAATTATCGATAAAGGGGGATATGCACCAGATCAGATTTTTAATGCTGACGAGAAAGCATTGCACTGGAAAAACCTTCCATCTCGGATCTATATTTCAACAAAGGCGGGCTTCAGGGTTTAAAGCTTCTAAAGAACGTATCACTCTCCATACGTGTAGCAATCTATCAGGAAGTTTGTTATTAAAACTTATGATAATAAATCGGTATTCAACTATTCGAAGATGCCTGAGTTGCCTGTATTTTGGCGAACTAATAAAAAAACGTGGATAACTCAAGAATTATTTAAGAATTGGTTTTATAATTGCTTTATCCTGCAAACGGAAAGTAAAGTAATATGATTGAAAACAGTTTTAGTTTCAAAGTTTTGCTGATTCTTGATAACGCTACTAGTCATAGTAAGGAACTCAATTACACAAATGTGAAAATTGTTTTTTCCCCCTAACTGCACTTAATTGATACAGCCGCTGGACCAAGGAATAATTCAAACTTTCAAAATGTACTACATTCGACAATTTTTTCAAACCATTTTCAACAGATTAGAAAATGATGAAAGTAAAACTCAAGTTTGGAAAGAATTTTCTATTTTAAATTGGAACTGTCTCATCAGCTTGCGCAGAAATTAAAACGTCAACACTTAATGCATGTTAGAGGCCTCCTTTACCTCAAATGGTTCACAAGAAAAATAATATTCCAGCCCCACTTACAGAAATAAAGGGTTTTCCAATAAGAGGTGTTATTTTAATTAGCCCGCTATTTCGGTAGATGTCACTTTTGGAGCTGTCATATTTTGACATTTGACAAGTAGAAACTACGCCATTAATAAAAATGGAACGATAAACGATTCAACAACGCATTGAAATTATTAAAATTCACTATAAAAATGGTGAAAATGTGGCAGAGACGGTTCGTAAAACTCGAACATTTTTGGGTCGTCGTGAAGCACCTTGTCGAACCGCAATACAGAAATTGGTAGAAAAATTCGAGCGGTCGGGACAAGTTAGCGATGTGAAGAATAAAACCCGTGCACGTCGCTCAAGAACAGCCGAGAATATTGCTGCTGTAGCCGAAAGTGTTGAAGAAAACCCAGGTTTGTCCATTCCTCGTCGTTCTTTGGAATTAGGCATTCCACAAACGTCATTACACCGTATTTTGCATAAAGATTTGGGTCTTAAGGCTTATAAAGTTCAGTTAACACAAGAACTCAAGCCGGCCGATCATCAACAACGTCGAGTCTTTGCTGATTGGGTCCTTGAAATGCATGAAAATGATCCGGAATTCCATCGAAAACTCATCTTGAGTGATGAGGCCTATTTCCACCTCGATGGCTTCGTCAACAAGCAAAATTGTCGCATCTGGGGCTCGGAAAACCCAAGAGTTATTGTTGAAAAGCCTCTCTATCCTTAACGTGTGACTGTTTGGTGCGGTTTATGGTCCCGCGGGGTCATTGGACCTTACTTTTTCGAAAATGAGGGTGGAGCAACAGTTACGGTGAATGGATTGCGCTATTGACAGATGATTAATGATTTTTTATGGCCGGAATTGGATGGTATTGATTAGGACAACGTTTACTTTCAACAAGACGGCGCTACGTGCCATACAAGCAACGAAACCATTGATCTTTTACGGGAAAAGTTTCCGGACCGTGTTATCTCTCGAAGAGGTGATCACAATTGGCCACCGAGATCTTGTGACTTAACACCTTGCGACTTCTTCCTTTGGGGCCACGTGAAAGAGAAGGTCTACGCCAGCAGCCCAGCGTGTCGATTCAAGACCTCAAAAATGGAATTCGTGAGGCTATCGAGGACATAGGGCAGCCACTTTGCGATTTGGTTATGGAAATTTTCATGAAAAGGATATGGTCCTGTAGGCGTGGTCGTGGTGGTCATTTAGCTGATGTTATTTTCCATTATTAACGGCATACCTTCCTCTTTCTAATGAAATAAAGATCCGATCATTTATCTCAAAAAATGGCATTTTTCTTTGAATATCAAAATAACACCTCTTATTGGAAAACCCTTTAGTAAACATTACTTCTGTTTTGAGCAGCGAAGGATTTGCAAATATAAACTAGGAAGATATAGAAGAACTAGTTTGGGAAGAGAATTTAAATGAGGAGGAATTAGTGGAATTAATTGGTGAATCCACCTCAAATGCATTTCTGGAGGAAAACAGGGATAACGAATTAGTTTCGAACTTCAGTCTTGATTTAAAAAAAAAGGGCTGGATTTGGCTGTAGAATTAGAAGGTCACTTAACTGAAAATGATCCTTCAGCGATGCACAGTGCAAAATTTAAAAGAGATTTTCAAAATTGTTTGGCTTCATATAAAGAGGTTTTGAAAGAACTACAAAATAAATCTACTACATTTGAAAACCAAGAAGAAAATTTGCAAAGTGTGGAGGATTTTCGGCCAATTAGAAAAAAAGGGGTTAGACTACAAATATTTGACAATGATGATGAATAATAAAACAATCTAATATGTATCAAATTATTTTTTCGTTCGAAAGATTTTTTTTAGTTTATAATTTTATTATATGAACTATACAGGGTGTCCCAAAAATAGTGATAATCGGAAGCCTGGAGGTAGAGCGTCTCTCGGGAAACCCAAATATATGTTGTACGGTTTTTTGTAGTTTTCGAGTTATTACAAATTTTCGAGATTTTTCACTAATTACGTGTTGTAAGGTAATTTTGGTCAGAGCTGTCGAAGAAAGTGAGATAGGCAGATATGTATTATATTCAATAAACTTAAATTCAAATATGCAAAAATCTACATATTCATTGCCATTTTTATTATAAAATTTTATTTGTTAACCGTATCAATCACAACTTGATACTTTGAGAATACAGTTTTTTTTATATAGGCTTGATTTATGTACAGTTTATTTTATTTCTGATATTCCATATAACGCGGTACGAATTTATTTAATTTGTATCAATTCTGAGTTTCTCATAACGTCATTTCCTAATTTCAATTAATTTTGAATTTCTTATAACACGGTTTCCATATAACGCGGTACGAATAATCGCATTATAGGAGACTTGACTGTATCGCGTTCCTAAGGTTTTAGCTTTCGGTATATCAGCAATTCGATGTATAACCCTTTTTAGTATCATCTCTTTATAATTTATTAAATTTTTATTTTTTTTTAGTATTATAACTGTCAAAGATAGTCATAAGTAGTTTTAACCATATTATTCCAAGGTTTAAAAAAATCCCATTGTTTAACCACAGCACCTTCTTTTAATTCCGAATTTCCACTAAAGCTTTAGTCATCAGCTTTCACCTGCTGTATCCTACAAATTTAAAGTTAAACGATTATGGTTTGCATAAATTTTACCTTCACCGATTTGAGTTCAGTAAAATTTAGTCGACTTTGTAAATGCTTCTGTATCCTAAAATCGATAAATGTACCTAAATGAATTGATGCACCACGTCTTCTTAGTCAAACCAGCTTTGTCATGGTTACGGATACTTACCTGGTGGTGTATCTATTGTAATTCAATTGTAACTACTCTGCCCAGAAAGTACAGAAGTAGACACAATTCAGGTTGTTTTAAGTGTTGAAATTGATCCGTTGCAGTAGAAACTTTAAGGACAATTAATTATATACTAAAGGATGTAGTACGGAAATGTAAATTCAAGTATAACGATTAGGTCTTGAGGTCATCTCTTTGTTCACAATGGCACTCTGATTAGCATATTCATAACCAAAAATGGAGAAGACTACAAAGATAAAGGAGCAAAAATAATTGGGATAAAGCCGATATTCGCACTCTGCTCTGCAGTATGTGGCTTTGGTTTGGCTTGGCTTGCAGTATTATGGCTGCTATTTGAGGTTTTTATAGAATATTGTTGCTGATCTCCTATAACATGTCCTTACATACTCTGTACGAGTACTTTGTGCAAAAAAACTTTTATTATTTTGTAGATAGTAAGCACACTCGAACTAGACAAAATCTTGAAATAACTTTTATGGATGGATGATGTTTGTATATTGAAAACTACTACTCCTTTCATTATTGTTCGATATAATCGCTCTACTGGGAATGTTTTTCATTGATATTGGAAAAATAGGAAATTGGAGTTATTTTTTTTTGTAGTACAAATTTTTTATTCGATTCTTATTTCAATTAAAATTATTAAATCTGGTGCACTCTGTATATGAAAGTAAAAATTGAATTATTATTCTGATCTTAATATAAGGAAACATTTTTGTTTATATTTATTTTGATGAATCCTTTACAGTCTCATATACAAGTTAATTAGCATACTTCAAATTTAATAGCACATCAATAACCGTAAACTAAGGAACTGTATTGAGTGACTAATTGCTAACGTCTATGAGATGCTTTTTTACGATATTGTAATAGCAGGAAGGGACTATACATACCAATAAGACTCCAACTATTTCCGCTTACGAAGAAGTGTTTTAAAACTAAACATCTTCCTTATGTAATTGAGAGTGAAAATTCACATTATAAAGAGATGGCGTTGCTAGTGTAATATAATAAAATGTCTCATGATTCTATGAATCTAGATTCAAATTCCACTCAATCCTATCGAAAGTCTTGGCATTATCTTATTTTTGCTTAACCATTCTCAAAACACCCATACAACTTTTCGTGGACCCATCCACTCATGTGATCTCTTCCTGATCCACGCACCCACAGATATCTTAAAATGTATGTAGGATAATATTTGAAAAATGAAATTATGGGCGAA
This sequence comes from Dioctria rufipes, assembly GCA_963924295.1. NCBI lineage: Eukaryota > Metazoa > Arthropoda > Insecta > Diptera > Asilidae > Dioctria > Dioctria rufipes. Next base: position 10,601,490 of record OZ002745.1, read on the forward strand.
TATAATATGTATGTTTTAAGGGGTATTACCACCAAAAAAGCTCACGATTTCTGTCCTCAAAATCACAATGGAACATAAACGCATAAAAGTATGCACTTTGAAAATTCAAACAAATCACTACCTATATATTCATATATTGCTTATTTTGCTTATATTAATCTTTCTATTCTACTTCATGGCTGTGTGATCGTTGTTGTAATTTTGGTTGAAGATGGCTGTAACAGACAATTTAGGTACTTTGCTTAACATTTTGTGTAAGCAACGAAATGGAATTAACTCTTGCCATATAAGCTCTTGTAGTATACTCCCTAAGATTGATGAATTACGTGATATTCTTAGGAATTCCCCAGTGGATGTAATTTGCATTTCTGAGAGTTGGTTGAAACCAAAAATCAATAATAATGCGATTAAGATACCTGGTTATAGAGTTTTAAGAAATGACCATGTGAATATGCCGGTGGTGGTGTGATGATATAGTATATTAAAAGTAACTTTAAGCAAACGTTTTTATTTTCTTCTGATACTGCTTCAGGTACTTGTGAGTATATTTTTGTGAATTGTCTAGTTGGAATAATCTATAAGCCTCCTAACCCTCACCTTTGGAGTCCCTCTGACGAACTCAATCATGAATTTGTTTCAAGTCACGTGAGATGTTCTTTTGTTAATTTGGATAATGATGAATCAGTAAGTGTTTCTCTAGATCAAACCCAGTTTAGCTGCCTAAGGACCAATATTCATGAAGTAATTACGGTAATGGATAGCATTAAATCTACTTCTGCTGGTTTAGATGGCCAAAGTCCGAAATTTGTAAAAATGTGCTCACCTGCGATCCTTCCTGCCCTTACACACATTTGCAACTCATGTTTCACAAGTTCCATTTTCCCTAGAGCATGGAAATCTTCTAAGATAGTTCGTGTTCCTAAGGATATTGACAAAGATGGGTTACACATCACAGGCAGTTTACATGAACGAACCCTATTTCTCCTTTTTACCGATATCCTGTGGTGTGCCTCAAGGATCGATCCTTGGTCCCTTATTGTTCTCCATGTTTATCAATGACATATTTCTTCAAGCTAAGTTCTGTGATTTACATCTCTATGCAGATGACGTACAATTGTACATATCCAATCGTATTGGTCTGATTGAGGATAACATATCTCGTTTTAATGAAGATCTTGAATCAATTCATTTATGGTCCTTGTCGAATAAATTGTAACTCAATCCAATTAAATCTAAAAGCATGATTATATATAGGGTAAAATTAAATACAGATGGATAACCTGTGACTAATAATAATACTATTATTCCTTTTGTCGACTCCGTTAAGAGTCTTGGGGTTATATTTAATAGCACTTTCATCTGGGATGACCGCATTAATTCTGTTATCAGAAAAGCTGGTGGACTTTGTACATTATGGACATCCAGCTATTTCACGCCAATGCCCACCAAATTACTTCTTGTTCATGCTCTACTAGTACCTGTAATAACCTATGGCTGTGAAATTTTTGGCAAACTAGACTATAATAATTCAAGGAAACTTAGCATTGCTTTCAACTCTATAATCTGGTATGTGCATGGCCTTCGTAGATACGATCATGTATCTCCGTCTATGTAGATGCTCAATCTTGGGGTGTGATGTGCTAACCTATTTGAACTTTCGTATGCTAGTTCTTTTGGTAAGAGTTATTAAATATCATAAACCTAGATACATCTTTGAACTTCTAAGTTTTTCTAGATCAAATAGGACATTGCAACTAATTTTACCTAGGTCTCACTTTTTAATAACAAAGCGCCTGTTTTTCAGCCATGTCATTAAATCATGGAACCAGTTACCCTCTCAAATCAGAAGCTCTATACAGTCTGGCACGCTATCCTCTATAAGTCGTAGCATATTTGAATTTTTTACTTTAAGTGGTTAGTAATAAGTCTTAGCGTTCTATTTTTTATAGTATCAAATCTTCTTCATCCTTCTTTTCTATTTTACTTCTTATATTTCTCTTATTAAATAATATCTTTGTATGAATTATACTGTTTATTTTAATTTTCTAACCCTATCTGGTACAAATTGGAAAGATCCATAAATCTTAATTGTGCAATGTTTCTTGAATAAATTTGAATTGAATTCGAATTTGAATATATATACATACAAAAGCTATATGATGCGGTGGTATTCGTGTGCATTGTACTCCAAAGCATTTCGGACATCTGCATAGCAGTGAGATTGCATAGGATGGCGAGATTTTAAATTTGTCTGTCGGAGAAGAAGGCAAGGGGCAAACGAAATGTGTGCGCTCTGTGCTGTTGGTGAGACACTTTTCCTTGTAATTTGCCTGGAAACATTTATTGTTTGGACAAATTTTATTTTAGTAAAAACCGGTCATCAAATAAAACTCTTCGAAGAATTCTGAGTTGTAATTTATCATATAATTTTGGCAATTTTCACACTTTGTCAGTTTTACCATTTGATTAACTACATAGATATCTAAAGAACTTCTTTAGAGAGTGAGATTTACTAACAACGCAATTTTCAGGTTGAGCTATGTCTGGTAGATTTTCCAATTCAATTTAGTGTATATATATGCAATTTTATTTCTCTCCAATTCCTCAATTTTTTTCGCATAAAATTTTGCATGTTTCAAGGAACGTAATGCAACAAGATTAGCACAGTCAGAGTTAATGTAACTGAAAAATTCTGAGGGTGTAAGCTAGCAATAAATTAAAGATAAAAGTTCATCGATTTGTCGTATGTCCACATTTAAATTAGTGCTAGAATTTGTAACAATTAAAATGAAAAGCTGTTGATTATATAATTTTGCAACGAATAAAAAATGAACAATAAAATTAAAACAGTAGTAGTATACTTAAAAGATTTAAATAAATGAAAAAACATATATGTGTGGTATTACATAGCCAGGTAGTAGGTGATAATTGGCACGATCGCCATCGTATTAAATAAAACGTTTATATGGCTCAAGATTTTGTTAAAGCGGGAGTAGCAAGTACTGCATAACTCCGGTTTTGTTTAATTGTGGAGAGTAGCTATAATAGCATGACTCCACCGAATAAATTAAAACACAAAAATCATTTGGTGATCACTGATCGCTGACTTTGATTATGATCTGTTCCATGGTTTTACTACATGCTATTTATATCTTAAAATTAACTTACGTTTACCTTACCTATAGTACCGGGGTCAACGTATTGTAACAAAAATGCAAGCCGTGTAAATTGTGCGAGTAATTTCTTAAACTATGTGCTTGCTTGCATTTTTGTGGCGGTGCTTGGTTGACCCAATATTCTTTCTCAATGGTGTAATTATATTTATGTGGGGCAATGCGTGATTGCCTCATAAGCAATATGTTTTGTTTATTATTTATTGAAATCTCTTATGGGTTCACCACATATGTCTATATTTAAACTCACTGCTTAGATTCCGGCTAAGTATTTTACTATTCTGTGTAGACAAATAATAATTTTCGTGCAAATTAAAACATTTATAAAAAATAAGTTGCATTTGACTAAAATATATATTAAATCTCGTAAATATTCGTCCGCAGATTCTCTTATATATAATAAAAAAGGAATTAAAAACAAAAAATTTTTTTTTAAATAAATAAATTTCATTGGTGCAAAGTTGATATTTTTATGTGTCGGCACAAATTCTTTGTAATTTGTAAAAATGCTTCACCTTCGAAAATCGCATATTGAGAATAATTTATACACTACATGACCCTTTAATCGCTAGAAAGATAATCGATTAAATTGTAGATTACGATATAGTAGAAAAAATATACACGTGCGCATCTTTTTCTTAGAAAAAAATTTTCCACGAAGTCAAACAATTGGAGTTCCGGTTCCGAATTTTCGTTTTAAAAAAATTTATGAATAATAAGTTTATATAACTAAGCTCCCTAAATGGAACAAAGAATCAAAAATAAATATTATCAAATTAAACAGCTATAAAAGAAAATGTTGAAACAGTTTTTCCAGAAAGTCGAAAACAATCAAAAAATCACTATTGGAAATCCGTACATTTTTGGACCAACTTAATCTTCATATATATGTATATATCAAATTGAAGAAACGGTTTCACTTGTAACATGTACTCTTTTAATTGTTGTTAAAAAGCATAAAGGGTCCTCTTTGCAATCAGTGCTCAAGTTTGATCCGATATCTTAAATTTGAGAAGGAAGCAGTGAATTTAGGTAGAATAGTCTCAAGATAAGTGTTATTTGGACACTCCAAGGAATATATTGGCATACTTCATCCTACTTATTTACCGAATACACTGTATATAATCTGACAACTCACCACACCTCATCAACTTTCGTGCACAGTTTTCTGAATTATATACATATATTTAAAAAATAACTCCATCAAAACTATTTCTATAGCTTTACTAAAACAGATTAGGGATTAAATTACAAAAAAAAAAAAAAAAAAAAAATCGGGACTGCACCTTTTTCAAGGATAGCCGAAATGTCCATTATCCATTGAAAGCATATTTACACAAAAATGATCTTGATTACCTTTTCTCGGAAACCTTAAAGCTTCCCAAAATAAATAACGTTTATTTCGTGGAGATGCGATGAGTACATACTGAGATATAAATTTTTAAAGTTACATCTACTAAGCAAAATTTGCCAAATTTTTCAAATTTCAAAAGAGCCTATCTCGGTCATGAATGGATCGCAACAAAAATTACTACTTTCCATATTGCCAAACTTCCTATAAAATTTCATTAAAATCAAACATAGTCCATTCACAAATTTACACAAAATGCATCGATTTTCTGTGTAACGACCTTATAGGATTATTTCCTTTTCATATACACAAATTTGCATACCTAGTAATATTCAGCTTTCTCTTTTTTATTCCATAATATTATTGAACCGAATTTTACTAACACATCCCATGATTAAATAATGACTACTCACAATTATAAACAAATAGATTATAATTAGAACTGCAGAAAATGGCGGCACACATTTTCCGAGCATACAGCCTACGGTCCGCAGAACTTTTAAAACAAATTAATGCTTTCCGAAAGCACATCATTCCATCTGACGGTGATGAAATGAATTAAAAACGCCATATTGTATGCTAAATATATTAAGTACAAGAAATTTATGTTAACTATATTACCTTTATTTCCTTTATCATTGCACTAAACAATTTGAGTTTTTCAAAATAAACAGAAAAAGGTTCGATCTTTGTTACAAATTCAATTTTCTTTCATAGTTATGATAGTTATTCGTCTCTGAAAATAGCAACTTTCAAACCAAAATATATTAGTAACCAGAACTTTTTTACTAGTTTTCTCTCTGTTACTTCCTTTTTCACTTCAAGATCTTCCGTACTCAATTACAAATTTATATACTTGATGTACCATTATTACGTTATTATGTACCAAACTATACAAATTTCATGAATTTGAGAATTTTCTAAATCTAATTGCATACATATAAAGCCCCTAAATCTTTATTTTGCTTTTTAAGATTTCATTTGTAACCCCCCTTAAGGAATCACTGATTAATCAGATACTCGTGATTCTGGAATTCTTCCTGAATGGCTAAATTTAGTCGGAAATCTAAAATGTTTGGTAGGGATCATAGGGCTGTTTTCACTATAACGATAATATTGTTCCGTAGCCAATGTCCAGCCTTACATATAGGGCAGGATTGCTAATATTTTCTGGAATAAATAATTTACCAGGTTATTGGAAATACGGTGCAAATAATTCTACACATTTTTTTAGACTATATTGGTTATGTACTGACAAGGAAAAAACGTAAAATAACTAGCTAAAATTTCCCGTTTTTGTTTTTTGTTTTTTTTTTATTTTTCCTTTTTTTTATTATTTTTTTTTAAAAGAATGGGATGCATGGAAAAGGAAATTTCGTTTGTTAGAAAAATAACTGAAATATAGTCGACATTTTACAAAAAAAAAAAAAACTATAAACATCTTCCTTCCTTTACATATGTATATACATCACCTTCAAGAAACTCAATGTTCTCTTTATCCAAAGCAATGTAAAGACACTTTTCCGGATTATATGCAAATTAAAAACTCTCCATAGAACTCTTGCATATGATTATTACTTTTGTCGAGAATATATCCTTTTTAGTCAGATGTACACCATGATAAAATCTATGTGAATTCGCATATCTAGTGAAGAGCCGTCCGTTTTACACAGAAACTACTTTCATTTCATAGAACAGAAACTAATAACTTTTTCGAACTAGAGCTGATTTATAATATCAAGAATTCAGAGTGCCGAGTTATTCTGGCCACCCAGGATTATACCTACTACGTACAGTAATATGAAAAAGTTTTTGGGTCACCAGAAATTTAGAACTTTCTCAATTCATCTTTCTGCAATGGTTTTTGGTTAAAGCGCAATTATTGTTCAGACGAGAGAATTTTTTGTAATATTTATGGATGTCACAAAAACTAAACATAAAGGAATCATAGGATGTCATAATGCTCTTGAATGGTGTTTATATTTAGGGTTTTTTTTTCGTATCTTCTTACTTGTTATATGAAGGCAAATTATTTATTTTCACTTCATTTCACTGATATTTTAATTTATTACTTTTAGAATTGACGTATGTATGTAGGTATGTATGTATAATAATCGACAGATGAATCCTTTATGAAAGATATTATTCATAATAACCAGGAAACATTCCGTTTGCGGAACTATCATCATTTTCCTTCCCCTTTAATCTTTCACTCGATACGTATAAGGCGGAAATAGTAGCTCTCTGGACCTTATTTGGATTTATTACCTAATGATTAACTGGTATAGCATCTAATAAAAATTTATGAAGATTTATACAGCTCAGATTTACTGATATCGAATAGTCTCTTAATTTTTAATTAGTGAGTATCTAAATTATAAAAATGTTTGAGTATTTTTAGATAGAAGGTTTCCTCCAACGTATTCTAGTAGTTATATTCTCGAATTAATTTATTTCTACCACCAGATGAATTTGTGTACCATATTTTCCTCATTACTGGTACCCTACATTTCGTTAACCTAGATTCTCCTGAACAGTTTATTTGATTACTTTCATATATGGTCACATATAAAACAAAATCCCAAGCGTGTTTTGGGTTTAACTATAAACAACCCCCACTCTGGCTCGCGAAAATTTCCAATCAAATTTATGCGGTGAATTTTTCCGAAGTGCCAAAAAAACTCGAAATTGGTATAATTTTAAAATGTGCTTTGCGGTGTTTTTTTTTTTTTTTTATTGATGGGAAACATTTATTTACACTTAAATCAACAACACCAGATGACGCCCATGGTATACGCAGGCAATCAAGATTTTTCCATAATCATACAGAAAGAGGGAGTCCATGATGACCTATAATTATAATGCATGGATATAAAATCGCACCCGGCTTATCGCTGTTGGCATTTATATCCAAAATTACCGAATAAATGTGCAATAACTGGCGTTCCAGTGAATAAATTCAATGTGCCAACTTCATGGGGATGTCAATGAGAATGCAAGTATCTCCGGAGCTCAATTTCCACAGGACTTCGATGTAGTGAATGTGAAATATCTCCTTTGTTCAAAAGCTCCGGTTATTTAATTTTCGGCAAGTCATTAATTTCTAGTCCCTGCTGAAAGTTTAATTAATTTATCTGAATAGTGTGGAATGTGTTGATCCGCTTAGAGCTGGAGTATCATTATCATATCTCTCTCTTTCTCGTACGTGTACGAACTGAATTCATTTATTCCCAAAAGGATATTTTAGATAGCACTGAGGTTCCATGAAATCTCATCAATTCTTCACGAATGCGCACGATAATAATGGTCAATACACATCCTTTCGCTAGAATTAGTGCGGCTTTATTGTCAATTTGTCAAATGTGAATAATTTTATCTTTTCAGCTATGACCCAAATACTTTAAAATGAAAATTTATATTTCCACATTGCCCACAGATGTGTGGTTTATTTTAACGCAAACAAATCGGGAGATATGCTGCGTATCCAAGGAATTGTAGGTTGAATTTTGAAAAAATAAAATTAAAATTTATTTAAATTATTTGTAGAAATAAATTGGAGCTGTTTTATGCCTAACCATTTCTTATAATTAAGCGGGACATTTAGATCTATTACCGTAACCCGCTAGCCGGCCCATTTTTTATTTTTATTTTGTCAAACTATTCCTTTCTTGTAGGATTGTTACTTATCAGACAGACTTTTATTTAACAAAAATTTCTGAATTGTCAAATTGTTAGAGTAATCTTGTCCACTTCTAATCACCTGTCGAGCTTACCAAATTTTATAACGCAGTTTATATAGCCAGCACATGTTCCCCCTTTTCGAGATTATGTTTATTAGATTAGATTTCTAGTTCAATATCATAGTTTCTATTATTTAGTGATTGCATTAACTGTCGAGTTCACTGACAAAAAAAAATAGTAAATTAGTAAATTATCATTATAAAATTTTCAATACATATTACATAATAACCTAATTAACTACTATCTGTCGACACACAGAAATAACTTTCCTCTCTCTGTCTTTCTATAATTTTCATCAAATGAATAATTCGAAATTCAATTCTAATAGAGAATTTCTCAAGTAATCGCAACACAAATAAATTCAAGAATTCTAAGTTTTACATAAAAAATTTGCATATATAGTTCGGTAAGAGTCACAAATACAAAACTCTCAACTCCAGTAGTACAGAGTATATACCAACATATCTAACCTCCATGAAGTCATGTACGCAAGACCTGTTAAAAGGCTTCACTATCACACAAATTTGCTTACTCAAAAGACATGCTGTGTTTACACCTAAAACAGACTCTGCGATTTATGCAAATTTCATGCGCTGTTATGAAAATTTATCATAATTTCAACATAAAGCTTGTCTTCCTCAATTCCTCATCAGATTAACATTTTACCTCAGACACACTCCTTATAGCATTGAATTATGTGTACATAGGTACTACTACTTGATATATATGTTAAAGAAGATATCATTCAGGGGTGAAATTTTCATCAGGTAGATTTTCAGCGTGAAAAGTTTTTCGTTTTAGGAAATTTTCACGTTATCGTTGATAGAGTAAAAAAGATGCAGGCATATGACAATAATTGTAGAAGAAATTTTTGAGAAAAAAAATTTAATCCTAACGCTCCATGTTTGAGTTAATTCAAAAATAACAACCAATTTTTAGTTACTCTGAGCCAGAAAAGAATTATTCAACTGGAAACTGATTTTAATTCAACTCGACTTTTTGTGCAAATTGAAAAGACTTTTCGCAGTTATCAAAGATTGCAATTTGCTGGCGATGATTGTCTTTTGTTTCAATTTAGAAATTACTCAACTCACCCTTAATGATTGAAGTTTTTAAATGTCTCAAGAAATCGATTGTTTTAGTATTTATTTGAGAAAATTAAGTGTTTTGTTAAGTATAGCTTTGAATTAAAAATATTAAAGTACAGATATAATAATAAAGATCAAAAGAATGTGATTAATTTTGAGAGATCATAATTTAAAGACAAAAGAAAAGAGCGTGCTTGGATTCGAACGTGTTACAGACATGAGTCTGGGCTTTTCTTGAGTTTATTTTCTGAACTGCAAGTACCTAAATTTGAAACAATTAAATTTCTATGTTCATACTTTTCATTTTTTAAAGTTTATATCATATTTTAGATTATGTCAAGCAGAGCTGGGCAAAAAAAGACTTAAGTACTACTTAAAGTACATTTTCGTTACTTAAGACTTATTTAAGACTTATTATAAGTTTTGATCATTTTTATATCCTCATGACTTAACCTAACGTCATAGTTATTTATTTATAACAAGCCTTAATAGGTTTACTTTCAACTAATAATTTTCTGATTTTCATAAATTAAAAATTTAGTATTGATTTTTGCTTTTTTTTTTATTTGCTGTCCAATTCGTCATCTTATTCTCACTTTCGGATAAGACGACGCAAGATAACATAAATGAAAAACAAAATCTATTTAAATATTTATTTGTATAAACACAAGTCGCAGACACAGGTTTTACAGGAGTGAACCCAATACTTACGGCATGTGCCCATTTATGAGAGATCGAGTAGAAACACCACGTCTCATTTTTTCCAGTGTTATTACAAATCACGCAAAGTTCTGCCTCAACGAAATTATGGTCCTCGCCTATTTCCATCGAGGAAGCATGTCAATATTGTTTTCCAATTTTTATCTCTTTCTCGTCCTGTTTCCTGTTTTTCTATATTTCAGCTCTATTCTTTTGGGTTTCTTCTTTTTTTTTTTCTCTTTGGCTTCTTTTTCAGTTCGTTTTTCTTCCAACGCCTTTTTGACAACAGAGCTTGGGTAACTTTTTCCTTTGTCTATTTTCTTTTAGGGATGTATTAGCTAATAGAGGTAGGCCAAAATACGGTTTTTCATGAAATCCTTCAGAAATGACTGCAGCATGAGATGTTCCAACTACTTCAGTGTCTGCGAAAGCTGACGGAGTATTGAGTACAACTCAACTACTTCAGTCTCCACAGAAGCTGAAATTACATTGACTAGAACACATGATGGTCCAGCTGCTTTAATGTTTATGGAAGCTGAAGTTGCATTGACTAGAGCATTGATGGTCCAGTTTGAACCTCTGTGTTATCGACATCAACTTCAGGGTCACTATATGGTCTTTCTGTCGTCATCGAAGGCGCAAAGTCTGAGTCACTGAATATTTGCGAATTCATTGGAACTATTTCAGTCGCTTTGAAGCCTTGTACAGCATTATTTATTGTGGCAACTTTAATATAAGTCTCATTAAATAACCCCCTGTTTCATTTTCAGATTGACTTATTTCATTACGAATTTTCATAGCAAAAATCTTTATGAACTGCTAGTCCCGCATAGGGCTAAATCTTGCTAGGCATTCAAGTAAATACGTAATATTTCGCCTTATATAATTCACACTTAAAATTTATTTTAAGATTATATATGAGGTCAGCTTAGCTGCTTGGTTTGGCGTATAAGGCAGGCAGGAACCAAGCCGTACTGACGATTATACGGTTCCTGCTTATATGAAACGCCCTCTTTTTGCAATGAAGTTTCGTTTTTCAAAGATTTGTCGTGTGCATAAAGAGTTTTTTCCATTCAACCCAGCACTATCCTTTACAGTAATAGCTTGTCCTGGATATGACGTTAAATAGTCATTACATGCCTGGCTGTAAGCATTTTGAAATGGGCCATAAAAAGTGAAATACAACGGTTGCATCCGGTAGCTTATATGTGGAGGAAAACCTACGACAGTAATGTCAAAAATGATATAACATATATATTATTTTTGGTAATGTGATTCTTTCGATACCTATTGGCAATTTGTAGGGATTCTCTTTGCTAGGTCTAACATTTTTAATTAAATGCTCTAACCATTGGATGAAAGATGGTGCATTCATCCACCCCAACTCATTGCACACACCTGAAGATCCAGATGGGGGGTTTTTCATAAAATGCTGCTGCATCCGCACCCTGGAGAAAATATTGAATGGCGGAACGTACTGGCCAACAGCACTAAAACAGCACGCTACGCTGACATTCGCACCCTTTTCAGCAGACAATATCTTGATGAATCGGCGGCTTCTCTTTGGACTTAAAACGTTAGCAGTCTTAGTAGGATCAGTCGAGCAGTCCAATAGAAACTGACTTCCCTGAGAGAGATTTGAAATAGCAAATTAAATTTTCTTTAAGTCAAGATATTGTTGCGCGCAACAAAGTGGGACAAGCGATATATGTTGGAAATGGAAGCAACTTTAGGTTAGTGACATCTTAGAATAGAACTTACGGGAAGTTTCTAGGATAATTTGTAGAGTATAAATACGGCGCTTCACACATCCAGGACGCGAGTCTTATTTCAGACAGTGAAGTGAACGAAGGCTCTTTGGATTGTGTTAATTATAAGTACACTACTACCGATAACTATAAAGAGCTGAGGTGATAAGTTTTTGTAAATGTTATAAAAGTAAACAGTGAAGTTCAATGCAAGAAGAACTTGTTAATGATATCTGAAATATTTTGTTTTAAATAACGAACTTAGGCCACGCTCGTAATAATATATATGTATATTTATGTATATATGTATATTGATCTGGTAGAATAAAATTACTGAAACTATTAACTTAATTAGCGTGTACTCTATATGGACACACGAGTCTTTGCTTTAATTAAGATGAAAGATCTATTTTGACATATATGACACGGAAGCTTAGGTGTCAAAGAAAAACAAGCCAAATTTAGGGCGTAGGCATAACATATTTATTTGTCGATGCAAAACAGTTTTCAATAAGCATATTTTATTGGGTTATCCATCTCAAATTAAAACATCCTGAATAATGCACTTATTTCACTTTATCTCGATAAAAATGATCCATTGTGAATTCTTTAAACAAAACCGAAACAAAAAAAACATGAACCACTCTGCATTTTATTTTAGTTTCAAAAGTGAGTAAGAAAACAAGCTCATCCCACTGCTATTGTTCAATATTATGTTAACAATAAAAACATCAAAATCACGCATAGAAACTCCCAAATAAACAACAAGCAAAAATCATCAATTTTTCAACCATTAAACACGAACAAATTTCGAAACATAAAAGTTTGATGGGTGAAATATTCAAATTTTTGAAGCTGAAATTTTCTTTAATATTCGAAAATCAACACAATGGAAATGAATCTCTTTGAAGCGAAACAATTTCATGATATTTACGTTTGCATTAATCAGCAAATGGATTTCTGCAGGTGAAAGGTTCGACGAAAGACGAACTTAGTATGTGTAGTAGCACGTACGAATAACTACATACATATGAAGGTACGTACCTAGTTCTATCTTCAATCTATCATTAATCAATAAAACTTGTAAGGTAAGAAATATGGCAGTAAGTTCGATTGGCATTAGAATGATAAGTTGCACATTAAATTTGTAAATCATCCATAAATAAACTGCTATCGTCTTTGAATGAAAGCAATGGATTCTATCTTAGAGGAAAATAGAAGCATATGAAATTACAAGGAGAAATTCGTTCAGAATTTTTAGATTTCAATAGATTAAGATAGATGTATGCGTGTGTATGTGTGTGTGTGTGTGTTGTTAAATATTGAGTGACTTGAAAGTTTGTTTTCTCCTGTGATTACAAAGACAGTTTTTGTAGTCAATAAATTCTGCTCAACTCGCAAAGTCGTCAAATTCCACTAAAATCCAAAAAGCGGATTTTTTCGAGAAACAGCCAGAACTCAGGGATAAAGAAATATCCAGCTAAAATTGATTGTGCCTTCGAAATTTCAAGATCAAATCTCGTCGAAAATCCGAAAACGATTTTTTTGCATTCCCGAGAAAAAACGGCCTCAAACTCAAAGATAAATCCAAACCCATAGTAGGTACGTTAGAAAAAGCAGATATTTTAGATTCACACTCCGCCTGAATTCCAATGATTTTTTTTTTTCATTTTCGAGAAAAACTGAATAAAACTCCGGGATTAAGCCAAATTTTCAAAAAATAAATACATTAAAAATAATGAAACTCAGGAAAACTAAGCAAAACACATTTATGCATATATTTAAAATAGTACCAGCAAACCAGTAGCTCTCAAAACTAGGACAAACTATGTAAATCAAAACCACCTCAAAGTACCCATAAGGAGGTCAACATTATCCCCGCTCCAACGATTCAAGCAATACGATCTTCGAACGCACAAATACTATTAAATAAACTTTCTTGAAGTTGAAAATTTCATCGATTTACCCTCTGTCGAACTGAAAGAATATTTTAAAATGGAATCATCTTTCCAAGATATTCGCAAGTCATTCTATTAATGGAATCATAATTAATTAAAGCAAACTTTCGAAGTCATCAATCAATTTAAATTGCACACACAACCCTCTGTTGTAATGCATATATCTCCCCACAGCCTCACGTAACCACAAGACGCGAATCTGGATGCGATCCAAATGTAAATACTAATTAGCAATATCAATGTCTTAAATGTTAAAAGAATAATTGATTATTTAAGATAGCGAGCGAGTGGTTTTGAATCCTCAAGCACCATTTTAATTAAACCCTGGCCTGGCGTCTTTCAGGTTTGGCAACTAGCAGAGCACATCCTTATAAATTGGAATTTGTTGAGTCGACTACTCGAGTGATATATCAAAGCCCAAGCAGGCAACGAATTTACTGAAGGGCATGAGTAATTAATGGCACTTTCATCCTGCAATATTTCATGGTTTTTGTGATTTCAACTATAGGAAGATATTTTACAATTGCACTAATAGAATGGATGCACGGAAATGAAATTAGTTTAGTTGTATAAAATTCCTATTCATACAGGTTTTGTAGGTATTATACATATATGTATTTACATATGTAGTGTGAAGTAGGGGATTGTTCGCTTTAGGGTTTGCATTAATTTGTGCACCTTCGTCCTTTGTTTTTGTGGTAGGCAGGATAGTATAGTCATGCCTATACAAGAGCAAGCAAACTCTAACCATGACAAATAGGTATACCTATTGAGATGATCTAATTATAACACAGAGGAAACATGACCAAAGAAACTCTGATCTTATGTGGAAAGCCCTTAACATAATTTACAACTGATATCAGAAGATGAGTCTCTGTGGCAATTTTGGTAAAACTGTAATTGTTTTATTCACGAGAAAGAGAGCAAGGCGAAACTTAATTTACAAAATTTACAAATATACAATCTCTTGAGGGAAAAGAAGCTCGACTATCTACATAGATATTAGATTAGATAGAAGGGTATAGACGTATCATAAGCAAATAGACGTAGACGTCCATGGTCATATATGCGCTTCACTCGTATGGGACCCAAATACCACATACAAAATAGCGCTTGTATTAAGAGTCAACTACATATATTTATTTCACTAGAATCTTAGACAACTTTGCAATACCATTTAAGACGATATTAGGGAATTGTGTCAACAATGACATTTTGGTAACTTACCCCTTGAAAAGGATCTTTTAAATGGTATACGGAGGAATCTAAAATAGAAGGCAGAACAGACGTTAGCGTATATGATCTAATTAATAATATTTAATAGACAGCACAAATTAATGCCGGAGGTGATAAGAATCCAATCAAGTTTTACTCCTTATCTTGAGCCATAAAATGTTAAAGCTCAATTTAGGAAAACATTTCACGCTCATAGATTCTATTTACAACAATTGTTTTTGTTTTTCTAGTCACCTTGTATTGCTCCATTTTTATATTTGAAATAAAAAACTTTTTTGCTTATATTTGCTCACATCCTCTTTTTCCAAAACTTAAACTTAATCTGATTTATCAAAACATACACAATATTATATGGCTGGGCTTATTTCCACCCATATTCTTTCCAAAAATTCAACCCTTCCACGTCAACAAATCAAAGTCAAAAATTCTGCACCCATGTCTTTTAATTCAGATGCGAATCATAACATAATCAATAAAGTAGAAAATTAGTTAAACCGAAGATTCGATTTCCACATAACATAATTTGAACTTTTCAATAAATGTCCTTTCATAAAAAGCTCTTTAAAAAAAATAACATCACCATTTCTCTTATAAATTTCAAAGATAAAATTTCTCTACCTAAATCACACCGTAAATAAAAGTGCACATGAGTTGTCAAAAAAAAAAAAAACACAAAGAACCTTTCACGCATTATTCTCATGTGAGGAAATTCGTTTCCTTTTTAGACAAACAAATAAAAACAACAAAAATCTCTATACCTTCTCTATGTTAAAACAAGACAAAAGCTTTCAGCAAAAGCTAAAAAGGTAACGTTGATGATATATCATGCCTAATTGCCAGCAAGCAGTCACTCAAGAAAGACAAATGACGGGAAGGAAACAAAAGACAAATTACACGTAATTGTCCACATCTGGGAAGGCAGCAGAAAAATAGCAGTCCACCTTTGAGCTGCTGAGAGTAATGATGTGAAAGATTTGCAGAAAGTACGAAAGGATTCATCTTCATATTTCTGTTAAGGAACCAAGTATGCGCCTACATGAATCTAAGAAAAATCTGGCTTAGTGACAGTGCAATGGATGTGATATTAGACCAGCCGTCATATATTATTGGTCTAAATTGGTATCTAATTAGATAGACGCAATAATGACAGACAAGCGATTGTATTGTATAACATTAATTTTTATTTGCATGATTCTGGTAGTCCGTATAATTTTGAAACGTTTGGTCTAATTCAACGCGTACAATTTTCATGCATCCTGACAGGATAATATTTTCTTCAGAGAGACTGCCTCATTAATCACTTAAATTTGGTTAGGTTTACAGAGAAGCAAGAAGTGATATCGCAGCAAGGAAAAATGTCGATAATCGCTTTAATAGTGAACCTAATTACGGTAATCAACGGCACCATCCATCGTCTTCGTAAGACTCTTAAAGAATTGTTTCCGCGCTTAGTAACGTGATATATATGTATGTATATATATGTGTATGAGTATTTGGCCTAACTCAGTGGGATAATTAGCACCAGCGATTTTTTTCTTTTGCTCCATTTATTTTTCTCCTTACTCATTATGGACTTCGGTGCTTATTTTCACTTAATGTTTAGGTCACATTTCAATAGATTCGCCAAACTATATAATTTGTCACATTTCAGAATTTCTTGGCATTTTATGAAATTATTTTTACTGTTTTTGAATGTTATGTTGCTGTAGTGAATTTTGGATGGAACAAATATTTCTTAATTAGGATGAAAGCCGAGTAATCTAGAATTGGGTGGGGTAAAAAGTTCCGCGGGTAAGAAGTGCCACCTTTAATATCTCGTAGTATAAAAGGGCAGTATAAAAAAAACGTACATAGAAGGAATGCACTTGGCGTGGGATAAGTTTTGTCAGTCGATGCCAGGCATTAGGTAAGATTAATTTAGCAAAAAGTGAAAAAACATCGTGTCGGACATTCTAGTTTCTTGCTAAATGTGCTCATCATGGTTAAGTAAAGTAATGACCTTTATATTGCTACTTCCTTCGTGAGTACTCTGACACTACTTAAAACTATAAATGTTTTGTTGTCATTGTTTTCTATCTAAAATCATGTTCTTGTACCGTTCGGGGTAAAAAGTGCCACGAGGGTAAATTTTAAGTATAACGCAGATAACAATGTAAAGATTATAGCTTCCTATTTAAATATTAATTACAACCTGAATTGCAATGCGGCTACCATTTTCCAAAAAGTAAATATAAAAATAACATTTTGAAGTGATGCCACTAAAATAAGGCTAGACTATCATATTAAATTAGAATGCTCGTCTGTGTTGAATATTTATGATTATTTTTGAAGTTATGAATAAATATCGATAACAGCGTTATAGATTCCGCTTTTTTATTCTTTCTTACCAGGTTGCAACAGGTGGAACTTTTTACCCGCAAGAGGGATAAAAAGTACCGAACGACTTGCACATTTAATTAATCAATTAATTAATCAATTAATAATGTAAAATAATTAAATTTTTTACACATGTTTATTTATATTGGTACATGAAGCCCTAAAGATTGTATGTTTAAATTATCATATAATTTGACCTAAAAGTTTATGATATTATTGATGACAATACAAAAAGTGGCACTTCCAGCCCCACCCTACCCTACGTATATTTTTTCTGCGGTCAAATTCCCAGATTTGAAATAAATAATTTCAAAGTAAACGGCTAACATTGAGCTTTCTAATGGCATAGGTACGAATAAAACTTGCAACTAAAAGGTAAATCAAGGTGAGAAAATATGTTTTACAAAAAAACAAAAAAAAATCCATTATTGGCAAAATTATAGAGATAAACGGTAATGGAAATTTCCTGCTTCAAGAATAAACGTAAAGCATAACCTAACATGGGGAGTTGTATATACACACTCTTTATAGTTAGAATAAGTTTAATGGCTTTTGGACAAAGTTAGTGTAGAGAAGAATTGCGGAATTTTCGTTTATAGGTCGGTCCGAGGTGTACATGTTGAAGAAGAGTATCGGGCCTAAAATAGAACCTTGGGGACATTCTGTTTAGATGAATTTAGAAGCTGATTAATGTTCATTGGTTCATTAGAAAACTGTCGATTTTTCTAATAAATTAAGCTAGGAATCCTTTTATATTATAATTTGAAGGTTAGGCAATTTTGAAAAGCTGAGCTGAAAGCTTTATTTTTTATTAAAGAACATGGTGGCATGTGGAATTTCAGTGATGGAAGTAGGATTGAGGCTGACGCAGTGTTTTAAAACCGAAATTGTCTTTATGAATATTTTTCTTTACGTAAGTCTTCTATTACTGATTAGTAGTATAGTGAGTAGTAGTAGTGATAGTAGCTTTTAATATAAATTTTAGAATTGTGAGCATTTTACTCTGTCTTAAAATAATTACTCTGAATTAATAAGTTTCTACCCAAGAGAGGTAGATGAACTGAGAAATAACTTGTACAACAAATCCGAAGGATGTTATATTACATAATGCTTGTACACTTTTTATTAATTTAAGGGTTATTACAGAATTCATATTCATCTCATTATACCAATAATGTAAGGGGATTGGCCTAATCGTATAAATCGGTGCGTTCTCAGATCAATTCTAAGAAACAATCATTCGAATTGGTTCGTTATGTATATAATTAGCTTATAGAAATATTACATTACCTTTTTTTACTTAATAATACTTCTGTATATTTAGACCAATAAAAACAAATAATAAATTTAAGAGTATAAAATTATGATTATGATTTTGAAAAAAAAATCATCTTCATCCTTTCCTGGAATATGCGTATTTTAAAATTCTCATATTATTTCCAATATCATTCTCCAATCCTGCTTAATTCTGCCTGGTAAAGACAGATGAATGCCAGTTAGTTAATAGGATTCCTACGGTTTTACCTGCAAAACCCTAATTCCCGTGGTTTAACCACTGAAACCCTAATAACAGAAGAATGTATAATATCTATACTACAAAGTGTATAATATAAATTGTGTAATGCTGGTTTAAACATATACTTATAGTTACCAATAAATCCCTGACATTTTCTAATGTAAATAACAAGAGAGAGATAGTACACCCATATTGCGCCAGCAAAGCATATCCCTTCAAGGATAATAAATCGAAGTATGTTTAGCTACATACATATGTGTATGTATAAATTTCGATATTTGTATATCATCGAATCGAGAGCACATATAGAATCAAGAACTAAACGAGCAAATATGAAACCATGACATAAGCAAATTCTTGATTGCATCCTCGAAATTTGGCATTGAAAACTACACGTTCAATTTGCCATTTGGTGTTTACTTCAAAGCATAATCGTTCTGACTTCAACGATTTTTTTTTTTTGTTCTTTTTTATCTTTTTTCCATTTTGATCAGATTTCCAGTAAGGACGCGTGTGTATTTTTATTCCCCCATTCACTTCCCTGATTTGGCATATAATCAAGCAGAAAACTGGGTTAGAGGTTGGAGATGAATATCAGATTTAAGCTCTCATTTTATCGGATGATATGCGTACCCGAGAGTATGATAAGGAAATTTTTACTTCCAATTACGTAGCATCCCAAGAGATTTTTTTTTTTTTTTGTATCCAATGGAAGCTTTGATGTATCCATGACTGGGTTGATTACGAGCTTTTGATCAAAAGATTTTATGGTCCGAGAAATATTATTACCTCATGACAGTGAGTGAATTGATGAAACAGCAGAGTTGGCAGATAATCAAGATTTATTCCCCGTGTATGATTGTGTGTGTGTGGTAACGCATATATTCAGATTTTAAAATTTTTTGGTTTTTTTTTTACTTTACGAATGAATAAAAATTTACTGATCGTATTTTGGTGTTGAAATTTCTATATAGACTTATGGATTTTATCTACATATTTTGTGATATTGTTTGTTTCTTTGCAGATTTCCTCAGGCATAGCTTCAGTAGAGACTTTTCCAAATTTTAAAATAGCCTGGTTGGTCTCAATATGTTGATTTATTGCTGAACACTTAATCCTATATAAGAGTCTAAACTGAAACTTTGACAGCTCCTTATGATTCACGGAAATTTATTGTCTCTTAAAAATATCAAAGAATATCGAATAAGATAATGTAGGCAATGTGGTAGGAAAAACGCCTCAAAGTGTCAACAAATCTACCTTGAATCTCACGTTGGTCAATCGGGTGTGCAGAATATTTTAAAATGGATCCAGTGAAGATTATTTTTTATCGAAGCCCAAAGTCTAGCTTATATAATGTTTCGCTATATGGGAATGGGATAGAAAAAGAGTTAAATATTTCATCCAGATACTTTGCAGTTGTTGCTAATTGCGAGTAGTAATAAAAGGAAAAATTCATGGAATTGTTAATTGTACATAAAGCACAAATTCGTGAAGTTATCTGAATTCTTTTAGACAAAAATTTCTTCGCGAGTGTACTAACTTTTTCACTCTGCCTTCGTAGATATATATAATGTACCTAGGTATGTATTTTCTCTTCATTTTTTACAATAACAGTAAAAGTATAAAACAACACACAAAGATGAATGAAGCAGAAAATAAGCTGAACAACATCATGTAGCTTAGATTGGTTGTTAATAAACTGGGAGAACTTGCCATCCATCATCCGTCAGATCAGAAAAAGATATGTAAACGTCTGGCAGGCCTTAGTAAATTTTTAACCATCTACTAAATACTACTACTACTACTACTATTTTTAAGTATGTATTTTATTAAGAGGAAGTTTTCTTACATACACATATCCCTTTTTACTAATTATATAATATATTCTAACTATACTACACACAGCAAGAACAGTGAAGCAGAACATTTATACAGTTGTTAGATAAATTCCATTAAATGAGACTAAGCTTTTTGTAATAGTAACAATACACTTTAGTTGCTACTTCATTTTGCTGAACAAGAAAACCTTCCTAAAATAATAATTAACATTCATAAAGTTTACAAGGCTTGATCCAGATCAATACAATACAATATATTTATATTGTCATATTTTCCAACTGAATCATACTCTCACAAATAGTCAAAATTGTACATTCTCATTGTAAACAAGTAAAATACAGAAGCTTCTCCTCTCTATAACAAACCCAAGTATCTTTGCCATCCATTGATCATTATTCCTCTCTCTCAGCATTGACTACGGCAGCAAATTTTCCTTAATAGAAGAATTCCAATCTACCTATCCTTGGATGCATCCTTTCTTGCCAGTCGGATGTCGTTAACGCTATGAATTGAATCTTTCATCTTTAATTAATTCCGGTCCTATTGACTAATTGCCAGTAAATGCATTACGTAAGTTTACGTTAGCAATTTCTCATCTTCTAAGGTAGGTATAGGAATTTTACACTAGATCTCCTTCTTGTGACAAAATTTCGTTTGAAAAGAGCTCATTATTTTCAGTCTAGGTTTTGCTGAAATGAGCATAGGACATACATACCTACATAGACACCACCTTTTCTTACCGTTTCTATTTCCATTATGAATTATCCAATTATTTTTCGCTATTTCTGCTTTAATAAAGAATGGCAATTTCTTTAAGGAGTATATTGTTTTTATTTCAAAACCCCTGAAATTTATTATACTCTTCAAATTAATACCAAGAAAATAATAACACCAACCTTAAGAAGTACCGAATTATTATCTTTCTCTTTTCTGTTACTACTCTCAAAATATACGGCTTATGAGTACGACTAGTACCTCTATATCAAATGCAACCAACGTACCTCTGTGTAGTTTCCAAAATTCTGGAATTTTTCCCTGAAACCAAAATATGTATGTATTGTAGTTCAAAATGGGGCTAAAATTTTGAAATAACTTTTGATCTGTCTACGTGTAAGAAACAGCAATAGAAAAAGTTAATCAGCTGTCAGCTAATATACTTAGAAAGGAAAGATCCTATGGTGAATGAATAAAGCCATTAGACCATGCTCAAAACATAAGATAAACCACATGCTTGAAATAATATAAAAATTGACCACTAGACTCGTGCATACTTTGAAGCAAAAATAATTAGTCCTTACGTTTACAATAGTCAGAAAAAATAAGTATGTAGCACTAAATCTAATCTGATCTTAATCTAATGTATGTACTACTTCTAATCTGTTCTGATTTCATCTGGATTTAGCACAGATCTAATAGATAAATAGATCTAATCTGATTAAGATATGAGTAAGTACTATATGGATTTGTGCTTAATTTGATATATACTGATTTGAATCTGAAATTTGATTAGGACCTAATATTCATCGCGATTCTCAGTGGAATTCTTTCTAGAGGAATTTTACATAGAATGGGAAAAAATTCACAAGCACCATATTTGCGATTTCCCTGATATTATTTTTTAGGCGCAAGCGGATCTTGTGTTTAGTAAATGTCAGTCGATGGATACCTCAATAAAGTTATGTTGTACATCGCGTTGTAAATAGAATTTGGTACACTAGCTGTGTTTTTTTTACATAGTCGTAGTTAAGATCATATTTTCTTTGTATACGGACCTCAGAGGAATCACTCTGTACATTCGGAATGATGTGCCTTTCTTCATTGTCTCTGAATTTGCTTCAACTAATCCAGAGTTTAATTACGTCTGGATTAGATTTAAACTTCATCAACACATTATTTATTTTTGTTTTTTATACCGCAGCCCCAATATGCGTCTGACGCTGACAATGTATGCTCATTTGATTCTCTATCCTCCAATATAGAAAATATTATAATCATATCTTCTACTTCCGAAATCGTTATTGCTGATGATTTCAATGTCCACAACATACAGTGGCTTAGACAACTCGTTTGCCTGATATAATTGGACATAGCGTCAACCTATTAGATCATTTCTAACATCACATCTACGTCAGTCATCTCCTCTCTGCAGCTCGGATCATTGTCTAGTTTCAGCCCAATTCTTCATATCATCACTGAAATCCACCAGTCGCCCTCGTAAAAGTAATTGGTGTGGCACTAAGATCAAGCTGATTGGGCTTCACGTAACAAATTTGTTAGAAAGTTAGAGTGGTGTGAGTGTTTTTCTTAGAGAGATGTTGAGTGTTGCTCTGAATCCATTATCAACACCTTATGGTTTGGGATGGGCATCTTCATTGCGCATAGTTACAAGAATATTAAACCTAACAATTCATCTTGGTTTAACAATGACTGTTATACAGCCATTAAAAACAAGGAAGCTGCATTTTAGGCATATATAAACTGTGCCATTCAGCGGAATTGAGACAGATCTATAAAGAAAAATATAACACATGCAAATCCATTATTCAGTGATCTAAGTTCCAAATCGACCAAAACATTAGACAGAAAAACTTTAGAAAAGGTAGTAAGAGCTTCTGGTCTCTTGTTAAAACAGTCAAGAACAACTTCACCAGTTCTTCAGTACCACCCCTTATAAACAGCGAGGATGTGTACACGGAATCATTGGACAAAGCTAATTTGTTTGCAGGTAACTTTGCTGCGAATTCTTTCTAGCCACCTTTTTCGCAAAGTGCTCCTTTTTCACCAACATATAATTACAGGCAAAGACTGTTACATTTCCACACAAGGGAGGTCTTCAAAGTGCCCGCAGGTCTCAATGTGTCTAAGGCTTCTGGGCCTGACGTTATTTCGCCCCTGGTACTCCAGTGCTGCGCCTCTTCTTTAGCTAAACTTCTACGCAAACTATTTCACCTATTCGACAGAAGTCTTTCCTTCGGCATGAAAATTTACACATGTTCAGTCAATACCTAAAAAAGTAGAGGCATGCGATCGCTCAAATTATAGACCAATTGCCCTTCGATTCTAACGAAGGTTTTCTAAACACTCATCAACACCCAATTGCTGAATTATCTAGAAACTAATCACCTTGATAACGATCGCCAATATGCCTTTCGTGTTGGCCGCTCTACTGGAGATTTACTAACATTCCTTACCGAGCGTTGGAATCAATCTCTCCATAATTTTGGTGAATCTGAAATCATCTCATTAGATATCTCGAAGGCCTTTGATAGAGTATAGCATCCTGATCTTTTAGTTAAACTTCAGGTATTAGGTCTAGAGCCTCTTTACTTAAAATGGATTTAAAGCTATCTTTCCCGTCGTTCAACTCCTACTCTCTCCTACTCTCTTCCTCATTATTATTAATGATCTGCTAGCTCTCACTTTCAATCCTATTCATAGTTTTGTAGACGACAGCACCCTTGATTTCGTATACTCGTTTGATTACCATGCGAATGTTATATGTAGCTGACAAATGAAGCCACATGTTCAGTTTACTAAACTATGACCTCACAACAATACTCGCTTGGAGCAGAACGAATCGGGTCTTGTTTGATGCTTCCAAAACGTAATATTGTCTGTTATTACTCAAACGTACTTCAACATCCGCTCAACCCATTTCCGTCGATGGAGATGGTATCTTCAACTCGTCATTAGAAATTGAAATATCAAACAATCTTAGTTGGTTTGATCACATTTTTGAATGCTTTGAAATATGCAAGAAATATTTGACTCCATCAGACTTCGCGCAAATCTACAAGTCTCATATCAGGCGTAGATTAGAATATAATTCCAATATTTGGGCAGGGCATTGTCCGCGTCAGACAAAGTCCAAAAGAAAGCCTTCCGGCTTATTAGCGATAACATATCAATAGGAAGTATTGATTCCCTAGAACACCAACGTAATGTCGGATGTCTGTCTCTCTTTTATCGCTACTTCTATGGTCATTGCTCTGACGAAATTTCTAGCCTGATCCCTTGTAGAATTCCTCCCTATGCGCGCCACACGAGCTGTAACCCGAGCTCATCCTCACACCCTTGAAGTTAAATTCAGCCCGTACCATGAAATTCCGTGAATCCTTCATAAGCAGAACAGTACGAATGTGGAACTGTGGAACAGTTTGCCATCCCCTGCCCCCCCCCCCAGCTTTAAGCCACAAACATTCAAGCGTAATGCGCACCGTCACCTACTTGTCTCAACCCAATAATCCTCAATTCCCTACCCCTTATTCCTTTCCTGCCAAGGCTGTACTACGGCATCATTGGGTATATCCTGAGCTTTGGCAACATCATAAAAAAAAAAAAATAAATAAATTACAAAACCAAAGACTTAATCTAGAAGAGTTTCTTGTTTTGATATTGCGTGTGAAAAACCCCATTATAAATAAAGCTTTGAAAAATGAGTATAATTACATAGTTACAGAGTAAATTTACACAATATTGGAATAAAATTGAGTAAATTGCATACATTAAGCAGAAATTACTTGTTTTTTCATAAATTATTACATGTGTAGAATGTAGGTAAATGTTTCCACCTTTTATCACTAAATGTGAAATAAATTTACACCAGGGGAAAGTTACATTGAAAATTTTGTTTCAACGATTATTATTTTTTTTTCAATGATATTCCACAATGACCACAATCACTGGCAGTAAATCATTTTCTCTTACACCAATTTTATAAAATGGTCTATAATCAGGGTTGATTGGAAGGACAAACAAAACATGCCAGCAAAAATATTTTTGAATCAGAGAAACTCATCGAACAGGCTTACCTTTATGCCACTATATTTCCTAACCCCCTAAATTAATAATAAATGTCTCACTTTATTCGACCTAAGATTAGTAAAAGTCTTTTCTCTATAATTTTCTATAAAAATACAGACACATACATATACACATCTATATACTTACATTAAAATTTCTATTATATGTAATCAAAATTTCTTGTAAAATCATAAAGACATTTTTTTGCTTTTTTTTCAAAACTGTCCACCTTAAATTTCTGTAAATTACATCAACCAAGGAGAACATCTAAACGAATAATCCCGACAAAAACTGCAGCTAGAAAGATGCATTTTCTCGACCATCTTTCTAGAACATTAAAACTGCATCCGAAATGAAGTTCTGTAGTCTACTAAATCCCATACGCATCATTAACTTTCCTGCAGTGAAAAATAAGTCTATGATAAAACTCTGCAGCAGCAGTCGAGGAGTTTTAATCAGCTCCAGTTTGAGTTGGATAACATTTAACAAAAGTTTTCAAACTGAAGTGTCACCTCAGGAAGAAATTGCTGAATCAGCTCGTTACCACCTCGTTACCTGCAACTAATAGCTCCTAGCGCAATTGAGGTTTTAATCAGTAAAGTCAGGGAAAATGCTTCTTTGCTGCTGCTGTACTACCTGTACCACCACACACCACTTACCCACCCGTTTGTCACCTAGATTGCCTGGATTTTATAGAATTTCTCGAGATGTGTGCAATGCATGAAACTTTCTTTTTAAATAGAACTCTCTGCGGACACGTTTGCTTAGCCGCAGAGTTCATCCCTTTGGGGCTTAGCTGTGGAAAGGAATTAATCAGGTTTAGGTTTTTTATCGGTCACTTTTTTTTTTTTTTTTTGAGAAAGTCTTAAAATTTTAAGGTCGTAAATACCGAATTGAGATTTCATGGAGGTAAAGATAAGGGTTTTTGTTTTATATGAGAAAAACTTTCTAATTGGAATATTTTTTTTTTTTTAGATAACAATTAAAAATGATAGATGTACTAAGAATGTTAGTTTAGTTTATTATGATGTTTGGATTTTATTTGAAGACTTAAGTATTCCATAACAAAATTAGGCATACTACTTTAGTTTTTAGTTATGTTTGTTTTTTAATATATTCCAAATGGGTGGGTATAGTTACGATTATGTGACACTGCAGAGTTGGATGATTTCTTGTAAATATTTACAAATAATTTTCCATAGTTAAAAATTTTTGCAATTTATAGTCTATTTTTGCTTTTTTTTGTTTTATATAAATTTAAGGAATTATAATTTGTAATTTTTTTCTTATTTATCTAGTTGGGGCACACTTATTAAAATTAATCGAACAACATCTATAAATGTATTTACGACGGGATATTCGGGCAGTTTGTAAATTAATCAAACACGTGTGTATGCCATTTTTTTAATAACGAAAACGTATGTAATGAAGTGCCCAGAAATCGATTCCTGAACATTGGTTGTTTAATATTTACATCAGCAATCTCCCCAATATATTCAGAGACATAGTAGAAAAATAGATCTATTGGACTACAAGCAAATTACGTCGATAATATTATAGCAGATCTACATAGAATTCAAGGTGAAACCATACTGGTATTAAATATCAACAAATAAAAAAGCTAGAATTGGTCTAAGGGCAAATCTTATGATACGTAATCTTATTATATGTAATTTTGTATGGCCACTTATCTGTGCAAGTATGATTTTTTGAAGTGATCTCCCGCATATATTTCTAAAATGGCTCGTCGGACAGTAAAAATGCTTCTGAAGAACTTTTCAGTACATTAAAACCGTCTAGGGCCGATCGTTTTCACAGTATACGTAAAAATCTTAAATTTTTATATGGCAACACCAGTCCATTTTTTTAATTTTTATTTGCTATTACTATGATAATACCAAGTACCAAATTTTAGCTCTCTATGTCGACGCATTCTCAGGCAGTGCCTAAATATATAGTGGAGAACGAAATTTTTGTATGGCAACCCCACGAAGGAGTTGCCCGATTTATCACATTTAATTTAATTTAATTAATTTTACGTTTTTTTTAAAGTCAGTGTACAAAATGTCAACTCTCTAGGTATACGCGTTCTGGAGTTATGGTGCGCACAGATTGACAGACGGACGGAGGGACATGTAAAAATCAAAATGACTTTTCATATTATGCGTAGGTGTCCAATCCATTTTGCTCTACCATCATTATTTCTGTGCATTACAAACGGAATGACAAACTTAGTATACCCTATAGATTTCATCTAGGGTATAAAAAGTTCGTTCGTATGCCTATCTACAGGACAAGCTCCGTTACTTACACATATTAATCAGCAATTAGATGTTACCCTTATCGACTAAAAATCTTAGTTTGTTGCAATCATTTCAGCAGTTGTATAACTTTAGTAAGGTCTGCTGCTATCTATGTCTATGGTTGTCCTTTTTTCATATCATATAATAAGATTAGATTAGATTTGTGAAGGGTCATGCAGGCACTGGCCTCGCATTTACAAAATCTATTATGAGTCCCCATTCATTTTACTCCCTTTCTAGGTTTAGACTGTTATTAAAGTCTATAAGACCATTCTGGGTCATTCACACGTAGCTAGGTCGTTGGAATGATTCAGTACTATTTCTTAAGTTGGATTCGCTTGACTGCTGAAAAGTTATTCTATAACATATTTGTCTACAAACTGTTCTGTCGTATAGTCTATATGGTTCCATTTCATTGTAAGTCAGCCAGATATGTATTAATCGTGTCCAATATAATCTAGATTTCTGTATGTCTGAATTTCTTATGATCGTACATTAAGCCTGGAAATTAATATATTTCGACGAATAAAGTGAACGTCGAATAATGTCTATTATTGCAGTCATAGGCATACTTTTCCCAATAGAGCTATATCGCTTTACGCCGATTCATATCTAAATCGCAGCAATAGTAAGGTAACAGGTTATATTCATTATCGATGATTTTGTGAGAGCATTCCATAGTATTAAACGTTGGCATATATAGATCAAAAAGTTTAGTATAACAACCATCTTCCATCAAAAATGAATATAAATACGAATGGTTCTCAAGGTTCAATTTTACATCCATTGTTTTTTTTTATCTTCATAAATTAGATATTGCACTTGTGACTAATATGTAATTGTATATACATATATTTGCTGATGCTGTTGATCAAATATTCCTTGAATTCAGAATTTAATGAGGATCTTTTAGTTTCCAGTAAACCGTCTCTTTTACGTTTTCATTGGCGTAACTATGACTTATTTCTGGGGTGGGCAAGGTCCCCCAACTTTGTGCATAGGTTTTAACAAACATTTCGTATGGCAAAGTGTACCAACTCAGCTCATGAGTATTCCCAGCCATTGACCGAAATTTTTTATGCTTGCTCTGAGCACTTACAAGATAGAATGTTGCAAGCATCGCATCACTACTTTTCTAATATGTAGTCTTCCTACGTGAAACCTTAACTCCGCTCACAAGAAAGAAAAAAAACTAGATCAGCACTTTAAAATCCACTGCAGTGTGCATTCGAGGTGATTTTAATAAGAAAATCTTTTGAGATAGGGCAGTATTTGTCGTCGAGGTTCCGATGTTAAAGGTCAGAGGAGCCACGAACAATTTTCAATTGTTTCCCATTCTTTATTGTAATTCTCGTTGAATGTTATTGAGCAACCGGAGAGAGAAAAGCATGGTACAACGCTTATCATTTAGTATAAGTCATCAGCATTCAATCAATTTTTGAATAACTTTCAGTCCACATTAGGCGATTGGGCGATATTTATTGCTTATCGAGACCAACGGCGTCGAGTATTTACGAAATAGTTTTAGTCGGACATTTAAATTAAATGAAAATAGATTAGTACATAATGAAAATAGATTAGTACGTAATGTAATTGGCGAATTGAGTGAAAGTGCATTCTTTTCTTTAATCCCCATGAACCCAGGCGACACTCATCTATTCCGTACAGTCTAATCCAAACATCCAACGCGATTTAAATTGTTTTTAAATTATAGAAAGTAGTGTTTATTTAAAAAATAAAATAAAATTAACACAAATTTTAAAAGAAAACTAAAAGAAAGTGGTGGCGTTTACTTAGACACCTTTTTTTCCAAATCCCCTCCTTTGCTTCTTTCACGTATTAAGTAAAATAAATCAAAATCCTCAAGTTCCATACACGAATCTGACGCTCTGTACCAAGACCCATACTTGAAATCTTTTAAGTGAAGTACAAGTTCCGGTATTGGTACTTAAAAATTTTCAAGTACAAGTCCAGTTACTGCTATTGGTACTTATAAGGTTCAAGAGCTTTCGAAAACTCAAATCAGAAATTTCGAAAAATCTATAGCCAGATAAATAACGAGATGAGGTTTCCATTTACGAAATATCAGAAAATATGTTGCAAAAACATATAAAATGTTTAATTTCAAATTTTGGAAGTTGTTCATACAGTGTTTGAGTTTGCCTTTAGCAAAACAAATGACAATCAGATTATGATTGCCTTTATGTAGCATTTACAAGACCTGCAAATGAAAATCAACGCTCAACAAGTGCGAAGGAATAGAGCGGGGTGTTGCACTTGATTACCAACCTTCTCAACAATTGCACTAATTGTCTTTCTATTTTACTGAAGACGGTAAAATTTCTTGAGGCACTGTCGATGTACACATAACCTCTATTATTAGAAGGCGTATTTAAATAATTTACAAGAGCTTAAGTACTTCACGCTATAACAGTATTTGTAGTAAGTGCCTTAAGTACCAGTACCGGGACTTGTACTTCAAAGAATTTTAAGTCCAGGTCCGGTACTAATACTTAAGTACCAATGGATTTAAATACTTTACAGGTCAGAAGTTAGATATACATTTTGGAACAATTATTTACATTTTTATTAAGTACTAATAAAGAGATAGTTAAAGTCTGTATGTTTTTTTTTTTTTTTTATATATTATTAAGCCAAGCTCAGGGGATACCCCCACAGCATGGCAGGAAGGAGATAGGGAAATTATTAGGGATTATGAGGAGAGTAGCGGAGCTGCCGACGCCCTTAAACTTCCGTAGATTGTATGCCGGAGGAAAAACAGAAGATTGTAAGCTGTTCCACATTCGCACTGTTCGGGATAAAAAATCATCACGGAATTTTACTGTACGGCCGAAAGTAATTTGAAGGGTTAAAGGATGTGCGCGGTTTGCAGCACGAGTATTGCATGCAGGAATCATTCTACAAGGGATTAGACTAGATATTTCATCAGAACATTGACCATGCATATAGCGATAAAGGAGCGAAAGGCATCCAAAATTGCGGCGGTGCTCGAGTGAGTCTATATGACAAATTATTGCCAAATCGCCAATGAGCTTGAATGCGCTTTAGTTTACGGGTTTTTTTCTGCAAACTTATTTAGGACCTATTGCGCTGTTAGTTTGTTTATAATTATCTCGATTTCAAAGTTTAGGAGTGCCATGTTCAAAACTTCTCCTGAAGCAGTTGTTCTTAAAGAAATGTTTTAACTCGATGGAAAAGCTCCGTTTACAGCCGGCCGAACTGACAGGAAGACCCAAATCTGCTTGCAACATCTATAGTATAAATTTGGGCAGAAGTCTTTATTAATTTCTGTTTTCAGTCTTTCCAAATTTGCTACAATTGTTTTGCAACATACTATTTATTACTTTTGTTTCAACCTGTAGAGTGAAAATGTCTACATTGAAAACATTTTTGTAATTTTCTACAAATACCTCTCCATATTTCAGGTGCAACTTTTTTAAATGAGTCAACTGACTGTGCCAAAGGTAGATTCAAACCTATTCTTGAAGTTAGTGATAGTTAGTGATAATGCTGTCCATCATGTGGTTGTAAATATGTATGCATCTTCCAATATTCGGAAGGCCTTGTATCTGATGGAAAGTCTACTTAATTACTTTTACTTAGAGTAGACTCTATATCACGAAGTCTTTTGCTCTCTCCGGTTGCCTTCTCCTTTTCGAGACTAGAGTAGGTTTTTCCTTATAAAGATAATCACCCTTATTACGGAATATATTGGGATTAGAGGCGAAAAAGCTTAAAAAGACCTTTTCCGGAAAATTAAACAAAGTTTTACGAAGTTTTCATAATTTCATTGATATATCAAAGGTTATCAATTTAAATTTCTGCATAAACTGTCAAAATAGTTCGGCATGATTTCTCCTACGGATCACGCCTTTGTCAAAATTCAGTGGAATCAGAGCAAACTCAGAATAGTTTTTAAAAATTTTTAAAAATATTTTAATAGGTTCTCTCGAAGAGAAAAGAACTCGTTAAAGCCTTTTCGATTCTGATACGAACGGATGCAATTTAATTAAGCCTAAGATTGTACTAATTTACGAATTTTTTTTGGGAATTTTCATAATTTCCTGGGATGGGTCCAGTGTGCATACTCTGCGGGGGGGGGGGGGGGGTGATTGCAGTACATTTTGTAATACTATGCATATTTAAGATGAAATCATTCCTTTATAGGCATTTTTGAGTCATGAGTTCTGTCTGTCATGTTGCTTAAAAGTTCTGATATTTTTGAGATGTAAATGCTCAGTTAATTCTTATTAAATTACACAGTAAATAGAGAAATTATTTAGAAAAGAATCTGCTGACAGTGTCTTTCTTGAATATCTTGAAATTCTCCTTTTGATCCACAAATTTTCTATTTTAATAGTTCCATTGACATAAAAATAAAAAAAGTCAGGAGAAGAGATTCAAAAAGAGAATTAATTCTTTCAAGTATAAATTCGCTGTGAAAGACACACAAAGATTTACCAATAATGCCATGATGATTTATCATAAATATTTATTGTTCACAATCCACAAACCTATGGAAGTCCGGCTCTGCTCTTAAAACATATCTTTAAATTTATTTTTTGTGAACTTTTTTTTTTTTCTTTTTTTAAGTTAGAAGTTGCTTCACATTCGAAGGATAAACAGGAATTATGTAGAAAAGAATGAATAAAAATCAGTTCTAAACCATTTAGCTGTAAACAAAAAATCAGGAAGATCCCTTTCCAATAATCAGTTTAACAAACAAACATAATTGCAATTATGATTAAAAAAACATAAACTACAGTAAAGTCTTCAAAAAATTTCAAACAGCTTTCTGAGAAACTTTTCTCTTTACCTCTGAAAAAATCCTTAAAAGTTTCAAACAGCAGATGTTTCTAATTGCGGTATCGGGGGTTGAGTATACCTTAAATGAAACATGAAATGCCAAAATAGTTTTAAATTCTGTACAAAATGCAGTTTATTTAACACTCTTGTATAGGTAAATAAACGATATTAGCAGAAATATACCAGTTCGGCTCCGTATGTATGTATATCATAAATTCACAAAAAAAAAATCTATGAAGCGAAACTTTTAGGATACAGCTGCAAAATGCAATTCTCTCTCACCTTTTTGAAATGTTAAACCATCTAGAAAATTTTCCGACTGCATCTAATTGTACATAAAAGTACGAGGCGAGTTATGCAGTTCTAAATACTCTTAAAAGGAATATTTCAGAATTTATAGCACACATCTGAGTTAGGTCAGCCGCTTAAAAATTCACAGCAGGTATTTTAACCATGCCGACATTTCACTTGCATACTTATGTAGATATGTACCACAAACATATGTACATAGAAAGACCGCAAACTTTTAAATTATTTCTCAACTCAACTAATTGTAAACTTTTGGAGTGTGATTTAATTTTTACTGACGACAACAACATGAGATTCAGTCAGGCGAAATGTTTCGATTTCATGTAATTTAACACTCACACCGCATTATTAAATAAAGTGGTAAGCCTACTCTCATCGACACATGGAGTTACGATGGATAATTTCGTGGTCTGAAAACATAAATATCGTGGGTAAAACAATTTACACGGTGCATAATATTTGCATATAATTATTATACATATTATTTTTATTATTATTATCACAGATCAAAGAAATTTTCAGTTTTTCCGGTTAGAATTCAATCGCGTAAATTACATTGTAAAATGAAACTGTGTGGACTATAATTTAACACAAAAATTACAAATTACACCATGATTAACCGATGCTAATTTGGAAATAATCTCATTCGGCCGAGCATTTATTATATCTACAATGGAAATGACCATGTTATTAGTTGCAAATAATGGAACAGCAGTTTCTACGATAATTAAAATGTTTTTGATGGTCCAATTCTGTGGTTGTGTGTGTGGAATTTTTGTATAGTAAAGCGAATTCTAGAAGTGCTATCCTAATGGGTTTATTCCGTTTAATAATTTGTATCATTTTGTTAACCATATACTGTAGTACCTACATATACATATGTAGGTATGCATATTAAATAAAAGGAACACAACTATTTGTTTGGTAATTTGAAAATCAATTCAAATAAATTAAATTATTTTGTATAAGTTTGAAGAGTTATTCATATTATTAAGTATTCGTACTCAGCTTTTACTGCTAACTGCTAAAATCTGTGTAGTTGTTGAGTATTATGAGGTTGCAAATAGTTTTCATTTGGCAATTAG
Organism: Dioctria rufipes; assembly: GCA_963924295.1. Taxonomy (NCBI): domain Eukaryota; kingdom Metazoa; phylum Arthropoda; class Insecta; order Diptera; family Asilidae; genus Dioctria; species Dioctria rufipes. Next base: position 10,635,545 of record OZ002745.1, read on the forward strand.
TTTTTAAATCATCCTTTAATCATATTATTTTAGCCGTCCACTGCAGTTTCCGGTTTCTTCTAGTTTAATCGCTTATCCCCAATCCTATTAGCACCTGCAATTTCATTCATTACTAATATTTGTAGCTGGTTCTGTTGCATTTCATGTGTGTGATCGCCATCTCTATACAAATACCAGCAGGTCTTTGATTCTATCCTGCAACGCAAGTCATTTATATTAAATCTTTTTCGGTTATCAAGTTTCATACTGAACTACATCCCAATTAGTTGTAGCTTTTCGCAGATAGGTACCTACCTGTAAGTTTGAAACGAGATCTACTGGATTTAAAATTTTTTGATCACAAACCTTTCACCAAATGACATCAACGGGAAGTTTCAGTAGTCTAAACAACCTGTTCATATCGCATACTTCTAATTGCTATTAATTTTTGTTATAAGCTTGGAGCGAACTTTGATAGAAACTTGAGCAAATTCTGTCTGCACTAAAATTATTTTTTTTCAGGTACATTTTCTTAGAAAACTAGGTGCTAATTTGTTTCCTTTAGTTTCTTAACTTTGGTTTAAGCGTAAGGGAGAGTAGGGGTTTATGAACAGAAGGATTTATTAAAGAGACTAGAAATTAGTATGTCCACAGCTAAATCTGTACTGGCCAAAGTCATCCGCTGCCAATTCGCGACAATGTAATTCAGCAGCATCAACTTTCAATTAACCTAAAACTAGAGTCTAACCACATGTCTAACTCTAACTAAATATGAATACAGCCTGGGGCCATTATGTTTTGTAAGAAATTCATTTAATTATTATTATAAAAATTTCAATATTTCATACAGGTACTAGGTAATATTCGTTAGAGAACTGGTAGTTGCTTTTTTCGATTTGAAAATATCAAATTAACAAATAAACTACACAGCTATCTCTTTCCACCACTCTCTCCATCTCTCTAGACTGACTATTCGTAATTTTTTTGTTTTTTTTATATGATTTTCGGGCATCTTCACAGACAGCCAAGGGCTGGTATTAGTGAAATTATATTTAAAATTTAATGAAAAAACAAAAAATTACCATCATGGAAAAATATTTCACAAAATCATACCTAACTAAAATCGCTTTTAAATTCTGTCATGGCAATGGGCTAAGCTGCGCGCTGACAAAGAAAATGGTGATCAACATCATCACGTTTGCCTTCTGCTCTTCCAAAAGGTAAAACGGAATTGCATTTCTAGTATTTCTATCCTTCTACCTCTTTTATCCCTTTTTACCGTAGAAAATTCTGGTCATAAGAGAGAGACAAAATATTTATTATCACTTTTGCCTTCTCCTCTTCCAAAAGTTAAATAATGCTGATTGGCTGGCAAAAATGCATGCAAAGAAATTTAGTTAACTTAACGAACTAAACGAATATTTCAGTCATGCGCAGTAGAATAAAATTTGATATTTTGTGATTTGAAATTTTCTGATCGCCTGGTATTTTTTGTTTCTTTCAAATTGCAAAAGTGTGAATGAGACGAAATTATAAAATATGATGATAGCGGCAGATTCATTGAATTGCAATTGTTTTCAAACTAATGATACTTGTGCCAACAGGTGGCTCCGGGGGTATCAAAATGAGAAATTTGTGGCTCGATGAAATCACGAGTTTTTGTATAATTTTTATTTATTTATTATTAATTAATTAATTATTAATATTTTACATAGAAATAGTAATAGTATCAAAAAAAAATTCATAAATTGATTAAAATTTTCAGAATCTTTTTCGAAATTTGATAACAGCAAAAATAAAATTTTGGGTTAAAAATTAAAATATTTTAAAATGCAATTATGATCATAGCGCAATCAACATAAAAATAATATTTGATGGGTTCTATATTTCAGAACTCCTAAAAAATCTGCATACCTACCTACCTACAAGATCGGGATTCGTTTAGGTGTAGCAGTAATTCAGTTTTAATCTTTTACCATCATTTTAAAGGGTTAAAACTCATCGCAGTCGAGGTTGCTTGCCCTTACTTCTCTTGAGGAAGGCATTTTGTTAATTTATTTGGCCCATTTCAGACATAGAGATATATTCTTATCAATCCTATTAAACGAGCAATTCATTTTTTTTTGTATATATGTATGTGAATTTTATCTTAAAAATGAACTTAACTTATCCAAGTTTCGACTTTGGAAAAAACTCATTTAGAGTGTTATGTTCTTGTACAAGATGTGATTTTGTAAATATTATCTAAAAGAATTCAGAATTTCTGGTGTAATAAAAAAATGTAGCTAAGTTTAATAACCATTTTATGGTCCTACATATGTATGTATGCCAATTATATTATTATTATATCTTATGAAAGCTTAAAACTTATCTTAATCCTAATGATTATTAGTTGTATTAATTAGCCAGCAAAATTGACTTAAAAAAAAATCCATTTTTGTTCTGGAGTAAATAGTTTTCTTCGTTCGCAGTACCTACTAATCCAATCGTCTTTCGAGTGAAATCACAACTCGATGTATGTATAAGTAGAATAATTGCGACCAATGCACATAGGACTATTTATTATAAAAACTTGACTAAAAGTCAATTTTCGAAAGTAGCACTAATACATATAGTTTTTGCTGTTTACTGGAACGGAATACATGTTGAACATTAGAGCGTACTTGTTATCTGTACTGCAGGGGAGAGACGCGTGACAAAGGCAAACGAAACCCGACGCGCTTGCGAATAACACGGAGGCTCAGTTATTCTTCTGCCTTATTAATATTCGAAATTAACAGTGTTTTAAGTTTTTGTATGAAAAGTTATTGAATTATTCATTATGGAACATTCAAAAGGAGGTATGCATTTTTTAAACTAATATTCTTTAAATGTAAAACTATTTTCTTACAAGTTATAAAAATACATCTTATTTGTTATTAAATTAATGTTTCTCGAGTGATATTGTTATCAATATGAATGTTATTGGATAATGTTACTTACATGGTTAGAAAATATAAAGGTATTACTTTATTATACAAAACAAAAAGTTTGCTGATTTTTGCGGTCAGCAGTTTTATAGCCATTGACACATACATCAATGCCATATCAAAAGATCAATTTTCAGAAACGACCCCCTCAGATTTCGACCAAAATTTCAGAATAAGTTAAGTAATAAAAAATATTGGACCCGTATTTTTTTTGTATAGTCTGCCTTCCTCAGGTCTTGAATACAGGGGGACCCAAATTTTAATGTTTTCACTGTGGACGTGTATTGCATCCTATAAAAATATGCGTTAATGTACATTATTAAAAAATATAAACGCTTTCTTAGTTTTTATTTTTTTAGTCCTAAACATCCATTTTTTTTAGTACAACACGAAGAATTTTAAAGTTCAGTTGATGGTAAAATATGTAATGCCGCAACTGATACAAAATCAGCCATGAAATGCTTTATTTCTGGTGCCACTTAAAAAGATTTTAATGAATGAAGTAAATAAAAGCACTATAGCTTTTGGACTATCCACTCTACATGCACGTATTCGATTCTTTAAGAACATACTTCATTTAGCATATAAACTCCCTATTAAAAAATTGAAACTTAGAATGCAGACTGATAAAGACAGAAGCAAGGAAAGGAAGACATTAATTCAAAAATAGTTCAAAGATAAGATGAGTCTCATGTAAATTTGCCGAAAGTTGATTTTGTAAATACCAAAGACGGCAATGCTAAATGTAGATTTTTTAATGATACAAAGCTTGCTGCTGAAATAAAGGTAATTTTAGAAGTTATTCGAGTAGTTTCCAAATTGACAACAAAAATTTCGCGACAGATAGACACTGCAAGACTGCATGTAGATTTGTAGGGATGGTATCATATGACCTCCATCCTACATAACACTTTAATCCATTTGCTAGTCGTTGTCAAACATGTCTTATTGCCGATAGGGACGTTACCTCCGAAGAGACAGCGGAATCAATTCTTTATTTTTGATAAATAAACCGTATTATTTTGAATTAAATAGTCTTTTTTAATCACAGCACGAAATATTATTTATAAATTGTCAACTAATCTTCCTTGTAGCCCATTAAGATCAACAAATAATTTTGGCCAAGTTTTCAAGGTAAATACTCCTATGTGCAATGTAACGGAGCTTTTATATAGAAGTTTCTTATATTCGTAGTGAACTCGAGTAATTTACGACGATATGGGAAATTTTTTATGCGACTCTTTCTAGAAAGTTTATAGAAGCTATTGAGAATGTTATTTTGAAAATTTCATATTGCTACTTGACTCGGGTCGTAGGATAGAGTTTATTATGACAAAAAAAAAAAAATAGTCTCTCAGTGGAGTTCTCTTATATGAGTGGCTTCTTTGAGGATCTCAATCAAAAAATTGTTTTGGTGATATTATTTCTTTCATGCCGTAGAGTGTGACTATTCTCGAATTCGAATTTGTTGTTTTGATTTCTTAAGGAGTATTCCTACGGTAGCAAGTCACCAATCAAAGCTCTGTAACTATTTTCATTCTAAATGAAGGAGCCGCACATGTTTATCCACAAAAGTTGCATAATATATATTCAATAGTTATTTTATCCCAGACGTCATTTTTGCAGCAGCACCTGTTCTTCATCGCTGCTTAGCGCAACAATGATTTTTTACAATTTATCGAACCTCTCCCAGGCCGGAAGAATTTAATTGTGCCACTAACCTTCCATTGGACTCCTTCCTATATTTCTGTGGATATTTTTCCTCGAAAAGTTTACGTATTTGTTAGTACACAGCTACTACCGCCTTTTATCTGACATCACGGTACGTTTATAAGCTTTAAATTTGGAAATACTAGAGCTGTTGTGATAGTGTTTTAATGCTAATTTTAAAAATCCTCTAGCGGTCCACTCCAGTTTTTGGTTTCCTCTAGTGTAATCGCTTATCCCCAATCTTATTAGCACCTGTAATTTCATCCATTGATAACAATTGTAGCTGGTTCTGTTGCATTTCATGTGTGTGATCTCTAACCGTTTCTATACAAATACCTACTGCCACGAGGTCTTTGATTCTATCCTGCAACGCAAGTCATTTATATTAAATCTTTTTGGGTTATCAAGTTTCATACTGGACCACATCCCAATTAGCTGTTGCTTTTCGCAGGTACTACATGTAAGTTTGAAACGAGATCTACTGGATTAGAAATTTTATGATCACAAACCTTTCACCAAATCACATCAACGAGAAGTTTCAGTAGTCTAAACAACCTGTTCATATCTCATACTCCTAATTGCTACTAATTTTTCTTATAAGCTTGGAGCGAACTTTGATAAAAACTTCAGCAAATTCTGTCTGCAGTACAATATTATTATTTTTTCAGGTAAATTTCTTAATTCTAATTAATTAATTCGGGTTTAAGCCTAGGGCAGAGTTGGGATTTATGAACAGAAGAATTGATTAAATAGACTTAAAATTTTCTTCATAAAGTTAATTACAGATAGACAAAGGTATGCCCATAGCTAAATTTATACTGGCAAAAGACTCTAGTTTTAGCTAAACCGAACTTTCAGTTTAGCTAAAACTAGAGTCTAAACACAGGTCTAACACTGATTAAATATGAATACGGGCCTGGGGCCATTATGTTTTGTAAGAAATTCATTTAAATTTTTATAAAAATTCTAATATTTCATGCAGGCATTAGGTAATATTCGTTAAAGAACTAGATAGGTGCTATTTTTCGCTTTGAAAATATCAAATTATTAATCATATTTGAAATTTAATGAAAAAACAAAAAATTACCATCATGAAAAAATATTTCCCCAAATCCTACATATGTAACTAAAATGGCAATGGGCTAAGCTGCGCACTGACAAAGGAAACGGTGATCATCATCATCACATTTGCCTTCTCCTCTTCCAAAAGTTAAATAATGCTGATCTTCTCTTACAGTAGAAAATTTTGATCATAAGAGAGGGACAAAAACTATTATCACATTTGCCTTCTCCTCTTCCAAGCGTTAAATAATTCTGATTGGTTGATAAAATATGCAAACAAAGAAATTTAGTTAACTTAACGAACTAAACGAATATTTCAGTCATGCGCAGTAGAATAGAATTTGATATTTTGCGATTTGAAATTTTCTGATCGCCTGGTATTTTTTGTTTCTTTCAACTTGCACTAGAGTGAATGAGACGAAATTATAAAATTCATAATAGCGGCAGGCAATTATTTCCATAGTAATGATACTTCTGTCAATAGATGGCTCCGGAGGTATCAAAATGAGAAATTTGTGGCTCGATGAAATCACGAGTTTTTGTATAATTTTTATTTATTTATTATTAATTAATTAATTATTAATGTTTTACATAGAAATAGTAATAGTATCAACAACAAAATTGATGAATTGATTAAAATTTTTAAATTTTTTCGAAATTTGATGACAACAAAGATAAAATATTTTGTTAAAAATTAAAAGATTTTAAAATAGAATTATGATCATCGCACAATCAAGGTAAAAATAATATTTGATGGGTTCTATATTTGAGAATTCCTAAGAAATCTGCATACTTACCTACAATATTAGAACTCGTTTAGGTGTCTCGGTATTTCAGTTTTAATTTCTTATAATCGTTTGAAAGGGTTAAAGATGTCAACTCATCCCTGTCGAGATTGTCGTGCCCTACTATTTACCTGCCTACTTCTCTTCAGGATGGCATTTGATTAGTTTAACTGGCCCATTTCAGACATAGAAATATATTCTTATCAATCCTATTAAACGAGCAATTCATCTTTTTTGTATTTATCTTAAAAATGAACTTAACTTAGCCAAGTAAATATTATCTTGAAATTTGACATAAGAATTCAAAATTTCAGTTGTAATCAAACAATTTAGCTAAGTTTAATAGCCATAGTCTTCATCGTTTGCAGTACTAATTTCAATCGTCTTTCAAGTGAAATCACAGGAAAATGCATTTTACAAAAAAAAATATATATATACCATAACTTAATTAATTGGATGATTCCCATATTATGCGTCCTTTTTCAAATTTTCTCTCCTTGCTAATCTATACATATATGATTCAGGCATTTAAAAAACATTAATAAGCATTCTTAAGGTGACTACTGTATGACCATGTTTTGACAATCCCCCAATATAAATCTAAAATCGCTTAATAGAAAAGGGGTTGATATCTCCCAGATTCCTTTCGTTTCGCTAAGATTATTTTTTAATACACATACACCTGCAAAGTAATGTATTCAGACCTTCTCTCTATCATTTGAGGTTGCATTACATTATATGGACTTCTATAGGTACGTCACGTCTGAGATTAGCTTTATTCACTATCAGAAAAGAAAAGGAGCGAGTGGGAACGATCATGACATGCAATTAATGGAGTCATTTAAGAAGTGTTATGATGTACAGACATAAAACTATGTGCTACTGTAAATCTATTGAGATCTTACAGCTTAAATATCGGTAAATCACCGCTTTGCTTTTTAAAATTCCATCAGTTACCTATAAAGAGACCTATGAGTTCCTTTATTTTCTCTGATCTAATGATGATGATGATGTAAACAGCAAAACAAAAAACTTTCACTCAATCAGAAAAGTATAATCTCAATAATCTTGGCGTTAAAACTCATTTTATGTACTACAAATTAGTATAATATGTAAACGCAAAAAAGCGATCTGATTCAGGTAAAGTATAAACAAGAATGACCCGACTTACTCATATTAAATTACACGCTTCATTCGTGTCCGCCATATTCCCGAACTTAAGATCATAACTGAGAAGCTGGAACTCTTAACGTCCAATCAATTAAATCATCTCATAGAACACACAATACTACATCGTCGTAAGACACATATGTGCGGATACACAACATAGTATGAGAACATAACAAAAACACCTTTGTGTGAATTTGAAACCACACTTATGTGTAACTCTTAAATGTTCCTTCATCTTATTTCTCTTACTGAGACCCGGTAGAAATAATCCCAAATGGGAAAAGTGAAAAAGGGAAACTTCATTTCTAGTTTCTAGAGCTATTAAGACAACAAAAGGGTTCCTCTGATGGTTGCCACTTCACTTAAATCCTTTTGTCCACCAGTCGACTTATATATAACGTATAAATTACATACTCCATTGAAGGGAAGACTCTCTGCGGCCAAGGAGCTTTTCTTCTATGATACTATGTTTGTAATGTAACCAACCAGTCACAGCCCACAAAGTGTTTACTGATGGGGAAATCTTAGACTTCATTTCTCTGTACTTTGTTGTACTTGATATGTTGTGGTCGCTATGATGTTGCAGCTGCTGCAATAGCCAACAGCATTGAACAGAAGTATCAGTAGGCGAGGAAAACTGCTATTAGTTTGTCTTGTCGAACAATATTATTTACTCTATAGCGGCGTCTGTGACTATAAGAACTGTTATATAAGGTGACATTAATTCCTTTTGTCAACAGCTAGATGCCTTAAAGTGTTTACAATTTTAAGGATTACTTGTGATAAGGGGGCGGAATTGATTGATAAGATCTGAAAGAGTACGGGGTTAGAGTTCATAGTCAATTTGGATGACAAAAATAATTGAAAGTGCCAAGATTATTTCTTGTAGATATTGTTAGACAAGAAATTTTATCTTTTTGAAAATATTTGTTGAGAAAGCGTCATTAATTATAATTAATGTATATACAAAGAGAGGGGCAGAGGGAAAGAAAAAAATGAATGAATAATTGGATTTCCTGTAATGTGAAAATGGGATTGTGTATGAAATAGAAACTGGTGGCATTTTTGTAGATTTCGAAAATAGTTTTATCGATAAAATGAAATTACTTAATGTCAAGTTTGCGCCTATAAAGTTTATGCTAAGCTACAAGTACGTGCAAAATTTGGCAAACGTCGTGAAATATAAGCTTCCAACATTATTAACTGGCATGCCTATAAAAATCCAGTCAGCAAAACTAAGAAAAAATATTAAAACTGCCGCAAACTGATATACTTTAAAGTACATAGAATGAAACGTCTCGTCACAAGCAAGAATCCCCAATAAAAAAAAAAAAATGGTAACTTGATGTATCCAAAAGGCAATTTATCCAAAGATCTTACCCAAAGAGTAAAATGGGTGAAGTCTACAAAAGTAAAAAAAATAAGAAGATAACAAATTTTTAAGGAACACCAATGGGTTTGACCCACTCTCTGGGGATTAGATTCGTTGAGAGGTGTTAAGGTGTAGTAATCCTCGTATTCTTTGCAACCTGAAAGAGCTATTTTGAATCCCCCCATTTTTCTTTATTTCCATTCACATTTTCATAGACTGAAGTTCCACGCATAGTTCAGGGATTCTTATATTCTCTCTCAGAAATTTTCAGGGTAGCTCTGAGGTGGTATTTGAAACTCACAAAATGGTTTTGGTCCAACAAATGAAGTTTCTGCTCCTCTTCTAAATAAGGGCCATCAACAATTTCGTTGAAGATGTGATCTTATTTTGCCTTGCCAAATTTCAAGGGCTTGCAGAGGAACTCCTAGACTATATCCCTTGGTGAATGGCTTTAAAAATAATTTCATTAAAATTTCGTTTCGATTGTGTAAAATTTTATACAAAAAATGCTGATTTGGCTGCTAGATGTAGATTATCTTTTTCTTGCTTTGAGTATTAAAATCCACCAGACGTCTCTCTTGTGTAATTAACCTGAGCGTAACACATTTGAAGCATTTCTAATAGTGGAGGGATTATATCCTCAATGCCCTGCTGTAATTAAGGCTGGAAGGATGCCTTCACCTTTTATAGGAGATTTCAATCGTTTGAATGTGTAAATGGCCCATCTCACCTTATTGAGAGTTAAGATGCTTCTGGCTAGGCTCTTGTTGCTGTTAATAATTATGTAGTTGACGATATTGATTGGGACTGGAGTTGCTAAGAATTAATCTGTCTGGAATGAAAGAGTCAGGGATATGAGTTCTTCTAGCAAGAAACTCTCATAATGACTTCAATCTTTTTTTTCATAAGTCAGCCTATACCGTTTGAAATTAAATGAAGCTTAGGGGGAGCTTGTGGAATTTGGTAACTGCGGGCAGCTGATCTATATACTTACAGACCAAGATTTAACCCATACACCTAAACTACTTTAAATAAAATTAAAATTTTCTGATTCTAAATCGAAGAAAAAAATTCAAATTATTTTTCAATTCCACTTATCTGTACATGATTAAAAATTAAGCAGTAAAAATCACCTTCAAAGCTGCATTGAAGTTGTAACGTTTAGTTTTATATCATTATACATGATAAGCTACAATCCACAATTTCGTCAAAGGCTCTATTAGCTTCATAATTTTGCCGTTAAAAGAAGGATTACATCAGACAGAAATGTTTACCCAACATAAGTGTAAGCTCTTTCGACGGCGATGAATACAAAACTGGCTGACAACCAACATGTACAAATCTTAAGCAGCTTTTCCAGTTTTCCACATCCTTTGCCCGTTCGAGTCGAATGATTTTATGCTAAAACTTTGCTGCCATGATAAACATCCTGAGAGCAGAAGACAGATTACTATATACTTCTAATCCTACAGGAATTCAGGCTAAGTTTAAGTAAGAAGTAGGTGCCTTCAAGCGCAGCTCCCTTTAAAGACAGTCAGTCGTTTTCGGGAGTTATGCAACGCGCGAGTGTAGTGATGTATCATTATTATTCGTTACTTTATATGTAAATATATACATATAGGTACACATCTCTGCGTTCCTCTCTATGGGGTAGTAATATATTTTTATGTAGTGTATCTATGATCTATGTGTGTATGTGTATAGTTTATGTTCGAACAATTTTAACGTGCTATGTTGATTTGAGGAAATTGGATAAAGTTGCAGGCTGTTTTTTTTTAACTCACTTTGGTTTCTAGTTTGCATACCAAACAGGATAAAAGCTAATAAGTGTATGGAACGCACATGAAAAGGTACTTAGAGATATGTCACAGTCGATAAATGATAGTTATGTATGAATTACGAGTATGTATATTCCCTCTAGAGAGAAAATTTTCATCCAAGCCAAATGGAATGTGATATTAAATGGGAGCGAAAGCTTTACGAAAATATAAATGAAAATGCATTAAACTAGAAGAGTCCTTGAGTGTTTTTCATATATCTATATGAAGTTGAAGTAATTTATCTTAATAAATCTTCATGTTAACTTAAAGAGAATAAAATGTTCTGAATTAACCAATATAAGCATTACAGGGAAATAAAAAAAAATAAAAAAGAGGACACTATGAAGATGATTTTGGTTCGAAAGAATTTTATTTGAAATTTAAGAAATTACAAGGCGTTGATTTAGTCTAACTGCCATACACCTTCAAAGCTGTAAAGGTTGTTCATCATGTGTCTGAAAACGAGCAAAACTATAAGCGCTATAGACGGCTGCAAAGTCTGAATTAGGTAGTTGTGTAAAAGTTGTGACAATGTGAACATTATTTGAGACACTCCTTGTACTATTACTTCGCACCTTCCATAAGTTGTCTAATAATTAAACTACAACCTCCAATGAAAACTGATATTCTTTGCAAAAATTGTGATTTCATTCATAAAAGTCAAATATATCAAGCTTAGTTAACGAGTTTTGTATTATTATTAAAAAACAAGGAAAAATCTTAGAATTGGTCTAAGACCAATAGATACTTATGATACTTATGATTTTTGAAGTAGGATATGGTGGAGCTGGAACTGCCACGTTTTGAATTGTCATCAATATATCATAAACTTTTAGGTCTTGCGGGTAAAAAGTTCCACCTGTTGCAACCTGGTAAGAAGGAATAAAAAAGCGGAATCTATAACGTTGTTATCGATATTTATTCATAACTTCAAAAATACTCATAAATATTCAACACAGACAAGTATTCTAATTTAATATTAAAGTCTAGCCTTATTTTAGTTGCATCACTTCAAAATGTTATTTTTATATTTACTTTTTGGAAAAACTTTTGTAGCCGCATTGCAATTCAGGTTGTTATTAATATTTAAATAGGAAGCTATAACCTTTACTTTGTTATCTGCCTTATATCTAAAATTTATCCTCGTGGCACTTTTTACCCCGAATGGTACAAGAACATGTTTTTAGATAGAAAACAATGACAACAAAACATTTATAGTTTTAAGTAGTGTCAGAGTACTCACGAAAGAAGTAACCATGATGAGCACATTTAGCAAGAAGCTAAAATCTCCGACACGATGTTTTTTTCACTTTTTGCTAAATTAATACAACTATTACATGTGCGATTTTACTTGCCTGGCAGCGACTGGCAAAAATTACCCCACGCCAAATGCATTCATGTACGTTCTTTTTTTATTGCCCTATTATACTACGAGATTTTAAAGGTTGCACTACTTACCCGCGGCACTTTTTACCCCACCCAACCCTAGTTTTCGCACTAAAATGTGTCGTCGGACAGTAAAAATGGTAATAACTAATTTTCATATTCTGAAGAATTTTTCAGTTCAATGAAAATTTCTAGGACTCATCCTCATCCATTATTATTTCTATGTGTTATAAATTGAATGACAAACTTAGTATATTCTGATTTCATCATCTGAGATATAAAAAAGATATTCAAAAAGGCATTAACCTTTTTTGTTTGTGATGCTACTCCTCAAATTAGAATTACGTCGTGCAAATTGGCGTCCATCCCAATTGGTAACTTTCATCTGAGATTTTTTTTTTTTATTTTAAGAGTGTATTTATCCTATGATAAAATTCCTATCTCGAATGTTTTTCTCAAAATAATCTGAGATATTTTTCAACCAGCTGGAATTCTTTGACATTTTCTTGAAACTAATCAATAGCTTCCTTTCCTGATCAAAATTATTTGAACGTTTCATCAGAACCGGAAGCATTCTATATATAGCTCACAATATTAATATTAATCGCTTCATCGTTGCAAGTCTGGATATGGTATCTCTATCTGAAAACTAATTTATAAATTAGTGGGCAGCAGTGTTCTAAATTTTTACATGACTAGTCTTAATGTTGCGCCCACTAGTTGCGCGAGAAAAAAAAATCACCTAAGAGAGCATTAAAACACCGAAGGTCACCTTGTATCTGAAATGAAACTCTTTTTATAGTCGAATTATGATGTTGGCTTGGAAATTATTTATTTCGGCAGTCCTTGCTGATCATTTAGAACTGCCCTGCTAATTAATGTATGTAGGTATGTATCGGGGTTTCCACTACCTAAATCCATCAAGTTATAGATTTGCACACGAAAGTTGTCCAGGTATATCATTTTAATTTATTTAAATCGTTCAAAATGCAAGTCTTCAAGTCACAATAATTTTTTTTTTCAAGTTTATGGAGTAATTCATCTTTAAACATTCTTCAAGTTTTTTTCTTAAACTTTAATTAACATACTTTTTCATATTTCTCCTAAGCCTCTTCAAAACTCACAAACCTCGCCAGTTCGTATACTTTTATATAATAAACGAATGAAAAGAACTTAACCAAAATCTAAATCTTAATCATTTACAAAAGTACCTACTTCAAAGAAATTTGCCTCGAATCCAATAACTCCCACTGGATTTAGTGACCTATCAAATACAAACGAAAGCCTATTTCTATGGTCAACTAAACGTACGAAAGCATTCATATAACGAGAGACCTACTTCTTTCATGTGAAAACTTTTTAGTGGTGGTTTGCGACCTCCAACGACAGAACGCTGTAGATTTTACTTGAAGGAATTTGTTTATTTTCCTTTTCTTTTCGTTTTTTTTTTTAGTTTCTCGGGAAGTGGATTTAAAAAGTTTACCCGAATGTCTCTGCCTAGTCGAAATATTATCGAAGTATGTAATATGTGGCAGCGTGGAAAATATGTATCAAGTTATGGCAAAACTTTCCTTTTAATGGTATAGTGTTTGGGAGACAGACTGGCTGAGTTGTAAAATGGGAAGAGTTAAAATGAACTAAATATGTACCACCACCACCACACTAAAGAAGTATGTTTCCGTATGAAATATTTAAGAAGAAGCAAATTTGCAAGCAACGCATGTATGTTTAAGACGTTCATCAAGATTTTGTTAAAATTAATTATAATAAAAAACAACTTCTGGAAATGCACGTGAAGGTTAATTTATGATGGACTTTAAGTAGGCGTGCTAAAAGCTTCAAAGCTTCGGTTAGAAAAATAGCAGATAAGAGCTCGAAATGATGATGATGATTTTATAAAATTTAATGAAGCGATAACTTAAACATAATTCGAAAATAATTTCTTTGCTAGTCAGGTAAATGAACTTCTTTAAGGTCACACTCAGTTACACTCACCAAAGGTCGAATCAGTCACATTATTCATTATAAAGTCCTTGGGGTGCACCCCTAAATCGGAGAGACCTTTCCAGGTAGGGTTCCAATAAGGTGGCATCACAATGTACAAAAATGGCCTAATGCAACATTTACACGGCGAAAGTAGCTGTCGTAAGTTAATTTCATGACAAGTACTTTCATGAAATTTTTGTTTACACGTTTGTTACCGTTTGTTACGTAAGTAGTGTTCAGCACAATGGATGCAAATAAAATTAGGTTCTACTCTCTCGATGTTGTTATCTTCTTCCCACTTTCATCACTTTCAACCTTGCTTCCGTGGACACAGAATATGGAAAGTTACTTTCGTAAGTATAAAATTTGTATGGAAACGTCAAAATGAAACTACTAGGTCATTCCATATAAAATAGGCACCATGTGTGACATGATTATCACCAATTTTGTTTAAATTTTACATACTTGGAGGGTTTGTGAAAACAAAAATTTAATTAAAATTGAAAATTTTCCCTATACAATGCGTATTTCGCGAGTTATGGCATTTTCAAAATTTCACAAAAATGCTGTCCAAGTCTTCTTTAAAAATTCATATATATTTTTTTATTCATGCTAGGACAACGAAATATGGCTCATTTGAAAGATCTAAGAAAAATAGCATCTTAAAAATTAAAAGGACATCAAGAATAAGGATTTTATCCTTGAATTTCCTGGAAGACGTACTTTTGATTTTATTTATTTTTTTATATTTTATTCTTTATATTTTCCACTAAATCATATTAAAATTTTAACTTGGAAAAGGACCAAACCGAAGATATCCTTTTTTCGTGTGGCTTTTGTTGATGATGAATTTCAGAGAGGCCTTTTGGAGCCAAGCTTTTGAAAGCCTTATATAAAAATCAAATTTACAATAGATTTGTACTTCGAGGTATCGCATTTATAATATTGAGATGCAAATGGAATCAAATGGTTTCCTCCTATTTTATGAATCATTGTAACACTTTTGAACGTTAATTTAAATTCTGTAGCTTTGTTCCACTCCTCCCTGCCGCTTAGACCTATGTCTGAAACAAAGTTGAAATTTTGTAATTCCAGATTCAGTTTCACTCATTTAACTATTCGACTCAAATTCTTCATATCTAATTTAAAGTCCAAAGCAATTCCCTACCCTGACCCCAACCGACCCTTCTCCGTTGAACAATTACATCTGTTCTTAACTCGACTATTATCCTGTGAGCTCTCTATCTGAAACACCTTGTAGGTATGCAAAGATTATGCTTTCCAATGGCCAATCACCTTGATATCGCTTTGCACTTGTTACAAATTGCCAAAAATAGACACAACAATGGTATTACCCCATCTATTTTAAGGTGTACAAGTGTAAGTCCCTCCGCTGTGTTAAAAAGTAGTTATACCAAAGAGGTTGGCAATGGTCAGAGAACTCATCTAGAAGAAATATATGCAGATAAAATATTTCATCTTTTTCTTTGAACTGGGGGTCCGCTACAAAAAAATATCTGCTATCTCAATTTAAATTATAATTTTTTCTTATTTATTTTTGTCTTAATAATTTCAGCAAATGAAATTTTTTAAGCAGAAATTTTGTACAATATTCAAAAAAGAAGATATTTCGTGAAAAATGACATCTCTAGCGTGTATGACAACTATTAAAATATTTTACTATCATAAATGGATTCATACCACAGCTTTTTCCAAACGAGTTCCTTATAACAAATTGCTAAAAATCGCCGATGTTTCCAGTTAAACAAATAATCAACTATATTTTATTAAATCTTAAATCAAAACAAAAGTTTTCAATCCACTTGCTCCTTCCACTCCTGATTTCCTTTCCTTCACTAGTTAATTTAAGTAAGGACAATACCTCTTCTGAGTACAAAAAAAAAGGTTACGGACGACCAAAATGTTCTGCCATTGAAAGTAAACAGAGGAAAAGAATGATGAGGGTACTTCAAATGTTTCGGCAAATATTTACACAATCATCTATAGACGGATGGGAACATCCAGAGTAATTTGCACTATGGAAATGGAATTTATTCATAAATTTACCACTCTTGACTGGCCCTCCTCCTTCTTCCATAGTTTCATGATTGATTGACTTCGGCGTTTGATTGAAATTTTTTTTTCTTTCCACAGGATCTGACGAAGTAGCAATTTTTCGAAATAATAACCAATGTATAGTCAAATTCAGCACAAATAAACAATATTAACGGCAATGAATTACTCAAAATTTTCACCTTGATTTATTATTTTTATTCCTTAGTGATTTGGGGGGGGGGGGGGGGGGGCTAATGAGGCCAGTTTAGTAGAGATAGAATTTTTGAAATATGTATTCAATACGGGGAGAATGACTGAACTTCTGTTTGAAAAGATTCTGAAAACTCTAACAGTTTTGCAATTTGCATAATTATTGTTTAAATTAGGATGTTCAAAAACTAACTCAATAAATTTGGTACAATTGCACAAGCTCATATGCGCCATAGTCTCACAGAATTTCTCACAGTCATCAGCACTAAATATATAATAGTATCAGACCCTATTCAAACAAAGAATCTCAGCTATTTCTTCCATATTTGACGTGAACTCGTTCCACAGATTTTTCATTGTTCAGAGATTTTAAAAAAATTCTTAAAACTGGTTGAGCGAATCTGCAAAAATGACACGTCAATTAAGCTGAAACCGCCATTGGAGGGTAAAAAAGTTTTGAATACGTCAAAATTTAGGCTAATTTAATATCACTTCCCCAAATCTAATGATCTATGCTTTTTCTGGCATTAAATTGAGCCCGAAAATATTATGCAGTGCACACTATTGTGACTACAAAGTTTAACCGATTTTCAGTAGTGGTGGTTCTAACTTTAGATAAAGCTGGATTATCCAGAATTTTTTTTTAAGTGTCATTAAATAAGCCCTAATTAAGCCCCAAATATTGACGGACGTATTCAAAACTTTTATAATGAAATGGCGGTCCCAGCTTAATTGACGTAAAAATGGCTTAAAAGTCGTAAGAGGTAAGGGTATTGATGTTCGTCTGACTCTTACAGTGATTGTTCATATGAATTTTGGTTTAGTCGTTAATTTTGTGTTTGTTTTTTATACATATATCATATTTCCAAGCACAACGGTGCATAGCTGGAGAAACTCAGAAATGGATGGTTGGTGAAACTGACTAACAATAATAATTTTATGTTTACTTGTTGCTAATCATGTTTAATATGTAATTCTACAAAAAAATTTGTCGCAGTCCTACGGATTGAACCTACACGGCTGCAGCGCTTTTAGAAATATTTGATGCGGCACGTTTACTAACTGAAGTATGATTTTCTGTTACTGCAAACTAGAATAATCTGCTCTTGAATTAACTATTTCACGAGCTGCTGATTCTAATTTGCTCAATATAGTTGCTAATCTTCAACATTTTTAGTAAGCCCTTCTAAAATATAAACATAAAAAAATTCCATCCTGAGTTAAATATTGAATTCAAAAATTTGTAAGCTTTTTTTCTTCATTGGATTCATAATAAAGATAGCCATATAGAACGGGAGCTTATAAGGCAGAAGGCGGTAGATAAATTGCTTTGAATATTCTATCCCAAGGATCATTTTAGGTTAGGCTAGGTAGAGGGGTGCCACTAGACGACTAGCCTGCATCACCTAGACCTCTAGTGGCTCCATTGTGCCCCTAGACCTTATGAGATAACCTTTCAAGCCCCAGATCCATCCTGCTTTCCTTACGAAACTCAGGATTTATCTAAGATTTTTTACATAGATCCAACGTGCTTCTCTCAGAAAACTCAGGATATATCTGAACTCTTTACTTTGCAGCTCCCCCAGACTTGAAAAGAAGTAGCTACCCAATAGGCTATATCTGTTATTCATCAAAGCGGGGCATTCGCAAAGCACTTTTTGAACAGATCCGAGTCCTTGCAGCTCCTGTAGAAATCATTTGCCGCTATAGCCCAGTAACCCATTATGACACCTACTAGCTTCCTGGTATTTAGTCTGCTGCCATTAACCAGTTCCCTTGTCCTTTTCCTGTCATATGCATGTCACAATTGCTTCGCAATACGGCAGGTATCCCTGCTGGTTTACCGGAAGCTTGCCTTTTAATAGGCGCCCCTAATTATTTCCTCTTTTAAAGCTCCGATTGGGATCCTCACATAAGCTATCGCTGCGGACTTATCCAATTCGGAGTTCTTTTTGGCCAACTCATCAGCCATCTCGTTGCCTGATATATCCGTATGGTCAGGTACCCAGCATTGGGTCACCTTGTGCCTTATAGTCAATTCATTAAGGCTGGTCTTGCATAATGCACCAATTGATTTTACCAGCACAGCATCCAGCGCTGCGAGCTCTGCCTGCAAAACACTGCATTTGTCAAGCAGTCTATGAGACTCGTGTCACTGTAGATCTCTGAAGTACACTCTAGCCCCTGTGCCTGCACTTGTCTTGGAACCATTCGTAAAAATAGAAAGATCGGATGATACGACCAACTCTTTCCCATCCCAGTCACTCCTGGTGGGCATCATTGCATTGACACCCCCACCAAAAGCCTGTTTCTTCCCTGCATTCACTACAGTATATCTTCTGGAGTATATTGGAGTTCCCAAAACTCCTCTTCATACACTTACACCCGCATTCAGCCTGACAGCACTAATTGCCGCTAAACCTAAGGATCATTTTACTCAATAATATTATTTGCTTATCATATTCTCTCTGACTGACTGATCACCTACCTACTGGATGAGAGGTTCAACAAGGTTTTATTGGGGATCCGCTGTTATACTTTTATTTTATAATATTACATCTTCCGTCCTCTAAAGCACTTTCGAGCATTCGTTTCTATACGACACCGTTCACATTCAGCTTTATTTGAATTTTTTACTTAAATCGAATCTCGGAGAAGAGCAATAAAGGAGCCGGGACACCTGTTAAATTTAAAAACCAAAGATTGATAGTAGTGTCACCTATCGGCTGTTAGTAATCATAGACTATGAAGGTTATGAATTGTACACATTTATTAATACGTGGATGACGTCTAGTAAAATTATAATCACTGTCTTACATTGCACCGATTATCTTGCAAGAATTAAAAAGAAAGTGGATGGCCTTCTACATAAATATGAGTTGGATATGAAATCGAGACTAACGAAATCCAGAAAGACAAAATCCAGAAAAAACGAAATCCAAAAGCGACAAAATTCAGAGGAAAACCAGAAAATTCGCGCGAATATCTTTTCTGGTTTCTTTTTCTGGATGTCCTCTTAGTTTGAATTATTTCCTTATGACGGTTGGTACATTGGGATTTGTTGAGGGTAGATTTACATCTGATGGTGGCTGAAAAATAATTCCTTGCTACTTAACAATTGTTAGTCATGGGCAAATTTAAGACAGTCCTCGAGCCACATCTTTCTTCAAATGCATATAAACCGGACACTGTGGGTTGCATAAGAACTATCCTGGATGACACAGGTCTCCATCAGATGTAAATCTATTATTACCAAATCCCAGTGTACCAACTATAATGAAGAATTAAATTAAACTAAGAGGAGATCCAGAAAAGGAAACCAGAAAAGATATTCGCGCGAATTTTCTGGTTTTCCTCCGAATTTTCTCGCTTCTAGATATTGTCACTTTTGAATTTTCTCATTTCCCGACTTTTTCAATTTTTCTGGAGTTTTTCCCTTCTTGATTTTATACTTCTGGATTTTGTCATGTTCCCCATAAATATAGCCCGATTATAAATTTTTTAACTATATTTTAAAACCAGTTGCTCTGTACTTTAGAAAATAAATCCTCCACAAGTAAAACAGCTAGAATTGGTCTAATCTAAGACCAATTCTTATGATACCCTAGATGAATGCCCGTACAAAACTTTCGTATGGTCACCGATCTATGCAAGCTTGATCTCTGAAGTGGTTTTTCGCATATTTTTCTAGAACGGTTCGTCGGACAGAAAAAATGATTGTAACAAATTTTATAGGATTTCGTATTCTGAAGAAGTTTTTAGTACAATAAAAATGTCTAGGACTGAGCGTTTTCACAGTATATGTAAAAAACCTAAGTTTTTATATGGTAACACCTAAAAAGGGATTGCCCGATTTAGTCCATTTTTGAAATTTTATTTGTTATTACCATTAAAATACCACGTACCAAATTTCAGCTGTCTATATCGACGCTCTGTCAGGCAGTGTCCAAATATATAGTGGAAAACGAGATTTTTGTATGGCAACCCCAGGAAGGAGTTGCCTGATTTGTCTCATTTTCGAACTTAATTTTACTTTTTTTTAAAGTCCGTGTACAAAATTTCAACTCTCTAAGTATACGCGTTCTGGAGTTATTGTGCGCACAGATAGACAGACGGACGGACGGACGGACAGACGGACATGTAAAAATCAAAGTAACTTTTAATATTATGCGTGGGTGTCCAATCCATTTTGCTCTGCCATCATTATATCGAGGTATTACGAATGGAATAACAAATTTAGTATTCCTTTTCGATTTCATCTAGGGTATAAAAAGGCAAAAGGCACAATACAAAAGAAGACCTATTTTATTCTAATCCATTTGTCAATATTTGCAAGATATATCCCATGCTACTTAGTTGGCTCCACCAAAGCGACCTGTCCGATTATTATAATTCCTTCAGCTTTGATTATGGTGCACCGTATTGACCACATACCTGCATTAAGTATGGATACCTTGACCGGTGTAAAGCAAAAAAATAAACATAATTAGGTACAATGAAGTACAAGGGCTCACTTTCTTCATTGTTGTAATGAACACAAAATCTGCTTTTTATTCATTAAAAATACAATTAATTACGGATTATGATGCATACTACACGATTAAAATTCAACCGCAAAAAAAATTGTGCTGGACAAGTGTAGAACGAGTAGAGAGCACTTCATTAAGCCTTACCCTATCCCTTAATAATAAAACGCAGAAAAGGTAATTTATTTTTGTTTTCTTTTTTTTTTTAAAGGAATCTCATATACGAAGAGCTCTCCTCATAATTAACACCGGACAACTTTCTATCTCGAGCTGCTGTGCTATTCATCAAGCGCGGATGAAGTTAACATGATTCAAGTTCTCGATTCAGATACAGGTATGTACTACTATGCACTTTAGGATTAAAAGCAATTCACAGGAAAAACAAATATAACCTAGACCTGCCTACCTACGTAGAACCTACTATGGTTCACAAATTGCATTCGTTATTAACGTTAGGTTTAGATACAGAAAACTAGTGGTCACTAACCGCTATCTATAGGAGTAGATTTTTTGTGTAGGTAGAGGATGATGATGGTCCTATATATACTACGAGTATGTAGAGCAATACGAAAGTCCTTATTTAATATTCAGCTCAGGTTGTGGCTCTTCAGTCAACGGAAAAGCATCATAGTGAAAACCTTTTTCTGTGCCAATGTTTTACGATAAAATTGCCAGCAATGATAGCGAAAAAAAAAAATAAAAAAAAAATAAGGAAAGGATTGCATTTTCGTTGAAATCCTCTTATACTTGGACTATTACCTACCTACTACGTTTAGATATCTAGTGAAAATTTTATTATTGAAAACCGTATTTCATGAATGGATGTTTTCACTGGGCAAACTAAATTGACTAAAGAAAATTATTGGCTATATCTAATATCTACCTCTAGCTACCTACGCTATTCATTTGGAAAAAAATATAAATTTTCCTTATAAAAAACTGATGTCAATAGAATCAGAATAATTTAATTCATATTAAAATTTAGTTCATTGATTAATATTATTAATTATCAAATTATTAACACTTCATGTCCATAGTAGTACCAGACTGCCATAAGCATTTACGCTGGTCTCTTGTCTATCTATAAATATTTACTTAGGCCCTTGTTTAGTCCTTCAGACAGAATGCAGAAGAGCACTCTCCTCATATTGCCATCAGGTTACCTAAGTTAGTCGCAAGACTAAGAAATTTTAATTCATTTTAATTTTTAAAATAATTTCCAACGAATTTAGAAATCATAAAACACAATTCTTCAGCGTGGTATTTTATAAAATATTTATGTCTACATAATATGTATCCCGAAAATATATAAATATTTTTTTTTTATATACTTACGATAAATTATATTCTAAGTAAGAAATGAAATTAAAACTTTTTACTTTAAAATTTTTGGTAGGCCTACCTACCTACCTACCTACGTGGTTCATTTTTCCATGCTTGTGATTTTGTTTATTTTCTCTCTCGCTCTTTTAAGAGTTAAATAAATAAAAAAGTTTTTTAATAAAAATATTGACAGAACAGAAGTACACAAAGATCTTTAGGTTTTCTGCCGTCCGGCGGTGTGGGTGGTTAGGAGAGATGATGTAGGTAAGGAAGGTACACATTTACCTACTTATTCTGTAAATTGTTATGAAGAAGAAAATTTTATATTTACCTACCACGAAAAAAGCAGAAGAAAAGTTTTGTTGAATTGTGGAAATGGGTTAAAATTGAAAGAAAATGTTTGTGGGTTTGGTGGAGTATAGGTAGTATCTACTTGGAAATTTTTTTTTTTAAATGTTTCATTTCATTCTTTAGAGATTTTTTTGGATTTTTTTTTTTCTCGTTGCTTTGATATTACATATGAACCATAGACTGTGCTGACCTTGTACTAAAAATTTTATTTAATAATTTTTTAATTCGATAATGATATTACTTTTCTAAGTCTATTAAATTTTTGTTTTTTTAAGTTTATGCCATGATCTAATTTTTCTAATTATGTAGGTAGGTACGTACTATGTATTACCTAGATATGAATTTTGTCACTATTAGTTAAAATTACAGAAAAATTAAATTCTTAATGAAAATTATTATGAAAAAACAAAATCATCATGCCAAAAAGGTATTTCCCTACTAAAATTCAGTCGTCACCATGACAATGGTCCTAGCTGACTGCACTGCTGCACTCAGCACTGGCAAAGAAAGAAACTAATGATCATCATCACATTTACCTTCTCCTCGTCCAAAAGTTAAAACGTTGATTGCATTTCTTTTATTTCTACCCTTCTACCTCTTTTATCCCTTTTTGCAGTCGGAAATTCTGGTCATAAGAGCGAGTCAAAAATATTATTATCACATTTGTCTTCTCCTCTTCCAAAAGTTAAATAATGCTGATCCACTTTTACATTCGAAAATTGTGATCAAAAGAGAGGGACAAAAAATATTATTACGTTTGCTTTCTCCTCTTCCAAAAGTTAAATAATCATGATTGGTTGGTAAAATGTGCATACAAAAAATTAACGAACTTAACGAATATTTCGGTCATGCGCAGTAGAATAAAATTTGATATTTTGCGATTTAAAATTTCCTGATCGCCTGGTATTTGCTGTTTCTTTCAAATTACACTAGAGTGAATGGGACGAAATTATAAAATTCATGATATCGGCAGGCACATCTGAATTGCAGTTATTTTCAAACTAATGTGATACTTCTGCCAATAGATGGCTCCGGGGGTATCAAAATGAGAAATTTTGTGGTTCGATAAAATCAAGAGTTTTTGTATAATTTATTTTAGTAGAGAATTTTTTCGATTTCCTGGGTGCCATTTATATTTAATTTCATATTAGTCCTTTTCTCATAGTCTTTCAAGATAACATTTTCGGCTAGAAATTTTATAACATTTCATTTCATATAGGTATAATTACGATCAGAGAAACCTCCCTAGGTCGGTATATATTGATGAATTTTCATATCGTATTGAAAAAATATGCCTTTATATTATGCTTTATAGTATTAAGGCATCATTTCTTCACGAATTCGGTTTAAAATTATGGTTGGTAATGTTAACAATATAAAGATGAAGCTACTTTTTTCCAATTCTTTTACCTGTCTCTACATTTGCACATATAATCTTTATCACATTGGCAATTATCTTCTTTACAAAGCATTAAAAATGTACCTAGTTGATGGTGGACTGGTATTATATAATTTCTCCTTTCAAATATTTTCTTAGACTGATACACCATTAGATTTACAGTGTCAGTCTTTTAAATTCACCTCAGTTCTCAAATAATGGCAGTCAATGTCTATGCTGTTTTCTTTCTCATATCATAATCGTTGACCTGATCCTGATGTTCTTTACTTGATAAAACTTGCTACCATAACGCATTTATTCATGTAGTGAAATCTACATATTCTGATTGCAGCTAGTGAGTTGTCAGCATCTGTGAAGGTATTTAGAAGGCTTCCAGTGATATGCTTTGTCAGGTTTAACTGTAATGGGTAGCTGTAGAGTAGTACCTATATCTTGTATATTGTCACAGCTCAATGGAAATGCAGAGGTCTTATATTGAGGGTGGATAAAATCCAGATGGGTGGATCAATGAACTTGAGCATAACAGTTTTTTTTCTAAATAAGTTAACCAATGAGGTTACTAGAGTCTCATAGAAAGTTGTCCCATTCCAAATCATCAACTTATAGTTGAACGAATAACCTCTTCCTTAAAAGTTAATGGGCCAACTATACTGAAGCAACCGGTGTCCTTTTGATTGTATATTTATCAAATTTTTTTTACTTTTAGCTAAAGTTTAAAAGAAACATTTTTTAAAGCTGCTAAAAAAGGATATGCTCGAAAGTATAATCAACAGCTATCAGCTACCCGGATTGAATTCGACTAAAGCTTGCAAAAATTGTGTCAACATCATTTCCTGCTCTCAGATCCATCTATTACAACTCTAACAGAAATTTACGAAAACATTGTTGAAACCCATGAAAGGCAATTAGATATTACATAAACAATTCGAAAATAAAATAAAAACAAAAATTATCACCAATTATGGAACACGACCAGTTATCGAAACGTATAAACCTATATAATCGAATAACAAAAGTTTTTTGTTGTCCTCAAAGTGTTGTATGTTGTTTATGATGAAGAAAATAGTTCTAAGTGTCTTCTTTGTATATACATAACATACATATATGTACATAGAACGAAAACAATTTCTTCCAAACAAAGACCTATGTAACGCCATCCTCCAGTACATCACTGTCAACTGAGAACACAAAAATTTACGATTATTGCCTTTCATGAAACATAAAATTTAGTTTGACTATAGTATATAGAAGAGGAAAAAGACACTTTATACTTGGCCATGTGAGATCTTGAAATACCACCACTATCTATATGTAGATAGTACATGTTCCATATAAAATGTCGAAAATTTTTTTACCATCCATATATCCTTTATTTGAACTTAAAACAACACAACAGTACCTATACCATGGCACAAATCGGAGCCAACGAGCATAAAATAAAGGCTCAAGGCAAACAATTTAACTTATCATTGAGCATTTTATCCTTCCTTTTATCTTTATGCTTGGAAAAAATTTTCCCCATCTATTCGACATGTCGAATTTAACTGGTGGTGGAATACACCATTTTAGGCTAACACTTCGCATTGTTCCAATATTATTTCTCTGTATATCGTGTACCTACTCACTACTGCGATGATGCTGTAACTTCTACGGGAGGAGAATTCCTCAAAGTTCACCATCAAAATAAGTTTTCATTTCTTGACAGAATTCAAATTCAAATAGAAGAGAAAAACGAAAATCAAAGCAAATTTATGCTGTTTATGCTTCTGGAAACTGATTAGTTTGGTTGGATAAATTGCGTTTTCATTAATATTGATTTGATTTTTGACTGAAATAATTGTATTCTTTTGAGTTCAATGCAGTTCGATTCAATTTTCTTGGATAGAAATGGTGGTGTAGGATTTTTCCTAAGCATTTGAATTTATATAGCAGTTAGTAGATAACTAATTCAACAACAATAAAGGTGGCTTTGGTATACCCCTAATTTGACTTAATTAGCATTTCAATTTACAAGACGGATTCAGTAAACCGGAATCTTCGAATACTAAATACATCCTATGTTAACTATAATGCGCATTGCACTTTACGCATCTACAAGCTAGCTAGTTTTAAAACAGACCACAAAACAAGCTGAAAACAAATTTGCTTCAGATCATTCTAGTACATACCACCCACACTATTGTTCTAGAAATTTTCCACCACAAATCTCCACAGTTCTGTAAACCTAAATATATCGTCTCATTCGAGCACCGCCGCAATGTTGGATATCTTTCGATCCTTTATCGTTACATGCATGGCCAATGTTCCGATGAAATCTATTTAGTCTGATCCCTTGTAGATTAATTCCTGCACGCAATATTCGCGGTGTAAGTCGCGCACATCCTTTCACTCTTCAAAATACTTTTAGCCGTACAGTAAAATTAGGATGTCTTCTTATCCGGACTTGTGCGAATGTGGAATAGTCTACCATCTTCTGCTTTTCCTTGGACCCTTCATTCTACGAAGCTTCAAAAATGACATACATCAGCACCTCCGCCAATTTCCTCATGTCCCCTAATCCTTTTCCTATCTTATCTTCTTCCTGCCATGCTGTGCTTTGCATCATAGAATATCCCCTGAGCTTGGCTTAATATTTAAAAAAAAAAATCATCTGCTGCATTTCAAATAAACTTTCGAACACAAAACTCATCAGACTTTATGAATGAACACACGCTTATAGTAGAATGGCGCATACAGGATCTACTATAATAGAGAATAAGATAAGATAAGATAAGAATAAGATAATTTAATAAATATTTACTATAAAATAATATTTGTTCAAGAAGGCATAAATAAATGCAGAAGGCGTTTGCTTCTCTCGTCCTTCATAAATAAATTTCCATATACGATGTACTACATATTTCGCTCATAATATCTGGAAAAAATGCATGCCATCATAATGTAAATCCTCCTTTAGTCTGCTGGACATATGCAGAGTATGATCAAACTTGTACTATTAAAAAAATGAATTTTCTATTTAAGGCGTGATGGCTAAGATAAGTAGCAAATAGGCATTTTCTGAAGGTATTCGCTGACGTGCAGTTCCGAATTGATGCTGTTTTTACAGAAGAATATTAACTACAGCGATGTCCATATTAACAGATTGCCAGTGTCACTTTTACTTTTTTTGAATATTTTCCTTATTATAATCTTTATAGAATTGTTGTCCGTTGTCAAGGATCAGATCCACAATACTTTTTTCCTGTTGAAGCTCTACAGTAATGGGAATCAACTACAGGGAAACCTAAGATATGATCACACACTTCTTCAATCTTTTCATTCTTTTCTAACATTCTACCTTTTTTTACGAGGTAGCGGTATTCCAGTTGTTTTGTTATGTAAATTTTTAAAATAATAATAAATAAGTTTTTCATCAATTGAAACAGTATTTAAGAAGAATTTTCCGAAAACTTAAAAAATTCGGTTATCTGTTCCTAAAAAGTAATTAAACGTATTACTTTTTTGCTTGTTTCACAAATTTAGAATACAAGGTATTTTTTTGCTTCTGAACCATCACCAGCTGTAATAATTTAATAGTGCAATTAAAATGTTGATGCAGGCATTAACGTATTAGGAAAATACCGAAGGGATCTTCAGGTGATAAAGGGATCGTAAATTCTGAAGGAACTATATCGTTTTGTAACCTGGAAGAATTAACTTAATTCAAATGACTAGTATTAAATAAAAAAAAATAGTTTTACCTTAAAACAGATGGGCTAATTGCAGGCACTGGTGAAATCGTAACAGCTGAAATATTTAACCCCTGTTCACGAGCGCGATACGATACTTGCGATATTTTGGTGTCATCCTGTTCTTCCTATAGATCTATCTCTATTTGCAATTGGTTTTTATCGCGCGATACGTTAACACGTTTGACAGCGGCTACAACTTAATTTGTTTTGGTGGCAAAAAGATATTATGTGAAATTTATATATATTTATATTTTTATATTGATATATTTATATATTACAGTAAATTTCGACATTACTGCGGAAATGTAGCACCCGAGTACAAATCTAAACAAACATATAAATGTTGAGGTTAAGGTGAAAATCGCACCAAACTAAGAGCATTGCTGCGATAAATTTTTGTATCGCACGAAACGTAAAAAGAGTAAGCATGTTCAGCGTGCTGCAGCCAATCAGAGCTCTGTAGCATGCGATAAATCGCGCTCTTCTAACGTCAGATAAAAAAAAATCTTTTGACATAATGACTTGCTGTTTGTGCATGTATATTACAATTTGGTTTATACAGGAAAGCAATATTCTAGAACGGTAAAAATAGGGATATGCGGCAAACTAAACTCTGAATATCTCAAAATATACTCATTGTAGAAGAAAATTGGTAAAAAGAATTTATTCTTTTCGTTTCAATATACTAAAATCATCATCTAACTTAAAAGTACCTTTTTGGTGTATACGGTAAACAAATTTCCAGGTGACGATATGTAAAGTAAATTTCTGCACTTCATTTGGCATTCCCTTGGGTTTTTCATAGAAAACCCAACATTTTCTTAGCTTGAAATTCGAACAAATTTTCAGAAGTTTTTGTACTTTTTTTCTTACTATTCGCCCTGCTCTAAATCGAATAATTTCAGATAAACCCTTGCTACGTATTTGTACTGATTGTTTTTTGCTTTGTATTCTATTGGCTTTATGCATTTTCCATTCTGCATAGAAATATGTCGTTTTGTTGATATTTTTTATATATTTCTCGATCTGCATTTTGGAATCTGTAATCGAAACAACAAGGGACGTTCCATAAATAAGGTTCAAAACGTCACCTAAATACAGAACTATCCTAAGTCCAATTCTGAAAAAAATATTCTTATTTTGCTTATCTAAAAGTTAGTTGCATCCTAGACCTGTCGGGGTGTAAAGACGGTACCGGTTCGATAAGAAAGTCGGCTTTAAAGCTCTGTGCGCGTATGTCTAGCGCATTTTTTTTATAATACAGAACTATTTTATGTCTGCAATTTCAAATTATCAAAAACTGACTCAGATTAGATTAGATTTGTGGAAGGGTGTGCACGAGTTGGCCTCGCATTCACTGCGACCTGAAAGATCTATTTTGAGTCCTCGTTCAATTTACTCCCTTTCTAGGCTTAGAGACTCTTAATAAAGTCAGAAACCATTCTGAAGCTTAGGTTCCACACGTAATTTGATGGAGGAAAAGCATCTGAGGCGAAATACATCCAGGGTCGAGTCCACTCTTCGTTTTGAAACCGTCTGTAAATAACAAAATCGATCCTTGTTGGAAGGAGGGTTTGGTGGAATGACATTGTTGTCGATCTCACAAAAACCACGTCGTCGAATGGTCTTACAAAAACCACCTTGAGTTTGAATATGAGTTTGAATTAAGATTCTTAACTGACCAACGGGATCACCGGGCTTGAACTATTTCTCCTTTTGTAATCTGATAGCACTGGAAATCGCTTCCTTTTTCACCATCAAAAGCAAGGTTTAGTGGCTACTGCAGGAACACGTGCTTATGTCAGCAGTTATTCCTAGATAGGCAAGCCGCTAGATTTTTTGAAAAAAAAGAACGGACTTAGGCTAGTTCTGCATTAGGGTAAGGAAATGCCCTTAAATGTGTTTTTGTTTTTTTTTTTTCCATAATAAAATAATAAATAATACTCAGAAGAAATAATCAAAAATTAATGTTAAGCAAATAAAGTACAAACCATTAACAAAATCAGAAAATTTTTCTTGATTTGGCAAGTGAGATTTCGGCTGAGAGAGGTTTAATTGTCTTTATAGAAGATAATTGAAAACTTCAAGTCCGTTGAGCGCAGCAAGTTCGTAACATCTATATGTATAATTTAATGAGAGCATATAAATTTTAAGTAAACAGTCTATGAAAGTAGGAGGATTAAAATGGCATAACTCCAAAAAGACAGCAAAATTGCATATAGATAGTCTCAGAAATTTAGTCAGGATACCCTAAATGGAATGGTTTCAAGTGGAAGATAAGTACCCTACCTACGTCCCAAGAAACCCATCCAACCAAGAGAACATACTAGCAGTTTTCATCTCTAAAAAAAGTAGATATTGGTTTGTACGTGGTTAAACCTTTTGCAATACAAAAAACATTTTAACATCAAATGTAAAATTCATTTTGATAAAATTTTAATAAATTCATCCAATTCAGTGGTGGTTGGTGAATGCGTTATCTGTTTTTTTTTTTTTTTTTTTGTATTTTACATATCCATAGTTCCAAAATGAATTATCTACATACGTACAAGGATAGCTAGGTATCTGCATCAATGAACAGAATTCCTAAACTAAGCTTTATTTCGAACAAACAGATGTGTGTAGGTATGCATAAAAAATTTAGGTAGAAAATCCATTTATAAAATTCTCTTCTCATGAATTTGTAGTTTGAAATAAAATTTGTTTAAATTCCAAAACCTTGTCCGCCATAGTTATGGTAACAGCAGCAGCAGTCCTCACGCATTGAGTTATTCTAGATAAAATTCAAAAAAACAAAATTGTTTGGGTAAATTTATAGAAATTTATAGAAATAGTAAAAAAAAATGTTTTTATTTGAATTCCATTGTATTTGAATATTACAGAAAAATTCAGCATTTTATTGAATGCAAATTTAAATGCAATGTAAATTTTTCACAGATACATACGTAATCATTCGAGGACAATATCTGTTTTCCTTTTTACGTGTTTGTTTAAATAATTCATTCTAAATAAATTAAATCATCCTTTAAAAAAATGAAATCTTATTTATAAAATTCCTGTAATAGATATGCAAACAAATTCCTGTAATCAGCCATGCGAATTATTGTGTAATAAAATTACCCCGCAACTGGAGAAACCCATACCCAACCGCTGTTAATGATTTTGTGGTGGTCCACACAATTGCATTTTCTTAATTTAAATTATTTGGGTAATTTCATCTTAAGCAACCGCCAAGTAGGTACCTACGTCCTACATTATGTATATATTCGCAAACTTTCAGATACTTATGCCTCACGCCATTATCATTTACAGATCAGAGAACATTTTGGCAGTATCCTGCTGCTTCTTCTTGAGTTACTTAAAAATCCTTTAATTGTTATTCGGCGAAATTGAAGTGGAAAACTGGATATTTCCGCACTACTGCAATTACAATTAAACTTGATTTCGGGGTAACTTTCATA
The DNA here is from genome assembly GCA_963924295.1 of Dioctria rufipes. Lineage (NCBI taxonomy): Eukaryota > Metazoa > Arthropoda > Insecta > Diptera > Asilidae > Dioctria > Dioctria rufipes. The sequence goes on from OZ002745.1 coordinate 10,666,840, forward strand.
GTTTGTTATCTTATCGTACATATGTTGTGGGTGGTAGTCATTGAAAATAATATAATTATACGATAATACTGAGTGTGCTGTTCTTAATACACACGATTATATAATTAGATTGAATATAAATGGAAAGTGCAAAACATAATTATGTAAAGTTGTGCCACATGACGTGGTATTGTAATCTCAGGAAGACTGAAAATAGCTGGGGATACACAATTTGTGTGGGTTGTTTAATTGATAAACAACAGAGGATTACACGCTAAGCTTTTTAAAAAATCCTCGTTGGAACACGTTTTATTAGAGCGTATTTTGAGACCCATTATAATATACCTATACTTGGAAAATATACACGGTAATAAATATAAAAATGCTCGTATTATAATATATGGTTGATATTGGGTCTAGTGTTGGTCTTGTACATATGGGTGAATTAAGGTTTTTTTTGTGGTTTATGCCTGGCTCTAAAAATTTTTCATTAAAAGTAGTGTCCATATCAAACACAAACATCCGAATGCTTTTGGTTCGATCACTTCTTCTTCCTCATTTCGTTAATGGTAGATTGTTGTTACTTCATTTGGACTCTGTTTGCTCAGGAAGGTTAAATACGCCGTTGAATGATTGTGTTAGATTTATCTACGGTCTTAGACAATATAATCAGATTTCCCCGTACAGAAACAATTTACCGGGGTGTTCCTTCACTGAGTTCCTCTATCGTCGATTACTCATATCTTTTCACAAAATTATTTATTTATTTAAATATCCAGCGCACTGGTTCGGCGGTCAGATTTAAGGCACTCCTCATGTCCCTTAATGTTTAACATATATGTACATACTTAATTGGTTGATTTAATCGGAATCATTTGAGTTAGTTATGGGTTCGGGTCTTTCGAAAGGCTGATCGATTTACATATATTGTATCTTATCTTACAGGCTGTAAATTTGTGAATTTAATGTGTAATTCTCATTTTCTGTCTTTCTGAAATTTTCTTTGTCTTACCATTATTAATATCTGATTCTCTGCTTAAGTAATTGAGTATTAACAGATGTTTATATTGATTGCTTCTTATGTACAATTTATTTAAATAAAATTGAATTGAATTGAATCGCGGTGGATAGCGGTGGTGAGGTCATCAGATTACAAAAGAAAACGATCTTCATGTCACAAATGGGATTACATTACATTAAAACGATCAAAAAGTGATTAGAAACTAATTTTCTTCTAATTCCGATCAATTGTGCCAGTTTTGACAGAATTTCACAAAATAAAAAAACATCTTTTTTGTTCCTATTTCGATCTGTCGAATTTCTAATGAGCATGCTCCTTCTGGATCCGATCCTTGCGCTGATTATTTCTTCCTTATGGCTTCTGAATGGCACACAAAATTTTATTTCCGGATCAAATCTGCAGTAGCACGCGATAGACATTCAGCTGTAGACAATGTTATATTCTTATTATATCACCTGGTCTGTTCTATTTTTCCATTCCATCAGCAATAATCCGATACAGACTCGATTTATTTGATACCTAACCTGTCGGCACAGATATACGGATTTCATACTTATATAAGTTATGTCTTGCAAATATGGTTAACAATATTATAGTGGTGTTGAGGGAACGCACATAGAATGGCACTCTTCCGATATTCAATTTAGAATATTGCGAAACCTTTCCTTCTTTGGAAATTGTGGCATAGGCATTCAATTACTGAAACAACTGGCTCTGGTGATAAACTGACCATACCATAACTAAGTCGCATGCACTTATGCCTAACTAAGCTAATCTAATTTGTATAGGTCGGTCAGAATCAGAATGTCAGATGCCTGAAAGGTGATCAATCGATCGTGTGCGTTACCTTTTGTAAAAATCTTCTACTATACATCAAAAAGGTTCCGGTAACTAACCCCCAACGAAATAACGCGCAAAGGTGGTAAGTGAAATAAAACCCAAAAAATTTGGGTCTTATTTCCAAATGAAATAAGGCCCGAAAGCAAATGTGAAATAAAACCCATAGTAGGTGAAAAAGTGAACCAAAGCTCAAAATTCCGGTCAAGAGAACAAGCAAAGAAGCCCAAAATATTGATAATGATGTATGTAAAGTAAGAACGCGTTGCGCGTGGGAGTAGGGTAGGGTGCGTCGGCAAGTGGTGCGGGGACATTGATATTCGATTTAAAGTAAGAACGCGACGCGCCAGGCTTATGGCAGGGGCGTCGGCAGGGGTGCAGGCATACCTGCGCATTCTTAAATTACTTTAAATGGAATATCAATGCGCCCTGCACCTCTTTCCGACGTTCCCCCCGCCCACCCCTCGAGCGACGCGACGTTACTTTAAATCGAATATCAATACACCCTGCGCCCCTTGCCGTCGCCCCTACCCATCATTGGCGTAACGAGGCAGGGGCCAGGATGCCCCCCCCCCCAGAATGCAGACTGGCCCCTCCCAGGAAATTATGAAAATTAAAAAAAATCCGTCAATTCGTACAATCTTAGGCCTAATTAAATTGAATCCGTTCGGATCCGAATCGAAAAGGTTTTAACGAGTTCTTTTCTTCAAGAAAACTTATTAAAACTTTTTTTAAATTTTTAAAAACTATTCTGAGGTTTCTCTGATTTCATTAAATTTTGACAAAGGCGTGATCCATTTGTAGGAGTAATCATACAAAACTATTTTGACAGTTTGTGCTGAAATTTAAATTGATAACCCTTGATATCAATGCTATTATGAAAATTTCGTAAAACTTTGTTTTATTTTCCGGAAAAAGGCTTTCTAAAGCTTTTTCGCTTCCGATCCCAACGGACTCAGTAATAAGGCTGATTATCTTTATAAGGAAGAAATATTTACTGCGCAGTTAAAAACTTCAATAATATTCCTATTACGTTACATTGTTGAATAAAAATAAAAGTACCTACTCTAGACAATAAATACTTCGGGAAACCGAAAGATTCACAGAAAAACATTAAATTTGTCTACAACCTACTCGCGTCTCGAAAAGAGAAAGAGCAAAAGCCTTTCTGATAAGGTCCACTCTACGTAAAAGTAATTAAGGAGACTTTCCATCAGATACGAGGCCTTTCGAATATTGGAAGATGCATACGTATTTACAACCACGTGAATGGACAGCATTATCACTAACTTCAAGAATAGGCTTGAATCTACCTTTGGCACAGTCAGTTGACTCATTTATAAAGTTGTACCTGAAATATGGAGAGGCATTTGTAGAAAATTACAAAAATGTTTTCAATGTAGACATTTCCACTTTACAGGCAGAAACAAAAATAATAAATAAAATGTTGCAAATCAAGAGCATTGTCGCAAATTTGGAAAGACTGAAAACAGAAATTAGCTCGGCCGGCAGTGAACGGAGCTTTTCCATTGAGTTAAAACATTTCTTTAAGCACAACTGCTTCAGGAGAAGTTTCGAACATGGCACTCCTAAACTTTGAAATCGAGGTAATTGAAAACCAACTAACAGCGCAAGAGGTGCTAAATAAGTTTGCAGGAAAAAAACCGTAAACTAAATCGTATATCTCTTTATTAGTGCTTAATAAAAACCTAAATAATTGTTCTAAAATGTGTATCTAAAGTACTTAAGTACATTGTTAATTAAGAATTAGTACCAGTACCAGGACCTGGATTGTTTTATATACAAGTCCCGGTACTGGTACTCAAAAAAATTCGCAAGTATAAGTCCCGATGCTTACTTAACGCACTTACTACAAATACCGCCATAACGCGAAGTACTTCTGCTCTTGTAAATTATTTAAATATGCCTTCTAATACTAGAGGTTATATGCACGTCGACAGTGCCGCAAGAAATCTTACCATCTTCAATAAAATAGAAAGACAATTAGCGCAATTGTTCAGAAGTAGGTTAGCAATCAAATGCAATGCCTCGCTCTATTTCTCCTCGCCTATTGAGCGTTGATTTTCAATTGCAGGTCTTGTAAATGCTACATAAAGGCAATCATAATCTGATTGTCATTTGTTTTGCTAAAGGCAAACTCATACACTGTATGAACAACTTCCAAAATTAGAAATTAAAACAGTAAAAGCTTATACGATTCTGTTTCATTTTATATGGTTTTGCAACATATTTTATGATATTTAGTAAATGACCTCATCCAATTCTTTAGCTGGCTACAGATTTTTCAAAATTTCTGATTTGAGTTTTCGAAAGCTCTTGAACCTTCTAAGTACCAATAGCAGTAACTGGACTTGTACTTGAAAATTTTTAAGTACCAGTACTGAAACTTGTTCTTGTACTTAAAAGATTTGAAGTATGGGTCCTGGTATTGGTACTTGGAATAAATACGGGCATAAGGCATGGCGTCACTATCATCTCAATTTCGTGTATAGAACTTGACGATTTTGATTGATTTCCCTTAATACGTGAGAAAAGGAAAGGAGGGGATGTGGAAAACAAAGGTTTCTGTTAATTAAACGTCATGACTTTCTTTTATTTTGCTTTTAAAATCGTGCAACTAATTCCTAAGATTTAAGAAAAATTTAAATCGCGTTGGATGTTTGGAGTAGACTGTACGGAATAGATGAGTGTCGCTTGGGTTCATTGGGATTAAAGAAAAGAATGTACTTTCACTCAATTCGCCAATTACATTATGTACTAATCTATTTTCACAATAATTTAAATATGAATTAAAGGTGTTGATCTAGTTTTTTTTCTTTCTTGGGAACGGAGTTCAGGTTTCACGTAGGAAGACTACATATTAAAAAAGTACAGTGACGCGATTTTTGCGACTTGTAAATTGACATGATATCGTATAAGTGGTCAGAGCATGCATTAAAAATGTCGGTCAATAGCTGGGAATACTCATGAGCTGATATACCCCGCAAGCAAAATGTTTGTTAAAACCTTTTTACGAAAGTTGGGGAGCCTGGCCCACCCCAGAAATGAGTCCAAGTTACGCCAATGCTCCCCGCCCTCCACACGCGACACGTTCTTACTTTACACACATCGTTAGGAAATATTTCCTTCATTTTCTGAAATGATTTTTGGGCATTGTTTCATCAGGATCAATTTTGTTTCTTGGGCTTTATTTCATTTACGAATTTTGGATTTTATATCCTTATGAAATAATGCCCCAAACTGAAAAGTGAAATAAAACCCAAAAGTGTGAAATAACACCCAAAAATTGCGGACATTATTTCACATTTGACGCGTTAAAATTTATATGGAACTTTCACTTATCACTTTTGGGCGGTATTTCGTCGGACGTTATTTCCCGGAGTCCATCGAAAAGATTTTTTTTTAGTATTTTAATTTTATCCACTTGAGTCTAAAATGACTATAAACGAAGTATTTGAATATCCGCAGCACCCTATATATAAAAAAAAAAAAAACAATCCACCTTCAATTCAATTTTTGAATGTGCGCAATAAATCATATTAAATTTCTTAAACAATTGTTTATAGGAACGACGGAGGATAGGGAAGGGAGGTGGTAGATTTACAAAACGGGTGCATAATTTAAGAGCAATATTCTTGTTCCTTAAATTGTCATTACAAGCATCCTTGTCAGATGCCTCATTGCTTGCGAGTGCTTTAACGTAAAACAAGCTGTGCTGTGGTGGTTACACATAACGAACGAGTACTACCTACAAAACATAATTTCGTATGCGCTATTTCTATGAATTCCACCACTTTTGGCCTGCAGGCCATGTTCATGAATGTTTACATGATAGCAAATAAATCATTCATGAAGCTCACCAGATGGATACATTAACAGCGAGCGGTGGCTGGCGTCCATTAACTTGCAAAATCTGTGCATCGTCGTATATCCCCTATATCCATATTTCTATTCTAACTCCCCCGCAACTGATGTATAGGGAAATATATGTAGATATGCATAATATATTTGCATAAAAGCCAAGAATTCAAGCTGCGTGGGTGGGACAAGGATAAGAAGGAATATTTAGCGAGATCATATACCTAACTATACATACGTGCATGGATATGAAACAATTGCTTATACCCCCGTTAGTAATATGCATGGAATTCATTTACACGACGAAATATATGAATTTATATGTGCATACATCAACACCGTTCACGGCTTGAAAATTTATTTTCAAATCAGAAAAAAAAAATTAAACTAGATTCAAATCCAAAACTGAAATGTTGATAGAGATTATCTTGCAATAATTTATCTGAGACAGGACTGGAAACAGGATTCTAACTTTGCACCTAAATCTTTCGATATTCAGTGGCAGAAAAAAAAATCGTGGACTTTTTAAGGCTTAAACAATTTATTTTTGTTTTTTTTTTTGTTTTTTTTTTTTGTTTTTTTTATGCAATAATTTCTTGGAAGTGGAAAAGCAATTGTAATACGATTGCCACAAGCGCAAGATTAATCCTTATGATGCTATCCAGGGCAAGGTTAAATTTGGAGGAGTATCACTAGCAACAAAAAAAAAAGAAAAAACAAAACCTTTTCCCTGTGCTGGTCCTCTCTGTTTTTATCCTAGGTTTTAACATTGCTCTGCTTACTGAATCAAGGAAAGCGCTAAAGTTTTTGCAACCAGTTAAATGCGCGATTGTTGTCACAAAGCAATTATGAAATTCCCTGCCGCGCGCGGTATAAAGGCATCTAAATTTTGCAGAATTGAGGAAAGTAATAAAGATTTGTAGCGGCTTTATTAGTGTCGAGGTGCTATTTTCTCTCGGTATTTAATTTCATGGCTACTGGGCATAGAATTTAAGTACTAAATATACAAAATTCACAAAATGTGCGCCCTGCTTTGAATTTTAGTTAGTATGAGTAGAATAATTGCGACCAATGTGACGGATGCTAGCTAGGTAGGTAGATAAAAGTCCGACTTTATAATGGTTTTGCTGAATTTCTTATATACTCGCAGTGAACTCGAGTAATTTTCGCCGTAATCCATAATAAATTTAATTTCGCATTTTGCTCCTTTTTATTTTTGATAAGATTGGAAACTTTTTTTGCGACTCTTTTTTAGAAAGTTTTGAAAATTTCTTATTACTACTTGACTTGGGTAGAATAGATTTTATTATGACCAGTACTCTCAGTAGAGTTCTCTTATGTGAGTGGCTTCTTTGAGGATTTCAATCATAAAATTGTTTTGGTAATATTATTTCTTTCATGCCGTAGAGTGTGACTATTCTCGAATTCGAATTTGTTGTTTTGATTTCTTAATGAGCATTGCCAGAGCAGCAAGTCATCAATCAAACCTCTGTAACTATTTTCGCTCTACATGGAGGAGCCGCACATGTTATCCACAAAAGTTGCATAATATATATTCAATAGTTATTTTATCCCAGACGTCATTTTTGCAGCAGCACCTGTTCTTCATCACTGCTTACCGCAACAACCATGATTTCTTACAATTTATCATCGAACCTCTCTCAGGCCGGAAGAATTAAATTATTTTTACTATTTCATCTGTTCGGCCAATAACCTTCCATTTGAGCTCCTTCCTATATTTCCGTTGGATATTTTTAGTATTTATTTAGTAGCTGGTTCTGTTGCATTTCATGTGTACGATCTCTATCCATTTCTATACAAATAATTACTGCCACCAGGTCTTTGATTCTATCCCGCAACGCAAGACATTTATATTAAATCTTTTTCGGTTATCAATTTCAATACTGGATTTCATCCCAAGTATTTGGTTCTTTTCGGATAGTAGGTACCTACCTGTAAGTTTGAAACGGGATCACAAACCTTTCACCAAATCACATCAACGAGAAGTTCCAGTGGTATAAACAACCTGCGGATGGCATCAGTACTAATTGCTATGAATTTTTCTTATAAGCTTGGAGCGTAGAAACTTGAGCAGATTCTATCTGCACTAAAATTATTTTTTTCAAGTAAATTTCTTCAGATAAATAGGTGCTAATTTGTTTCCTCTAATTACTTAAATATTATTTAAGCCTAAGTGAGAGTAGGGGTTAATGAACAGAAGGATTGATTAAAAAGACTAGAAATTTGCTCCATAAAGTTACTTATAGAGAGACAAAGGTATGCCCATAGCTAAATTTATACTGGCAAAAGTAATCCGCTGCCAATCCATGACAACCAGAGTCTAACCACAGGTCTAACTCTAACTAAATATGAATACGTGCCTGGGGCCATTATGCTTTGTAAGAAATTCATTTAATTGGTATTATAAAAATTCCAATATTTCATACAGGCACAGACACTAGCTTCTTTTAAAACTAGGTAGTTGCTTTTTTCGCTTTGAAAATATCAAATTATTAATCATATTTAAAATTTAATGAAAAAACAAAAAATTACCATCATGAAAAAATATTTCGCAAAATCCTACCTAACTAAAATGGCTTTTAAATTTTGTCATGGCAACGGGCTAAGCTGCGCGCTGTCAAAGAAAATGGTGATCATCATCATCACATTTGCCTTCTCCTCTTCCAAAACTTTGATTGCATTTCTAGTATTTCTACCCTTCTACCTCTTTTATCCCTTTTTACCGTAGAAAATTCTGGTCATAAGAGAGAGACAAAATATTTATTATCGCTTTTGCCTTCTCCTCTTCCAAAAGTTAAATAATGCTGATTCGCTTTTACAGTTGAAAACTCTGATCACAAGAGAGGGACACAAACTATTATCACATTTGCCTTCTCCTCTTCCATATGTTAAATAATTCTGATTGGATGGCAAAATATGCATACAAAGAAATTTAGTTAACTTAACGAACTAAACGAATATTTCGGTCATGCGCAGTAGAATAGAATTTGATATTTTGTGATTTGAAATTTTCTGATCGCCTGGTATTTTTTGTTTCTTTCAACTTGCACTAGAGTGAATGAGACGAAATTACAAAATTCATAATAGCGGCAGGCAATTATTTCCATAGTAATTATAGTTCTGCCAATAGATGGCTCCGGGGGTATCAAAATGAGAAATGATGAAATCACGAGTTTTTGTATAATTTTTATTTATTTATTATTAATTAATTAGTTATTAATGTTTTACACAGAAATAGTAATAGTATAAAAAAAATTGATGAATTGATTAAAATTTTTAAATTTTTTCGAAATATGATGACAACAAAGATAAAATATTTTGTTAAAAATTAAAAGATTTTAAAGTAGAATCAATCAAGGTAAAAATAATATTTGATGGGTTCTATATTTGAGAATTCCTAAGAAATCTGCATACCTACCTACCTACAAGATCGGAATTCGTTTAGGTGTCGCAGTATTTCAGTTTGAATCTTTTACCATCATTTTAAAGGGTTAAAACTCATCGCAGTCGAGGTTGTCTTGCCCTATCATTTATCTACTTACTTCTCTTGAGGAAGGCATTTTGTTAATTTATTTGGCCCATTTCAGACATAGAAATATATTCTTATCAATCCTATTAAACGAGCAATTCATTTTTTTTTTTGTATATATGTGAATTTTATCTTAAAAATGAACTTAACTTATCCAAGCTTCGACTTTGGAAAAAACTCATTTAGAGTGTTATGTTCTTGTACAAGATGTAATTTTGTAAATATTATCTAAAAGAATTCAGAATTTTTGGTGTAATAAAAAAATTTAGCTAAGTTTAATAACCATTTTATGGTCCTACATATGTATGTATGCCAATTATATTATTATTATATCTTATGAAAGCTTAAAACTTATCTTAATCCTAATGATCATTAGTTGTATTAATTAGCCAGCAAAATTGACTTAAAAAAAAATCCATTTTTGTTCTGGAGTAAATAGTTTTCTTCGTTCGCAGTACCTACTAATTCCAATCGTCTTTCGAGTGAAATCACAACTCGATGTATGTATAAGTAGAATAATTGCGACCAATGCACATAGGACTATTTATTATAAAAACTTGACTAAAAGTCAATTTTCGAAAGTAGCACAAATATATATAGTTTTTGCTGTTTACTGGAACGGAATACATGTTGAACATTAGAGCGTACTTGTTATCTGTACTGCAGGGGAGAGACGTGTGACAAAGGCAAACGAAATCCGACGCGCTTGCGAATAACACGGAGGCTCAGTTATTCTTCTACCTTATTATCGAAATTAACAGTGTTTTAAGTTTTTATATGAAAAGTTATTGAATTATTCATTATGGAACATTCAAAAGGAGGTATGCATTTTTTAAACTAATTTTCTTTAAATGTAAAACTATTTTCTTACAAGTTATAAAAATACATCTTATTTGTTATTAAATTAATGTTTCTCGAGTGATATTGTTATCAATATGAATGTTATTGGATAATGTTACTTACATGATTAGAAAATATAAAGGTATTACTTTATTATACAAAACAAAAAGTTTGCGGATTTTTGCGGTCAGCAGTTTTATAGCCATTGACACATACATCAATGCCATATCAAAAGATCAATTTTCAGAAACGACCCCCTCAGATTTCGACCAAAATTTCAGAATAAGTTAAGTAATAAAAAATATTGGACCCGTATTTTTTTTTTTGTTTAGTCTGCCTTCCTCAGGTCTTGAATACAGGGGGACCCAAATTTTAATGTTTACACTGTGGATGTGTATTGCATCCTATAAAAATATGCGTTAATGTACATTATTAAAAAATATAAACGCTTTCTTAGTTTTTATTTTTTTAGTCCTAAACATAATCCATTTTTTTTAGTACAACACAAAGAATTTTAAAGTTCAGTTGATGGTAAAATATGTAATGCCGCAACTGATACAAAATCAGCCATGAAATGCTTTATTTCTGGTGCCATTTAAAAAGATTTTTATGAATGAAGTAAATAAAAGCACTATAGCTTTTGGACTATTCACTCTACATGCACGTATTCGATTCTTTAAGAACATACTTCATTTAGCATATAAACTCCCTGTTAAAAAATTGAAACTTAGAATGCAGACTGATAAAGACAGAAGCAAGGAAAGGAAGACATTAATTCAAAAATAGTTCAAAGATAAGATGAGTCTCATGTAAATTTGCCGAAAGTTGATTTTGTAAATACTAAAGACGGCAATGCTAAATGTAGATTTTTTAATGATACAAAGCTTGCTGCTGAAATAAAGGTAATTTTAGAAGTTATATCGAAGAGTTTCCAAATTGACAACAAAAAATTCGCGACAGATAGACACTGCAAGACTGCATGTAGATTTGTAGGGATGGTATCATATGACCTCCATCCCACATAACATTTTAATCCATTTGCTAGTCGTTGTCAAACATGTCTTATTGCCGATAGGGATGTTACCTCCGAAGAGACAGCGGAATCAATTCTTTATTTTTGATAAATAAACCGTATTATTTTGAATTAAATAGTCTTTTTTAATCACAGCACGAAATATTATTTATAAATTGTCAACTAATCTTGCTTGTAGCCCATTAAGATCAACAAATAATTTTGGCCAAGTTTTCAAGGTAAATACTCCTATGTGCAATGTAACGGAGCTTTTATATAGAAGTTTCTTATATTCGTAGTGAACTCGAGTAATTTACGACGATATGGGAAATTTTTTATGCGACTCTTTCTAGAAAGTTTATAGAAGCTACTGAGAATGTTATTTTGAAAATTTCATATTACTACTTGACTCGGGTCGTAGGATAGAGTTTATTATGACAAAAAAAAATAGTCTCTCAGTGGAGTTCTCTTATATGAGTGGCTTCTTTGAGGATCTCAATCAAAAAATTGTTTTGGTGATATTATTTCTTTCATGCCGTAGAGTGTGACTATTCTCGAATTCGAATTTGTTGTTTTGATTTCTTAATGAGCATTCCTACAGTAGCAAGTCACCAATCAAAGCTCTGTAACTATTTTCATTCTAAATGAAGGAGCCGCACATGTTTATCCACAAAAGTTGCATAATATATATTCAATAGTTATTTTATCCCAGATGTCATTTTTGCAGCAGCACCTGTTCTTCATCGCTGCTTAGCGCAACAATGATTTTTTACAATTTATCGAACCTCTCCCAGGCCGGAAGAATTAAATTGTGCCACTTCCACTTCCATTGGACTCCTTCCTGTATTTCCGTGAATATTTTTCCTCGAAAAGTTTACGTATTTGTTAGTACACAGCTACTACCGCCTTTTATCTGCCATCCCGGTACGTTTATAAGCTTTAAATTTGGAAATACTAGAGCTGTTGTGCTAATTTTGAAAATCCTCTAGCGGTCCACTCCAGTTTCTGGTTTTCTCTAGTGTAATCGCTTATCCCCAATCTTATTAGCACCTGTAATTTCATTCATTGCTAACATTTGTAGTTAGTTCTGTTGCATTTCATGTGTGTGATCTCTAACCGTTTCTATACAAATTTCTACTGCCACGAGGTCTTTGTTTCTATCCTGCAACGTAAGTCATTCATATTAAATCTTTTTCGGTTCAAGTTTCATACTGGACTACATCCCAATTAGTTGTTCCTTTCGCAGGCAGGTACCTACCTGTAAGTTTGAAACGAGATCTACTGGATTAGAAATTTTATGATCACAAACCTTTCAGCAAATCACATCAACGGGAAGTTTCAGTAGTCTAAACAACCTGTGCATATCTCATACTCCTAATTGCTATTAATTTTTCTTATAAGCTTGGAGCGAACTTTGATAAAAACTTGAGCAGATTCTGTCTGCAGTACAATATTATTATTTTTTCAGGTTAATTTCTTAATTCTAATTAATTAATTCGGGTTTAAGCCTAGGGCAGAGTTGGGATTTATGAACAGAAGAATTGATTAAATAGACTTAAAATGTTCTTCATAAAGTTAATTACAGATAGACAAAGGTATGCCCATAGCTAAATTTATACTGGCAAAAGACTCTAGTTTTAGCTAAACCGAACTTTCAGTTTAGCTAAAACTAGAGTCTAAACACAGGTCTAACTCTAATTAAATATGAATACGGGCCTGGGGCCATTATGCTTTGTAAGAAATTCATTTAATTGGAAATTCCAATATTTCATGCAGGCATTAGGTAATATTCGTTAGAGAACTAGATAGATGCTATTTTTCGCTTTGAAAATATCAAATTATTAATCATATTTAAAATTTAATGAAAAAACAAAAAATTACCATCATGAAAAAATATTTCGCAAAATCCTACCTAACTAAAATGGCTTTTAAATTTTGTCATGGCAACGGGCTAAGCTGCGCGCTGTCAAAGAAAATGGTGATCATCATCATCACATTTGCCTTCTCCTCTTCCAAACGTTAAAACTTTGATTGCATTTCTAGTATTTCTACCCTTCTACCTCTTTTATCCCTTTTTACCGTAGAAAATTCTGGTCATAAGAGAGAGACAACAAAATTTATTATCACTTTTGCCTTCTCCTCTTCCTAAAGTTAAATAATGCTGATTCGCTTTTACAGTTGAAAACTCTGATCATAGGAGAGGGACAAAAACTATTATCACATTTGCCTTCTCCTATTCCAAGCGTTAAATCATTCTAATTCGTTGATAAAATATGCAAACAAAGAAATTTAGTTAACTTAACGAACTAAACGAATATTTCAGTCATGCGCAGTAGAATAGAATTTGATATTTTGTGATTTGAAATTTTCTGATCGCCTGGTATTTTTTGTTTCTTTCAAATTACAGAAGAGTGAATGGGACGAAATTATAAAATTCAAGCAGGCACATTGAGCTGCTATTGTTTTCAATACTGTGATACTTCTGCCAATAGATGGCTCCGGGAGTACCGAAATGAGAGATTTGTTGCTCGATGAAATCAAGAGTTTTTGTATAACTTTTATTAACTGAGAAGTTTTTTCGATTTTCTGATGTGATTTAACTTGGTTTTTTTTTGCATAAAAATTAAAAAAAAAATTATTAATAAAATTTTCGAATTTTTTTCATGATAACTTGAGAATCCATTTTAGTATTTCAAGATAAAATTTTGGGTTAAAAATTAAAAGAATTTAAAATAGAATTATGATAATCACACAGTCAAGATAAAAATAATATGTGATGGATTCTATATTTGAGAATTCCTAAGAGATCTGCATAGGTAGGTACCTACCTATCTACCTACAAGATCGGGATTCGTTTACCATCATCTGAAAAGGTTAAAGATGTCAACTCATCGCAGTCGAGGCTGTCTTGCCCTACCATTTACCTACCTACTTCTCTTGAGGAAAGCATTTTAATATAGATTAGGTTAACTGGCCCATTTCAGGCATATATATTTTTTGAATTTTTCCCCCATAAGGTGATCACGTTTCAAATTCAAGATACTTAGCTTCTCACCCTAACCACTTTTTCTGAGTATCTACTTACGATAATTACAAACGATTGTCGTGAATATCGCATTGGTATAGGTACCTTCTATTGAAAAAAGATTCCCAGCCCTTGCATTATTTCATACAACAGGGTAAGTACTTATTACACTCTCTTATCCTGCTTTGAATGAATAAATCCTTAGTCAATAATTTAATTGAGCGCTTGTTAAAAGTCGGACTATTCTCAATCAAAATCCAGATTAGGATTAAATCGATTACAGTTTTTACTGAAGGCCCGAAATATTTTATTTGTTGGAAAGCGTAATTCTTCAGTTAATTTCGGAAATTTGACTGATCGACTTTCTTACCCAGCTGGAAATGGAATCATTAAAGATATGATGCATTCCTCTATATTGGACACTTCATAGAACATTTGTAGTGCCGCATGTCCTAGGGAAGAAGCAGTTCAAGCTTTTCGTGTGCTTCCCCCTAGTTGCCTTGGAAGGAAAGAGGATATATGCCTCTTCATTGGACACTTAATGGGACATTTCTATAGAAATGTTCTTATGAGGAAGCATTTCAAGCATTTCGTGTGCTTCCTCCTAGCTTCCTTGGAACGAAAAAATGGAAGAAAAATGATTTGGACACCCACGCATAGTAAATAGAAGCTTAAAAACATTCGTTTCACTTTTCAGCAAGATTCTTCCGGCATCAGTTTGGAATGGAATAAAAAGTGTTCAGCTTTTCATCTTTTTTAACTAAGTTTTACTGCTTCCATAAGCGCCTTCGCGTGGAAGGCTTGACAAGATCTCCCGCTCAGTATATAGATACGTAGATATCAAGAATACTGTGCTATCGATATCTTTGCAGAATCAGACATTTTCTTTCATTCTCTAATTATTAATATATTTTTCATTATGTTTTGGAGGGTTGAGAGTTCCAATCTTCCGTAGTATCTCATAGCGTTTGTGGTTGGGATGAATTTTCATCCTTTTTCAAACACTCCATTTATGTAAGTATAGAAGTTTTCTGAAATACCCTGACCAAACCTTTAAAATCTTCTCTCGATAAGGTTGTTTCTTTTTACAATTTAGTCAATTTTAATTTTTTGCTTATGAGATGGAATGAAAAGTGCGTATCAATCCAAATATTGTGTTATTTGTAATCGTACAGATTTCTTAAAGCTCCAATTTAGCTCAAGGCTGACGGTATTCAATTTTGTTTTCATAGTCGTAAAATTAATATGAATCGAATTCATCCTCGAAGGTCTATTAAAAATTATTGCATAATCACCATTCTGCTCCTCTTCTGTTTTTTTTCACCTACATAACGACCTAATTTCCTTTGACCCATTTGATTTCAACAAAATTTATTTTCCCACTAATTTTTTTTATCATTGTTATATAGTTAACAATGGCAGCAATCACCATTCGATAATAGCCGCACATAAAAATGCAATTCAGTTCAGCATTTCGCACTATCAACAAAATCGCTTGAATGCGATTTATCAATTTATTTATGGATATTTAAAGCGCTTTTTGAAGGCATTTAACATGGCCTTGGTTCATAAAAATGTGAATGAGTATTATTAACCTCTCCCTTCATCCTCATTCCCTTCTACAATGAATGTGATTTTATATTCACAATAATACTACTGGGTTATGTTCACACTCATCCAGAGAAATATATCCCATTTTCAGCATTTCTCTTACTCCTATTAAAAAAGAGTTGGGTTGGGGGTGTATTTAATTAATTGATCGTAAGGAGAGAAAATAAATTTAAGAGTTAAAAGCAGTTCGAATTTCAACAGGGACGCTTGTGTTAGGAGAGGACTTTTAATTGCTTCCTTTGTTTTTTTTTTTTTACTTTCCTTGTGCCACGTCCTCCTCCTTAGTCATCGGGATTTTATTGGAGAATCCATTTTACCTGTGAAGATTTTCAACTTTTCAAATTAAATTTTTATGAACTTGCACTAAAGAGAAGCGGCAATTTAATGGCTTTTCACAAAAACTTTTTGATTTATTACGAAAATTCTCCTAGAGTTTCTTAATAGAGTGATAATAAAATTAAAGGTTGGTCCTAGATTATATATTACTCTTACTTACTTATTTACACAGCATAATCAAAAGGTTCGAGCGTTGTTTCTCGGGCGATTTTTTTTTTTTTTTTATATTTGGGTAAAAGCAGAAAATTTATTAAGTGATTTTGTACCTGTTTTTTTCATTATTAATAAAAGGATTTCAATATTTACGGTAATATTTCTTCAACAGTTGACAAAGATTATAATTACAAGAAATTAACGCTAAATTATTATTACTTTTTTTTTTTGCAAGGAAATTAATGCCCATTAACAGGCAGTGGAAGAAGAATCCGAACTCCATAAATAACGTAGGGCTCTTAGCATTATTTCCCTAAATTTAGTGTAGATATTGAGGGATAGGTTAATGGTGATATTAGATTTATATTCGGTATTATTATACAAACCCAGCGCATGAAAGGCTGCTTTGCTATAATGTAAATTATCATTTACAATGCAGTCGAGAGGCGCAATCCAATGTTTTGGTTCACGTGTTACGAATGGTGAACGGTTTCCATGGCGAGAAATTAAAAACTTCATCCCATGGCATTAAAAATTGAAGAATTTTGAATTCAGAATGTTGTAAGTATTATGTTGTTTTATGTTGTAGGCGTCTCCAGAATTATTAAGTATTAATTGTCAATTATGCAGATGTTACTCATCGTGGTAATATTCTACAATCGAAACATAAATCCACTATAAATTAGACCAAGTCTAATTCAAATTCAAATTAATTTATTTTTCAATAGCTACACTAGTAAGATTCAGATCTTATAAGTAAGTGTAGGGTAATTAATAATATAAAATTGAAAATAATACTATAAAGAAAACTAGAATAAAAAAATATAAAAACTAGTCTGTAGATCGCAAAAAAGTAAATAAGTCATTGCGAAAACTGAGGCTGCTGATGGAAGTGAGATCCACACTCACTCTGGCGGACTGGACAAAGAATTGGCTCTCACTAGTGCACGAGCAGAACCGTGGCATAGATAAAGATTATGTTCTCGCAGATTGAGCAAAGGTCAATTTACTGTAAAGGTAATTTGGCTGTTCAATATAAACGTTCAATATACAGCCCAGAATAGATGTGGAAAACGCAGTGATATGACTGAAACGCCCTCGACCAAAAAGAAAAACGTGGGGCAGAATTGAATGCTACATTGATCTCACGCAAGGAGTGGGAATCCAATTTGCAAAACACCTTACAGCCGTAAGTTAATAAGGGGACTACTAATGATATCACTAACATTATATGGGTTTCAACAAGTGTAAAGGCCGCAGATTTGGATAATTTGGGTAGAGCTCCATACACCTTCCCTATAACACTGTTAGTGTGATCTTACCAGTTCAGAGTACTATTAGAAATTATCCCATTGCTGTATGGAACGGAAATATTGTTAAACATTACGTTAGAAAATGTGGAAGTGTTTAACTGGGTTTTGTATACAATTATAGCGTCAGTTTTGGAAACGTTTAAATGGAGCGAATTACTAACAGTCCATTTGGAGACTCTTGCAAGATCCTCATTCATTGTGTACACAGCATTCTCTATAATTCTCTCTCAAGGAGTAGATATGTGGAGTTGAATGTCATCTCCAAACATATGAGAAATACAGGCACGCAGAAATAATAAAAATTGAAAATAATAATGGGCCGAGAATAGACCCTTGAGACATTCCACTTTGAATGGTTAGATAATCAAAGGCAGTATCCCCATACAAAACAATCTTTGTACTCGTCCGCTTAGGTATGACCCCATAAGTTTGCAGGCAGAATAGGAGACTAGCTTAGGTATATATTATTTGTCTAATCTGGTGAATAGGTGATTACCAACAATTGATACTGTTGTCACGGCTGCTAGCATCATTCGTGAACGGTTTTATCCATCGATGAATTTAAAAAGTCATTTAATTCCATAAACGATCCACTCCAATATAAATTTTCTGGTTATCGAAAATGAATTATATGATAGGGTTCTTTTGCGGAAGTTTTGTAGCTTCTTTCCGTCCCCAGTCCTCCAAACCAGGTGAAGTTTGTTTTTTTGTCTTTTCTTCTGTTAATCAGAAGCTTTTTGATGGCGTAATGAATGTATATATCTTGGAAGAGAATATTAGGCTCCCCCTTCACCAGCTCTATTTTGAAAAGACCCACATACAATCATGCAGACCGACCTCTGTTTGACTTTTCCTTCATATATAGGTTTGCATTGTAATATGACATATCGCCCCCCCCCCCCCTCCCCCAATACATCTCCTTCGCATTCACAAGGTCATTTCAATCACAATCTTTTTAATAAGACACGTAACTAAAATATCACTCGTTTTATATAGATGTTCTTGTGTCTATGCATGATGAATTCCCACCCCTCAAAGATGAATATATATGATTCCCAAACTGGAATCGAACCCACACTTGTTCATAAGGTTGTTTCTTCAAAAAACTTAAATTCATTCTGATTGGTGTGTATTATCGTAATGATGATCTAACAATTTTCCAGCAAAATTTTTCTTTTAAATCACAATTATTCTCGTATTGTTGTATCTACTCGAAATTTAATCAGAGTCTGGTCTGGCACATGATGAATTCATACACATCGACTTTCCCCGCAGAAGCCATAATGTAAAGAGAACTTTGTTGTTGTTGTTGTTTTTTAACTCTACTTCAAAAAGTAAACCAATATCGTTATTGGCTTTAGTCCTAACAAGTCGCGCCTTGGGTTATTTGTCTTTTTGGCAGAGAGAGCTGAACTTTATAAACGAGAAAAGTCTGTAGACCATGGCCAGCACAGAAATCATCAGCATTGCTCTCATTGTTTTCTCGTTGGCTTTCGCAAGCTTCAATAACAACTCCTCATCAAAACTAAGCACAGACGCGCTGTTTTTTTTATTATTTTTTTTTTTGTTCAAAAAAGTTTTTTGCCTCACTTATGACAAAAAACAAAAAAAAAAAAAAAACGAAAAGGATTCCTGCTGGAAATGGAAAATTGAAAGTTTTCCAATTGTTACAAGTCACAGTTATTGAACAGAAAAGTGATGGAAGGGTCTTATGGTGGGATTGAAATCATAAGATATCTTTCGTCTATGAATCAAGAAATGCTGAAAGTTTCTTTATCCGGTAAATTGGGAAGTTTTGGGTAACATGTGTGTGACTTTTACAAATTGTTTGTTTTCAGGGATAGAAATGAAATAATTGCATGAAAATGGATTTTGAAGTAAAATTAAGGGTTCAAGGATAAATGAAAAAGTTTCAAATTGAAAGCCATCAATGGTGTAGTTGTAGAGTATAGGAGAGGTTGAGGCATTCTGCTGACAATGTAATACGGGCAAGTTTTTAATTGAATGTTATGAATCATAAAAAAAAAGAGGATACGAATTACAACATATTTGTGAAGAAAAATTTACATATTTATTCCCATGTCTAACGATGGATTTTACGGAGATGATTAATTGATAAAAGTCTTTTGTATTCTATAGTTTTTACATCTTATACGTATTTTAAAAATCTTGTCTCCAAAAATAAAGTAAATTTTTTTTTATACATATTTCCTCTTAAGATTTCATTAAAACTCGGAAACAAATTTTAAAATCTTCTTCCTGTGACACTCTAAAACTTTGTTACTATGAACACACGTACATAGATACCCAACTTCAATGAGATTGCTCTCTTTCCATTATACATAGAAGGTATAGCGTACCTAACCATCCACAGCAACTCTAAAAAGCTGTTCCAAGACATACCTACACCTATCTCTACCTATAAGAACAATGGAAACACTATCAGTTAAGAAACCAACAATTTTCTCTCTGTAAATTCACAGGAGACATAAACTACAACCAAGAAAGGAGTCAAAGTTGCAATCTTGTTGCAAAACAAAAAAAAAACAAGGAACTCCACAGGCACGACTCACTTAAGGTTAATTCATGCTTGAAAAACAAAAAATAAAAAATAAAAAAAACTACCGGACATGTGGCTCTATTCCCAGTGTGTAAATATTCCATAACGCCAAGAGGATAACATAATTTCATGTGATATAATCCAGTGGATTACGTAGATGATCTTATGTACACAAAAACCCGAGAGGGTGGTAAAATGTAATTTAACGAAGGTGAAAGTTGAGCAACTTTATGAAGGCGGAAACTTTCCCGGAAAAGATGGAATTTGCATACTTCAAACGCAAACGCAAAAGTCCTCCTTTGGGCCTTCTTTAATTTTGCAATTGTGGGAATAAATTACAGGATCCACTGTGTCTGTGTGTGTGTTTGTTTGTGTATGATAAAGGCGATATAATATTATTCATCGCTCCTATCTAAAAGCAAGAGAAAAGAATAGAAATAGAATGGGAAACATAGAGGGGTTTAGAAGAAATAAATTGTGATAATTTCCTGTTTTGATTTTTAAATAAAATCCCTCATCGCTTATGAAGTCAAGAAATAATCGATAAACTCGATATGCAATTTCTGAGAGGATTTTAGACGCTTGATTGCATCAAAGAGCATAGATAAAATATGAAAATATTAATATCTGGCATGGGTCAAAGCTTCCTCTAGCTTTTGAAACCTGATATGAACCTATATACGTTGGCATTGCACATGCACAATAATTCCTGGGCTTGACTATGATATAGAAAATTAAAATAAGAAACAAGATTATCCTTGACGAATCTTCTTCAAGCATTTAAAGCACGATGAACAGAGATAATTTTAAGAAAGTTCCTTAACAAGATTCCCAATTTGCTGTAATGATTTCAAATCAGAATCTGTTTTATGTGAATGTTTTGTTTTAAAATATTCTCAGAACTGTCGATGTGTCTCCGTCCGCCACCTCGCGTTGTGGTCATTAGATTCATAAAGTGTGAGAAATATGATTGTAAAACTGGTGCTAAAAAGTCCAGGTAACTCATTTACAACGTGCAGCGCAACGTGGAGCAACTTTTTCATATATTATTACAACAAAAGACTCCTCCGCATGTATAGTAGCTTTGCGGCAAAAACGTCACGTTTTTTAGAAACGTTGTTGGTGTAGTATGATTTTTACATGCTCTTTTAAATTTATATCCATGCACTCACTGCCGTGATGTAATCAAAATAAAACGTGATGAAAATCATTTTTAACAAGCGGAATTTGTCTTTTTGTAAAACTGTAATTGACCTACAAAATACAAATTCATCTGGTCGTAATTCAAAGCGAGAAGTTGTCATATAGGATTATTACTATTATTATTAATTATTATTAAAAGGAGGAGTACCATTCCGCCTCTCATATAGTCACTGAGATCTTTTAGGACATTACCCGTAATTCCCCTCGGGTGCCCATTCAAATTTGAGGTCTTTTACAAAACCTATAACGTTCTTTAGGGGGCATCTTTGTAACATCCTCTAGCAATGGGTATGCCTTTACTAGATGTTTTAGCCTTATGCGGCCAAGAGCTTCATAGGCGCAGTTTCGTCGGCTTCCATACAGAAGTGACTGGTCTTGCTAACGACCTTCTTTTGAATGGGATGGGGACCCAATTTCTGGTAAATTGCTAAACACAGCTTAAAAGTTTTTTTTTTAAATTTTATAGTCATATTTAAATTTTTCATAGAACAGATTCTACTAAAATTAGTATTTTTACATTTTACTATATCTATTAAGAAAATAATAAGTTCAGTTACGTAAAAAATAGCGTGAATTTAAAAAAAAACATTCTATGGAAAAACGGAAAAGAAAATTTACTTAACTTTAATATTTAGTCGTCGTTTCTCCTTCACCGCAGCAATGAATGCGGCTGTATTCTCCATGGAATGCTGCTATTTATGCATGACTGCGCACTGTTTCCTGCAGGTCTGGTCCTACATTTATTTATTATTCCTTTTATCACCACGGTTTTGGTGATAGTTACCCCTTTTCTACCTCTCTTTTAAAGTGCCCTTAACTAGGATTTTTGTTCAGAGGCTTGACTAATTCAAAAGGTAGGTACCCTACCTATACGTTTTATTCCCGGTGAAAGGATTTGACAGATTTTGCGGTGTGATTGGAAGCAATCTTCTTGCATAAAGAAAAAATTTCTTGTCTATTGGAAATGCAATTTTTCAACTAAGGCGTCAAGATATTTTTGCGTCTTATGTCTTACTTCATGGAGTTCAAATTCAAATGCTTTATTCAATGTATACAACAAGATGAACTTTTATATATATGCCTACGGAAATAGAAAATGGTGAGAATTAAATTAAAAGGAAAACAAAAAAAATAAGCTATCTTACAATTATGTGGCTTACAATAATCAAAATAATATAAAGATGAGCAGAGAAGAATAAGAGCAAGAAGAGACAATGCGATAAAGATTACCTAAGATTGTTGTCAGGAGCGGACCCATCTCAAGCATTCGCGACCTCAATTCAACCCGGTAGACACTGTATACTAAATCCATTTTTCCTTGAAAATCCTCGTTGAGCCAATCGTTCTAATGTCATTGGGAAGACAGTTTCATTTACGTGCAATATGGACTAAGTAAGAGCGTTGCCCAACTAGTGTGCAGAATCGGGTATAAGTAGACTCAAGTGGCGGTGCGAGTGCAAGAAACCAAGATATTTGAATAATTATATTGGTGAACGTGTATTTATTAGACGATGTAGGAAACTTAGAGCAGTGATATCACGATAAGCATACAGTAAACATCCTAGAACTGAAGGAGTATATTATGAAACATGATCAAAACGACGTAGGCCACAAACAAAGCGTACACAATAGCTGTATGCTACATTTAGCTTACGATTGCCAGCTGCATCGATGGAAGAGAAGATAGTACTGCAGTAAACTAAATGAGGGACAAGTACTGCCTCACCAGTTTGAGCCGCAGACCGACGGACAATAACCTCCCTGAGAGCCATTACCTGCAGAGACCACCATAGATTTTGCTGACTATACTACAAACTTAAGCGCAGCAGATTAGAGTGCTGTTATAATATATACTCAAAGTTAGATTTAACTCCATCAACTAAGACTTGTTGGAAGCGATTGGATAGAATTTGTTATATAATTTGTGTAGAAGACGTGTGTGGTCAACGCTGTCGAATGCTTTGGAAAAATCAAGCAGAACTAAGATGAATAGATGAATATTGTCTAGTGCGCTTCGAATATCTGTAGTGACTTTCAGCAGACTACAATTTTCCAGAGCAAGTCATTGCGCTCGACAAAATTAATTATTTGCGAAGCCATCAACTTCGACAATACATTAACTAGGAAGCATAGTACGAAAATCGCTTTTGATCTTGAGTTGATACTGTTAAAAATGTACAAACGTTCAGCTTCTTATGGAGAGATGACAGACCAAATCATCATTGTTTATAGGGTACCTACTTTACTGTCGATAGAACGCAATTTGTATAAAAAACCACCGCAGTATGTCTGCTGACGAGTTACACTTTGTCAATAAGAATTTCGAAGCAGCGCTTTCATTTCTCGAGCACTTCTATGAAAATTTACTCAAGTTACAAGCCAAATGCATGTATAAAACTTTCGTGGGGTACAAAATGTATTGTTTTGAACAGGGACCGAAAATAACTGGTAATTTGAAAATTTTAAACAAAAAAAGCTGGGTTAAATCATGATCGTGGAATTTAGTGGAATATACCAAAAGATGTCTCGTGAAACCCGTTTCGATTTCTGTAAAGCTTTTGAAAACTTAACTTTTTATTAAAAAAAGCTAAAAAAACCAAGCTGGAAAGGCTTTTAATTTTATCTGGCAAAAATAAAAAGCCAGCTTGACTTGATTTTTTCCAGCTGGAAGTAACAGGTTTTGAAACCGGAAGTATAAAAAGCCAAGCTGGCTTCTTATTTTCAGGGACCGAATCAGTTATGAATTTTTACGAAAAAAGCTTAATTTACTTGTTATTCCTGGCCGGTAATAATTTTGAAGCTAGAAAATCAAGCGCAACGGCTTGATACTTTTTTTTCTATACAAATATAAAAAACGAGCCCAGCTTTTTATTTTTTCTAGTCAAGCTGGCCTTTTATTTTTACCAGAAAAAATAAGAAGCCTTACTAGCTTGGTTTTGGTCAGGAATAAAGGTAAAGTTGACTTTTTTCGTAAAAAGTCATAACTGATTCGGTCCCTGTTTGAAGGACACCTATGACGATGCTGATGATTTACAAATTTTTTTCCATGGTTAATCGTTGAAGCTTTCTAATGGCGCCTCTCTTTAATTTCGTTTCGCAGTTTTAGTTGAACAAATTTTCAGAATTTTTACTCATTTTTGACTACTATCATTTTTTTTCAAACATCTTTCAAATTAATTTTTTCATACTGTATTCAGAAAAAAAGAACCATTCATGGCTGCGGAGAAGTTAGATTACATAAACTACCGCAAGATTGATCAACAACAAATCGAGTATATTGACTTTTTGAGTTTTATATTTGTAAATTTTTTATTAATTCATTTTTTGCCAATATTCTAATTCAGCTTGTAATAATGAAACATATTTTAAATTGGCCACTTTTACCGCCCCGGCTATGACTTACTTCATATAAATTCTAGTATAGTATTCAAGATTCTTTAATCTCTTTGTAAATAAGTCTTGTATTTGCCCTCATTATTTTTTATTATTCTTTATTACTAATATTGGTATCTTTTTCTTCTAGTAATCTCTTGTTCAACAATATGGCAGTTGTAGTAAAGGACCACGTACATATATCTGCTGATTATCACTAAAATTTAACAAATAAATAAATAACTACAAAAAATACCTGTACGAAGAAGTTGCCTGATTTGTATAGACCATATAACATCATAGGATCTCTATAAAAATAGGTAAGTAACGAACCAAATTTGAGCTTACATTATATAAATTTTTGCATGATAACACATAAAATCTATGAGCCTCTTTGGCCGATTTTGTATATCCACATAGATTTAAAATTTTTATGACAAAAACGGTTGAAATTGAAAAGACAGACATAAAAACTTTATCGTGTTATATAATCTAGGATTAAAGACAGTATTGGGATTACATTTAAAAATCAAAATTTTCTTTTTCTACCTAACCTAATATATCCAGTGGCGTAGCAAGAATGGGGCGGCTGGGGCGGGGCGCCTGAGGTACCACAATAAGGTGGCGCTTTTTGGAAAACATGACTGAACTAACGCATGTTTTGATGAATTAAAAATGTTTGTTCACAAATCATTGTGAGTAGCAGTTAATTCTAATAACATGGCCAGGTAACTCAATTTCCATAACTGATACTATGGTTCTAATTTCAAATAGCCATAGTAGGCTTGTGGATTCACAAATCTGAGCATCAAACTTTGGATACTCTTGAGCCGTAGTAATGAAGTTACAATTTCTGACTCTTTGTAACGCTAGTAATGAGGGCTTTGCTTGGTAGTGGTAGAACTAAAAATCTAGTCTAATTCTCAGTTTCTTACTTTATGTTTCAGTGATAAAATTTCTGGTGAACATCAGTAGGTACTAGAGTATAGCAGATTATTCTATTCGAAAGTTTTGCTGCTTGCACAAATCATTCACTCAATCTTGCTGGCATTCATGCGCCGAAAACTGAAGTCAACTCATTACTGTCTTCAGGACACGTGACCAACTTTTCGCTTTCTTTTCTTCTTAAACTCACCATTGGGATGTTTTGATGAACACAACTGGTTCGAATTTGAAGCGCCTGGCTCAAACGAGATTGAACGCCAGAGGAGATACAGTAAAAATGGTCAAAACGAACTTCTCAAAAGTTTTGAAGGTCTTGAAGCAGATTTCAGGAAGGAACGCGAACGTAAATACCAGGACTGATGCCGCCTCGCTTTTGATGGTCATGTTATCTTTATCTTTCCTTAGTTTTCTTGGATTTTAGGCACAAATTTGGGTCGAGATGAATAACGTCCAAACTTGCAAAGGCGAGACTTCAACTTGTGAAATTGTTCTCAGAGACTAAAAGCGCTGTAAAATTATCTGACGTATAGTCGAGAGGTAATTTCGCAAAGCAGTGTAGATTTAGCTGAAGAGAATTTTAAGGAGCTTGGCGTTGGCATTACAACGCAACCTCAGCATCGCATTCAGAGAAAGAAGAAGATGCCTGACGAAAATTACTAAGATGTGGGGTTTGCTTTTATAGATGAGTTACGTCGCGACATACTCTCTTCATTTGAAAAAACAAGATTCCAACATCTGCATGAACTCACAAGCCATTTCGACTTCCTGACCCCAAACAATTTTTTGGACCTCTGAATCAGCATCGGTTTTAACAAAGGCTGAATGCTGTTAAAATCGTAAAGGATGAGTTTCTGCTGAACACCTTGAATTACTGAATGTGGAAGGGCCCGTAGAGCTTTTGAGCTTCATTCAAGAGTTCAGCCTGTTTATTTAGTCCCGAATATCGTCGTTATGCTACAAAGCCTCTTTACTATGGCCATCATCGTCGCGACTTGCGAGAGGAGTTTCTCCAAATTGAAACTTGTAAAGAATTGTGTGATCAACGACTTTGTTAGACAGAAAGTTCATAAAATTGTTTTGTGAACATTTTTAACTTTATCCCTTATGCTTAGGTATATGTCAAAATACAGAATTTAGTTAATAAAAACTTTTCATGATATATGGCACGATAAAAATTAGGTCAGCATTTTTACGGCCCGCTTTAGGCCCCAAAATCTCTTGCTACGCCACTTATAATTGCTATTAAGATTTATGCACGTCTTTCAATGTCAGTTGTATAAATAAAAATTTGTGAATTCACAAATGCAATTCGGTTTTAGCATGAACCTTTCTCTGGATCTAGGTAGGTTGTTCGATCATTTAAATGCGTTGTTCGATCATTTAAATTTTTCTCCGGCTCTAATAAATAGGCTATAAAGGCGTAAGTAAGTTTTCTTTTAAGTCAAGACTATCTTTAAAATTAAAAAAAAAAAAAAGATCTGTCCTCCAGTTTATCAGTATTATACTTCCCGTAAAATTCCAGTCATCTACCTTAAAGGCATTATCTCAAAAGACCTGAACCAGAATGAAATTAAATGAAATCAAATACTTTAACTTATGCTGAGGATATCTACAAAAATGTAAACCCATTAGTGCTGTCAATACCTACATAAATGTAAGTCTGCGCTCTAAAAATTGGGCATAAAATTATCTATAAGCTTTTAATGGAGAAGGGAATGGAATCAAAATTGAAATATTAGCGCGAAACATGGGTGATAACTGGGAAATCAACTTTGCAATTTAAATTGATAACTGAACTATATTGGGTGAGTACTAATAACCTCAAAATAAGCTATCAGCGCTTAGCACAATGAGCCACCTGGGCCTCCGTTCTAGGGATCCCCCGTCCCCCTGTCTGTCGAGAAAAAATTATCAGCACAAAAATGCTGCTACTTAAAAGTAATTTGTTTGGAAGTTCTAAGCTTCATTGTAAATTTTGAGCTCAAATTGGAGATATACTAGCGCTGGCTTTAATTTTTTTTTTTTTCGCAAAAATATCTCTCAAATTATATACTAAAGATATTACCAGAAGACTTAATTTCTGAAATAATACAAATTATGCACATCATAATGTAGGCATTTACCTTAGCCCAATTTGGAAACCTGCTCAGGAAAACTTAATTTTTTTTCAAATCACGTAATGCCGGTCATGTTGGAATTAAGTCTAAAAACAAATGTCATAATGTGAGTTAGTTGTCGGTTGAAATTAAGTCCAAAAGCAAAAATTTCAATAAAGTCTCCGTAAATCTGTAGAACTTGGGTTGATCCACATTTCAGCAAACTAAAAACTCCGGTAAGCCACTTTGAATTGGTCAACAAGGAACCTACCTATCTACCTACTTACCTACGTACTATATTAAACAGTTTCAACCTAACTTTAGATAGAATACAGAGCATATCTCTATGTGAGCAAGTGTGTATCACTTTATCTCTATTCTGAATGCCAAACCAAAGGAGAAATATGTCACGCTTTTATCATTTTTGCAGTTTGGTAAATATAGTGTGTGCATGTATATGTGATCGCTCGTAATTTCTTAAAATCTAACGCTGACAGGGCACTAAAAAGTCAAAATGAAAAACGTATATGGACGGGGGAATCGGAAAAGCAATCTGCTGAAATTGCTGAAAACTTTGCGACCAAATAGGTATGTGTGGAAAATTTTCGGTGGTTAAGTGGTAACTGTTTTATGAGTGCATTTCAAATTCAGTCGAAATGATTTGCTTTTTGGGCTATTTATTTTGTGGGTACCTAATTGTACTAATTTTTATACCTTTTTGGCATTGCTTGAAAATATGAAAGGAGTTTGATAACAAGAAAAAAAAATAACAATAAAACGAAAGTATTCATAGGGTTTTGAGCTTTAGGAAATAGCGCCATACATATGCATATGTATATATAAATATATGTATAGAAGCATATGTATGGATAAATCCCGCTGTCTCCGCCCTAAACTTTTCGTTGGAGAAGCCTTGGCTGCATAATACCCTTCTGCCGTTAAGCAGAAGCATTTATGCAGCCATCCCTAAGCTATAGGGTTGTTGTTCGCATTAAATTTACGCGTAATGGCCTACCACCCACTCTGGCAAGACCATTTATCAGAATGTTCACGCCGGCGTTCACGTCTCAGTTCCACGTGATACCGCATTTTGGGCCTAACTGGTACCTATGTGGAGACCGAGACGGCCGCACCGGATCCGAACAACTGCTGCACAACTTCGTCGTCCTGAACTCGTCCACTTCGAGGACACAACAATGCGCTTTAAGAGCCGCCAACAACTTCCGGTTTGGGGTTCGAATGTAACCACGTATTGGAGAATTCGCGGCCGTTTCGGTCGAAGCAGGGAAGACTACAGTTTCAGGAGTGTTTTTCGTGATTTATTTCGCCAATCGATGCACTGCACGCTCTATCCAAATATAGTGCTTGAAGCGTAAACGCGCAACTATGCGCTGACCAAACACCGCCTGACGTTGCGAAAACCATTTCAGGCGTTCTTTCGTGTACTCCAAATAATCCTGTTGCATCGGAGATTGCGTGCACATTACTGGACTTTTTTGAAGCGATTTCGTGTACTTCGCCAACGAAATTTTGCGTGCATACATGGATGTCTTATAATGGAATTCCGAAATCTTGATTTTTATTAGAGCATAAGGATCAGTTAACGTTTCTAGTCGATAGTCGTATACCGCCAGCGATCAATCGGCAACCGGGATCTAATCCAACAACTTGATTATAATAGCCGGAGTTAAATTTAGCTTTGATATCGCGCACCGTCTTGTCATCCTGCACTTCACAATTGTTTTTTTTTTCCTGCATTTTACCGGTGGTAGTGATGGTGCTACTGCCACTTCCCTCTTCATCGAAAAGGTGAGCGCTAGCTAATCCATCCGTGCAAATGCTGCAATCAAACTTTTTGCGCCCCACTGATGTTGGTATTTTAAAGTATTTCCGCCATTATTCTTCTCTTTCTGGCTGATATTTCGCAAAGCCACCTTTATACAATTTCAGTCAGATTAAATGTCGAGCGCTTTAATCATATCATCAGAGGGAGTTGAAGAACCTTCTCTCATAAAAAATCAACTGCTATAGAATCGCCAAACCTGACTGACTGACGGTGATGAGCCTTGATTTTCATAGAGACAAGATTCAGTAAATGAAACATGACAACACTTCAAATATACTCTTTAACGGACGAGTTGATGAAGTTCTTAGAGAGATAAATTTATCATAACATTATTATGATTATGGAACTCAGTGAAATCAGATTACATAATGCAGGAGAGCATATTTGCACAGATGAAGAATCCTAGTTATACTCTGGTATTCCATCAATACAGGAACGACTTAGGTATGATAATCACCAAGGAAGTCAAGTCTAACCTAATTATCCTCGTCAGAGAGCAGAGTAATAATTAGGCCCGATAGAGAGCGCTAGAATTGAAAATACATATGACCGTCATTCCGTGTTACGCTTCTGTATATAAGAAGCAGATGATGAATGAATGAGGGATGAATTTTATACGCAACTTAATGACGTATTTAATTCTATCCTCAGGGGAGATACATATATTCATCCTATTGAAGGATGATATAATATGAACAATTGGACACAACAACAGCAACCTTAAGCATGTCATTGGAAAATAGAACATGAGCCAACAGTATAAGCGACCTTTTTATTAATTCATCAGTTCACGTCAACTTTTCATTGTTAGGATTTTTTTTTTTTCTAATATAAGAAGATACACAAAGGTGCCTGGATATCACTGTGAGTGGACAAACTAGGAATCAAATGGATCATAGCCTCCTTCTAAAGTCAACTCTTAAAAAATGTCTTATTTTATCGTGCAGGTGTTACTCCGGTAACTTTTTATCATTTTAAATTATGGAATATGTAGGTAGCCCAAGGCAATATTAATAAAATTAGAGTTGTTTACCTGAAAGCTGTTAAGTATGAAAAACAGTTCATATACATTGCACCGATTATAAACTTATATGTGTCATACATACTAAATATCCACCACCCCAAAGACAATATTCCAATACTATTCCTTTTGATCGGAAATCCAAAAGTGTGCGGATATCGCATTTTGACGAGAATCGTTTGAACCCAAGTCCTGCAAGAGCTTTAGAATGGAAGAAATTCTTTCCTACAAGGCTATAGGTCCTAAATTCAAAGAAGATTAAAAGGACTTGAATACAATCGTGAAAATCTCCCAACCAAACTCTCTAAAATTGAGTAAACGAGGCTAGTTATGACACGTACCACGCATATCCATTCAAATTTTTGCCTAATGTGCATATATGTATATAAAACTAGCCTTTCCACCACCTAAAAATTTCAATAGAAAAATTTAACATGAATCCCCCCTCCATACAAGATACTTTTCTTAAGGGAATTTTTCCTTAAAAAGTTCTATACAACACACTATTCCAGGGGTAGGTAATTTATGAGTACGCAATTTAAGACACTTACTTGCTCTCTAAAATCCATCAAAGCTCTTCATTCTTCTGCATTTATCAGTAGACTAGACAAGAGCAAGACATCTCATGACCGTGAATTTTGTATCTTTAAGCAGTAGGTAGGTACCTACTTATATGTGTCAGTAGCATCCCACAAAATGCGCATGGCTCATGTACCAACAAATGATAAAATGTTTGATCACAAACATGTCGTAAGGACCAATTTGAACGAGCTGAATAAATTAAGGAACAAAATGAATTTTGTTCATTTCATTCATCGCTGAAAATTTATAAAAAGTTTCTGAATACGGAGAAAAACTTTCTCCGCAAGCATAAAAAGCTTTTTTTTTCTCTACTTTACTTAGTTGAATAAAGAATTTTACACGGGAAAGGAGGATAGAGATGACTTCCTTTTTCTTCTTCTTCTTCTATTTATATATATATATTTTTTTTATGTCTTGTCTTGTCTTGTCTTATCGCAGTAACATAAAAATATCTTAAGAAAGACATCTTTCAAAGTCTTAACACAAATATGTATAAGTTTATACGGAAATTGCTGTAACTTTAAGGTTAAAGTCCTTCCGCACCCCGAAAAGGAGCAATTCAAAAAGAGGTTGTCGGATATTTTCTTGGAAGTGTTATTTGCCTTGTTTTTCCTATCTCCTTCAATTAACGCTTACGCCTGTTCGGCCCCAAAAGCCCAACGGGGCATTCTGTTGGGTACCTAACATTACATTGAAATGGCAAAACGTTTTTAATTTTTAATTAGAAAGGGTTTCCGAATAATTACTAAGCTTTCCAGTTAGCTGCTCAAGTAATGCTTCAAGTTTGTGTTGGAAAAGATGAAAGATGATGCTCATTTGAAAAATTATTGAACATTTCAGAATATTTCGGATTTAAGCAATCGAATGGAAAACAATTAAACAAAAAAGGAAAAAAACAAAAAGTATTTGCGAAAAACTTCATTAAATGTGTCCTTGAATTTGAGGATGATATTTAGTTTGTTTTTTTTTTTATCAATGATTGTCTATGAATCCTAGTAGACTTCTATATAATATTAGTGAAATTACTTTTTATAATTTATCTAAAATAATTGACGGTTGTTTGACATCATGCTCACGATGGTGGAATGGTTATTAACCCTGGAATGCTAACCGGGAGTAAATTTTACTCACTTTCTACTTGAAGGCTACACTGCAGCTCTTCACAACATATAACCACAGCGTACCCACTTCGCAAGTGCATTGCCTGAAGCGTGATGTTAGTTGAAGGTACGGAGATCTTCGTAGCAGGTCAGCCGTCTCGTTCCGCATGGTCCTCATTGGTCGGGAACCCACTATAAGACTGAAGTTGTGGTATGAAATCCATTCATGAGAAAAAAATATAGGTACAAAATGTGATTACTTTCATTTCTAATTATCCTTACCTTATTAATTAAATTTTTTTTTTATGTAAATCTTAAATTATCCTGCAGGAATACTGTTTTTTTTATTTGTCTGTTATTGTATTACGCTAAAATATTTCAACTCTTTTGTTTATAATTTTTCATGTGTTAGTAATATTTACTCAGTGTTACCAATGAACGAATATTAAAATGGGTTAACATTCCAGGGTTATGGCAGAATACCACCTTTGGCTACTATTTTTGAACAGTTTTTAATGAATTTTTTTTTCCATAAAAAAATGGGCAGAAACAAAATCGGTTTAATGAATTTATTTCATCTTGGAAAATAAAAATTTCAATGTTGAAAAACTTAAAAATAGCCTCTTGTAAGTGGCGCCAAAGTATGACTCTTTTGAGAAGCACTCTCGGTCTGCGTGTCAAAAATATACTTTTACGTGGCTCTTAGAAAAAAATTAAAATGTCATTTTATTAAGAGCAAAATACCGAAAAAATCCTACGTACAGCCTTAAATTATGCTATGGAGAAGAATTATGCAAACTTTCAAGTCAATCCGATGAAAATTGAATGAGTAATTTGACACGCAGATTTGAAAAACATCGTTTCGAGAAAATATGACCGCCGAAAGAAATGCGCTGAAAGCGCTTACTCATAATCGGTTTCTGTCACCATTCCAAAGAGCTGTTTTCCATTCTACACGTTTCAAAGAATATTTTAAGCCTAACAAAACAAAAAATCGTTTTTTTTTTTTTTTTAATTTTCGGGGTAGTATCCTGCTTTAAACACACACAAAAAATGTAAGCATTATTTAAAGGGCTACATCAAAATCTCTGGTTCTGCATGCGTATTTATGTAGCTATTAAAACTGTACTCGATCAGCTTCCTTTAAGTGCGTTGAAAAACTTAAGTGCTGAGAAATTTTAACTTAACTCTAATGACATTTAAATGTTGCCAGAAAATTGAAAAAGTAAAATAAAATTAAGCTTTAACTAAAAAAATCCTTTTAAATTGTACCTACAAACATCTAAGAATTGATAGAACTACTACGGTGGGCCTAGCCTAGAAGCGAATCATAGAACTAACAATTGATATTAGAACAAAATTTGGATTTCAAAATTCTTAGTAATGTCAACGGTGGTGTCGTCGAATAAATCCATTTTAGTCATTGGTAATAAGCCCATTTCTATATAAAAGAAGCCAAAAAGTGACTTTATCCAATTATGGAGCTCCACACTGAGATCTTGTGTACTTAAAAAATAAAGCTTCAACTCTAATTGAAAAACGGTCGTAGAACTACAAACACAATGGTTTATAATTTTTTACACAATTTTTAAAAATTAATAACACTCAAAGAGATTGGAGTTTTGTTGATGTCAGACCAAAGCCAGTATCAACGAAAAAATACAAATATCAGAAATTAGTAAAAAAAATTCCGCAAGTCCGCATAATTTAAGGCAATAAAAATGAATATTGCAAGCAAGCAGCAGAATACAATACAAGACATGAAGTAGGAGTTTTCACGCATTATTACATCTAAATTCACAAGTGGACCAATTTGCCATCTTACCTATAAAAATTACAGTAATGAAACAGCCAAAGCTACGTACGTATTCACACAAATCAGTTTCTCTGACAAATTATAGTCGAAAAGGTTTCTTTCTTATGACGTTCACAAAAACAATAATATTAATAACGACCAGAAGCAATATGAAAATTATGAAATGAGATTCAGCTACTTTCATATCAGCAGTGAATAAAAAAAAAAAAAAATTATTTTGTTGTGTTGTTTTCCCTGAAAATTAATAATTAATAATTTTCCTAAATTTGTTATATATTTGCTATACATTTTTTTTTCACTCTGTCATTCAATTTGTTAGGAATTAATTGCTTTTATGGAAAATATAATTTAGTCTCCGTGATTGTGGTCTGTTTGAAATAAAATTGTATCTCCTTTTAATAAGCGTCAATGTGTATGTATGCAAGTCGTACTTCATATAGGTTACCAGTAAAATAATTACAATGGAATTCATAGCCAATCTACATGAGAATGGCACCATACAACTCTACATCGGAAATCGATGGAAATTGTTATATATATGTATGTAAGTTGACCTGTGGAATAGTTAATTGTAGATATTAATTGGATAGAACAGTGTTGATTTATAAAATACAAAAACTCACCTAAATTACAGACAAATTTCACACAATGTATTTAAATGGAACTTGTAGCGCGCGTTCGTTTTTAGTTATATTAAGCTTAAAAAAACAATAACGGAAATAAAATTAATAGGGGCGTCATGACAACTTCTTTTCCATTTTTCTCTTATGTATGTAATAACAAGCAGAAATGATAGTTGGATATGTGGATTGCATTTTTACTAGGTTCGATGTAGCATATACATATGTATATAGCATTCCGCAGGTTCTTATATTTACATTTTGCACTACTCTAGATCCGAAATTCCTTAAGGCTGGAACACAATGTGGCGATGTAGCTCGTAACCGGCGCGGTAGCTGGTGCTTTAGCTTGCACTAGCGCGCGCCCTTAGCTAACATTGGTTACAATGATGCAGCTTGTTACCAATGGTACGGAATTAGCTGACAGTGAAAGACCTTTCATTACTTACTTTTACTTTTATCTATAGAATTTGAAAATATTATTTAATATGAAAGAATTACAAGAAATGGCCTTTTTAGCATGTGTAATGCAATTGTGCTTTTTCACTTATTAATATTTAAAGACAAAAAAACGCAGAAAGTGGTGGGTTAGACCTCTGTATCAAATCAACAGAGGAAGAGTTGAGGATTCTACGAAAAAAGATTTAAATATATAAAGGAGAATGATGAAGAACTTTTCTTCAAAGCCACTCGAATGAGTAAAATCCAATACGAATTACTTTTTAGTGTAGTAAGAAATAATTTAAAGAAGTCTTCCATAAGAAAGCCTATAGATCCGGAATGTCGACTTGTATTAACGTTAATGTATGCTATAAAATATACAAATATTATAATTTTGTATTGAATATTTGCTATTCATCTAGGTATCTCTGACAAGGTGTTTCTCGACACTACTTAGCATTGAGCTTTCGCATTGGTGTATCCACTGTAAGAAAAATTATTATTGAGGTTTGCAAAGTAGGTACTATGGGATTTGTTATCTCCAGTTTACATGCCAGAGCTGAATATCTCAGATTGGACAAAAATTTCACTGGAATTTAATCGAAAAAGGCAAATGCCCAACTGCGTGGGCTGCATTGATGGAAAGCATGTTGCCAAAAGTGGTTCTAAGTTTGTTTTTTAATTATAAAGGGCACTTCAGCATTGTTTTATTGGGAGTGTGTGATACCAAATATGTTTTCACATCTGTAGATGTTGGAGCTTTTGGCAGTCAAAGTGATGGTGGAATATTCCGTTTTTCTGTTTTTGGAAATAAAATTCTTGCTAATAAGATTAATATACTTCCACCAATTTCGCTACCGAATTTGGAGAAAGTTGTACCACACTATTTTGTTGGTATGCACATATGTAAAATTTACATATTATCATAATCATGTTTTTTTTTTTTTTGTTTTGTCCAATAAATATATTAATTTCCATCGACTTCTTCTTCCTCTTCTAAGCCACATTCGATCTCATTTTTACTTAATAGCGCATTTTGTTAATTTTTTTATATTCAATCCTATTTTTTTTATACTTTACAGTTGCTAAACTAATAGTGATAAGATTCCAAGATCTTTTATTTAAGGCAATGCGAATGAATAAAATCCAGGATAATTTACTTTTGAATTTAGATTTATTTAGGAAAGTAATTTTATAAAATAAACAAAATACAGTTAATTAGTATTGCTGCTATCCTCGTACAAACTTAACTCTAATTCGTTCAAATAAGACAGCAATTGAACCTTTGCCTCATTTTTTATCCTTAGAGGAAACTTGTTAAGTTTTTGCACTAAGCTTCTGCAAAATAGGTTATCTTCGCTATCATCGTTTGCTGAAGTAGAAGCAGCAGCAGCTTCTTCTCGTTTTTCAGGAAACTCTGGATGGACGACATTGTACCCAATAAGTTTTCATCTAGTTCTTGCTCAACATTTATTCGCTTCGTCCTCACTCCACTACACCTAGTGACAGGCGTCGAAGAAAATATTTCTTTTTCCTGTCGATTTTCAGTGGTGGTACTATTCTCAGAGCAAGGAAGCGAGGACAAACTTTCACCAACAATTTCGTGTCCACTCGGGGGGCTAAACACAGCTTCATCAAACATGGAGCCAATTTCGAAGGCTGCCAATGAAGAGGAGTCACCGGTGGTGCCATCAAGCCCATATTCTTTGTTTTCAGTAGAATAGTTGGATTTTGTTTTGAAAATTAAGTTATAAGAATAAGAATTAACAATAACCATGTTTTCATTTACGTTCTGGGTTTTACATGGTCTGCTAAAAACTCCATCTGCGTAGCGTACTTCCATCCGCTTCCTTCCCCCTTTGCTTCTTGTCTCGATACCTTTCTGTTTTTTTAATTTGTCACGGTTGTACGAATCACGTAATCGTTTCCATTTGTTTTTGCAGACTTGAACTAAAAAGACGATTATTTTTGGTTATTAATTCTTATAACATTAACTGGTAATTCGTATTATGTTCTTACTTACAATTTAATTTGTATTCCTCCGCTATATCTTTCCAGATTTCATCTTTTTTTCGTATTCTTATATTGTGGATCTGTCAAATCATATAATATCGCCTTTCCCTTCACACTTTCAATGAAATTTTCCAAATTTGACTCATCGATTCTCGTAAACTGCTTGCGAAGAAAAGATAAATGTCAGATTTGGCGCTCGTCAAAAATGAGCTACAGCACCAGCGCCATCTACACATTGGGACGCCATCATAGACTTTCTTTGCTTTCAAATTTTGACAGGTTTTGCTACCGCGCCACATTGTGTTCCGGCCTTTATGAAAAATGTAAAAAATAGCCTTCGCAGCCCCAGCATAAATATTCTCACGGAAATAAATGACAAAAAAAAATTATTGCTATAGACTGAGTAAATTACTTATGCGTTTTCCTTTGTAATTTCTGCTTTGGAAAGTCTTGAATACTAGCGACCCATGATACAAATATTAACAAGGTATGGCCGACTTTTCTGTCAATTGCGTGCTTACGTCATACGGAGACTTTTGCCATTCAGTGAGATCTGTCATTGTGTCAAGTTGATATGATAATTGCAATGTCGCAATCTAATCCCGAAAAACGGCCAACAATCGGACAACTTCTTAATTTTGAATTTATAAACAGTAGTCCGCTGCCTATAAGCTAACCGACATCCATCCCGTCTGACAATGGCACAATGTCCTAATTTGTTGGAGAATCTTGAGAGCAAGGGCAGCAGGATAACACCTTTAATTGAAATAAATGTATGTCAGTGAACGATACAAAACTTGACTCTTAAAGTATAACTTGCATGATGCTATTACGGCTTCAATACAGATGCCTAGAAACAATTACGGGTACAGGTAAAATGTAATTAATTTATATGGGCAACTATCAACACTAATCTACGAGATAAGAAAGAACACCGGTCCAGCCGCGCAGCCTGTTATCTGGATATCCGAATGGGTTGATTATAGCGACAAGCACGGCGGCTTTGGATAACAACTATGTGACGAAGGAATGAGCGTCATGTTCAATGATACTACAAAATTAATTATGCTGCTAAATTACATAAATGTTCACTTCATTGAGATACCGATGGAAAGGCAACATACATGAACGAACACCGTTGAATACTCTTCAATATTGGAAAATAAAATGAAATTGCTATCGCATATCAGTGTTTCAAAATCTATTATGTCAAATATAATATAAATATAATAAATAGCTACACTGAAAGGAGTAAGCTGAGTTCCAACAGATATTGTCTAATTAAATTTAAAATATTCCCAAAGCGGAAATTGTACCAACCCAAAAAAGAATTTCCTGAAATATTGTCTAAATATATCCTCGTATGAACTCCCTTTCGTATTCCTACAGTTTTATATGCTGTCTGCCATATTTCGATACAAAATTGCAAGAGTTTGTCTTCTTCGCTTCGAAACTTGACTATTTGAAAATTACTTTTGTCATTGGCAATGACATTTGTGTCCACATGACGTGTTAACACAAAAAGTTCCTCTCCAATCGGCCATACCTTGTTATGATATATATCAATGCTAGCGACCTATGTATGCGTGGCGACACGTCTGTGTTTTGTCACCACTTTTCTGAACGCGTGACTAGCCATCGTGTAAATCGGGCAAATTATTTTTCTAAATTCTCCGCTAGTAATATCTTGTTGAACGTGGAAAACTGTAGCTAGGTAGGTACCTACGCCAACGAAAATTTTTTGTAAACATAAGAAATTTAGTCTGATGTCAGACATAATAAGATGAAGTTTTGTTTGTTGATTGAAAAAGATTATAACGTTGGAAATTATTGCTGTGAAGAAAATTAAAAAAAAGCATAGAGATTAAAACACACAGCAACAAGAGACTTTTAATCTGCCTCGATTTTATATGAAGCTTATGTTTATTTCCGCTCAAATAACGATTCAATTAGTTTTCTTTTTATACGCTTCCTTTTAGGACGACTTGACTCGTGCTGTATTCCAGTAACACCTCAGCTAACTGTTGACCAATGAAGAATATTATCTGAAGCCAGTAACTTATCGCATCTGCATAACAAGACTGGTTCAATCAATCGCAACGGTAGAAGTTGTCAATCTGACTTGTCCAGTTCAACATAAGGTCAAGTGGTCATTTACGCCACTTACAGGGGGGTGCTTCTGATCTTTTGTCGTATTTTAATGTCCAAATATACCTATGCCTAAATGAAATGAACTTATCTACTGATTTTTTCGTGTTTTCATTCAGCTCAACAAGCCTTGCATTATACGGAGAATGAAATGAAAATGACATTTCCCATGACAAATTCAAAATATTATTTCGAGTTTAAGCACTTGTATTGCTCTAATTAAATGTAGAATGTACATTTACCATAGTATAAAATTTTTGTCACAACCTCGAAAGCAGTTGACTAATTTATCGCACTTTTCGGCGTGTTTTCTGACATTAATTCATTGCAAATTTATTTTTGTTTATTTTGTGGTTGATGAAAAGAATAAATCGAAATGAATATGGTGACAGATTCGAGGTGAAATGTCAAAATATGTGATTAAAATATACGAATAAGCCACGACAAGAGATCACAATCACTCCCCAGGGTGTTACAGGTTCTTCCAACGGACAATTGAAACAGGCTAGCGATAGCAACGCTCGCAGCCCTAAAGGAAGAAACATATTGAAGCAAACCTCAGGCCTGACCTCTCTCGGGCTTCCTCGCAGCTCACCTTAGAGAATTGAAAACAAAATGACACCACCGGGCTGGGTGCTGTCATTATAATTTTGATAGTATTTGCAACAATTCCTTTACATTCTGGGCAGAAATAATTTATTATCGGTTTTCAAAAATATTGATTATAAATTTCAAGTGATTCTTACTTGCCAAATATCTCGTTTGACAGAACAAAATTAAAAAAAATAATAAATCTGTTGACAGAAGTAGGCCTGAGAGAGAAAAACTTCCAACATTGAGCAAAGCGCGCCTTGCGGCTTGCGAATTGAGGCTGGCTGCTAGGCTTGGTTTTGTGTTGCCTCATTTAAAAACTCGTGTTGGAAATTTTGACAACGCGTCGAGGAAGTATTTCTGCCTTAACTCAATTCAAGATCTCCTTATTGGGCTGCTATACTTGCAACTGTGTTGCTGTTCTCACTTGTGTGCGGGCAACTGCATCAAGACAACTAGTGTGTAGCGAAGACTCCAGAGTTCCACAGAAATGAAGCACGACACACTTCAATTCGAGTCATAGCTCAATCTATTTGGTTGGCCCTGAGGTCCCAATACCAATACCAAATGTCTATTTATTTCCATTACTATCACCTAATCTGTAGTATGGTTGGTTCTCAACATTTTTGCAATTTGATTTAGCCAAACGAATTGGCCAAAACTCAGAAAATCAAATATTTTCTTTTAAATCCTCAACTAAATATATTGAAAAATGTCAATTCTCCTGAGAGCAGTAGATATTTGTGCTAACATAAAATATCCTGAAAACTTTTGTCAAGAGCTTCAACTATAACTGTACAAACTTGGAATCAATCAACTCGTACATATTTAGATAAAAAAAAAAGAAAGAATTGTTAAGTTTTCAAGGAGAGAAAATTTTTTGAAAAGTCCCATGCATGGCCGAACAATTTGAAATATCTTACATCACATGAGTTTGAGTACCTTCCTACCTATACCTGTATCTACCTACTTACATGTAGGTACCTGTGTACCAACATTCAAGCATTTTTCAACTTAAATTTGCCAGATATAAGCCAAACCGAACTCCGAACCTTATGAAGATGTTTAAATAAAAAATGCACTTGCAATCGCAGACTCCTTAAGAAATCGATTGGAAATTTTGTATTTGTTATATATGAAATTACTACCCCCCCGCGACTTGCAGTCCAATTCCCTCTTAAGATTTTATCAAAGAATAATAAATATTGGAAGTACTTTGGCAAGAAATCAATATTTGAATCATGATTTAACGTTGGTAGACACGGAAAGCCAAAGCTGCTTTTCTCCTCTCTTTGAAAAATGTCAGACCGACGACTCCCAGGTTGGCAAAAACAAAAAAAAAAAAAAACACCATCTTTTCGGCAGTCTCAGTTTTTCCCACGGTTTACTTCAGATTTTTTTTTTTGTCAGAAACACATCTTTCCTTGGATGTCGCCTATTCTTTGGACTTCAAGAGGAAGGAGTCCTCCTACCCAGAGTATACAGCGAAGAGATTTATGCATAGTAAATCATGAAAAGGGAGAAAATATTTTCCCACAATTTGTACAGGGCGCCTACACAATTCAAGTTTTAGGAGTAGGTCTAGGTACATGCTTTTGCGGCTTACGACAAGAATTCTGTTTTTGTTTAGCAGCACCAGTTCTTCTCTATACCCTAAGCAGAAGTGCTTTTGACATCAATTAATTGTTATTCTTCCTTTCGATATCCTTTCACAATCGTTTTTCCTATGGCTATAAGACGACATTCTCACTCAAGCTGATAAATAATCCAATTGATGGCGATTAATTTATAGAAGGAAGCCACCGTTACACATGAAGTGGGTTTTCGATTGAACGAGGATTGGTTCACGATAGTATCTGAGCTGAAGAGCTAAAGAAAAAATATTACTAGATTTCGGCTATATATGGAGACTGTCGTCCTAGCATTCTGCTTAGTTTTGCAACAAATGAACTGAAAGTATAGAAGTGCATTATAGAAAATCGACTCTATGTTTCCACAGCACCGCATCAGAAGGCGACCCACTCCTGCTTCTTTGTACTTAACTACTTGCTTCAAATGTCTTTGGACTTATCTCGAAAGGATTCAATATCAATTCTCCAATTCTCATATAACGAAATTCACTGAAATACTCAAAATCCATTGTATGTGTGTATTTCTTTTTTTTTTTTTGAAATTTGGTAATTCTATTTTCTTCAATATTCTTAAGGCACTCATGCAATGTCATTTTCCTCTCCGACGACGTCGTCATTGCCGTCACACAAAAAAGGACGAAGAATTGGATGAGATTCACTTTGCCAAGAAGTGCGCTCTAAGAAACGGCAACAAAAGAAAAGTAGCGTCAAAGGACATTCTGTGATGGTAGAACGAGTGGAACAATGTCAAAGTGTATATAGAATCTGGTTTAGGATCAAGGAAATGACAGAGGATTAGCATTAAGGATGGCATATGACATTAGTACAGTTATAGTGTATACCAACAGATGCTATAAATAGCTCACGTAGTATAGGTATAATATGGTGAGCTTAGCGCACCATAAACAACTGATATCACCAAAAATAGGATTTTGTATTTGGTAAATTACGGAAATGTCCTGTTTGGCAAAAAAACATTTAGTCAAGTGGAGTTTTATCTGAGACCATATAAGTCTTGTGTTTCAGCAGCAAAACTTTGGTGACACTAGTTGCATACACAAGTTTCGCATAAAAGTAATATTTATATACAGAAGAAAAACAAGCACAGCTTGACCAAAAGATTCTTTTCTAAGTTGGTTTTCTCGCAGGAAGGAAAACTCGAAGTGCTTTGCGGAGAGTCTTCAAAGGCTGTGTATTTATGGATGTTGTACATGGAACTTTTACTTTTTTTATTGTGTTTTGGGTTTGTTGTTGAAACAAAATTGAAAAATTTATTGTTGTTTTTTGCGAAGAACTAAATAGTTTTTGGGTTTCGTATGTGAAAATTCCAAAGGAATCTGTTTACTTTGACTACAAATGAAATACTGACTAACATATGAATCTGAAAAGAATTACGACTACAGAAAACTACAATTAGAAGGCAATAAGCTGAGCTTAAAAAAAAAAAACACTATTATTTTTGATACCCTTTCGAATGGATTGCTGAAAATGTGTGTGCTTCTTCACTATTTTCTCCTTTAACGTTTGTCTTCAATTCATCTCTGTCTTCTGGGTATTTTATTAATAAATGGAAAATTTCTTTTATTACACTTGTTTTCAAAAGTGGCTCAAAACATATGTATGATAGGCAATTATCGCCCTATTTCAAAGCTTCACCCAATTCCTATTATAAAGCAAAATTAACACACTAGCTATCATATAAGCAATTAAAGAATTTGTATAAAAGCGGAAATAAATTCTGCTAAATTTGAATATTTAAAAAATAGAATAAATTTGAATAGTGGTGACCAACAGGCTATGTGGAAAACTCTAAAAAAACTAGTCATTGGGGAAAACCGCATAGAAGCACTTAAAGGAATCAATTTCGGAGGATCAATTGTAAATGATAAATATTTTATCAAGAGTGTAGATGAAATTAATGCTTCCATCCCTAACACAAGTTTTAATGATGCAACTTTAGTTCAAAATCCTAGCAATTTCGTATTTAAAAGAATAACAGTATCCGAATTAAATGCTACATGCAGAAAAATAAAAAATAAGTCTGACTATAATTATATAAATGCAAGACTGTTATTGGATTGCATGGATGAACTTGGTGATTTATTTGTAAGTGTGATAAATGATGCGTTTGAGCATGGAATATTCCCAGACACTAGACTCTCCAGTCATACCTGTTGAAAAGGTGAAAGGAATGATACAGTGTGAGGAATTTCGTCCAATAAATATGTTGCCGGTGTATGAAAAAGTACTTGAGAAGGTTGTACAAACACAGCTTGAGGAGTATATTGAAACAAATAAGGTATTAGTAGAACAGCAATCTGGTTTCAGAAAAGGTCACTCTTGCGAAACAGCACTAAATTGGATGATTGTGGTGGAAGATAGTTGAGATTTTTTGAATCTTATTATTTGAAAAACCGTAAACAGTGATCAAGATACGGGAAAGAAATATCAGAAGAAAGCAAAATAAATCTAGGAGTTCCACAAGGATCAATTTTGGGTGTTCTATTATTTGTTCTGTACATAAATGACATCCCAAACGTGTTAAAATATTTCAAGCTTGTTTTGTTTGCTGATGACACATTAATTTACATTCAAGGTACAAATACAATTGAATGTGTAAGATTGATTGAAGAGGATATCTTAAGACTTGTAAATTGGCTGAACATGAATAAACTAAAATTGAATGTAAATAAAACAAAATATCTTGTAATGAACAGTAATGAAAGAGTACAGTTGTGTGTAGGGTCAGAATCTATTGAGTGTGTAATTGAAATGAAATATTTAGGTGTGATCGTGGATAAGAACTTATGTTTTAAAGAAATTGTGGACTATATTTGCAAAAACATTTCCAAAAAACTTGGTTTTCTCGCAAGAATCAAAAGTAGAGTAAGGTAAATGAACCAGTGTTCGTCACGTATACTTGCTGTACAGGTAT
This sequence comes from Dioctria rufipes, assembly GCA_963924295.1. Lineage (NCBI taxonomy): Eukaryota > Metazoa > Arthropoda > Insecta > Diptera > Asilidae > Dioctria > Dioctria rufipes. The sequence continues at coordinate 10,711,316 of OZ002745.1, forward strand.
CTATAATTTGATATAATATTCATACCTAATCAGGTATCATGATAATGTTGTTTAACTTTTTCAACATTTAGCGCTTAATTTAATTTTTTAAGCAAATATTAGAAAGTACGTATCGTACCAGTATTCTTCAAGTAAAAAAGTGCCTGTAGAAGTATTCGTCAAGTTATGTACCAATATTCGGCAAAGAGCTTGTATGCATTAAAAAAAAAACCAAGCTTGTAAATATGGAATTAAATAATTAGAAAATTTTTAGGCAAATCAGTATGGTTTTTTATGAGCCAAGGATGAAATACATTAGCGATGTACTCATAAAACGTTTGTCCTGTCATCCATCCGTTACCTGACCTCCGCACACCCCAAAATGATGGAACCAATTTTGCAGATATTTTTGGAACTCTTTTCAAATTTATTACCACCATAGATGGTGCTAACTCTCCGGCTGCATTTCCATAATTAACGTGGTTATACATTCCTTTTCATCCGAATTAATGATGTTATAGACAATCTTTTGTCCTCTCCGAACAATAACTGTATTGTTTGACGGGCTTAAAAAGAATGCTGTTTCATCGCAGATAAATATTCTATTTGGCGAGTTTTCAATAATGTCCGTCCAGTAAACCATTTTCTGCGTAATATTTTATTTATTTCGCTGAACCAGTTTCTTATATATCCTTCGGTAACTCCAGCCCGTGTTCTAGTTAAATTTTGGGAAACACGTACAGGGGGTGTTATGTGGAACAATTTTTTAATCAGCTTACCGCAAGGAATAGCGTGGTATACCCGAAGAATTCATGATCTGAATCACCTTGTATGTAAAAAACCAAAATTTTTATATGACAACACGAAGAAGGGGTTACCCGATTTATCTCATTTTCGAACTTAATTTTACTTTTTTTTTAAGGTCCATGTACAAAATTTCAGCTTTCTAAGTGAACGCGAGTTATTGTGCGCACAGACGGACAGACGGACGGACATACATGGGTGTCCAATCCATTCTGCTCTACCATCATTATTTCGAGATGTTACAAACGGAATGACAAGCTTAGAATACCCTTTAGATTTCATCTAGGGTATAATTATTATCCCCAGGTATATGTAGGTAGGTTCTTCTAAGTCAATTTTCAACGTGATATAAAAATTCTGAACTTCTATAACCAATTCATGCCTCAGTGCCTCGAAAAACTCTGCAACAAAAATAGTAAATAAATTCTACATCTTGCTTTCCAAGGCAAAATCTGTAGAATATCACCCACCGCCATCATTCAATCCTTCGTACGCTGACAATCAGATTGGGTGTGATAATCCTTAGAGCTATTTATTTCCCCGTAATAATTTTAATTTTCCACACTAAGTAGATTATTTTTATTGACCTTTTGTAGGCAAAATTCCACGTATGATCAGTGAAGCTCTTAAGGCACTTTTATATCCATTCTTGATTGATATGTGTAGTGTATACCAAACTAGAGTTCTACCTTTTCAAAATAGATTTCTCGATCATTATGGAAATATAGTTTGCTAAAAATATCAAACTTTGTCAGCAATATCAGATATTTTCAAGGACATCTCATCTACATGAAATTTCGGGGGAATCTTCATATTTGTCTCTCTTGACTTTCAATTACAATCCCACGATTTTTACTATTGTAAGTAAAACAAACATATATTAAATATTCAAAGTAATGTGAGCTCTTGAAATTATAGTATGGTCCAGTTCTATAGATGTTTTTATGTTCAGTAGAATTTTCTAGAGTTACAGTTCCCAGATCTTTTCATTGAGCACAATAAATTATAATAGCGCCAATGTTGTAGCTCTTTCTAGAGTCCATTTAGATTAGATTTAGATTCGTGAAGGCGTTTACAGGTTCGAGCCTCACATTCACTATGACCTGAAAGATGTATTGTTAAGAGTCCCTGTCTAATTTATTCCGTTTCTGAGTTTAGACTATTACAAAAGCTCAGAACCATTCTGGGATTGACATTCCACCACACATAACAGTTTGGTGTAGGAGCAATGCTTTGCAATTTCAGAGCAAGTCTCATGAGCATCCTGACAAAAGCGGCAGCACGATGAAGTCTCAGCCAAGTCCATTTTTTTTTTAGATTGGGATTCATTTAAACTAATAGTTGAAAATATTAAGTTTTGCCCAGGAATAAGATTCCCAGTTGTTGACTCATTGGGGTTAATGTGTGCCTTTTTTTACCACTGACACTAGTTTTCTATTAAAGCGAACGAACTAGCTCGGCTCTTTTCATAACCACCAGATAATCGCAAAAAAAATCCAAAGGTGGCTTTTTCTCAATTTCTTTTTCCAATGTTTCTTATAGAAAAATCATAAGGCTAATCAAGCGAATCTTACCTCTACCCTATTGATGACTTAACTGTTTTCTCCTTGTAGTAAAGCCGCCGAGCGATAGTGAAATTAACATAATGGACAACCTGAGCTTAAATCTATGTAGCATGGCTTGCAGCATCTTTGTGAATCTTTTAAAAATGAGCACACCACATAACGTCTCTCCATAAAAACCATCTAATCTGAGACACTGTTAAATGTGAGAAATTCATGTTCATGTTGGGCAGAAGGATCTTTCTATTCTGGAACTAAAACAAAAAGTTTTCTAATTTTCAGAATGACTTTCGCGCGATGTCGACTTGTTTCAGTGCTCATTTGTTTGATCTTTTTGTATAAATATATTTTACTGTGGACTCTGAAGTGAAAAAGATAGATTTGCTAAGCTAGCAATGACTTCTGTTTTAAGATTTTTGTCAATTATAATTTTTATCTTTATGTATGTAGGTATGTATACCAACATGTGATTTACATATGACACCGAGCAAGAATAAAAAATTTTGGAAGTGTAATAACGCCCAGATAGAACCCATGTAGGTATTAATTATAAGAAGAACCATAATGATGTAAGTAGGTACCTACTACCATTTTCAAGAATTTAAATAAAAGCATCAAGATATCGAATCGTAAAACATGTGAAGGTTAGACGTAGGTCTACATATTATATTTTGCAATTATTAAGCTTCTGGCAAAGACGTAAACTCCATCAAAAACTAAGTCGTTTAGGTATGCACCTAAATCATCTGAAGAACTAAGCAATTCGATTTCTAGGAAAATTCCAAACATGAAATTGCAGCCATATGCAAAATACGGTGATGATAATAAGTCTTTCTAGATCACGCATACCTACTAGCATAACTTGATTCCTTCTGAACATAGCTTGTTGGCCAAAATAATTCCACAATAATGATCTCCAGATAAAATACATATTAAAAACATAATTAGGCAGCAAAAACCACTCCCTTTAAGTTGCCTTACGATTAAAAAATAAAAAGTTTGAAAAATTTTTCTAAAGTTGTTTGATTTGCAAAAATATCCTCTTACCTACCTACCTACCTACCTACCTACCGCAATTTCCCCCTACCAGCCACATTAATTTAAATTTCGTAAATTCCCACGAAATAGGATTTTCCCATTAGAACCCAAGTATTTTTGATATAACTATTCTGTAAAAAAACAAAAAAAAAAAACAAAAAAAAACGTAAAATCGTATAAAATAAGTTTTATGTGCATGTGTGAACAGCAATGATTATATTCTTTTTGCTCATGTCACAAATTTATAAATTTAACGAAAGTAAACTACTAATCTGATCCATTCTCTCAAATGTAATTCGCTGAATGTCATATACCTGCTCGCTTCATTATCAGTTTAAGAAAGATAGGATAAAGAGAAATGAAGAAGAGAGACATTAACTAACACTAACACTAAATCAATCTGTGATGTCAATTTCCGCCATTTTATTTCTTTAAAAAATTGTTTAATAATTTTCTATGAAATTATTTGTTTTATTGATGATTTTCTTTTCTTTTATATTTCCAGGCTACTGAATGCTGAACTACTGATACTTAAAACAAATAAATATGTAAATGAAAATAATAATAAAACATATTTTTCATAACAAAAAACATTCAGAAATTGTGTTTCATTTCAATTTTAAGTCCCTCCTCCAATTTTTATACAAAATTTACTACATATATGCATTTAAAAATGAAGTCTGCTCTATACATTCACAGATCTGTCCATGTTTCGTTAAAAATATTTGTTTTTTTTTTCATTTGGGCGAAAAAATTCTGAGAATATGACCTTGCTACGGTTTCTGATTCCCTGGTGTAAATCTGAAAATTTTGTATGAAATCGACCGAAATGAAGACTCGATCCGCCCGCCCAAATTCAGAATTTTTTGAAGAAAAATTGCTTGCTACGATTCATGAGACCCGGGTAAATCAGAAATTTCATAAATCGAGCCGAATCAATAAACTTAACGAAAGATTCTACACAAACCGAATCGAAGACACCAAAGCACAATTTAGCAAATTCCTGATCCTAAAAAAGGGAATTTTTTCTAAAAGTTGAATTTAGTGAAAAAAAGAAGTTTTTCTCCATTTTTGTATGAAAATGGTCCATTTTTGTATGAAAATGGTCCATTTTTTTTCCTAAATTATAGTACGAAGTTTTCTGAGAATAAAAAACCAGGACAGAAAGGAGGAAAAGGAAAAAATGAGAGTTTTTACAATAATTTATTATAAATTTCTTTTAATAACAATATCACTAGCTAATATTACATTTTAGAATCTAATTTAATGCTATTTTAATTTTTCGCTGAGCTGGTCATCGATCTGTTGTGAATACATCTAAGAATGTCCACCATCATCTATCTGCTTCTAGCTGAATCTTCTTGACATCAGACACAACTCATTTTATGTGCTAAAACGATAAAAAGAGAAAAAATAATTTTAGTTTCAATCATAAAGAAATTAGTTACAAGTAAATTAAATTTTATAATTGATTGCAAAAACTGCATGTACATATGTATGCAAACTACGGTAGATCAGCGGGCTTGCATTATTTACAAACCCATTAAATTAGAGATTCAACATTTAAACCTTGACTCTCAGTTTCATAGTTAAGAAGCAAATGATCGACTGGAACTAAGCCAAAGATAGTGCCATACACTACTAAATCATAGGATATTAGGTTACAGAGATCTCAAGTGAACCTTTGATAACGACACCTCGTCTATGATGAATTTAATTAATCTAGAAATTATATTAGCCAAAGGGTGCTTTATATAAGGTGGCGAGCGTATCAAAGCAGCTTGCCTCCTTAATCCTTCTAAGATATTTTTTTTAATGTGACACACTCTACATATGTACTAAATACGGAAATATTTATGCCATGGATAAGGATGAATGTTGGGACTGGAATCAAAGCTAGTGAGACTTGCAAAGGCTACCCTTTAAAGCAGATGTTGGACGTATGTGTATGCACTAGAAATGAATACTGGAATGAATGTCCATGTCCATTTTATGATATATCAGCAGAGTTGTAATATGGCAAACTACTCTCTAAGAACATTTTTTATTTAAGTTTTTCTTTCTCGCGTAGGTAAATGAGACTTGCTGGTGACTCGTTATGTTACTTTTATGAAAGTCACAATGAAGTCCTGAAGGAGTTATTAAACTGAAGTAAGCCATTAGATATATTCTGTATTACAAACAACTGAGAGTCATCATGACAGAGAAAATATTGATATTATATACTCAGCCTAGTCAAAACATGACCCCCACCCAGGGCGAGACTACTTGAGTAGGTAAAAGGTACCAAAGCCAAGGATGATTCTTCAATCAATCAATTTCCTTAAATTCCTCATAGAATATGGAACTATTTGAAGAAAATTAGCTTTAATTGAAGCGAAGATAAAATCAATTTTCACGTATATGCCGGGGTTTGTAATAAATAAACTTTGAACTGAATTTGAATCTACCTAAAAGGTAAAAATATGCAGGCATAAATCGATCATTCAGGCAAATGAAGCTCTGAATGCAATTTAAGACATTCCAAGAATGCTTGAAAATAAATATACCTACCCTGTTTTATATAAAATTAAATAAGAAGACTGGTGCTTTGAAACTAAAGATAAAATTCAAATTCTGAACAGAAATTTTCCCAAGTGGGTATCGGTTGGTTTTACTGTGTGAAGGTAAGAAGATTTCTAAAAAAAAAAAAACTTTCAACAATCTGGCAGTTTGTCACAGAAACCAGGCTCGTGATATCCAAGGAAGAAAATGCTTGTGAAAATCATTTTCTAGGAACGTTTCTGGAAAAATATGAGCACAGTCTGAGGAAGCCGCAAACCTTTTCAAAAATAATTAGGACTTCTCCATTATATCGACAAAAAAAAAATACTTTTCCAGTAATAATGAAGAGAGAAATCCTAGAATGGATAAAAGATGGACCATTACAGATTGGAAAAATTTTTTTCTCCGATGAATGAAAATTTAATTTTTTATTTATTAGACCTTTTGGAACTATGCGGGAGTATAGAAGGTGAAGAAAGAAATAGTCAGGTTAGTGAAGGTAAATTTTTTCAGGACGATCCGACTCCTTATTATCGTGCTCACTCTATTCGACTATATCTCAACATTCTAAATTACACTGAACAAATCTTTGGGGATAATTAAAAGTAACTTACAGTACGCATATCGCGACTTATACCGATGGTGAGACAGAGAGAGAGAGAGAGAATGCTACCTGCACGTTTTAAGCAGGTTAAGTGTGAACTTTTTTTTTAAGGGGTAGGTATAGGTAGATAATAGATATATCATGTTGTAACCTGTAAGCTGTCAGGTTCGAACTCAAATCCATAGAGCCATAAGATTACACTAGCGTCATACCTTTACAATTTTTCCATGTTTTAACCAGAGGCCGTAAATAATTATATTATTACTAATTTTTCAAATCATATACCAAATGGAGGTTCTTCGAAGTGGGAATAAGTTACATAGGATCTCATATTTTCATGCAGTTTTATTATGAGAAATAATTTAAAATTAAAATCATTGGTTGATTACTTCTTTGGATTTTTATTATTTAAATTAAATTTAAATTAAAAATAATAATTAATTGTTAATTTTTATTTTTTAGATAAAAAATAATAATTTTTTTTTATCAAAAATACAAATCATTTGCAATAATAAACGTATCGCAAAAATGCCAAGAAAAATCGTAGGTTTTTAGTTGTGGAGGCAAAAATGCCAGTAATTTATATCACCTAGGGACGGGAGAGAGGGATTAGGACCGCAACATAACTAAAAGAGGCGATGGAATATTTTCTATGAGAAAATTCAACTATCTACAAAAAAGAATAAATGGATATTTTTCAGGCTGACAAGGCACACATCGATTTATATTATTCCTCCAACTCAACTTTGAATTTATCGGTGAGATTTTTATAACTCAACAGCTTTACGAATAAGAAAAAATCATTTTTAAATATGACTAAACGAATTAACAGTAAATCATAGCTAATCAGGAAGGGAATTTTAATGATTTTGCTTAAAGTAGCCAGCAATGTATTTAGTGAATATAATTAATAAAAAGAGTTGGTCCTAAGATTGAGCCCTCTCCGAAGATTCATGGTTTATAGGAGGACTTATTTTTTTTATTTTTTAAGTTAAAAAAGGAAATTCAACTCACTGCCTGCATACTAAAATTGCAGACAATTTCATTATATACTGAAAAAGACGTTAGGGCATCAGCTCTAGCTTAACAAATATTCAGAGTTCTTGACAATTCTTCCCCCCCAAAATCAACGTAACGAAGAGAAAATAATTTTCAGATTTCCTTTGTGATCGAATCATGTCATAATGAAAGTCTTTTGTTATAAAACAAACCCATAAACAACATGAAAACAGTTATCAAAAGTTGTATAATCATCGAATAAATAGTTCTAAACTTTAATTAAGTCCGATTTCAGCACAAGTGCAAAATGTAATTGTATCTCTCTCTGTCTGTCTATTATGAATATAAAACTTCCGCTATATTTATATATACCGATATGAGTGAAGTAAACATTCCTGAATTAAAGGGGAGCTGAAGCGTAGGTAGGTAGAGCTTTTGCATTCTAATTCGCCTCGTCTTATTTAATTGTAGCATAACACACAACTTCTGTATACCAATCAGTAGTAACGATAACGTCGAGGAAACTTGTTTCTCCAGATATAAACAATTTCGTTAATTGCATCTTGTTTGCATTAAACAATGACTGGAAAGAGTTTTAATAACAACTGCTTGAAAGTTTCACTAGTATACTTACATCCCCCTCGCCCTTCCCCTGCAACAAACTGCCGACGACTCTAAATCCTGAGGAGTCCCAAGAGTTCGCCCGGACATACATATCAGAATTCAAAACAGAAAAACCTCTAGGTTCTCTCTATAAATTAAAACAGTTAAGGAGGAGCAGAACTTGTTTGCTGTTTGTCGGAAATGCATTTAAGTTGGGAAAATTCGTTTTTCTTTCGCCAACATCATCACCACACCACCACATACTACTACTACTGCTTCTGCTGCTGGTGCTCTTCCAGAATTTCTATGGTGGATGATTTTTATTTTTTGAGTTTCTGGTTTGTTTGCTTTTTTTGTTTTTGCCCCGTTCTTGTTGGTGTGGTTGAACAGATAGAAATATACTTAGTAGTAGGAAGAGTCCTTAAGGTTCAGCAGTAAAATCATAGGATTATACCTATAGGAGGAGGAGAACATGGGATGATGGTACAAAAAGTCTCGGCAGTTCTTCTCCCTCTATATGGACTTCATAAGAAAGAATTGGACGTGCACAGTTTAGCGAGAAAATAAATCGTTTTGCATTTAAGTTTAATTAAAAGAAATTTTCTCTTGTATCCCCATTTGTCTTGTGCATCACTCCTCAAGATCTCCAGATAGATTGTGCTGCGCTCTGTGAGAGGAGAGACACGTTTTGATTTTTTGTTTTTTTCTTCAATTTATTTTGGTCACAAAATTCAGACTTGAAGGTTTTGTAGAAAAATAAACAATTTGTCAGAACGAGAAACATATTAAAGAAGGGGGAAGATCTATTAAAATCGCCCCGCCCCTCTGTAATCTACTATTAGAATTAGAAAAGATGTTGGAGGAAAAACAAATATCTCTATGTAATTTTTTAGATATCGAAGGAGAATTTCATTGACTTCATAGAAAGTGAATAGCTAATATAGGAGAGGATTCACTAACAGTACAACAGAACAAAAGCTAACCAACTCCGGCTACGATAATCCGAAATATACATACATATGACCTATTCGAGTTGAGGGCGCGAACACAATTGAAATATTTCTAATAATATCTAATGCAAAACGCCCTAAGTATTAGTTCATAACTGATGCTAATAGATGGGTCTGTCTTCAAGTTGATTCTGACAAAATATTAAGAAAAAAAACTTAACTTAGAAGCATCCTATCTAAACAGAGTTGCTTGGAATTGTAAAAAAAAAATACTTAGGTACTAGCGTAGACAGAAGAGTTACTTGGAATTCTCAGTTGACAAGAATCATAAAGATAGCTAAAGCGTCTTTCCTGTGGGAGATTTCTCGGTGTTAATGATGATTTGTAAAAATAGCTACGTTTCTTTTGTCTTCGAGGCATCTACCCAATCGCACTTCATACTAGACCACCTCCTTCCAGTTAAATCAATCTATGTCAAAAGAAACAGACTGTTCCCGGTGCTGTATAAGACTGAAAAGACAAAATCTGACTACATGAAAATTGTTGAAAAATTCCTACATGATTGGATGTTACCATTCAAAGGGGTTTGAACAGATCTTCGGGTATGGTACTCTAGTGATTCACTATTGTGAAATGGTACAAAGATGGATCCAAAATGGAAGGTAAATAAAACTAAAATTTTAGCATTGGGAAGCATCAAGTTCAAGTTCTTCTTTTTTTTGATTTTCCAAAATATAAAGGATCATAATCCAGCCTTAACACTTAGAACCTCTGTCCTCTGGCCCTGACATACAACCCCAGATAGATATGGGGACAAAGTTGATTGAAAATTAAATTCAATCAATAAAACCAGATTCAATACAAGATCAAATGACCCGTTGCCACTCTTCACACATTCAATGCTCATTTAAAAATTCCTTTTAGTGCAAGAAGATAATATTATTTTTTGATTTTCCCTCCATGAATTAAGTATCAAATATTATTGCCATCCTTAATGTGAAGAGATGCTATATAAGCGCTTATATCAAAGATTTCAGAATTGATCGCTGGCCAATTTAACACTTATGATTTTTAAATATCCTAAAATTGTAAAGACCTCCTTGAATCTTCCAAACAATCATCAAACTATGTATTTATCTAGTTAAAACGGTTTATTTAAATATGTACATATGTATACATACACATTAGTTAGATTCAGTCCACTTTCATTTCCATTTCTATATTATTTCAGAAACCTTTATTAATTGAAATACATAAAAAAAAAAAAGGACTCATTATTGAACCTTGCGGTACTTCATACTTAACGGATCAAACGACTGACCCATCATCGTTTGACAATCTCGTTTAGGTGCCGTACAATAAGTGAGTTTTTCAGTAGGTAGGTACTGTTGGAGATAGATAAAGAAACTATTCCAGAAGGAGGATCGATCAAATATATACATGAAATGATAATTACAGTTCGTCAGATTTCAACATTTTATTTAAAAAACGTTTACTAGGTGATAAATTGAAAAATCCCAAAGTTTCCGTTTCAGATGTACTGAGTACTTCTCAAAACGATTCTGAATATAACATACTTTCAAACAGAATCCAAATCATACGTTTATAAGGAATGTGACAGATAAAATGGGTTGTTCAAAATCTTTTGTGCAAAAAAGATAAACAGCTAAACTCTTATTAAGTGCAAAAGTTCGTTCCAGATCGGTTTGAGAAACGAAAAATTTTCCAGAGCGCCAGAGCACGCACGAGAAAACTTCACGACGAAATGCTAACATAAAAGGAGATGACGAAATTTACGTCAAGGCGGACATAGAACAGAACAAAAAGATTTTATGTTGCAAAAGATAAAAGGAAAGTAAAGAGGAAATTTAAGGAGCAAAACAAAAAAAAACAAAATTTTTAAAGCACTAACCAAAAATAGTAAAATTGTTTTTTTTGTGGCATGGTAAGAAATCCACACTTTGTTTTTAGCAAGTGCTAATTATGGCAAAGACACTTGGAAGTGCGGTGGAAAGGAATTCAACTCTTCCAATTGTCCAGAACTCAATCAGACTCGTTGAGCGCTATTGGGATATTTGCAAACGATTGCTGAAAAATAAACGAACTACAGCGATAAATAAAAAAACATTTTGAAAAAAAAATATATATATAGAGAAAACACACAAATGAAAAGACTGCAAAGCTTAAGCAGAGTTAAAGATTTTTTATCTAAGTTCTTCAATTTTAATGTTTTGCGTTATTTTATTTTATTTTATTTATTTATTTTTTTTTTATTTTTTAATCAGTAACTGTTTTTCATGGACAGTTACATTTTGGTTGGTTGGTTGGTGCCAGATACTTTAAAAGTGCGATTTTAACCCTTTGAGAACTATCAACGCGTATATAGGTTCTTGGAATCTGAGCTATGAACGCATATTTCAATTTAAAAAATATAATTTTTTTTTATATTGTTCATGTTATTATTGCTTAATGAAATAAATGATTCTGTTAAGATTTTTGAATTTACTCTTCTATTTATTTCGGTATCAACATATTTTGCAATGAAATTTCAGTCAGCCGAACATGCGCTTCATCGTTAAAAGTAGGCAGCCCAACATATGGTTCGTGGTAAAAAGTAGGCGATCTACAGCGTAGGCTTATCTTCGCATAAATTCAGCGCTCAAAGGGTTAATACTACAAACAGCTCCTAAAACATAGTTATGTGTAGTCCAGCGGTCCAGACCAAATGAAGAAAATGGGAAATTGATTGGACACACATATTTAGAAGGACATAGACAAAAAATTATTCACCCGGTATTAAAATGGAGTCCCTATGGGGAAAAAAATTAAGGGAGACCAAAAACAAGGTACAATATATGGAGAAAAACGGTTAATAAATAAAAATAAATTAAAGTGAAAAACCTAGGTAGCAGTCAAAACAATGGCCCAGAAAAGAGTCAGGTGGAAAAGTTACGTAGAAGTCATATGCTCCCAAGAGGAAAGAAATCTTGAAACCATTTGGACACAATATTAGAAAAAAACAAAACATCATTTGATTTTAATGTCACTTATATCCTTCAGGAATGAGATTTACCAAATATAATATACTTAAGCGAAAGGAAAAGCTAACCTGACGTAGGTATGTTAGATAGCCAGTATCTGCACCATTGAATAAATAACTAATAAGAAAACGGCATATCATGTGAAAACCTTAGCCACTCGGCGAAATGTATTAGTGTGCTGTGTTTGTATTCGTTTCGTCATGGCAGTAATGAAATCATGACATTTTGAAGAGGGACATTTTTTATAATCCAAATTGCTATGTAAAATAAACAAACTTTTAGCTCCCCCTTATTTTCAGATAATATTTCTTGGCGTTGCCTTTGTATGACTGACATAATTTATTTTATTATTGTTTATTTAACAGCGTTAACTGCTATTGATATACATTTTCTACAAATTCATATAATTCAGGTTAAAAGTTTTGTTCAATATGTTCTATGATCGCTCTTTTAAATAATTTTATATTCCTAACTTCCTAACTTCCTAATTTTATATTTCTAACTTCACTTGACAATGCATTAAAGTATTTAAAGCCATTATAAACTATTGAATGTTGAGAGCTGCTGTTTCTAAAATTTGGAAGTCTCTTAGCTGATCTTTATTTCGAAGCATATACGGTTGACAATCGCCTACATAATTTATACATGCACTCAAGTACGTAGGAACAAGACCATTCTTAATTTGAAACATAAAAATAAACACATCCAAAAATATTCTTTGTCTAACATTTAAAACCATTTTAGCGTATTTAACATATATTCTACACTGGTATATCTATTACACTGAAGTATCACTCGCATTGCTTTGTTTTGAAGTCTTCGCATCTGCATAATTTGTTCCTGGTTACATAAAAATAGGACTGCTGCACAATATTCAAAATGTGGCTTGATGATCGTGTTGTATAGATTAATTGTACAGGAAAGTGGTAATCTATTTCTTATCCTTCGCATAAAACCAATTTTTGTAGAATTTTTTTTTGTATATATAAACAACATGTGCAACAAATTTCAATTTATCGTCAATTATTACTCTTAAATACATGCTCTATCTCCATACCGTCAATCTTCAATTTAACATCTCTATCTACATTAAAGCACATGCTTTTAGTTTTAAACGGTTTCCTTTCAGCCATGAACTTACGCTATTTAAGTTTTCTTGAATTAGTTGTAGTGCCATTTCCATATCTGAAGATGTAATAAATAACAAGGCATCGTCGGCGAATAAGGCTAATTTGAAATGTTTTATAACTGTTTGTATATCATTTATGTATATTATAAATAATACTGCAAATTCATACTTGAACAATTTTTTTAACACCATCTCGAGTGCTCTTTTCATATCCAAGAAAATTGCTACAACGCTGTGCTTATTCGCGATCTGCTCCTTCCATATATTCAACACCATGTTTATTGCTGATTCACATGAATGATTCTCTCGGAAGCCTGATTCGTTACTGATCAGTATATTATTCTTTTCTAGATACTTTTCCAATTGCAGATAGACGCATTTCTTTAATATCTTTTCTCAAGTTAACATCGAATTAATTGGTCTAAAATTACCGCAATTATTTGTATTTTTCACTTTTCTTATTGGAGTTATCCGAGACTCTTTCCACAGTGCTGGAAATTTACCGGATATCAATGGTTTATTGATAATTGCAATCAAAGTTGGTGCAATTTTAGAAAATGAATCCAAAATCATTTTTCCATTCACAAGCTTGTAGTCTCTTTTATTGTTCATTTTGCATATGATATTTCGCAAATCCTCCAATTGCAAACATTTGAAAGTAAATACTGTATTGACCTCTGTAATTTGATCACCAAAGAAATATGTGGAATGAACCACTGAAATTCTTCTACGCGCTTGATAAAAAAACTTGTTGAAGTCATTTGCGATTTCTAAGTCGTTTGCAACAAGCTTAGCATTAAAGTATGTATGTACTTCCAATTCTTTCTTCCCCTTTATTTAAAATTAGCTTCTTCAAAGTTTTCCGCATAGAACTTTGGTCGCAGCAGGTATTTAATTTATTTTGCACATACTTATTTTTAGTTTGTTCCGATCTACGTTTATATATATTTCGAAGAACACGGTAATTACTCGAATCTGCCTCTGAATTTGTGATTAGCGCACGACTTCGTTTTTGCAATTTTTTTTTTTTTTTTCAATTTTATTAATTCAACACTAAACCAGACATTTTTCATGTATCTCAATTCCTTGTATGACGAAAAACAATTTATCACGTGATCTACTTCTGTTTGAAAATGTTCAGCTAAACTATCAACTAATATCTGTTTTTTCATAATCTAAGTAATCATATTAAATTCATTATGGAAACTTTCTTTTTCATACTTTTTTTGTTTTTTGTACTATATATAATATTTTTACGGATTACAATCGTTTCATGATCTGTAATATATAAATTGTCATCTGTCTTCGCGGTAAAGAGACTATTGTTTGTAATCACCAAATCAATTAACGTTCTTGAGTTCCCGTTTACCCTAGTTGGTTCAGTAACTATTTGCTTACAACTATTTGTTACTATCACGTTTTCTAAATCTCTTCTATATGTGATATTTAAAGCCAAGTAGTTAATATTAATATTAATTACAATTCAATTGTAAACAAACAAAAGAACCAGCATTGAGAAATGTAAAATTTTGACTGTTTATTTTTATTAATATTTCACTTTTATTTTGTTTAAAACATTATAATTAATTAGTTAAGCTATTAAGCTTACTTGAAGAATGCTTTCCCACGACAATAACGCCGTTTGTTCCTGCAGCACAGCACAGCGCACTTCATTACGGTTTTTTAAGACTCCGGAGTCTCGTTCACAAAAGAATATTTTACACACTACTATTAAGTAAAAGTCCTGTTAAATTATTTATTTATCACAATATCGCGAATTCAAATCCAAACTTCTTTTCAAAAAATATGAAATGTCAGAAATGTTGAACTGGCGCAAAATAGGCAGTAGGCCCTCTTGTCATTCCGCCCGCCCCCCCCCCCCCCCCTTGACCATGAGTCATACTGTCATTTCATTACTAGAACACGTAAACTGTATTCGCACGATACCCCGCTTCCTTATTAGTTATTTATCCAATGATCTGAACACAGTCTATGGGACGACTACTAGAAAGATGACAATTGCTCTCCATTATATCAGAAAAAAGGCAAAAACTTTCATGAAAATATTATCGAAAAGGAGTTAAAAAAGCTTCCCTACTCCACTCCTTTTTTTTTAACACTGATAGCAGACGTGTAAAAATTACCATCATCATAATAAATATTTCGCAACCATCAATGACCTTGAATTCAATTCTGCCAAACCTCAAAAATATTTCAAAAATGTTTTGAAATTATGTATTCAAAAAAAAAAAACTTTCCAATCGAACACAAACATTTTAAATAAATAAAAACAAATATTATCCGCATCGGCGGTGGGCACGCGACCATAAAAAAGCCTTTTTTCAGCTTTTCTTGAGACTTGAGAAAACTTTTTCATTTACTGTGCCTAATTGAATCCCATTTTGTTGGATGAAGCTTCGGTAAAGGGAATATGAGCGTCGAAGAACAACTTTTCAACAGCTTTTTCCGCTTTGAAAAGATAATGGTGGCGTTGAAAAACGACCGGCGACATATACGAGAAAACTTAACATGAAGCAGCTTTTCTTTACTTTTCGATGGCGGGACATGGCAGGTAGATTCAACTTTATCAAAAATTTACTTGAAAGGCAGGTTTTTTTCCGGTCTGTTTGTCGGGCGAGAGTTTGTTTAATAAATGCAAGGAGGCTGCTGCTACTGCTTGAAACAGAAATATTTCGATATCTCGTCCCTTATTAATTTTCTTTTTACTTTATGAAATTATGTAAATTTCTGTATGTTTGGAATTGGTGAATTGCTAAGGCGTGAATTAATTACATTTTTTTTGCAGGACTATTTTTTCTAGAAATCAATTTTACTGATGTGCAAGAGTTTTTTAACGAAGCTCGTAAAGTTTTGTAAATTTTTATCGTGGTCCTGTCAGAAAATAATAATAAAGAAATTTTTATAGTTTTGCAGGGAATTTATGAGTTCAGATCTCAGGTTTGGAGTAATTTATTTTTATTTATTTTCCACTAATTTCGATACTTTTTCTTTCTACATGCAAATTGTGAAACGATTACTGCCATTCTGTTAATATACAGTCAAAACTGATAATGGGGAACTAGTGACCAATTACTGAAAATATCCCGAATCGTTACTTTTATTAGAGTTAAGTTATTAAGGTTTTCTGTCTACAATAGCCATTTTGGTAGTTGTGGTTGCAGCTTTTAAGGTCCTACTTTACCAAATATTCTAGATAATCCTGAAAGACCAATTCAGACATCTGATAAACTTTGTCTAAAATTTGTCGGTATAACTTTTTAGTAAACCTCTTGCTATACAAGTAAAGAATGTTATAGAAAACATTTTTCCTTCACACATAGTTAGATTCACTATGCCCATATGGAGCTTTTACGTCAATTAAGTTGAGACCGCCATTTCATGGTAAAAAACTTTTGATTACGTCAAAATTTAGGGCTCAATTAGGGCTAATTTAATGTGACTTCCCCGAATTTAATGCTTCAGTATTTTTTTTCATAAAATTCATGGATAATCCAACTTTACTAAAAGTTAGCACCACTGCTACTGAAAATAGGTTAAATAGTATTGTCACAATAGCGTGCACTGCATAATATTTTAGGGTTCAATTGGGGCTAGTTTATTGCCTCTATCCCGAAGGTAAAAATGTAATCGCTACCAAGAAAGCACAAAAATAAATTTTTTTTATACAAGATGCTCCATCGAGCTTGAGCCTACACGCTACCTACATTTAAATATTATTGTATTTTTCAATAGGATTCGGAACGGATTTCTACATATTTAACTTTCCGTGGAGGTGGAGTAGAGCAATGCGGTTTTTTTGTTTGTATTTGATGTTCGGTAGATAAAGATAAGTGAAAAAAAATGTGTTGTCCGGTTTCATAGGAGTTCCTCAAAATTGGCTGTGTTGGGTGTCAAATTAAATGGGGAGAAGAGTATAATCGAGTGGCGGGGTTTTCTTAACAGTTGTTTGTAAACATTTTTCTTAACAGTTGTTTGCAAACATGAGATTAAAATAAACCCATTTTTTCACTAAAAAAAACTGCCATTTTCCAGTTTAAAAAGAACTGGTTGATTTTTTTCGAGTTAGCTTGAAAAACTAATTAGATATGTGATTAGGGGACAAAATGTACTTCATTCCACAAACATGCCTCAACGTTTATATTCAAACATGGAAGACGACCAAATTGAGCTTTTTTTTTTTTAATTAAAATTTAAAAATAAAACCATGTAGAAAACTTGGTTGCGTATTATTCTTTAAATCTGCCGATGGACATAATATATATAAGTTTTCTGCTCTATCGTCAAAGTGCTCCCTAAAGCGTTGTATGACAATAAGCTTGGCAGGTAGGAGGTATTAAGCTATATAGCCAGTAAAAATTACCAGAGCTATAAAGAGCTCTATTAGTAATAGTCTAAGAGCTAGCAACGTTTCCGAGAAATTACTTTAGTTCGGCTAGTTTTTTTATATGCCTTTCCTTACAGTATGTCAATTAGTCATGCGATCCATCTGACTGGTGAGAGGGGTTGCGTTTACCTGTGCGCATTCCGTTCCACAGGTAAAAAGAAGCAGTTTTCCAAATGATTTTAGTTCGACTTTCGTTTTTTTCATCTGTTTTCATTTCATATATATCGGACAATATAAATTCACTATTCCCAGACAATTTCCTCATCGTGCCAAACGTTTTTTTTTTGTTTGTTTTTTTTTACAAAAAAAATTATTTTATCACGGCTAGTTTTTATACAAGCTAGTTTA
The DNA here is from genome assembly GCA_963924295.1 of Dioctria rufipes. Lineage (NCBI taxonomy): Eukaryota > Metazoa > Arthropoda > Insecta > Diptera > Asilidae > Dioctria > Dioctria rufipes. The sequence goes on from OZ002745.1 coordinate 10,729,322, forward strand.
ATTATCGAACCACACGAAATTAATTTTCCAGGCCATAGCCAGATCGATTGGGCCATCCGACAAGAGTATTCTTGATGCAGTATGCAAGCCATTTTCTAGGGAAGAGGTAAAAGACGCAAAGAAATATCTCTCCAAAATATACAGATATTACCTTGTTTCTTTTACCTCTTCCCGAGCAAAACTGTTTGCAGGGGAGTAAATGTAGCGGCTATTCATAATTATGCATTGAAATGTTAAACATAATATTTTGGAAAGCTTTGAAAATAAATTATATCTCAACTGAAAGCAACTCGCATTGATGGTTTCAGACGTGTAAAATTTTAAGTACAAGTGCCAATATAGTACCAGTACCTGGACTTGAAATATTTTAAGTACAAGTCCCGGTACTGGTACTTAAAAACATTTCAAGTACAAAACCTGGTACTGGTACTTTAAAATTTTTCAAGTACAAGTCCAGGTACTGGTACTGATACTAGTACTTAAGTACTTTACAGGTCTGGATGGTTTACACCATCAATCAAAAATGGTGAACGCCATTGGTGCTAAAATAATTCACTTAAGATTCAACGAATGCTTCTCTTATCGGGATGAAAATAATAAAGTCATTAAAGCAACGGAAGAGTAATATTATCATGTGAAGAACATGAAGAAGCAGATTCTAGGATTATCTACCATATTTTCCAAATTGATATCGACGCTGAAATTGTAATAAGATGCTCAGATTCTGATATTCTCATTATACTTCTTGATAACATGGACAATTTTAATGCTTCCTTATAACTTTGGATCTTAATGGCCATGGCAGGTTGTGATTACACTCCAGCTTTTTTTCACAAAGGGAAACTGAGGCCTTTTAAATTAATAGAATAATCGGAAGATTAATAGCCTGCATTTCAAAATATTTCCACTGATAATGAAGAATTACTGAAGAGTGTATTCGTCACCTTGGACAGATTTGTTTGTCATATATATGATGTTTGGAAGATTAACAACGTCAACGATGTCAGATTTGATTTATTTTCTAATACGTAACAGTCAAACAATTTCAATGAAAAATTTGGGTAAAAATGCAGAAATTTTGATCCATCAAGCTTACCACCGTTGCAGAGCTGAATTACGACAACATTAATTGTAAATCCAATACGTGACAACATATTGGAGAAATGCTCACTCTAAATCTCCTACATCTACAGAAGTCAATGTATTCAAAATAACAATTGTCATTTTTTATATTCCAAATAATTGCTTTTATTAATTTCCCCATGGAAATCTATCCAAGTTCCAATTCAATAACTGTATAATGGTGGATTTTTTCTTTCAGTATTTTATTAAGGATATCCTAAAATCTGAGCCAGATAACTCAATTTTGCCCAGAAGCTTTTCTGTAGCTCCTGAAATTTTCTACAAAAAAAAATAGTAAGACAAAATTGTGCTATCTCGTTGAGTTCATGAAATATTCCGAAACCATCATCGTGAGAAAAAACCCCACTTTACCATGCTCAAATCGGTCCGGTTCCTAATGAGCAACCGAATTATCGCCAGGCAAATTAATTTCATGTGGTTCGAAAATTAAACTAGCTCGTAAAAAAATTACAGCCGTAATAAAATATTTTTTTTTAACGAAAAAAAAAAACGTCTGGCACGGTGCTAGCAACGAGGAAATTGTCTGGGAATAGTGAATTTATATTGTCCGATGTTTATGTAAACAGATGAAAAAAACAAAAATCGAACTAAAATTATTTTGAAAACTGCTTTTTACCTGTAGAACCTCTCATCAACCAGATGGGCCGCATGCCTATTGAGATGGTGAAAGAGAGGAGATAGCAAAGAATCAGCCGAACTAATGTTCTTTTTTTCTTGACGCTACTAGCTCTCGGACTATAACAAAAGGAACAAGAGCTGAAGAGCTCAATTACCAGTTTGGGTCTAAATGAAAAACACTTCTAGAGCTCAAAATTAATTCTGCTTTCTTTATTCGAGTTGCTCTGTATTTATGGTTTACACTTTGTTTTATGCTGATCTCATTTTCTATATTTCTGATCGTCGAAATGCATTCGAACATTGATCTATTCTTTATTAATCATAATTGCTGTGGTTGCAGATTTCTGCACGCCGAGTATTACCCAAATTGCAGCGAGGTAAAAGTAAAAAAAAAAAGCGACAAAGCAATGCTTTTCATTGATTGTTTACTTTCTAGTACCATGTGCTGTTGGTTATGCTTTTATTACAGTAAAGCATAAACATAACTTAAAGTTTTATCGTCGTGTACTCATTGATACATGACACTTCATATGTGCATAATGCTTTCGCTTTTCGGTAGCAAAGTACACATAACTTTTGTTTCTTTATTTTTCGTATACCATTCTTTCTGCATGTACCATACAATAGGTTCGATCAATGTTAATGCATATTAATTTGTGCATGACAATTTGCCGTATTTAAAAATTTTTCTAACATGAAATAGCGGTAATAACTTAATTGACGTGGACGTTTTTGGACAATATTTGCGTCAATTTTTAATTTATACTTGGATTCACACGTAGAGAAAATTAAGGCAGTTCATATCTAGTCTAATTGATGGAACTTTTCAGCTCATCTTCTTTTTAGCTAGCAGCAGAGAACAAATCTAAAAAATATATACCCAGCACAGCAGTCCACCCAAATTAGTACCTAAAAATACAAAAGTATATCAGCGAAATACTAACTTTAAAAAATATAAACGGAAATAAATCAAAAATTCTCTAAAAACATTTAAAAACTGGACTAAAAGTTTTAATAAATTCGTTTGGAACTGTTACGAACCACCTTTTAGTTTGGAAATTGAAAATACATATTCAAGGACAAAAAAGCAATTTTCCTTTTCTCTGCAGTAACAAAGAATTTTTTGTGTGTCCACCTTGCAAAATACACAAATCGACAAACACATTTTGAAAATGAATCAAATAAGAAGCTGCAAAAGGATACGAGAAATAAATTGCACTAACTCTGGTCGCTAAGTTTCCTATTTCTATAGTAAAAGGAATGCACGTTCTGAATAGATCATAAACATCCTAGGTACAGGGTGGAGGGGGGCAGGATGGTAGATATGATTTTAAACTGGTTTCAAAGAATCTTCTAGGGTCGAACGAAGAATTTAATATGTGCAATCTGCGAGGAAATGAAAAAATTCCTGCAAAGCATTCTGTTCCATTTATAAGTGAACACGCTTGGAATTTATACCTCAGATTTAAATAGGCCTTAAAGCATTTAACAGACCTCACTTAGTTTTGTGAATGTCCCGTGGAAGGAAATTAAGGAAATTATGGAAATTAATTTTGAGATGTGTGGGAAAGTTTTTATATAGTTCTACATGTAGAAATGTGTCGATTTGGTGAAAAAGAACTTAAAAACGATTAACTTTTTACTTTTCTATCATTATTATTTCGATTTTAAAGAATGAAAAAATCGTCAATTCTTGCTGTAAAAATCAAACTAGGTATGTACTTTTCATATATACTTATAGTCGGAAAAATTACTTGGAACGGGTGAATCAAAAAGTATCGAGAAATGTTTTCTTGCATTGCTGAGATATATCTCACTTTCCTTTAATTTAGGAAATAAAAAAATCCCACTTGGCCAGATCTGAGCTACAGGATCGGTAAATTACAATACAATTTATTTGGATAATGTACGAAGATTACATGATCTTAAAAGTACAAAGTGCAATGGTGTAATAACAGAAAGTTTTTTAAAATACAAATAGACTAAATTAACCAAACTCACAATAAGATAAAGAGAGGCTAGGTACAAAGAGAGGAGAGCAATCTAAAGAAAGTAATGAAACAAATAAACAGAAGAGGAAAAAAAAGCAATAAAATTAAATAAATGAAAAATAAGCAATAAACAATAAGTAATGATAAATAATAAATAATAACTTATAAGCAATCAATAATAAAGGACAAAGATGAATACCGCAAGGAAACACAATACGTACATATACAGGGTGTTCCATGATTGATGCACCTAGCTCACGGGTTTGATAGCTGAGTTGGAGACAAGAAAAAAATTATAATGTGAAGAGGAGGGTAAGACGGTTTCGACGGTGGGGGCGGGGGAGGGGCCCTAAAATTTTTAGTACTTCTTCCTTTACACCTTGTAACTTTCTTGATACACACCCTGTCAAGGTGAGATTCATCTCTGATGATAGCAAACTCTCTCATCTTTCCAATGAATACCCAATCAGCCTTCCTGTCACTTTTTGTCAGAAGTTGTAAAACGTCAAATTCAAAAAAGTGCCAAAATGCATGATAACTATACAGTTTTATTAAAAGATTTACAAACTCCGAAATATTACATTTAATTTAACTAAGCACGTGTAGCTGCCTAAATGCAACCGTTTTTTAGAAACGACGCGTCTTACCCTCCCCTTTACATTATAATTTTTTGCTTGTCTTCACCTCAGCTATCAAACCCTAGGTGCACCAATTATGAAACACCCTGTATATATATAAATATAAAATGAGAAATAAAAAGTGCAAAAAAAAGTTGATAAAAAATACATGATAAAAAGGAGCAAAAGCAAAATAAATTACGCTAAACTTAGACATAAGAAGAGAAATGTTTCATATGAGAGAAAGTAAAAAGAGATATAGACTAAAATCTGGGAAACACTCAGACTGCATGACTTTTAACAAATATTTGAAGATTTTATAAGCTTTGCATAAGTTCTGCCGACAGTCGTGCATTGAAGTCATACAACACTTGCGAATGATTTGGAAAAAGTAAGAACGCTCTCCATACCGCGACCTGCAACGACGGATCTAGTCGATTGCAAGAAGTTCAATTTCTCGAAAAGGTACTATGGCTTCCGATTATAAATCAGTTTATGAAGAACTTTTAATCTGTGTTGGGTTAAGTTATTTTCTGGAGGGCAACCAAGCCAGGGCGATATAACGCATCATTGTATGCAACCAAGAGTCTTCTACGATAAACTGAGTCTAGATATGAGAATATTATGCAACCATAAGTAACATGAGGTACAACTAGGACTTTAAACAGTTTTTTCGCATATGAAGCGAAAGCAATCCAGAACTGAGCCACAACCGCCATAGACTATTTTTCCAATTGTAGCACTAATATGGTTGCAGCAGGAGAACTTTGAAATAAGCTCAAATACCAGGCTCCATGCAGAATCCACATAGGCACGTCTGGTATTATTTATAAATACTGACGGTAAATTATTGGCATCAATATCTTTTCTATAGATCGCTAGGCAACTTGATTTGACAGGATTCAGTTGTAAGCTGTTTTGTACAGACCAATCATAAACATGCTGGAGATATTGATTGAGTTGGCATACGTAATCCTTCGTTAAGCCAATTGGCCTACTGAGATACATCTGCATATCGTCGGCATATAGATGCATTACAGCATCATGGATTACATCGATCAAGTCATTTATATAAAAGTTGAATAAAAGGGACCCAGTATTGATCCCTGAGGAACACTACAATGTAGATTCGCCATGTCAGAGAGTGTATTCTGTACTTTTACAAATTGGCTACGTCCACTTATGAATCTTTGAACAACAGATGATGAGAAGAAAAAAATCCTGAGATAGATTTTTCAGCAGCTTGCGATGATCAATAGAATCAAATGCTTTACTGAAATCGAGCAATGCGAGAATTGTAAAATGGTACATATCCAAAACTTCGTGAATGTTCGACGAAACTCTAGGCAAAGCAGTTTCACAGCTATGATTTTGATGAAATCCAAACTGCCGTTTTTATTAGTTAATAGTCTGTATATATATAATCTTTTCCAATACTTGGCCTAAGAAGCAAAGAAGACTAATTGGGTGGTAATCGCTGGTAGCAGAAGCACAGGACTTTATCGGGATAGGTATTACAAGCGCTTGCTTCCACTTGGTGGGAAACTTTGGGAAATTTTCTAGTGAAATTCCTTGAAAATTCCACGAACTTGTCCAGACAAATGTAGTGGAACAAAATTCGTTGGTGAAGTTTGTGATGTCGACATCTATCCATAGCGAAGATCATCTTTAATGACCTTTCTTCCTTCTTTAAATCTTTTCGAACCACTCCCAGAAACTTAATATTCGCACGAATTTCTTATTTCTGATTTTCCATTTATATTATTATTTTAATAGTAGAAAATTGACAATTCAATACACAAAATCGTCGACATATTCACACCTAAGAAAATGTCTGCTGAGAATAATTATGAAAAAAAATATTCAAGGAAGAATTGATTTTATATATGTATGTGTATGTATTCATGTACAGTAGATATGTATAGATGTGCGTGGCGTATGAACAAAGCTAAGGAAATATTTGAGAAATTCCATATAACACAATTTTCAAAATTATAAAAGCTTTAGATTGAGAAGACTTTAGATTCGGCTATTTAATTTACTTTGAAAATATTATTTCTTTATAATGAGTTACTCATTAATTTAAACTAAAGTAAAAATTTGAAAATTGATTTATGACTCAGAAGTTGCTTGAAATAATATGGATAATAAGATTGAGTCCCTTAACAGAGGTGTGATGACGCAGCCGTATCGAGTCGTACATTTTCGAACTTTTGACCAAACAAACACTGTGCAAACCTGGAGGAATTAGTATATAAATAAATTAATTAATTTTTCTAATGTCAACCGGTTATTCAGCCACACTGCAGGAAAATTTAGAAAAGAACAAAAAAATAATCAGGATCAATAATAATAACAACATTAAATAAAGAAAAATCCCCTCATAATAGACAAGCCGATATTTAGTTAATGACTCTCAAAATAAAATTCTTTTCAAAGTCCACGTTTTCTTAGGCCGCTACGAAAACAGTATATTGCTCCCACAATTGCAGCATCACTGCTGTTTCTAAGGCCACCATATCGACATAGGGTCGACTTGGTCCAGACTACACCGTAAAAAATGTGCACAATTATTGCCACAAAGCTTGAGTATTTTTTCCAAAAATGTAGGGAATATTCCCTGAAATACAGTGAATATTCCCTACAATTTTGGGAATACTCCCCACATTTTAAGGAATATTCCTTACATTTTAGGGAAAAATACCTGTGCTTTGTCGCAACAATTGTGCACATTTTTCACAGTGTACCAGAAGAAAGCCCTGCAGACAACACCAGCGTTGTTATTCCTCCTGCAGCAACCATCAAGACGACATAGGGTCGCCTTGATTTCAGCGCACGTTCAGACTGTCATAAAGACAGTCTGGGCTTGAAAGGTCACTTGCCCAATAGAAATACCTTGCATCAGCTCCCAGTCTCCCTCAAGCAGACTCGCACCAACCATCGCACTCTTTTAGGTTCAGAAGTTAATCACTACCCGTGATCTGGCTGTTACTCGAACACTTGATCGATCAATAGCCAAGCATCCAGGATGCACCGCTGCCCACGTACGTCGCAGCGAATATTCAAGATATCAGCTCCCAGTGTTAAGCACGCTTTCAAGCAGCTAGTCTTAAAGTCATCAATTAAGCGTGCACCTTGACGCCGCAGTTGTCGTTCCAGACATCGGTTTCCAGCTTCAGGTAGGCGTTCAAGTTTCTACAGTTTTCTTTTACTGAAGACGGATTATTGTCGTCGTAGTTCCTCAACAAGACTTGGCATTACGCCAAAGAGGGATGGACCATTTATCAATTGTAATAGAACATCTTGTAAATGATGAAAAAAGTGAATAACATACCCAAATATGACATTAGTGACTAAAAACACGAATATCTCTCAGGCCATACTCTCGGAAGATATAGCAAGAGTGAAGAGACAGGCACGGGACACTTTCCAAAAAATAAAATAAAATATTTCGGCCTTCAGTAAGAACTGTAATCGATTTAATCCTAATCTGGATTTTAATTGAGAATAGCCCGACTTTTAACAAGCGCTCTATTGAATTATCGACTAAGGATTTATTCCATCAAAGCAGGATAGGACAGTGTAATAAGTACTTACCCTGTTGTATGAAATAATGCAAGGGCTAGGAATCTTTTTTCAACAGAAGGTACCTATGCCTATGCAATATTCAAGATAATAGTTTGTAACTATCGTAAGTAGATACTCAGAAAAAGTAGTTAGGGTGAGAAGCTAAGCATCTACCGAATACGAACTCTTTTCTAACAAAATTAGGGTTTGAATTTGAAGTGTAATCGGTTAATGGGGACAAAATTACGAAAAATATATGCCTGAAATGGGCCAGTTAAACTAATTTATATTAAAATGCTTTCCTCCAGAGAAGTAGGTATGTAAATAGTAGGGCAAGACAACCTCGACTGCGATGAGTTGACATCTTTAACACTTTCAGACGATGGTAAAAAATCAAAACTGAAATACTGCAGCACCTAAACGAATCTCGATCTTGTAGGTAGGTAGGTATGCAGATTTCTTAGGAATTCGCAAATATATATTTTTATCTTGACTGATCTAATTCCATTTTAAAATCTTTTAATTTTTAACCCAATATTTTATATTTGTTGTTATCAAATTTCAAAAAAAAATCTGAAAATTTTAATCAATTTATCAATATATTATTTTTTTAGATACTATTATTATTTCGATGCACTATGCATACATGCAAATCATAAAAGCCAAGTTAATTCACACCAGAAAATCGAAAAAACTTCTCTGCTAATAAAAATTATACAAAAACTCTTGATTTCATCGAGCCACAAATTTCTCATTTCGGTACCCCCGGAGCCATCTATTGGCAGAAGTATCGTTAGTTTGAAAACAATTGCAATACAATGTGCCTGCCGCTATCATGAATTTTATAATTTCGTCTCATTCACTCTAGTGCAATTTGAAAGAAACAAGAAATACCAGGCAGTCAGGAAATTTCAAATCGCAAAATATCAATTTTTATTCTACTGCGCATGACTGAAATATTCGTTTAGTTCGTTAAGTTAACTAAATTTCTTTGTTTGCATATTTTATCAACCAATCAGAATTATTTAAAGCTTGGAAGAGGAGAAGACAAATGTGATAATATTTTTTGTCCCTCTCTTGTGATCAGAGTTTTCGACTGTAAAAGCGGATCAGCGTTATTTAACTTTTGGAAGAGGAGAAGGCAAAAGTGATAATAATATTTTTTGTCTCTCTCTTATGACCAGAATTTTCGACTTTAAAAGTGATAAAAGAGGTAGAAGGGTAGAAAAACTAAAAATGCAATCAACGTTTTAACGTTTGGAAGAGGAGAAGGCATATGTGATGATGATGATCACCATTTGCTTTGTCAGCGCGCAGCTTAGCCCATTGCCATGACAGAATTTAAAAACCATTTTAGTTAGGTAAGGATTTGGGGAAATATTTTTTCATGATGGTAATGTTTTGTTTTTTTTTAATAAATTTTAAATATGATTAATGATTTGATATTTTCAAAGCGAAAAATATCAACTACCTAGTTCTCTAACGAATACTACCTAGTACCTGCATGAAATATTGGAATTTTTATAAAAATTTAAATGAATTTCTTTCTTACGAAGCATAATGGCCTCAGGTCCGTATTCATAATTAGTTAGAGTTAGATTCTAGTTTTAGCTTAACTGAAAGTTGATGCTGCTAAATTACATTGTCGGGAATTGGTAGCGGATGACTGTGGGCAGTATAAATGTAGCTATGGGCATACCTTTATCTACCTATAATTAACTTTATGGAGCAAATTTTTAGTCTGTTCATAAATCCCTACTCTTCCTTAGGCTTAAACCAGAGTTAAGTAATTAGAGCAAACAAATTAGCACCTACTTATCTGAAGAAATTTACCTGAAAAAAAAACATAATTTTAGTGTAGACAGAATCTGCTCAAGTTTCTATCAAAGTTCGCTCCAAGCTAATAAGAAAAATTAATAGAAATCGGGAGTGCCCCTATAGAAATGACAGGAATAAGTCAGGAAATTTTTGAATGGGCAGTTATAATCAATTGTGTGTTGGAAGGAAGGTATGCTGACTAGGAATATCGCAAAACTTAACAAACACTAACAGAATTACATTTGATATGTGCAATATGAGATCCGAAAAATTGTTATCAGAGAAAAGAAAAAAATGGGTTAAGGGTCTCTCATCTAAACCTGGTCAGAAAATCAATTCTACAAAATCATTACATTGCAATAAGTAGATACAAGTAATATGTATAGCGATCCACTTACATATACGTGATTTCAGTCTATAACAGTACAGGATGCTATAAAAATCGCGCAGGTTTTATTCGTTGATTAAATAGCCTAATCCCTAATCCAAAGATGTGTAACAAAGCAATCCAACACGTTATGGAATGTTTTTATAAATACCAGAGTTCTGTACTTCCATTGGCTTATGATCACTTTAATGAATTAGAGAAGTTAAATTATCTGAATTCTGAAAATGCATCGAGTTTTTTGAAATTTTTGCTTTCTAGTATGTCACACTTAACAACCGAGTACAAAAGAAAAAAGCTTTTGAAAGAAAATTATAATCTTTTATCATGTAGGGAAGTAATAATTGGTGAACGAATTGAAAAAATAAAAATTAGGAAATTTTTCGAGATAACTTCAGTTTTCGGTGATATTTTAGAGTATAAGGGATTTTTAGATCAAGAAATGGATTGTATATCAAATGTAATGCAAACAAATTTTTGGAAGGAAAAATGCAGATCATTCCACAGAAGTCATTTAGTTTTTCCTATTAACATTTACTTTGATGAACTTGAAAGTAATAATGCCTTGGGATCTCATGCAGGGCTACAAAATCTTGGGGCTGTGTACGCAACACTTCCCTTTTTACCACCTCATTCTCGCTCCAAATTAGAAAATATACTTATAGTAATGCTCTTTAATAGCTTGGACCGCAAAGTATTTGGTAACAGAATTTTCAATCCGGTTGTTGAAGAAATAAAATATTTAGAAACAATCGGTATCAAGGTTAATGGTAAACAAATATTTTTTATATTACCTAACTATATTTATCGGTGACAACAAAGGTGTGAATTCTGCCTTAGGTTTTACGGATTGTTTTGTCGCTAATTTTTATTGTCGCCATTGCAAAATGCACCGAAACCAAATGAAAGAATCTTGTAAGGAAAACTCAAATTTGTTAAGAAATAAAAGTAATTATAAAATTGATGTAGCGGTAAATTCACTTTCGGAAACGGGAATTTCTGAAGAATGCATCTTTAATGAACTCCTTTCTTTTCATGCTTCGGAAAATTTTTCTGTAGATATGATGCATGATTTACTGGAAGGTGTCTTAAACATTGCAATAGCACAACAAAAAATTTTTCCGTGTGCTCTCCAACCGACAGCCCTTTTCTGAACACTGTACTCGCACCTGGAACATCATCAGACCAGAATTTCAGCTTAAGTGGAATACTATACTATATGAGCAGTTTGCCTGTATACCAATAAGGTACAACCCTGAAATAACAGTAACGATCCTCGGTCAGAACCAAGGGTTGAATACAGACATCCACAATATAACAGTTCTCGGTAACATAGTAGGCTCATCCGGGAATACTACACCTGAGCTAATCACCCAACTACCTGACCAAGTCGTGAGCTTTCTTCACAGAAAATTTCACCTTCTCGACACCAGAAGCACGGCAAGCCTAACAGATGCATTCGTTTTGAAAAAACACGCTATATACCTTTTAGTGGGCCAACAACAAAATCAGTGCGCGGAATATTCACGAGCATCGCACCAATGAGATCACATGGGCGAGACAAATGGCGTCCCTTACTTAGAATAAATCCAGAGATCATGAGCAATCTGACCAGCAAAATTATTTACAGCTACCCATCTAATCTTAAAGATTCGGACATCGCCTTCAAACTGCTCCACCATAGCCTTCCACACGCAAATCAACTGTCGCACATTGACCAGGCGGTTCAAAGACTATGCTCAATCTGTGGAGATGAAGGAACCTTAGTCCACAGGTTCATCGTTTGCCCGGATGAGAGCAGTTTTATGAGCCTAGTCAGTCGATTATGCCGCATCGCCACACCCACTTACAGGCTAAGCCGAAAATCTTTCCTTTTGGGGCCAAGCTCCTGCAGCCAAGCGAAACGACAGATAAGTTTCATACTTACGCTCGCAAGATCAACGATCCATTTATACTACTCACAAGCTGAGACAAGAAATCAGCACATCTCCTCAAGCCAGCACGTAATCGCTCTCAGAAGGCACTACGCAAGCAGAATAAAAAAAAAACGGATTCGACTCGCGTACTTACCCACAGGCCAGGAAACTTTTAATGACAATTTGATGCCCATAGCTTCATCACAACACAATAGCTTTAACTTTCTCTAGTAACCCACCACTTATCATGACAGCAGAAATCAAGGTAACCTTCTATGAGCTAAATAAGTTTTGTCTCTTTTCAGGAACAGAAACCTAGTTAAGTAGCAAGTAAGACATCAGAGTAAATTTAATCCATCTAGACACTAAGCTGTGCACTGTAAATCTTATTTATTTTATTTATTTATTCACCTATTTATAGGAATAGAATCTAGCAATAAACAAATCAGTTAACCGACCAAAACAATAATACCATTTACGTAATAGAGATGTCAATAAACCCAGAATCCATAGACTTAGAAAAAATAGGTAAGGAATAAAAGCACTACTTTGTAAGCAAAGAATCTGTGCTCTGAGCTGTGCTGAAAGAAATTTACAACATTGTTCAAATAGACCTAACTAAATAGAAAAAATTATTATTATTATTTCTGGAGAGAGAAGACGTGTCAGTTTGTGTCTATAGAAAAAGCGTAGAAGAAATACAAGGAAATAGCAGGAAAGCCATTCAAAAGTGACCACAAGTGAATGATAAGTGTGAAGTGTTGTGCTTCTGTAGGAAAAACACAAAAAAATTGAAAGATTGTGCTAAAAACTAACATAGAAAATCGAAAAATTTGACATTTGCAACGAATTTAGTTAACTAAAATTAATTTCTGGCCATTGCCATGGAAACATGAGCTTGATAATTATAAATTTTAAAACAGAAACTGTTGTAAAAATTTGAAAAAAAAAACTGAACTAAAAGAAATAATATAAAAAAAAATTTATGGAAAGAAAAATACCAAACTATATAAAAAAGCCTGTAAGATAGCTCTGCCGCATTCGATATGAATGCGAGCAGTAGTGATTCTGGGGGACTGACGACCCCTTGAAATTAAATGGCAGAAGAAAGAAGCGCATAAAAGGCCTCTTCTTCTAAAAAACTACCAACAGGGGCCCAAAGAAAAGGCCAGTAAGGGCCCAAATTAAGAGGCCAAGTGTAAAAATTTGCAGCCATCTCCATTAGAGGGGACTGTTTCCAGGACAGCCGTGGCTCTCCGAATAGACGCTGGAGCATCAACTCCAAAAAGTTCAGCTATTATTGGAGCATCTGTAGTTGCAGCGTTAGCGAAAATTACACCAACGTCAAGCTTAGGAGAACATCCTACTCTGAAAGAGGTTGTGAAAACGGCTTCGACGCCAAAGCCGAGCGGTGTGATCATGAGGCCACCGCTTTCTGCAGCAAAGGCAAATGCTTCCAAGTAGCAGAAGCCGCCAGCACCAGCAACAAGACCAGCAGCACCACCACGATCCCCGGCGTTAGTGTCAGGGACCTCGTAGGTACATCAGGTAAGAGGCATTTCCACTAAGAAAGAGTCTACCAACGAAATTGTAGGTAAGGGCATCAGTCCTCGTCCAGCCCTATTGGACGCGGGTAAGCCTCGACCCAAGACCAGTGCGGGCCTCCAGGGCTTCTTCGATGGGAGATGGCAGAACGAGAGCTACGGTATGCAGGTCGACCACATCAGAGGATGTCCTCAGAGCGCATACCTGAAGGCAATCTTCCGCCTGTGAGCAGCTATTCTCCATGGGGATAATAACTCGGGGAATGGTTGAGGTGTATACCACAACCCTCGAAAGCGCTACCAAGCTTATGCTTGAGGGCATCGAGGTGGAGAGTAGACACCTTGTGCCGTTCCAACTCAGGGAAAAGCCCACGAAAGTCGTGTTTTCGCGGGTCCCTACGCGAGCGAGTTTTTTTTCGCATATGAAGCGAAAGCAACCCAGAACCGAGCCACAACCGCCGTAGATACCCATATAGTTTTCCAATTGTAGCACTAATATGGTTGCAGCAGGAGAACTTTGAATTAAGCTCAAAACCCAGGCTCCATGCAGAATCCACATAGGCACGTCTAGTGTTATTTATAAATACCGGCGGTAAATTATTGGCATCAATATCTTTTCTATAGATCGCTAGACAACTTGATTTGACAGGATTCAGTTGTAAGCTGTTTTGTACAGACCAATCATAAACGTGCTGGAGATATTGATTCAGTTGGCATACGTAATCCTCCGTGAAGGCAATTGGCCTACTGAGATACGTCTGCACGTCGTCGGCATATAGATGTATTACAGCATTATGGATTACGTCGATCAGGTCAATTATATAAAGGCTGAACAAAAGGGGACCAAGTATTGATCCCTGAGGAACACCACAATGTAGATTCGACATGTCAGAGAGTGTATTCTGTACTTTTACAAATTGGCTACGTCCGCTTATGAAGCTCTGAACAGCAGATGATAGAAGAAAAAAACCCTGAGCTAGCTTTTTCAGCAGCTTGAGATGATCAATAGAATCAAATGCTTTACTGAAATCGAGCGATGCGAGAATTGTAAGATGGTCCATATCCAAAGCTTCGTGAATATCCGATGAAACTCTAGGCATAGCAGTTTCACAGTTATGATTTGGACGAAATCCAAGCTGCCAGGTAGTCAGATAGCCGTTTTTATTAATGTAGTCAATAGTCTTATACCTATACATAATCTTTTCCAATACTTGGCCTAAGAAGCAAAGAAGACTAATTGGGTGGTAATCGCTGGTAGCAGAAGCACAGGACTTTATCGGGATAGGTATTACAAGCGCTTGCTTCCACTTGGTGGGAAACTTTGGGAAATTTTCTAGTGAAATTCCTTGAAAATTCCACGAACTTGTCCAGACAAATGTAGTGGAACAAAATTCGTTGGTGAAGTTTGTGATGTCGACATCTATCCATAGCGAAGATCATCTTTAATGACCTTTCTTCCTTCTTTAAATCTTTTCGAACCACTCCCAGAAACTTAATATTCGCACGAATTTCTTATTTCTGATTTTCCATTTATATTATTATTTTAATAGTAGAAAATTGACAATTCAATACACAACATCGTCGACATATTCACACCTAAGAAAATGTCTGCTGAGAATAATTATGAAAAAAAATATTCAAGGAAGAATTTATTTTATATATGTATGTGTATGTATTCATGTACAGTAGATATGTATAGATGTGCGTGGCGTATGAACAAAGCTAAGGAAATATTTGAGAAGTTCTATATAGAAAACTTTCCAAAATCAATGTTCAATTATAAAATCTTAGATTAGGCTATTTAATTTATTTGGAAAATTTCTTTATAATTACTTCATTTTTCAATATACATTGTGAGGCAAGGATGAGTTACTCATTAATTTAAACTAAAGTAAAAATTTGAAATTTGATTTGTGACTCAGAGGTTACTTGAAAGAATGTGGATAATAAGATTGATTCCGTTAACAGAGATGTGACGACGCGTCCGTAACTTTTGACCAAACAAACACTTTGTAAGCTTGGAAAAATTTATTTCGAAATGCGAGTCTAGTAACACCTTGCTGAACGTAGGAAGATTTAGCTAGGTAGGCTTTGACTTTAATGTCAACAGATGAAAACAAAGAAATTAAATTTTCTGATGTCGACCGGTTATTCAGTCACACTGCAGAAAAATTTAGAAAAGAACAAAAAAATAATCAGGATCAATAATAATAACAACATTAAATAAAGAAAAATTCCCTCATAATAGACAAGCCGATATTTAGTTAATGACTCTCAAAATAAAATTCTTTTCAAAGTCCACGTTTTCTTAGGCCGCTACGAAAACAGTATATTGCTCCCACAATTGCAGCATCACTGCTGTTTATAAGGCCACCATATCGACACAGGGTCGACTTGGTCCAGACTACACCGTAAAAAATGTGCACAATTATTGCCACAAAGCTTAGGTATTTTTTCCAAAAATGTAGTGAATATTCCCTACATTTTTGGGAATACTCCCTACATTTTATGGAATATTCCTTAAATTTTAGGGAAAAATAACTGAGCTACAAATGTGCACATTTTTCACAGTGTACCAGAAGCAAGCCCTGCAGACAACACCAGCGTTGTTATTCCTCCTGCAGCAGCTATCAAGACGACATAGAGTCGGCTTAATCTCAGCGCACGTTCAGACTGTCATAAAGACAGTCTGGGCTTGAAAGGTCACTTGCCCAATAGAAAGACCTTGCATCAGCTCCCAGTGTACCACAAACAGACTCGCACCAACCACCGCACTCTTTTAGGTTCAGAAGTTAATCAGTACGCGTAATCTGGCTGTTAATCGAGCACTTGATCGATCAATAGCCAAGCATCCAGAATGCACCGCTGCCAACGTACGTCGCAGCGAATATTCAAGATATCAGCTCCCAGTGTTAAGTACGCTTTCAAGCTATCGCTGCTAAGCAGAGTCTCAAGGCGTCGCAGCTAGTCTTAAAGTCATCAATTAAGTGTGCACCTTGACGCCGCAGTTGTCGTTCCAGACATCGGTTTCCAGCTTCAGGTAGGCGTTCAAGTTTCCACAGTTTTCTTTTACTGAAGACGGATTATTGTCGTCGTAGTTCCTCAGCAAGACTTGGCATTACGCCAAAGAGGGATGGACCATTTATCAATTGTAATAGAACATCTTGTAAATGATGAAAAAAGTGAATAACATACCCAAATATGACATTAGTGACTAAAAACACGAATATCTCTCAGGCCATACTCTCGGAAGATATAGCAAGAGTGAAGAGACAGGCACGGGACACTTTCCAAAAAATAAAATAAAATATTTCGGCCTTCAGTAAGAACTGTAATCGATTTAATCCTAATCTGGATTTTAATTGAGAATAGCCCGACTTTTAACAAGCGCTCTATTGAATTATCGACTAAGGATTTATTCCATCAAAGCAGGATAGGACAGTGTAATAAGTACTTACCCTGTTGTATGAAATAATGCAAGGGCTAGGAATCTTTTTTCAACAGAAGGTACCTATGCCTATGCAATATTCAAGATAATAGTTTGTAACTATCGTAAGTAGATACTCAGAAAAAGTAGTTAGGGTGAGAAGCTAAGCATCTACCGAATACGAACTCTTTTCTAACAAAATTAGGGTTTGAATTTGAAGCGTAATCGGTTAATGGGGACAAAATTACGAAAAATATATGCCTGAAATGGGCCAGTTAAACTAATCTATATTAAAATGCTTTCCTCCAGAGAAGTAGGTAGGTAAATAGTAGGGCAAGACAACCTCGACTGCGATGAGTTGACATCTTTAACACTTTCAGACGATGGTAAAAAATCAAAACTGAAATACTGCAGCACCTAAACGAATCTCGATCTTGTAGGTAGGTAGGTATGCAGATTTCTTAGCAATTCGCAAATATATATTTTTATCTTGACTGATCTAATTCCATTTTAAAATCTTTTAATTTTTAACCCAATATTTTATATTTGTTGTTATCAAATTTCAAAAAAAAATCTGAAAATTTTAATCAATTTATCAATATATTATTTTTTTAGATACTATTATTATTTCGATGCACTATGCATACATGCAAATCATAAAAGCCAAGTTAATTCACACCAGAAAATCGAAAAAACTTCTCTGCTAATAAAAATTATACAAAAACTCTTGATTTCATCGACCCACAAATTTCTCATTTCGGTACCCCCGGAGCCATCTATTGGCAGAAGTATCGTTAGTTTGAAAACAATTGCAATACAATGTGCCTGCCGCTACATGAATTTTATAATTTCGTCTCATTCACTCTAGTGCAATTTGAGAGAAACAAGAAATACCAGGCGATCAGAAAATTTCAAATCACAAAATATAAAATTTTGTTCTACTGCGCATGACCGAAATATTCGTTTAGTTCGTTAAGTTAACTAAATTTCTTTGTATGCATATTTTGCCAGCCAATCACAATTATTTAACGCTTGGAAGAAGAGAAGACAAATGTGATAATATTTTTTGTCCCTCTCTTGTGATCAGAGTTTTCGACTGTAAAAGCGGATCAGCGTTATTTAACTTTTGGAAGAGGAGAAGGCAAAAGTGATAATAATATTTTTTGTCTCTGTCTTATGACCAGAATTTTCGGCTTTAAAAAGGGATAAAAGAGGTAGAAGGGTAGAAAAACTGGAAATGCAATCAACGTTTTAACGTTTGGAAGAGGAGAAGGCATATGTGATGATGATGATCACCATTTGCTTTGTCAGCGCGCAGCTTAGCCCATTGCCATGACAGAATTTAAAAACCATTTTAGTTAGGTAAGGATTTGGGGAAATATTTTTTCATGATGGTAATGTTTTGTTTTTTTTAATAAATTTTAAATATGATTAATGATTTGATATTTTCAAAGCGAAAAATATCAACTACCTAGTTCTCTAACGAATACTACCTAGTACCTGCATGAAATATTGGAATTTTTATAAAAATTTAAATGAATTTCTTTCTTACGAAGCATAATGGCCTCAGGTCCGTATTCATAATTAGTTAGAGTTAGATTCTAGTTTTAGCTTAACTGAAAGTTGATACTGCTTAATTACATTGTCGGGAATTGGTAGCGGATGACTGTGGGCAATATAAATGTAGCTATGGGAATACCTTTATCAACCTATAATTAACTTTATGGAGCAAATTTTTAGTCTACTTAATCAATCCTTCTGTTCATAAATCCCTACTCTTCCTTAGGCTTAAACCAGAGTTAAGTAATCAGAGCAAACAAATTAGCACCTACTTATCTGAAGAAATTTACCTGAAAAAAAAACATAATTTTAGTGTAGACAGAATCTGCTCAAGTTTCTATCAAAGTTCGCTCCAAGCTAATAAGAAAAATTAATAGAAATCGGGAGTGCCCCTATAGAAATGACAGGAATAAGTCAGGAAATTTTTGAATGGGCAGTTATAATCAATTGTGTGTTGGAAGGAAGGTATGCTGACTAGGAATATCGCAAAACTTAACAAACACTAACAGAATTACATTTGATATGTGCAATATGAGATCCGAAAAATTGTTATCAGAGAAAAGAAAAAAATGGGTTAAGGGTCTCTCATCTAAACCTGGTCAGAAAATCAATTCTACAAAATCATTACATTGCAATAAGTAGATACAAGTAATATGTATAGCGATCCACTTGCATATACGTGATTTCAGTCTATAACAGTACAAGATGCTATAAAAATCGTGCAAGTTTTCTTCGTTGATTAAATACTCTAAGTGTCGGTTTCAATTGTTAATTAAAAAATCGATAGAATTGAGTATCATAGTGTCATGATTGAGTTTTCTCATAAAGGATTTTCTGTGAAACACATTATTGCGAATTGACTGAGGCACAGCCGGCTCGTCGTCTTGAACGGCGCACGTTAGCCCCTCTATTCTCAATTCCATAAACACCCTCACACATATCAACCTCTCCCCCGTTTTCCAATCCATGTCTTCTGCCGTCAAGCGGAGCACAGTGAACAACCCGAGAGGTAGTGACAAGCAGTAGTGTAGTGAGGAAGTCCCATCCTGTTGACCATGGAGAGAACTCTCCCGACTGTCCGTCACATCCCTCGTTACGTCGAATCAAGGGCAGATTGGAATAACTTTGCACAGAGGATCGAGCACAATATCCAAAGTCGCCCCCCCCCCTCAGCCACGATCCAGACAGGGAGGCAGCCGTCCTCGCTAAGTCCATTCGACAGGTAGCCAACAACTCCATCCCGCTATCACGACACAAGAGCAAACTACAACCACCTTGGTTCAACCTCAAGATTAAGCAGCTCGTGGGTGGCAAGGACAGAGTATGGAGACTCTGCAAGAAGCATCCTTCCTCTGACAACGCGATCAGCTATCGAGAGGCAAATGCCCTAATGAAAAGTCAAATCAAGTCCGCCAAAAAACAAGCCTGGTCATACTTCGCCTGCAGCATCGAGTCCTCTACTCCCGTGAAGCAGAACTGGCTATGGCAGGCATCACGGGCCTTAGTGTGGACGGTACCATCGTTTCTGACCCAGCGCAAATGGATGAATACCTCGCCAAGCACTGCACCAATTACTCTTCTGACTCAGTTCGCTCAGCTTTTTACTGCTCCACGAAAGCTCAACTGGAGAGACGCATTCCCAGGGGATTGAGCGCTTAACTCCTGTCAAGGATCCACTCCAAGTCCGGAGAACATCTCCTTCGGCATGTTTAAGCAAGCACCGGCAGTTTGGCACCACATATTGCCGTTGGCTGTGCAATCGATGCTTAGCTCTCGGCAAGTTTCCGACTGAGTGGAAACTAGCAGAGAAAGGGAATAACCTATCCAACCCCCTCCGAAACCAGACCGATATCACTCCTCAAGACCTCCTCTAAAATCCTAGAGAAGCTGATAACAAACAGGCTAACTTGGCGCCTAAAACAAAAGCTGCTTCCGACGATTTGGAACTGCAGACCAGGCAGAGGGACTCAGAACCTTCTGCAGGAACTGGAGAACAACCTGAAATGCGTTTTATCTAGAGGCCAACACACTGTTTTGCTGTCCATAGACCTGGGAAAAGCCTTCGACTGAACTCCCAAGCATCCGTCATCAAGCAGCTCGTGAAGTGGAAGACAGGCCCAAACTTCATCAAGCTGGTAGACTCCTTTCTAAAACACAGAACAATCAAAGTCAGGGTTGGAGGACACTTCTCCTCTACCTTCTCCATTAAAAACTGTCTACCGCAAGGCTCCGCGTTTTCCGTACACCTTTTCAACACCTTCAAGCACTCTCTGTCTTCCCAGCTCAGCGCGATGCCGGATCTGTTCTTCCACATCTACGCAGGGACCATCATCGGAGATACACGAGGCTTTAGATAATGACCGTCTATCAATATTAGCACTACTTGATTTCAGCAAAGCGTTGGACTCTATTGACCATGGTAATTTGTTGCAAAAGCTGTCTCACCAATTCTATTTATCATCATCAGCAGTTAAAATAATTTGCAGCCTTCTAAATAGGCGCAGCCAAGTTGTAAGTGTATATGACCAGCTCTCTGATGTAGCATTCTTACACCGCGGTGTTCCTCAAGGATCGATATTAGGTCCATTATTATTTCGTCTTTACATAAATAACCTTCCTGATGCCGTCATGGATGCATCTATTCATATGTATGCTGATGATGTACAGATATACTTAACCAGACCCATAGGCTTAATGGAATACTGTGTATGCCGGTTAAACGATGATCTACAATGCATTTATAACTGGTCTTTGCGTAATAAATTAGACTTATCGATTCTCTCTCTTTACCAGCCATATTTCTTAATAAAACGAGACTTGTCTGCGTTGATTCTGCAAAAGTCTGGGCTTTGAACTCAATTCAAAATTTTCTTGTTGTGACCACATTTGTGCTACCTTAGGTAATATATATAAGAAGACTATGGCTAAATTCAAAACTACTAGCACTCAATGTTCGGAAAAAGCTTGCCAAGTCCCTAACTCTTCCATACTTTACTTATGGCTGTATAATATTTTCCTCGCTTGACTACGTCTACCGAAGAAGGCTCCTAGTTGCTTATAATGATGTACTTCGCTTTATATATATAAACTATCTCGAGGTAGTCATATGTCCCCATACATTACTTCTTTGCTTGATTGGCAGCGATCTTACTTTGTCCAATGTTTTCTCAAATGGAATCTGTTACCAATTGATATACAACTTAATAAGACCAGAGGGACTTTCAGTAGACAATTAAAATCAACCTTAGTTAGAGTCAAGGCTTGTGGTGTGGAAGGTGGAGAGATCGTACAGATACTCCACTAACATCCAATGGACTAATACTTGCCTGAAGTATTTCGGTGTGTATATCGGACGCGAGAGTAAATCAAATAATAGCCGCATCGCTCTGGAGAAACTCTCTAGAGCTGTAAATTCATAGCGTAGTCCACTATTTCCATTATCCTTAATGGGAAGGTCAGTCGTGATAAGCTATTTGATTACCCCGTTCATCGTTCATCTGCTAAAGTCTGAGACGTTTGATGAAGCCTTCGTAGGTCTTCTTCAAGCAAAAGCCATAGACGTCTTTTGGTGCGGAAGATGATGGGTTACTGAAAGCACGCTCTGTCTGCCAGTCAAGATAGGTGGATTAGGTCTCACTAGCTTGGTTGTGAAATCAAGGTGTCTACAAGTGCGTGCATTCCAACGAGTATTTTGCCAGATTGCCTTGATTTCTCAAGTGTGGGTGAATGTACTGGGAGGGATCGGCATAGGGGGTATTACTACCTGCTCTCTGTTCGACCAGCCTATCCTCGTGACTGGCCACAGGATCCAATCTCAACGATACAGACCTGGGGCAGAATCAGGCAAGCATTTCACCTTAAGTGGAATGCTCTACGGTACACGCAATTCGCGTCGATTCCAATCAGGTTTAATCCTGAATTAATAGATTCGGTGTTCAGTAATGGTGGAGGTTTTGAAGCTGATACACATACACTCAGAGATATTATTGACATCTTTGTAAACTGTCGAATAAATACTAACACTCCACAACTGCACGACCTGGCTGCTTCTGCGCGCGAGAGATTTCGCCAACTTGGGACCAGTGACCCTGGCACTAAGTTGGAAGATGCTTTTGTTTTGAACAGACCACCTCACATACCTTTCAGCAAACTTACAACACGTGTGCTCCGTGACGTGCTTATGTTCAATAAGAACTCCGGAGTATACAGGATACAACAGATGGCGAACACACTTCGGGGTGAATATGGACGTGGTGGGAGGGATAACTTGCAGAGTAGTCTACAGTTATCCTTCTAGTTACAAAGATGCTGATGTAGAATTCAAATTGCTGCATTACAGTCTTATGCATCCCAATCAGTTGTCACATATTGACCGACGAGTTCAGACGATTTGCACAGTTTGTCCTGGTGAAGGCACCCTGTTTCACTGGTTCTTCACTTGCCCAGCTTTGCAAAATCTAATGGAACTCGTGCGCGATATGTGTCAGTTGATCCACCCGAATTTCGACATTACTAGGACATCGTTTCTATGGGGACAAAAGGTTTGTAGTCGTGTAGTCCACGAGGCTTCTCCTCGCTTTGGTACCATTGCAAGTGTTATGGGAAGGACAAGCGCTCCGTTAGAGATGCTCAGCTGGAGGGATGATGAAGGCAGTTTGTGGAAGTCTATGATACTACAGGCTACTCTCGCGGGTCTCCATAACGGTATCGAGTAAATTTTTTGTTAGTTCGGTCATTAATTTTTAATTCGGTTTCGGTCTCGGTGCTAAATTTCAAAATTTTTTGTTGAAAATTCGCTCGTTTAGGGAATTACACTTTTATTAGATTATTTTGGAAATGTGGATCTTCTTGGAACTTTTTGTTCTACATCTTTTAGGCATTGTTAAAAATTTTTGAATCCTGTTATGTTGATTCTTTTGAGAACATAGTGTTAACATTTTGTTCATTTACCTGTTAGTGTCTAGTCTGTTTTGTTTTTGTTGTCCCTATTGACTGTGATGTTTGTGATTTTTTAGATTAGCTAGTGTCTTTTTCTTTACATATTGTACAGCCTTTTACACCTGTTTTTAAGGAATTTTTAAAAGAGCCAAAGAGCCAAGAAATAAAGAGCTTATAAACATAAAAAAAATATTATTGTTGAGTTCAAAGTGTGCACATGTGCGTCGCGTGAGCTCCGTTGAAAAGTGCGATTTAAACGTCAAAAAGTGCGAATTTATTCGCGAAAATTTCCTAGCATATATAATGTGTTGAGTGCATGTGAAATGCAACAGAATTTATTAAGGATTTCTCATAGAAAATAGATAATTAATCGAAATCAATTCTTAAATAAACAAAAGTCTTTACACCACAAGGAAAAAGGACCTGTGCTGCGTTTCTAAAACCTGTTCTGTGGAAAAGACGGGTAACCCAACTATCAAGAAAAATATTTTAGCGTTGAGTTTTAGGTTTTACTCGCCACAAATACATTTGGTGCCTCTAGGCACGAAAGTGCAAGCAGCATCACCACAATTTCGGTGATTGCAAGAAAACCGGTCCAACGACTTGTCTTCTACGAACACCACTACAGCTTTGCTGCATGAAAGAAAAAACCTGTTTCTTACCAATTGTTCTCCCACATCAGAACAAGAAAAGACAAACAGGTAATCGTAGGAGACACCACAATCAGACATAATCGATGCCCAATTCACAGTTTAATTTAATAATAAAGAGGGAAAATCGTCATTAGTGCCGGGAATATCAGTCGAGAATACTCCTGCAGTTCAAGAGCAGCCCACAACAAAGACACCTATATCAAGGAAGTCGTAGCCAATGCCTGTGCCGCAACCGCACAGCATTTAACAATGCCCATGCCAATTAACCACCAGTACGAAGACAGGCACAAATTGCCTCGCTCCAGAGCCCAAAAGTAATGCAGAGCGCAGGACCAACATTAGTCGCTGAAATGGTAAGTGGTGGTAAAAAAGATTTTTTCGAAGTAAGCATTAAAAGTTTCTAGCCGAGGCAGGCTCCAGCGAACACAATACAAACCCGTCATTGAATCAACAGGAATCCGTACCTCCAAGCAATTAACGAGTAGTGCTAACACCTGTGCCAATAAGAGCTGACGATTCTGATATTATAAACTTCCTAAAGAAATTTGGGAAAATTAGTCGCAGAAGGCGTCCTCTCCTCTCAGGTTTAGGCGAAGGAAATATCGGCCGTGGGATATTGCCTTAGCAGAGAAGTCTTCATGACTTTTGAGGGAGACTCAAAGCTACCCCAAGGTTTCTGGATTAGTTTTGAAGGCATACGGTCCTATTTTGAGATATACACAGAAGCTCGCTTCTGCAACTGTAAACAAGTTGGACACTTCGCAGCCAATTGTTCCAAAAAAGCTCGAAATATAGCCCCAGTCACTACTGAAAAAAGAGCTGCACTCAATTCGGAAAATTTGCCCGCTCTACCTCCAAGTAGCCAGCCACCCAAGCTCGATGAGCTAAATAGGAAACAATCAGTAGACCCTGCCTCAGACAAGAGTCATACAGTCCTCCCCCTTCCCCCAACTGCTACTCGAATAACAGAATAAGAAATCCCTTGAGCTCCGACGAAAACTCAGATGGAAATCGACAACATACAAGGCGAATAAATCGCAGCAATCCAACCCGCGTGCGAGCATCAGCTCTAAAACAAAATGACCCTTCACCTAAAGAAAAGAGCGACTCTAACAAAAGGCCACTCTCAGACAGCGAGTCCAATCTCCAATGTGCCACAGAAAATGCACACAAAAGAAGTGGAATCGACTGCACCCAACTCTTCCCTGTTTTCAAGAGAGGAACAGGATGGAAAGTGACATTGGTCTCTCTCATGACATAAGTGCAATCAACAAAGAAAACCACACAGAGGTAACACAAACCTCCAAAGGCGATTCAAACTCAGACGAAGACCATCTTCCTTGGCCCAAAAATAAATTTCCCCTCTCCATACAGCAATGCATTCATTATCTAAAAGAAATTGCATATAAAAAAAACACCGCACATACTCTGGAAAGTACTTAAGCAGTACTACACAAAGCCAGAAATTTTTTCACGCCAGTTAAGAATCCTCATAAAGCAAGCCAAAAGCAATCAAGATCATAATCTTGTGAGTCGACTGAAAAGAGCTGTCGAGCTAGCCAAACAACTCGAGAATAAACACAGTTCGTAATTTTACCTAAAACCTATTAGCTCACACCAACTCTCTCTCCCAACATAATGAGAAAATTAATTTCAATAAATACTGGTGTACTCAGAACTTCACACCGGCTACACCAAATCACAGCAGAATTAAAAAATCAAAATGCCTACATCAGGCTTCACTCAAGAAACTCTAACAAACATTGAGAACAACCTCCGGCTTTATCAAGGATTCACAATATTCGCTGTACGGTCCCCGCAAAGAGGAATGGGAGTAGCGACGCTCGTATCCAACCTATTCGCACCACTCGCCACAGCATTCTACATAGACATTATCACTGGATACGTTTCCTGTCTGGACCTTGTTTCCAGAGACAAGGCATACACAGTGATTAATGTCTATCTTCCACATGACCAAACAATAGCCCGACATATTCTTAATGCAATCCGCTGCAATCTGGTAAATTTTCCTGGTGAAATCATAATTGGTGGTGACTTTAATTGCACCCTTGACCCGCAAACCGACCGACACTCAGGCATGGAATTTAACAACATACCCGCAGGTAAGCTCAGGCAACTTGTCGTAGACTTCACCTTGATAGATGTTTATAGAGACCTACACCCAAATACAAGGTCTTACACCAGAATAACGCGCAATTTTCAGGGTACTATCTCGGGCTCAAGAATTGACAGGCTGTATGTATCATCCTCTATCGTTAATTCCTTCAATGCAATCACACACGAAGTGTGTCCCCTAAGCTACCACTTCTACGTGATAGCCACCAATACACTATCTGTGCGAAAAACAGCATATTGGATCTTCAGTAATCATCTACTCGAGTCAGAGAGATTTATTGAAGAATTGACAAATTTCTGGCACTGTTGGAGGAATGAGAAAAGAAACTTCTCAAACCTCAGCAACTGGTGGGATATTGGGAAGCTGCAAATTCATTCCCTG
Organism: Dioctria rufipes; assembly: GCA_963924295.1. Classification (NCBI taxonomy): domain Eukaryota; kingdom Metazoa; phylum Arthropoda; class Insecta; order Diptera; family Asilidae; genus Dioctria; species Dioctria rufipes. Next base: position 10,756,017 of record OZ002745.1, read on the forward strand.
GTTGACTCACAATTCAGTGGAAACAGATACCAGGCATCTAGCTTAAACCGAGAAATCAATCGCGTTGCTTCATTGATCTCCACTAACCCTGACTTGCTAGCATATTAAGAAAGCATAAAGCAGCGACTAGCAACACAAACGTATAAGCACAGCTTGGAATTTGTTCTGCGTAACAAGTCGCGCTGGATACGAGAAGGATAATCCCCCACAGATTTCTTCTTCCAAGCGACTAGAACACGAAACACTTTAGTCGAAACCGAGATGATGGTTGACAATCAAGGCACTGAACTACAAGGACTAGAACTTATAGAGCATAGCCGCTCCTAATATTCCAGCTTATATGCCGCCCCGAATTCTCCTGACACCAGCACTCTAAACGACTTCCTTCAAGATGCTCCAGCTCTCTCCGAAAACAACAGCAACATCTTAAATTAATCATTGTCCATTGACGATATGCTCGCTGCAACTTAGCTCAGACGACACACATCACGAGGTCATGATGGCTTAACACCTTAGTTTTTCATTCTGTTCAGGAGTTTGCAAGTTCCCGACCTCTTCGATGTTTTCAACTCGGCTGAGGAGCACTCAGAATTTCCACCTAGTTGGAGAAAAACTGTAATGCGCCTGATACCTAAGAGTGGAAAACTGGAGACCAATAACGTTGTGCAATGTTGACTATAAGATAGTCTGCAAAGCACTTGGCAACTCGCTGAACTCCGTAATTGCGTCGATAATAAATCCAGAACAATCCTATTGCATTCCGGGGCGAAACATCTACGATAACATCGCCGTTCTGAAGCATCTTTTTGAATACCACGAAAGGAGGCGAGTCCCAATGGCGATGATATCCCTAGATTAACAAAAAGCTTTTGACAACGTATGTCACAAATACCTCTTGGCGACGCTTGAAAAAATGGGATTCCCCCAAAGATGGCTAAAAATTATTGAAATGCCCTACACTGACTCGAAGATCCTGGTCAAACATAGAGGAAGCATCTTATCTTCCATATACTTCCGCAGAGGGATTAGGAAGAGCTGCCTACTCTCGGCAATGCTCTATTTTATTTTGCTAGAGCGACTACTTGTAAACCTTCGCCGGGAGGTCACAAGTTATACAGTCACTCTACCCTTTACTAATTTAAGGCCACTAATATTAGCATATGCTGATGATCTGCTGATTTTCATACCCAATGACGATGCTTTTCCAGTGACTCGAACGGTACTCAGGAATTATAAGCAGTGTTCAAGTGCCAAGATCAAACTCAACAAAAGCAAGGGGCTGTGATGCGGGGAGTGGAGATATCGCCCAAATACGCCACTTAACATTATGTGGTCCGATACATCACTAAAATATTTAGGCATATTCATAGGACATCAAGCCACCTCTGAAAACAGCCGAATTGCTTTGGAAAAATTACCAAAGCAATTAGTTCTTGGAAAAGTCGACTGTTCTCCCTTTCGATCAAAGGCAGAGCAGTCGTCATCAACTATTTGGTCACATCGTCCATCCACATACTAAAGGCTGAAATCCTGGATGATAGATTCATCAAGCTCCTTCAAGCCAAGGCTCTGGACGCCTTCTGGTGCGGCCGACATTGGATAGTGGAAAACACCATCTGTGCATCAATGGGCAATGGGGGAATGGATGTCACAAACTTAGTTGTAAAATCTAAATGTCTTCAAGTTAGAGTACTGTAGCGGGTCTTCTCTGAAGTAGAGACGCTGATCTCCCAAATTTGGAGAAGCACGTCAGGTGAGCAGCATGTAGGCAGCAACTAGTATATGCTCTCCAACCGACAGCCCTTTTCTGAACACTGTACTCGCACCTGGAACATCATCAGACCAGAATTTCAGCTTAAGTGGAATACTATACTATATGAGCAGTTTGCCTGTATACCAATAAGGTACAACCCTGAAATAACAGTAACGATCCTCGGTCAGAACCAAGGGTTGAATATAGACATCCACAATATAACAGTTCTCGGTAACATAGTAGGCTCATCCGGGAATACTACACCTGAGCTAATCACCCAACTACCTGACCAAGTCGTGAGCTTTCTTCACAGAAAATTTCACCTTCTCGACACCAGAAGCACGGCAAGCCTAACAGATGCATTCGTTTTGAAAAAACACGCTATATACCTTTTAGTGGGCCAACAACAAAATCAGTGCGCGGAATATTCACGAGCATCGCACCAATGAGATCACATGGGCGAGACAAATGGCGTCCCTTACTTAGAATAAATCCAGAGATCATGAGCAATCTGACCAGCAAAATTATTTACAGCTACCCATCTAATCTTAAAGATTCGGACATCGCCTTCAAACTGCTCCACCATAGCCTTCCACACGCAAATCAACTGTCGCACATTGACCAGGCGGTTCAAAGACTATGCTCAATCTGTGGAGATGAAGGAACCTTAGTCCACAGGTTCATCGTTTGCCCGGATGAGAGCAGTTTTATGAGCCTAGTCAGTCGATTATGCCGCATCGCCACACCCACTTACAGGCTAAGCCGAAAATCTTTCCTTTTGGGGCCAAGCTCCTGCAGCCAAGCGAAACGACAGATAAGTTTCATACTTACGCTCGCAAGATCAACGATCCATTTATACTACTCACAAGCTGAGACAAGAAATCAGCACATCTCCTCAAGCCAGCACGTAATCGCTCTCAGAAGGCACTACGCAAGCAGAATAAAAAAAAACGGATTCGACTCGCGTACTTACCCACAGGCCAGGAAACTTTTAATGACAATTTGATGCCCATAGCTTCATCACAACACAATAGCTTTAACTTTCTCTAGTAACCCACCACTTATCATGACAGCAGAAATCAAGGTAACCTTCTATGAGCTAAATAAGTTTTGTCTCTTTTCAGGAACAGAAACCTAGTTAAGTAGCAAGTAAGACATCAGAGTAAATTTAATCCATCTAGACACTAAGCTGTGCACTGTAAATCTTATTTATTTTATTTATTTATTCACCTATTTATAGGAATAGAATCTAGCAATAAACAAATCAGTTAACCGACCAAAACAATAATACCATTTACGTAATAGAGATGTCAATAAACCCAGAATCCATAGACTTAGAAAAAATAGGTAAGGAATAAAAGCACTACTTTGTAAGCAAAGAATCTGTGCTCTGAGCTGTGCTGAAAGAAATTTACAACATTGTTCAAATAGACCTAACTAAATAGAAAAAATTATTATTATTATTTCTGGAGAGAGAAGACGTGTCAGTTTGTGTCTATAGAAAAAGCGTAGAAGAAATACAAGGAAATAGCCCGAAAGCCATTCAAAAGTGACCACAAGTGAATGAAACAGAAACTGTTGTAAAAATTTGAAAAAAAAAACAACTGAACTAAAAGAAATAATATAAAAAAAATTTATGGAAAGAAAAAAATACCAAACTATATAAAAGCCTGTAAAATAGCTCTGCCGCATTCGATATGAATGCGAGCAGTAGTGATTCTGGGGGACGGACGACTCCTTGAAATTAAATGGCAGAAGAAAGAAGGGCATAAAAAGCCTCTTCTTCTAAAAAAATACCAACAGGGGCCCAAAGAAAAGGACAGTAAGGGCCCAAATGAAGAGGCCAAGTGTAAAAATTTGCAGCCATCTCCATTAGAGGGGACTGTTTCCAGGACAGCCGTGGCTCTCCCAATAGACGCTGGAGCATCAACTCCAAAAAGTTCAGCTTTAGCGAATATTCCACCAACGTCAAGCCTTGGAGAACATCCTACTCTGAAGAAGGTTGTGAAAACGGCTTCGGTGTGATCATGAGGCCACCGCTTTCTGCAGCAAAGGCAAATGCTTCCAAGTAGCAGAAGCCGCCAGCACCAGCAACAAGACCAGCAGCACCACCACGATCCCCGGCGTTAGTGTCAGGGACCTCGTATGTACAGCAGGTAAGTAGCAGTTCCACTAAGAAAGAGTCTACCATCGAAATTGTAGGTAAGGGCATCACTCCTCGTCCAGCCCTATTGGACGCGGGTAAGCCTCGACCCAAGACCAGTGCGGGCCTCCAGGGCTTCTTCGATGGGAGATGGCAGAACGAGAGCTACGGTATGCAGGTCGACCACATCAGAGGATGTCCTCAGAGCGCATACCTGAAGGCAATCTTCTGCCTGTGAGCAGCTATTCTCCATGGGGATAATAATCGGGGAATGGTTGAGGTGTATACCACAACCCTCGAAAGCGCTACCAAGCTTATGCTTGAGGGCATCGAGGTGGAGAGTAGACACCTTGTGCCGTTCCCACTCAGGGAAAAGCCCATGAAAGTCGTGTTTTCGCGGGTCCCTACGCGAGCGAGTTTTTTTCACATATGAAGCAAAAGCAACCCAGAATCGAGCCACAACTGCCGCAGACACCCATATAGTTTTCCAATTGTAGCACTAATATGGTTGCAGCAGGAGAACTTTGAATTAAGCTCAAAAACCAGGCTCCATGCAGAATCCACGTAGGCACGTCTAGTGTTACTTATAAATACCGGCGGTAAATTATTGGCATCAATATCTTTTCTATAGATCGCTAGGCAACTTGATTTGACAGGATTCAGTTGTAAGCTGTTTTGTACAGACCAATCATAAACATGCTGGAGATATTGATTCAGTTGGCATACGTAATCCTCCGTGAAGCCAATTGGCTTACTGAGATACATCTGCACGTCGTCGGCATATAGATGTATTACAGCATTATGGATTACGTCGATCAGGTCAATTATATAAAGGCTGAACAAAAGGGGACCAAGTATTGATCCCTGAGGAACACCACAATATAGATTCGCCATGTCAGAGAGTGTATTTCTGTACTTTTACAAATTGGCTACGTCCGCTTATGAAGCTCTGAACAGCAGATGATAGAAGAAAAAAACCCTGAGCTAGCTTTTTCAGCAGCTTGAGATGATCAATAGAATCAAATGCTTTACTGAAATCGAGCGATGCGAGAATTGTAAGATGGTCCATATCCAAAGCTTCGTGAATATCCGATGAAACTCTAGGCATAGCAGTTTCACAGTTATGATTTGGACGAAATCCAAGCTGCCAGGTAGTCAGATAGCCGTTTTTATTAATGTAGTCAATAGTCTGTATACCTATACATAATCTTTTCCAATACTTGGCCTAAGAAGCAAAAAAGACTAATTGGGTGGTAATCGCTAGTAGCAGAAGCATAGGACTTTACCGCGATAGGTATTACAAGCGCTTGCTTTCACTTGGTGGGAAACTTTGGGAAATTTTCTAGGGAAATTCCTTGAAAATTCCTCGAACTTGTCCAGACAAATGTAGTGGAACAAATTCGTTGGTGAAGTTTATCCGATTATTTTTTATTTATTTTTTGCTAATGCCAGCCATAATTGTCTCTCTTCCAGAATATCTAAAATATATACCTATAGAAAATCTATCAAGATCACCCCTTTGCAATCCCATAAAACAATGGCTGTCACCTTGTCGGTTCATCTTTTAACTTTGAATTCGATGATGGTCACTGACTATGTTCTTGATAACTATTGCTTGGACTTAATTTTGCTTCCTGATCCTACTGATAAGCCCATCCCCGTGACAATTCATCTGTAAAAATTCGACACGTAAAACGAAGAAAACTTCGACAAATTATCGCTGCTGATAATTTTCCTAAGCTAATCCTAACATGTCAACTGTCTCCACTCTATTTCTTCAATATACACACACACCACCGCCATAGCGAAGATCATCTTTAATGATAATTCTTCCTTCTTTAAATCTTTTGGAACCACTCCCAGAAACTTAATATTCGCACGAATTTCTTATTTCTGATTTTCCATTAATATTATTATTTTTATAGTAGAAAATTGACAATTCAATACACAAAATCTTCCACATATTCACACCTAAGAAAATGTCTGCTGAGAATAATTATGAAAAAAAATATTCAAGGAAGAATTTATTTTATATATGTATGTGTATGTATTCATGTACAGTAGATATGTATAGATGTGCGTGGCGTATGAACAAAGCTAAGGAAATATTTGAGAAGTTCTATATAGAAAACTTTCCAAAATCAATGTTCAATTATAAAATCTTAGATTAGGCTATTTAATTTATTTGGAAAATTTCTTTATAATTACTTCATTTTTCAATATACATTGTGAGGCAAGGATGAGTTACTCATTAATTTAAACTAAAGTAAAAATTTGAAATTTGATTTGTGACTCAGAGGTTACTTGAAAGAATGTGGATAATAAGATTGATTCCGTTAACAGAGATGTGACGACGCGTCCGTAACTTTTGACCAAACAAACACTTTGTAAGCCTGGAAGAATTTATTTCGAAATTCGAGTCTAGTAACACCTTGCTGAACGTAGGAAGGTTTAGCTAGGTAGGTTTTGACTTTAATGTCAACAGAAAAAACAAAAAAATTAATTTTTCTGATGTCAACCGGTTATTCAGTCACACTGCACAAAAATTTAGAAAAGAACAAAAAAATAATCAGGATCAAGAATAATAACAACAATAAATAAAGAAAAATTCCAAGAGGACCTCATAACTGACAAGCCGATATATATTTAATGACTCCCAAAGTAAAAAATGTGCACAATTGTGGCCACAAAGCTTAGGTATTTTTCCTAAAATGTAGGGAATATTCCGTGAAATGTAGTGAATATTCCCTACATTTTTGGGAATACTCCCCACATTTTAAGGAATATTCCTTACATTTTAGGGAAAAATAACTGAGCTACAAATGTGAATGTGCAGATTTTTCACAGTGTACCAGAAGCAAGCCCTGCAGACAACACCAGCGTTGTTATTCCTCGGCTTGATCCAGCGCAGTCTGGGCTTGAAAGGTCACTTGCCCAACAGAAAGACCTTGCATCAGCTCCCAGTCTACCTCAAACAGACTCGCACCACGCATTGCACTCTTTTAGGTTCAGAAGTTAATCACTACGCGTAATCTGGCTGTTAATCGAACACTTGATCGATCAATAGCCAAGCATCCAGGATGCACCGCTGCCCACGTACGTCGCAGCGAATATTCAAGATATCAGCTCCCAGTGTTAAGCACGCTTTCAAGCTATCGCTGCTAAGCAGAGTCTCAAGGCGTCACAGCTAGTCTTAAAGTCATCAATTAAGCGTGCACCTTGACGCCGCAGTTGTCGTTCGAGACATCGGTTTCCAGCTTCAGGCAGGCATTCAAGTTGCCACAGTTTTGTTTTACTGAAGACGGATTATTGTCGTCGTAGTTCCTCAACAAGACTTGGCATTACGCCAAAGAGGGATGGACCATTTATCAATTGTAATAGAACATCTTGTAAATGATGAAAAAAGTGAATAACATACCCAAATATGACATTAGTGACTAAAAACACGAATATCTCTCAGGCCATACTCTCGGAAGATATAGCAAGAGTGAAGAGACAGGCACGGGACACTTTCCAAAAAATAAAATAAAATATTTCGGCCTTCAGTAAGAACTGTAATCGATTTAATCCTAATCTGGATTTTAATTGAGAATAGCCCGACTTTTAACAAGCGCTCTATTGAATTATCGACTAAGGATTTATTCCATCAAAGCAGGATAGGACAGTGTAATAAGTACTTACCCTGTTGTATGGAATAATGCAAGGGCTGAGAATCTTTTTTCAACAGAAGGTACCTATGCCTATGCAATATTCAAGATAATAGTTTGTAACTATCGTAAGTAGATACTCAGAAAAAGTAGTTAGGGTGAGAAGCTAAGCATCTACCGAATACGAACTCTTTTCTAACAAAATTAGGGTTTGAATTTGAAGCGTAATCGGTTAATGGGGACAAAATTACGAGAAATATATGCCTGAAATGGGCCAGTTAAACTAATCTATATTAAAATGCTTTCCTCCAGAGAAGTAGGTAGGTAAATAGTAGGGCAAGACAACCTCGACTGCGATGAGTTGACATCTTTAACACTTTCAGACGATGGTAAAAAATTAAAACTGAAATACTGCAGCACCTAAACGAATCTCCATCTTGTAGGTAGGTAGGTATCCAGATTTCTTAGGAATTCGCAAATATTTATTTTTATCTTGACTGATCTAATTCCATTTTAAAATCTTTTAATTTTTAACCCAACATTTTATCTTTCTTGTTATCAAATTTCAAAAAAAAAATCTGAAAATTTTAATCAATTTATCAATATATTATTTTTTAGATACTATCATTATTTCTATGCACTATGCGTACATGCAAATCATAAAAGCCAAGTTAATTCACACCAGAAAATCGAAAAAACTTCTCTGCTAATAAAAATTATACAAAAACTCTTGATTTCATCGACCCACAAATTTCTCATTTCGGTACCCCCGGAGCCATCTATTGGCAGAAGTATCGTTAGTTTGAAAACAATTGCAATACAATGTGCCTGCCGCTACATGAATTTTATAATTTCGTCTCATTCACTCTAGTGCAATTTGAGAGAAACAAGAAATACCAGGCGATCAGAAAATTTCAAATCACAAAATATAAAATTTTGTTCTACTGCGCATGACCGAAATATTCGTTTAGTTCGTTAAGTTAACTAAATTTCTTTGTATGCATATTTTGCCAGCCAATCACAATTATTTAACGCTTGGAAGAGGAGAAGACAAATGTGATAATATTTTTTGTCCCTCTCTTGTGATCAGAGTTTTCGACTGTAAAAGCGGATCAGCGTTATTTAACTTTTGGAAGAGGAGAAGGCAAAAGTGATAATAATATTTTTTGTCTCTGTCTTATGACCAGAATTTTCGGCTTTAAAAAGGGATAAAAGAGGTAGAAGGGTAGAAAAACTAGAAATGCAATCAACGTTTTAACGTTTGGAAGAGGAGAAGGCATATGTGATGATGATGATCACCATTTGCTTTGTCAGCGCGCAGCTTAGCCCATTGCCATGACAGAATTTAAAAGCCATTTTAGTTAGGTAAGGATTTGGGGAAATATTTTTTCATGATGGTAATTTTTTGTTTTTTTTTTTTAATAAATTTTAAATATGATTAATAATTTGATATTTTCAAAGCGAAAAATATCAACTACCTAGTTCTCTAACGAATACTACCTAGTACCTGCATGAAATATTGGAATTTTTATAAAAATTTAAATGAATTTCTTTCTTACGAAGCATAATGGCCTGAGGTCCGTACACAGTAAAAAATTATTACACTACTTAAGTGGCAACTTTTTGTGCCACTAAGTTGATGGAAAGAACCATACCGCGAGGTAATCTAAGTTTCAATATTTTAACGGTAATGACTTTCCACTTAATAAGGGTTAATTCACATTCCCTTCTTTAAGGTGAATTTTCATTATGCTAAATTAGGGAACAAATGCCTTAAAAGAAGAAAAATTTATATCCCTAAAATAATGGATCATTACCTTATGAGGAGCGAAACGTGCATATTTTAGTGTACTGCCATTCCCTTTACTTGATGGACTGTGACACAACAAAGGCAGAAAGTTATATCAAATGTAGGTAATTCTTCTATGAATTAAAAGGTAATATTACACATCAAAGTGTAAAAAACTATTTGAGTAACGGAAAATTTACCGTTGTTATCTGGAAATTTCCCACTATGCGATGGAAACTTTTATTTTAAAAAATGGAAAGTTCCCAAAAACTAGGCTTTTTCCCTTTGAATAAGGGAAACAACTCCATGCGAAATATTTACATTTCCATGTTATAAAGGTTCCTGTAGTAAATTTTTAGATATAAACTTTACACCAGAAAGGATATATGTAGTATATCCTAAAACCATATAATATTGTCGATATAGAATGCCATTCTGGTATCTTCGGTGGATATTTCCATCAGAAAATTGACGTATGTATTTCTATTTCAGGGAGGAACAGGTATTTAAATAAAAAGAGTTCATATTACATACATGATTAAATAAAAAACATTTATTTTCTTCCAAGGTTTAAATAATTATTTATAAGTAAATGAAATATTCTTCAAACTTAGTATAAGAACCGGTTTCACAGAATGCATGTAAAATTTTTGATATAATATATATGAATAGCTTAATAGTAAACACTAAATTTACTGGATTTGCTACAACTGAATGCTTAACATCATCATTGGTGCTATTTGACTTGTGACGTAAAACTGAATCAAGCAAATATTTCACTTTCATAAGAATCGAATCTTATTTATAGTCAATCCACGGAGATGCGACAAATGTTGTGTAAATTTGTGCATCGACCATCTCCGATTTTGATGAAATTTCGCAAGAAAGCTGGTTATATTGTTAATTTTGCTTAAATATCTTTTATTTAGACCCATTTATGATGGAGATGCTTGGTAGGTGTAACTTCAGAAATGTATATCTCAGAATTTACGAATCGCAAACCCTTCAAACGAACGGTTTTTATTTAAAAAGTTTTGAAATTATTGGGAAAAAGTCTTCAGGTCCATTTTCTGGAAATTTGTTTTCAGGGATAATGTATAAATCCGTTATTCCTGAATATCTCAAAATGAGCAGTGTTGATATTTTTAGTCTTTTTTTATTTTAATCCGTAATGGGTTTTGAGCAAGTTGTAGAATGGAGAAATTGAAGCTCCTTAAAGTTTGGACGAAGCTATTTTTTAAATATCTGTATTTCAGAAAAGTTTGAACGATAATTGATGAGTTGTTAGATTATATGCAGTGTCTTCGGTAAATAGGCCTCTCAAATATGACCCGTTATACTTTTTAACTTTTCACTTTAAAAATGTTAATAACTTCTGATAACAAATTTGTATGACATCTATTTCCAGAATTCAAATTTACGGCTCGATAACTGAGGCTTTTGACTATAAATCATAACATGTTGGATATCGTAATAAAGAACGAAAGGTTCTCTTTAGAATTAATACCAAAATTTGATCCTGCGATATCCGTGAAAGAACTAATGAGTATTTTGATAAATGAAAAATGTTTAAACGTAAATCTGAGGAGGAAGGAGTGATTTTAGGGAGGCGCTCTCAACAAAAATATGACCAGAACACTCCATCCTTCTTATTTACCGAATACACTGCATATAATCTGACAACTCAACGCACGTCATCAATTTTCGTTCAAACCTTTCTGAAATACAGATATTTAAAAAATAGCTCCATCCAAACTAAAGAGCTTCAATTTCTCCTTTCTACAGGTTCCTGAAAACCCATTACGGATTAAAATAAAAAAACACTAAAAATATCAACACTGCTCATTTTGAGATATTCAGGAATAACGGATTTATACATTATCCTTGAAAACAAATTTCCAGAAAATGGACCTGAAGACTTTTTCCCAATAATTTCAAAACTTTTTAAATAAAAACCGTTCGTTTGAAGGGTTTGCGATTCGTAAATTCTGAGATATACATTTCTGAAGTTACACCTACCAAGCATCTCCATCATAAATGGGTCTAAATAAAAGATATTTAAGCAAAATTAACAATATAACCAGCTTTCTTGCGAAATTTCATCAAAATCGGAGATGGTCGATGCACAAATTTACACAACATTTGTCGCATCTCCGTGGATTGACTATAAATAAGATTCGATTCTTATGAAAGTGAAATATTTGCTTGATTCAGTTTTACGTCACAAGTCAAATAGCACCAATGATGATGTTAAGCATTCAGTTGTAGCAAATCCAGTAAATTTAGTGTTTACTATTAAGCTATTCATATATATTATATCAAAAATTTTACATGCATTCTGTGAAACCGGTTCTTATACTAAGTTTGAAGAATATTTCATTTACTTATAAATAGTTATTTAAACCTTTGAAGAAAATAAATGTTTTTTATTTAATCATGTATGTAATATGAACTCTTTTTATTTAAATACCTGTTCCTCCCTGAAATAGAAATACATACGTCAATTTTCTGAAGGAAATATCCAACGCAACATGATTGACATGGCTTAAGTCAGGCTGGGGCATTTCCTAGCCATCAAGGAACATCAAGGTCAGACCTGCATTCACTGCGACGGAGCATTTCAGCTCACAACTCACTGATCTTCTTTGAGTGCGGGAAGCTGACCAGACTACTCAACGAACGAGGAATTACGACTAGACGACCGAACCTCCTGAACTAATCCAGAGACGATACTACCATACTTATCCCTGCATTCAAACAACTCCTGACCTCAAACGGATTAACGAACCGAACGAACAGCACAAGTAATACGAACGGCACCGGGAACACCAGTAACCCCACCAAATAACATATTAATTAAAAAAAAATAAATGAATTGTTGCTACGTAAAAGTTTCTAACTAGGATCTAACAAACTTTGAATTTAATTATTTCTTCGATATGTATAGTCATTCCCTCAAGAATAATGTACAAGCAAAATGAATTATTATAAATAATAAATACAAAAAAAGGGGGGAAACAAGTAGGTTAAGTCAAGAAAAATGAAAGATCTGCTAGAGATAAAACATTAGTTTTAAGTAGACATCTAGGCTCTTGGAATGAGCCTGCGAGCAATCCACTAAATTTGTATAAACAATAGGAACTTAGTAAACCCTTAATTAAGCAAAAAAACTTAAGAAACTTTAAGGAAATAAAGGAAAAAATAAATAAAATGGAATCTAAATATTTAGCAAGTTAACAGGCATAGGATAATTTAAGAACACTATAGATTATAAGTCCGGCGGAGCCCAGGTGGCCTAGTAGCCGTGGGCCAAGTAACTTTATTGTATTAGGCTTAGATATTAAGGTTGTGCAATAAAGTAATATTCAATTCAATTCACTTCAATTCAATTAAATGAATATGTAACTACTAAAAATTTATCACAAGGCAATCGTTAAGCATGAGAATTATTTAAAAGACGATCTTTCCTTTAAGAAAACTTCATCTTGTTAAGTTATATGTTCTTTGGTATTACATTATCGATTGTATAATGGAAAGCACGCGCTTACTCATGATTCTGTATGGAGCTGAGCTCTAATCTGACTATACTGACAATAGGGTAATTTATAAAAATTATTGGGAAAATTCTGTAATATTATAAAGATATTTATTTCCTGCGAGTTGATTTTATGAAAAATTACAGCATTTTCCAAAAACAAAACAATTGAAATTACTCTAACTGACCAAACAGAACAAGAAATATAGCTGTTCGAGCAAAATAAAAGTCTCACATCCAAAAGAGCTAGTGAAAATGGCAGTATTATCCCAATCCCTTCCCCCCACCACCACAGCCCGAATTCTTGCAGTTTTAATTACTTTTGAAAGTAAAATTTATATAAATTAATAGTTTTATTAAATAAAATCATTCTACGCTCAACTTCACCATAGAAACCCCCACTCGAAATTTCTTCTCTATTTATGTCAATTTTGAAAAGAGACAAAAAGAAACACACACAAAAAACAAATTAACTATCATCATTGGAAAACATTCCACAGTCCATTCCAATGAGACATTTCTCCGAACGAATGTTCCCTAAGAGCATTATCTTCTAAAAAATTTCATTAGTCCCGGAAATGTAAAATGCAAAAAACAAACAGCATTCACTTACTTTACTAACTTCAAATAGAAGAACAATTTGATCTCTAGACCACAATTTCGAGAAAAATTATTCTAATTGAAAATCATTTCATTATAAAGAAAAGAGCCATAATCTTAAAATAACCCTGTTTTCCGAAGCTGAAAAAAGATTTCAATTGTTGCATATACCTACTCCAACCAACATCACCAAAGAGCAGAAAAATTCAAGCAACAACCATTTAATGGCATGAGCAGTATTGCAGAAGAGAGAAAAAAAAGAACTAAGAAGTCAAAGGAAGTTGCTGCAAAGGAGACCAAGCTGATAAGTAAAAGCTCCTTAGGAATAGAAATAGTTTTCACAAGAATTTCCGGGATATGTAATGTATGTATGTATGTATGCCTGTCTGCTGCTCTCTATTTCTAAAAGGATTGAAAGGAAATATTCCCTTTTACGATTGAAGCTTTCATTTTCGTTTCTTAAAAGGATTCTTCTACGTGAAGTTAACATGTTCTTAGAAAAATGCTGAATGATGGAAATATCCTGTGAAAGATGTCATGATGTTTCCACTATTCCTATTTTATTCTAATACCATAAAGACACCGGGACTTTTTGATTTAATTTACTTCGAAATTCCTTAGAGAGAATCCAATTTACTTTACGTACATATTTCATTCGCATCATATCGATCGATCCTGATAGGATTTTATCTGACTCCGACACATCATCATACCATCATTACCTAATACTGCTTCAGACAAATCATCACCAATTAGAAACATTTCCATTAATGAAGACCTTTTCCATCGCCTCATTCTAGCAAGCAATATTTTGGGGTCTTTCGTTCGTGTCCACTTTTCAGTATACTCACAAACCGCAGAAGTTCTCATTCAGTTCATGCTTCGTACTTTGCCGAATTACTTCATCTACTTGAACCCCTCCTGTTCGTTTCGTGCAATTTGCAGGCAATAGAGATCAATAGCAGAAAGACTTAATCGATGCATGATTTCAAATTTTGTCTGACCTTGTGTCTCTTTGAAACTATTACGCAGGTACTTCACCCATGGCCGTCTTTAGCTAAGTGGGGACCCTGGGCACTTTAAGATATAGCGGCCCCATAACAAAAATTATTTTCTAAAATGCTTTGGGTTGTCAGCTGGAATAATAATTATGTTAAGGCCTATTGCGCATTGGAGACATTTTGTTAGATAAAGGTGAGGCTACACGACCAATTTTGTTGGTCTCTGAACCCAGAAACCCGTGTATACACTTCAGAAACGCATAAAATCTCGTCATGTATTTTAAAACAAACAGGATTCCAGGCTCGGTTTCCGGTCTCCGAAGTTTGCTCATTTTACATCTCTAGGTCTCATGCGACTATTAGAGTGTTCTGGTTAGTTAACGGTAGGTCTGTAAAAAAATTAATAATTAATATAATGGATTTAGGGCAGGAAACGTCACTAGGGTTCTGGTTATTTATGAAAAAACTAAAAAAATTAAAAAAAGAAACACAAACTTTTTTGTCTTATCCCTTATCCCGTAAATTTTGAATACCAAGGTTATATTTTTTTAAGCTTTTTCACTTTTCGCATAACATAAAAATATTAATAACTTTTGAAATAATTCTCTCTAACAATCTCTTGCTTGACAATTGCCAAAGATCTCTGGAGATCTCTAGAGATCAAACTTCAAATTTCATATATGTATACGTAGGAGAGTATCTGGAGACTTTTTTATTATGGTCTCCAGAGACAAAAGTCTCTTGCCACGTAAACATTTCGGAGATTTTAGTCTCTGCAAAGCGGAGACCGGGGACCAAAAGTCTCTCACCGTGATCTTCACCTTAACTATTTTATCACCACCGTCAATTCCATAGGCTCTAATGTAACTGCGCGTATGGTAACAATTTTGTCGCCGCTTGACATGGCTGGTACAACGATAGTGTGAGGGGAAGATATAAATAATGAAGCATTAATGCAAGTAGTACAAATGAAATCACCCCTATACAACACAAAATGGAAGGAATAGTCTGATTGCAATATGAATATAACAGGTAAACAAGTAAAAAAGCTAGAATAGGTCTAAGACCAATTCTTATGATACCCTAGATGAGTGCCCGTATAAAATTTCGTATTGTCACCCTTCTGTGCAAGTTTGATTTTTGAAGTGGTTTTTCGCATATATTTCTAGAACGGTTTGTCGGACAGAAAAAATGATTATAACTCTGAAGAAGTTTTTAGTACAATAAAAATGTCTTTGACTGATCGTTTTCACAGTATACGTAAAAAACTTAAATTTTATATGGCAACACCAAGGAGTTGCCCGATTTAGTCCATTTTTGAAATTTTATTTGCTAGTACAATGAAAACACTATGTACCAAATTTCAGCTATCTATATCGATGCGTTTTCAGGCAGTGTCCAAATATATAGAGGAAAACGAAAGTTTTGTATGGCAACCCCACGAAGGAGTTGCCCGATGTGTCTCATTTTCGAACTTAATTTTACTTTCTTTTTTTTAAAGTCCGTGTACAAAATTTCAGCTCTCTAAGTATACGCGCTCTCGAGTTATTGTGCGCACAGACAGACACACGGACGTACGGACAAATCAAAATAACTTTTAATATTATGCGTGGATGTCCAATCAATTTTGCTCTACCATCATTATTTCGACGTGTTACAAACGGAATGACAAACTTAGTATACCCTATAGATTTCATCTAGGGTATAAAAATGTGGGAAGAAATATCTATGAAAGTGTTTATAGACCTTAAGAGTTACAGAAAGTCTCTCTTTGGGTTCAATTGTTGATCGCATATTGGTAGATAAGTTATAGAAGGTCTCAAAATCTGTAGTAGTAAAATCAAATCTTATAACACTCATACGGAAATATCAAAGAAATTTTTCAGGATAGGATCGTAGTTCATCAATTATTAAGTGAAATTTTCCTTAAGCAGCCTTTCGCTCTAATTTAGAAGGACCTAATAGCGTTTTTATCGTTGATATTTTCTATGTCATTATGACCAATACACATATCACAGCTGCCTCCTCGAAATTTATATTGATGTTATTCGCCAAACAATTGAGTGAAAAATAGTCTCCAGTGCGCGTTAGAGCCTAACATGAACCAACAGTATACATTTTTTCGCTGATTACCAAATACATTGAGTTTGACTACTGAAAAATATACCATGGAAAAATTCCGGAATTCTAAAAAATACTGGAGCTGCTACATTACGTTACTTTGTACGAAAACTTATTGCCATATATAGAAGCTCGAATAAATGCCACGGCCTACTTTCAGTAGCCAAACTCTAACAGCTAAACTAACTTATCATAGGTTTTCTTACTGGTTGAAGAATTAGTCATCGGTTGGTCTACTATCACAGGGTCTAGGGGCCCCATGCATCTTGCGGCCATGAGCCCGGGTCCATGCGTGTAAAGATGGCACAGACTTCACCGTTTATTTTTCGAATTGCAGCCTTAAAATTCAAGACTATGTCACATTTCTTAACAGAATCTAAATTTGAGCATATATCTAAGAAATTACTTAGGTGGGCCTATACATTGTGAGTGGACACAGTAATCTGCTGATTTTTTTTCTATATTACACAAAATTAGTCTGAAGGCCAGTCAATTTAGAGACAATTAGATTTCAAAATTTAACATTAATTCTAAGAAATTTTTAAACTTTGATGGAATATTGTGTGTAGTAAAATAACAATAAAATTAAATTTTGCAACCATCCACAAAGTCCAGAGTATACGCAAAAATGCATTTTTTTTTTCATACTTAAAACCTGATATTTTCGACAATGTGTTAAATTTTGAACTTATTTCGGCTCCGCAACACAAGTAATTATTGTAAAATAACATTTCTTTTAGTTATGCATAAATAAAAAAAAAATGCTGCAAAATCGGTAGAATAACTTTTGCAAGTTACCTGATCACTTGTACCAGTTTTCAACCTTTTATGATGCCCGAAATATATTTTTCTTATCTGTCAATGGAACAACAATTAATTATTTTGCCGCCGTTTTGAAAAAAAAAATATGTTCTGGTATTCAATTGTTAACATTCATATCGTTGTTCGTCACAATCTGATAAGTTTGCAACCTTAAGCAAAGAGGGCAAAAATTACCAAACAATTATATTTTGTACTTTTTAAATTCATGAAAATAATGCAGAAGTGTTATCAATTTTACATAGTCCTTCGAATGTCCTACCCCCATCCCATCAGAATATAACAAATTTGCACCCCTACTACTAGTCACGCAAATTTTGTTGGAGGTAAAGATTTGGCGATGCCGAGTCGTGCATTTCAAAATACTTGACTAACTTTGTAAATCTGGCAAAATTAATTTCGAAATTCACTTTGGTAAATGTAGAAGGGCTTAACTTAGAAAAAAAAAATTAAATAGTCCAGTGACATTTCTCGAGCAGGATAAATAAAAAAATAAAGTTTTTCAGTATCTATACTTACTGCCAGAACGACAAATCAACAAAGGACATTTTCTTTTTATGTCAAATGATAATATAGTCATTCCTTGCAGCAACTAAACCCCCGCTTGCAATCGGATTGATAAGCAAGTGATATTGGAAAAGATCGACTTATCTCGATCCTGCTGGTTCAAGCCATCAAGACGCACTAGTTCAAGATATTCCGATGAACTGATACAAGCTATTCAGACGAACTGGTTCAAGCCATCCGGACGAACAGCAGATTTTCGGAAAATTCTATTGGTTTAATCGCAACAGACAGATGGTTATAGGGACAGTCTGGATAAATCCTCTTGAGCACCCCTCGATAGGCCAGATCAAGATATATATTAACGAATTTCAACACAACAAGATACAGGCTCCAACTGTGATAGCCTGAGTTCAAGCTATTGTGTGAGTCCAGCTAGATACAGCATACCATCCATATTGTCGACCGTAGGACAAACTAACTAGACGGGTTGTCATTGGATTAATCTGACCGCTATCCTTCTGTGTGCTTGACCTCAGAATACGAATACGCTGTTCATATCAACATTGGTGCAATCCACCAAAAGTAAATTATAATTGGAATTTTATTCTATTAAATTCACATTTCAAAGCTTTGTTAAAGGAGAGACGAACTTTTTTTTTTATTTCATCAGGAACTGTATAAAAGAAAAATCAATGGAGCAGTTGGAATTTAAAGATGGAATAAATAAATGTGCAGATCACCCAACCCAATTAGAGTTAGAATCTATTTCTGTGCCTTACAAATATCACCAGCATTCATATATATTATGTATGTATCACATCCAAGTGACCCTACATTATGACATTCAATTATGCATGGTAGGTACTAGAGTTTTTCTTCCTCAAAATTCTACATATCTCTAAGCTAGTGGAAAACAAAACAAGTTTCCCATTAACAGTTTTGTGGGGAATTAGGGGCATATACAGGCACAGCATGATCAAAATTTACAAGCTTCACCTGGATCTAATTATTTTCTATCTTCGCTTTTCATACTACGTAGGTAAGGTATGTGGAATGCACTTGACTAACTGCTATTAAAGGAAGTAGCTCAAGTCGATATCAAGCCTGAGAGCTATGAATCTGGATTTATTTGAAGTGCAATGAAGGTGCTATAGTCACAATGGAAAATATCAGAAATCCGATAGCTCTTTTTATAGGTTATGCTAACACGTAGTGGTACTGTTATGTAGAAAAGCTTTGTATACTATGGCATTACTATGGGTTTCTATAGCATTTGTTTATTTTTGATATAATATTGTAATAGGAAAAAAAGGAACTCTGTTCACAATCGGGTAGGTACAAGATATATACACGGTGTTTCCCCTTAGCAGGTCAATAGAGCAGGAGGTGATAGTACTTACCTAAGTAAACAAAAAATTGTATGGCAGGGGGTGGGGGCAATATCAACTGTTTAGGAGTTACAGGGTGATTAAGAAAAAAAGCTAGTTTTTCACAAAACACCGTTTATTTTGAAAAGTATTGGGCGTACGGTCACAGGTACAAGGTCATTGTATGAAGAACTTCATGCACTTTCCAACGACTGCTCCCCCCACCACCCTCCTCTCAAGAGTTACGGGAATTTAAACAAAATATTTCGAATATTTATAAAAACTATAAACTGTAGGCTCTCCTCTTTAATTTGACCTATTATATCCTATCTGCAGCTGTTAAAGAGTTATTAGCTCAAGACCTATTCATGTCATACTGAAATTAGCCGCAATTTTTTAAAATGTCGTGTTTTCAGTCAGTAAGGGAACAAATTTAAGTTTGAGAATAGCTTTCAGAATAGGTTTTGAGCTAATAACTCATTAACGGATGCAGATAGTACATAGAGTACAATAAGTCAAATTGAAGAGGAGAATCTACAGTTTATAGTTTTTATAAAAAAAAAAGTTATGTTAACGACCGTTTTCTTAATCACCCTGTAACTCCTAAACGATTGATATTGCCCTCCCTCCACCCCTGGCCTTACAATTTTTTTGTTTGCCTAGGTGAGTACTATCATCTCCTGCTCTATTGACCTCCTAAGGAGAAACACCCTGTATACGATGCAAAATATGTTTTGGAGGAAATTACTTACGTTAAAAAAATAACCATGAATGTGAGAAAAAGTTCCTTCCTATAGTCAAACTAAAATATTGGAAAATTTTTAGAAACTTTTATTTATACAATTATTTTCTTCATCTTGCCATAAATATTGTAACAGATATAGCTAAATATATTTAGAAAAAAATACAATTCAATTCAGGAAGAATGGAAATAGATGAAAAAATATATAAAAAATTAATAATCAAAGAAAATGTTGCTCTTGTTTTTCCTGACACTTTTATCATTTTCAGTATACGCAAAACCCATTCGAAAATAAGCTACTTACTGACTTTAGAAATTTTTTATAAATGAATGGTGGAAGATACGTAATCTTCATTTTTGGTAGATACGCTGTTTGTGTTTTCTGACTTTAGTTATGCAGAACCTGGTGCTAAGTCCTTTTGGAATGTTTATAATTAGATTTAAAACTCTCCTTAGAGTAGACATAGGTCTTCTATGATGTTTTCTCAATAAATTATTCGTTGACATACTTTGACTCTCTCCATTATGGTGTTGAGACCATTTTTTCTCCTTCATTGCAAAATTCCTCTGATGTCTTCTTAATTTTAACAAATTTTTAACTAGATGATTTTTTCTGGAACTGAAATTTGTTTTATATCGCTCTGGAGTCCATTAGCTCTGGACAAATTATGCTTTCAAGACCTGCTTATTCTCCTTAGAACATTCATTACGCTGTATATGGGCTCCTCATGTATTATTCATAAAGCTTAAAAGTTAACAACAAATTAAGGAATAGATGACGTAAAACTCGTTCAAACTATCTAATCTTTATCATATTCATTATATGATATACGTTTTCAACCATAGCAGTACCATTACGTGTCAACCAACCACAAAATCAGAGCCAATTGGAAAAACTAACGATCATTTTTATCTTTTCTTTTGCATATATTAATATTTCGGGGGAATTGCTTAGAGAAAGCACAATGTGCACAATAAATAATCTCTTAAAAGTAAATTCGAATAGGTAATGTAAAATTAGTACAAAAACAATCGACTGCTTACCTTTCAAAACCAGGTTAGCTGGAGCTTCCATTTCCAAACATTTCTCTTCATCTTTCAAATGTTTTCTTTTAACTTCCTCTTCTTCAAGAATTTGCATACCTGAAATTCAGAAAAAATCTACCTTAGAAATGTTGATGTTCATAAATATTAAATTAAATTAATCAATAATTTGAAGATATTGAAATGCAATTAACCCACGCAACTTTTCTTTTTGAATCTTTGAATCTACATATTTATGGATCTACTTTTAAACTTAATATTTTTTGTTTTTGCATAATTAAAAATAAAAGGGAAATCCATAAATGTAATGCGTAGAAAAATTTTATATAATCGGAACACAGATTTGGTCACATAGGAGTTTAAAAAAAAGTTTATGTTTTACTGATAAGAACAGCAGTCAGCTGGTGAAAATACTGGTAAAATTTATCAAAGGGTTCATGTATACATACCTACCTACACTACATCAGCATAAATCCATAAAAAAAAAAGAGAACTTTTTTTTTAATTTAGTAATAGCAAATTCTGAAAGCGATATTGCTCAGGTCTAAACTGACTCTATGGATGTGCAATCGGATATAATGCTTCAAATTCAATTAACGAAATTATGCTTTTACAACCACTTCAAAGATCGTAAATAAGGCAGTCTGTATGTAATATCTACAGTAATACATCGGAGAACTTTGAAAACTACAACTTTGTGGATAGAATTTAAGCTGATATTACAGAAATAGTAAAAAGCTGAATGACTCTGTCTATATGCGCAACTAGAACAAATATGGAGTCAGACAAAACATGACAAGAGAGAAACTAAGGCGCATTGCACATATGGTAATAGTTCCTTGTATTTCGCGAGGTCTGTATAAGTTCTTAGGACTGTGCGAATTGAAATAAAATTGAAATTTAGACCTGTTGCGGCATATGGTTCGAAGGATGGATTTTATCGAAGGAAAACAAAAATATATATATATTGAAGCACCATGTATTTTGGAACCAATCATTATACGTCATATAGTATAATCTGCCATAGAGGTGTGGTAAATATCGATAACGAATGAATCATCACTATTTCGGTATAACTCTTGATGATAAACTGAATTGGTATGAGTATATTGATAAGACAGTCCAAAAAGGTACACTAATGCTGTGGAACTGCAAGAAACTGGTTGGCTCAATATGGGGACTCAAGCCAAATATCCGGATTTGGCTATACAAATCAGTTCTCACCTATGCTGCAGAAGCATGGAAAAATAAATGTACACAGAAGACAACCACAAGGAAGCTAAATAAGCTCCGAAGGATGACCTGTCTAAGTGTAACTGGTGCCATGCGCACAACATCTACCAGCGCTCTGGAAACATTATAGAACCTACCGGCACTCGGCGACATTATTGCAAAAGGAGCTGGGCTCATGATGTATAGAGCCCGGATAGATGGCTATAGTGCATAGGACTCTGAAAATCTACACACTATAGCCAAAAGAATTGAAGTAAATCCAATACTGGATATGATGCCAGACAGAATGGTTGTTAAGTACAACCTCCGTCTGCCCTTCAAGATAATAATACCAGATAGGGAAGAAACAGATACAAATCTAGCAAATCAAGCCCTAATCTGGTACACCGACGGTTATAAAACCGAGAAAGGAGAAGGAGCAGGAATAAATGGCGTTAAGCCAATAGCTAACATCTATCAAAGTCTAGCAAAATACGCCTCAATGTTGCAAGCAGAGGTATATGTCATCACTAGAAGTTATGTGGGAATGCATTCAAGCATTAACGAACCTTGGCTCATACAATCATTTAACACTTCAGTTGGTGCCAGGCCAGGGAATTAATGGGAATGAAAATACAGACTTACAAATGACCAGAGATGGAATTCAATGACAGGATCCAGACAAGCCAAAAGATTCATTAAAAGACCAAGAGCCTGAATCTTTTAGGACTATCTAGGAATCAGCTCAGAATCATTATAGGAATCCTAACTGGACACTGTAAACTTTGTAAACTTAACAAACACATTAATCGGACAGGCTTCCGATACCCAATGATGTGTGTAGGCTATGTTTCGTAGAGAATGAAACATCGGAGCACGTCCTGTGTGAATGCGAGCCCATTTCACAATGTAAATTCCAGGCTTTTGACTCATACTTCTTAAAGCCTGCCGACTTCGAAGATATCTCTTCCAAAAAAATACTGCTCTTCCTAGGAAGAATGGGTTTATTGGAGGAACTGTAATGCAAGTGGTGCACAATAAGCTAATCTAAATCTAAATCTAAATCTAAGAGCTCTTAACATAGACATAAGACTGATTGACTTTGATAGCTTGGCCACTATTCAGGATCCAGAATAAGACATAGCATAAAGTATCGTCATATCAGCGTAATGTTCCCGAGTGAATCGTTGTCGATTCCAAGAATAATGAAAAGACTCAAAGATTGCAATAAAGAACAAATGTCATAGATTGGTGGAGACGTATATTACATGGAATCACGTTAGAAATAGGTATAAGTAAACAGGGAAGGCACACTGAAAATCCTATCCAGCGATACTGCAAATATTTTTAAGCTTAATATTGAGATAGGTTAAATTTTCTTGAAATTTTGCAATTGAATATTACAAAAAAATTATACCTACATTACAACGAAGGGTATCGTAAAATTTCACGAGGAAAATGCCAAGTACCCGTTGAATAAAATGATTTTCATGTGAATTAATTCTGATATCGCAAAATGAATAACAGAAATATCGCTTAATCTGAAAACATTTCAAATTCTTACTTGCTTAATTTGTAAAAAAAAATTTCTATTACCTCGAAATAATGGTTGTTTCTACCATCGAACACAAAAAGCATTTTACAACCCTGTGATCAGAATATTATTAAGAACTTGAAGACATCCTAAGGTAGACAAGTAAGTACTTAATAATGGAGTGACAACTTTGGAATTCTTACATCTTCTGCCTGGCGGTATATATAAGACTAATATAATAATTAAAAATTATTTCAATCATGCTGGATTTTCCTTGGTAATGCCTCTCTCACTAGCGGTTCCTTGTCCCGAAGACGTTAAATTACACAATTGTTTATGCGGTGTACAACTCTAAATTTAGCCACGGACATTATGCTCAAAAATTATTTGAACCTGGATGACCATATTATGATATTCCTCCAATGTTCACCGAGCATGAAATTATGGAAATAATTAGACCATCTATGTGTATGTGTCTAAACCTGAAGCCTCAGATAAGGACGAAGAAAAAGACAAGACAACCATTAATAAGAAATTTGGATACCACGAAAACATTCCGCTGGTCCGCAGATTTCGCGTTTACCGAATATTGAAAATACAATGTTTATGTAAGTATATTAAATATACATATATTTATATATGTCTGTCTACCTGGCTATTAAATTCAGCCTGCTGGATAATGTTGATAATATCTAAGTTTTGTAAAAATATTTCCGTCTTAAAGGGATCTGAGTTATGAGAATTGCAGATAACGTAAATTATATTTGATCGCTTTTAAATGATGCTTTTATGAATTGACTTAGGTATAACTCTATCCTCCACTAATAATTATTGGAAATTCAGCCATTAATATTCAATATTGATTTGATAATTACGTTCCACCTTTGTTAAATTCGTTCGATTACTCCAAGAAACTTGCAAAAACGCAAAAATCAATTTAAATTTTAACTACAATGATTAATAATTTTGAAAATTACAGAAAATATTAGGTGGACAATTTTAGAAGATAATGAAACAGAAAAAAAGCAAGCAATTATTTTTAAAAGATCTTTCGATTATTGGAGCAAGGGCAATAAATATTTTCATTAACCCCTGATAATTTCCTAATTTTAATACTTTTAGCGCCATCTATATTACTTGCCAAGATGAGAAATCGTTCGTAGTCGCATGCGTTTCGTAAAAATACGAATATTGATAAGGAATAAGAGTACCAAAAAAAGAACAAAACGTATGTATAGCAGCATATGTATAAAATTTTTCCAACCGCAGCCATATTGGAATGGAATAGGATGGGGGGATATCGATATATCGGCCCTTCTCAATCTTAAATAATAATGGCCGACGTCAAGCTCAGATCGGAATTAAGTGAAACATAGAAAAACAAAACTGCAATGGCGAACAACTTGACTGTAGTCATAGAAACGAGTAGGTAGCTCTCCAAACGTGTATAGATGATAGAGGTATGATTGATGGACCTTTTAATTCATGCGATTTCAGAGTTCACTCACTGCAGATCGCAAACGTAATTGCATTTATTTTAACAATAGTATAATAGCCATTTTATTTCAACACAATCAAACAAAGCTATAGCCACTGAAGGGAAAAAGGAGACAAAAAACCATATCCCAATGCGTGTACCTACATACTGTCAATATTTCTTGATTCTCTCTTCATTCACTGAACGTAAATAAAAATTCACTAAAATATTTAGTTTGAGCAAAGACTTAAAAATTTCACTAATTACAAATAAATATAGAGTTACAGGATATAATTTCACTAGATTACCAATATCATCATACAAATTTCCCACATTTATTTAATTGCAATAATCTATCAATTTTACTAACAAATTTATGCACAAAATTTACCATTTAAATCTTTTCAAAACAAAAGTTAGATAGGTATACACAAAATGACAACACTACAGAAATGGCGAGCGAGAGATCCGAAACTTCAAATTCAACCGTTCATCATTTTTCATGTTTTCCATTTTAGTTCATTTCACAGAAAATTACTTTATCAATTTGATTACAACAAAAGTCAAATCAATTAATGCAAAACACTTAAAAATATTTACATTTTGAAAGATTTTTATAAAATTTACATGTGCGATTTATAATTAATTTCACATTCGAATTCGAACAATTTACACTTGACTGTCCGCGCGCGCCATTTTCTTGTTCCCTTTATTCGAGCAACACTAACATTATACGTGCGTTGAAGCAGACTTTTTTTCACATTTCTTTAATTTACAATTTATGCAATAATATTTCACTTATTTTCTTTTTTATTTATATTTTAAACATGTCCAGGGGATATATTATACTATATTTATCATTAATTGTTTTAATGCTTGTTTTTCTTCTTGCAAACTATTAAAATTAAAACTAAACGCGGCGCGGCACTTAGTCGGTACACACTTTTACGAGCGGTTGATTATGAATTATGATGAAGCTCAATATTCTATAGTGAAAGATTAGTACTAGAAGCATCATAACTGAACAGCATGCAGCAAAGCAAGCAATATACATAGAGCGTTTGAGGGTGTGTAGGTACGTGTATTCAGTTTTTGGAATTCATTTTTGTACATATATACATGCATGTGTATAATTATGTGTACAGCAAGCTGATTTTAAATTTTATATTTGATTAGAGATGGCGGTATTATAGACAAAATTTTATGTTTTTTTTTTTTATTAGATATGGTTCACATAATTTGCTTAAAATAATATTGTCATTTCCATAAAAAAATAAAAAATGGGAATAATTAGGTGCATGATATTATGCATATTCTTAAGCTTTTTTCTTTGATATAACCGAAGGTTTCTTTACTCATTCTCATATAAGTAGGTATTGAAAAATCTATCAGGATCAGTACGCCAATGTCATATAGATGATAAAATTCCCCAAATTCTAATCGTTTCTTATTTATGGGGTCATAGGCTAAACTGTAAGAGTGCACTTGAAAGTTCTCGTGCGATCTCGCCTCGCTTCGTTGTGCACGTGTTACGCTAGTCTGAGTAATGATAGTAAGCTTTCTATCTTAAATCTGCAAGAAACTTCACTAGAACACAAATTCTTTTAGAACCAACAAAGCAGACGATGTATACCCCATTAAAAAAAATTATAAAAAAAAAAAAACAATGATTGTCCGAGTTACTGCAATTAAAACACCACACTTTAATTCCCACGGGTCTGTGTAATCTTTAATTGCCTAATTTAAAAGCGTGTAAATATATATTGTAGATATGTAATATTTAAAATTTGTAAAATTACAACACATAATACACTGAAAATTTTGCAATCTCACGTACAAATCTGTCCATTTATGTTTCACATTCGCTTAATGTAGACTAAAGTATGAGAAAAAAATAAAAATAAAAATAAAATGTTAACCCTAATTTTGTTGTTCTACCAACCGAATGCTATCACATACATATACAAAATCCAACTACCCAATGGGGTAAATGTGAGCATTATCCTTGCAGCAAAGATAACTCATTATAACCTTTTCACACACTAAAGAGCTTACCTTGTTGAACCCAATTGTGTGTCATTAAATGTTTTACTAAGTATGAAGGATTCCATGATTCATGGAATCTCCATATAAAAGGTTGCTCATCAAGGTTAGGGTAATCTCTATAATGTGCTCCATATCTTTATGGATTCGGACTCATTTATCTAAATGACTTGAAAATATGGTTTAACAGAATTTCACTGGCATTGGATTTTAGGAGAATATCTGTAGCAAGTTCAAAACAGTCGACAAATTTTAAATTTTTAAATTTACATTGTTTTCTAAGGCAAAAATTTATTTCTCTCTTTTCTGTTTTAAGGATAACTTCACGCATATTTTCACTAGATTTCAAGATAAGACATCTTACCGGATGTGATGGATATTTTAGTGAGGACTTAGTTAGGCCAAACTTAACATTAAATGTGTTATAATAAATCTAACTTCATGAAATTCCCCATTTCTTTTGTTTAAATCTCTCCTATTAATCTTAATGAAACCCTAATTACACTCTAGAGTGAAAAAAGAAAAGGAAACTTTTGTGAATTGAACATTTTTTTCCGATTCCATTAAAACTACCTCAATATTTCAGTAGTCTTCAGTTGGATATAAAAATAAATTAGATCCTCGCTAAATAATTGAATGGCGAGCGCACTAAAGTGCTTCAAGTTTCTATCTAGAGAAAATAGTTTATAATTCCGCAAGTATAAGTAAAAGTTACCAAACGAATTAATCCATTGGAAGTTTTTTTTTAATCATTGGATGAAAGTACTTAAAACTATGTAAATGCCAGGCAATCTATGTACATATATACAGATACATTCTTCCACAAAAATGTTGATTTTGATCTAATGCCATGACGTGATCCAAAGTAGTTACATATCTACAATGGATGTCCACTTTGTTTGCCCATATTTCAGAGCCATTAATTTCAAAGCAAACACACAGTCCAAGTTCGACCAGAAAAAGTTTTTGGCGAATGACTTTTATCCTGATTGAAGTTATACGATTTTCAACTCTGGAGATATATATATGTATTTTTTTTAACAGTTTTTTGTTCGATTACATAGAGAAATTTATTGCCGTTTGTTAGAGGTATATATAAGGTTCGTGGATTCAAATCGTAAATGGCTTATTTGGATTGGTATTTAAATGTATCGCCACAAAAACGGAGGGCCACATAGGAATTTGTTGAATTTATATTTTTCTAAAGCAAAAAACAAATCTTTTTTTTTTTTGCTTTAGTTTTGTAAATTTTCTAACAAGCAGAGATTCAATTTTCAATCCACACAGTAGCATAGTCGCGCATTAGTAAAAATAAATCTCTTGACTATATGTACATAATCTCTAAAATAAAAATATTGCAGAGATTAAAATTAGTCAAATTAGATTTGTAGTTTTGTTTTTGTTTCGACATTTTTCTACGCTTTAATTCTCAGCTGTCATGTTGTGTGGGATAGGCAGTTAGATTTTGAAAAAAAAAAAAAAAAAAAACGTAACTATGTCTTGCTCTAGGGACATTTCAGAATTCATAAATAAATTAAATGCAATTAATAAAAACAAGCGGCATGTCGCATTACGATACACTACACAACGTTATCTTTTAATTTATTATATAAGCAAAGAACAAACCAAATGAGGTTTGGCATGAGCCTTTATCATAGGATTAAGTTCGAAAATTTTTCGATATAACTAAAAACAAAGCATCACAGGAAAATAGAAAATTCGACAAAATGAATGTAGATTAGATTAAGATTAAACGGGGCGAGTATTGCAGCCTTTTATTGGCTTATTGTGCATCACTTTCTTTATAGTTCATCCAACAATCCTCGCACTCTTTCTAGAAAGAGCAGTATATATATTTTTTTTCATGAAGTTTCTTCAAAAGCGGAAAGCTTTAATAAGTATAAGTCAAAGTCCTGAAATTTACATTGTGCAATGGATTCGCATTTGCATAAAACGTGCCCTGATGTTTTATCCTCCTCAAGACACATAAAGTACATACATCGGTGGGTGATATGCAGAAGCGTATCTAGGGAGACCGCTACCCCTGGGTCGCTCCACCAGGGTCACATCATCAAAATGTGGCACTTCCCAACAACCAGGAACCGAACCAATTAATCAGAAAAGCTTACTTTACGTGTTATTCGTAACCGATAATAGTTTTGAAACTAGAAAAGCAAGAGCGAGAGCTTGATACTCCTTTTCAATTAAAATATAAAGCCAGCTCAGCTTTATATTATTCTAGCCGAAATGGTTAGTAAATGGTTGAAAGAAGCCTTTAATTTTTTTTAAAAATTGAGGAGTGTCGTGAAAACTGCTTGAAAAATAACGTTTTATTTATTATTTTGATAAACAACTTAGCCGAAATAATATATTACGCAAATTTTCTTCCGACAAATTGGAACATATATCATTCAAAATGATTTTTATGATTGCAAAAGCCCTCTCAACGCTGACTTGTGTTGACAAGGACAGCGTCAACAATATGGGACAAATTTCGGAGAAACGGAAATGAATACTTTTGAGACTCCCAATACTTAAGAAGATCGGCATACACACGATGTCAACGCACAACTACAGTTCCGACAAAATGTTTCAAAAGTCAATAGAGTTTCCATATCCGAATTATTTTTAATGGAAAGGAAATTTATATTTTCTAGCCAAAAAATGCAACTCGGCTTGAAAAAATAACAAGCCAGCTTTGCTTTTACCTAAGTACTTGCAAAAATAACCAGCTTCAAATCCTGTTACTTCCAGCTCGAAAATATAAAAAGCCAGAAAAAATAACAAGCCTTTCAGCTTAGTTGTTTTTTTAACTTTAAATTATTTTATGATATAGTTAAATGACAGTTTTAGAAAACTTTTTCTTCAAAAGAAGTTCAATTTCAAAAGCTTTACAGGAATGGAAACGGTATATTCCACTAAATTTCACGATCTTAATTTATCCCAGTTTTTTCAATTAAAAATTTTCAAAATACCAGTTATTTTTGGAATTTGCTAACAATAAAAATCAGATTAAACGAATTCAAGCTTAAATATACTGAATCTCTGGTTTTCGTGTGAAGCACTTTAATATAGTTACACTCAGAGCTGGGCAATACTTAAGTAAAAAAAGACTTAAATACTACTTAAAGTACATTTTCGTTACTTAAGACTTTACTCAATACTTTTGAAATGCCTCTACTTAGTACTTGAGCATAAGTACTTGCTTCTATTTACTTGTACTTAAGACTTAGTTTTGTACTTAAGTACCAAGATTCTTACTTAGGTATTTCTGAGTCTATTAAGTACCTACAAATATCTAACTGTTCATAGAAAAGCAAAGACAACCTCTAGCGAAACTCCTTTTTTGTTGAGACAAACTAATAACATGTACACAAGACTGGGCAAGTAGAACAAAAACCAGTAACGTCTCGCTCGAATATAAAATCGACGATGCCTCGACTTTATGACATAACCACTGACATGTATAATACGGATTGCAAAAAGTGGGCTTACTTCTATATTGCTGACTCTGTCGGCCTAAGCACCAAGTATCAAACTGAGATAGAACTGAAAGCAACAAATAAAAAACAAACTTCTTCAGAACACGAAATCCTATAAAATTGGTTATAATCATGTTTTCTGTCCGACAAACCGTTCTAGAAATATATGCGAAAAACAACTTCAAAAATCAAACTTGCACAGAAGGGTGACAATACGAAATTTCATAAGGGCATTCATCTAGAGTATCATAAGAATTGGTCTTAGACCGATTCTAGCTTTTTTACTTGCTTAAGAAGATGTCGAACTTGTATTGCAGCTGAAGGAAGGCAGTTTGAACATCTTTTGTAAATAATAAATCTTAGCATCCAAATAATTGGTGTTTAATTTTAGCATCTCTAATTTGAAATCATCACTATCTGTCTCACTCGCACTTCATGTAATGAATCTCCATCTCACTCAAACTAAAATCTTAAAGTTTCGGTCTTACGGCAAGCTTTGGGTACACTAGAAATCATTTTTAGTAGGTAAAAATATATTTTTCGAAACTCGGTTTCTTGAAGAAAAAAAATTTTTTTTCCGTAAACTAAGAAATAATGTAGCAAGTGTTATACCATTTTAGAATCCTTATTAAATGCCTCAACTTTTAAAGTCACTTGCCAAACTGGCGTAGTACATTGTTTTTTCCAGTACAGTCAGTTAAATTTGGGTAAAATATTAGTTTTCTATTCTTGGTTCGGAAAAATGTGATATTTTCTTCCAAGCTGGAGCAGTTGGCTTAGAATTTAAAGCAACAGGTTACATAAGCACTATTCGGGATTACATAAGGAAAATAAAATGAAAAAAAAGTAAAGATTTGTAGCAACAGGAGCTAAAAAACCATCACAGGGTGTATATTTTCTCGAAAACAAACGAAATGTCTATAGTTTAACAAATACATGACTTGGATTTTTCTTTATATTTTTCTGGTAACTATTGGTCTATCACCTGGTTCCGGCTTGACGTCGACTTACGGAACACCCTGTATATATATAACGGGTTTCCAATAAGAGGTGTTATTTTGATATTCAAAGAAAAATGCCATTTTTTGAGATAAATGATCGGATCTTTATTTCATTATAAAGAGGATGGTATGCCGTTAATAATGGAAAATAACATCAGCCAAATGACCACCACGACGACGCCTACAGGACCATATCCTTTTCATGAAATTTTCCATAACCAAATCGCAAAGTGGCTGCCCTATGTCCTCGATAGCCTCACGAATTCCGTCTTTGAGGTCTTGAATCGACGCTGGGCTGTTGGCGTAGACCTTCTCTTTCACGTGGCCCCAAAGGAAGAAGTCGCAAGGTGTTAAGTCACAAGATCTCGGTGGCCAATTGTGATCACCTCTTCGAGAGATAACACGGTCCGGAAACTTTTTCCGTAAAAGATCAATGGTTTCGTTGCTTGTATGGCACGTAGCGCCGTCTTGTTGAAAGTAAACGTTGTCCAGATCAATACCATCCAATTCCGGCCATAAAAAATCATTCATCATCTGTCGATAGCGCAATCCATTCACCGTAACTGTTGCTCCAGCCTCATTTTCGAAAAAGTAAGGTCCAATAACCCCGCGGGACCATAAACCGCAACAAACAGTCACACGTTGAGAATAGAGAGGCTTTTCAACAAGAACTCTTGGGTTTTCCGAGCCCCAGATGCGACAATTTTGCTTGTTGACGAAGCCATCGAGGTGGAAATGGGCCTCATCACTCAAGATGAGTTTTCGATGGAATTCCGGATCATTTTCATGCATTTCAAGGACCCAATCAGCGAAGACTCGACGTTGTTGATGATCGGCCGGCTTGAGTTCTTGTGTTAACTGAACTTCATAAGCCTTAAGACCCAAATCTTTATGCAAAATACGGTGTAATGACGTTTGTGGAATGCCTAATTCCAAAGAACGACGAGGAATGGACAAACCTGGGTTTTCTTCAACACTTTCGGCTACAGCAGCAATATTCTCGGCTGTTCTTGAGCGACGTACACGGGTTTTACTCTACACATCACTAACTTGTCCCGACAGCTCGAATTTTTCTACCAATTTCTGTATTGCGGTCCGACAAGGTGCTTCACGACGACCCAAAAATGTTCGAGTTTTACGAACCGTCTCTGCCACATTTTCACCATTTTTATAGTGAATTTTAATAATTTCAATGCGTTGCTGAATCGTGTATCGTTCCATTTTTATTAATAGCGTAGTTTCTACTTGTCAAATGTCAAAAAATGACAGCTCCAAAAGTGACATCTACCGAAATAGCGGGCTAATTAAAATAACACCTCTTATTGGAAAACCTTTTACATACATATAACAAACATAAAAATTATCAAATTATCCTTTTTTTTTTTAATAACAGAGGTAAAAATAAACAAATATTGTCAGCTGTCAACCGGATTAATCCTGACTTAACAAACAAAACCGAAACAAAAATAAAGCACAAAACGGGTACAGGAGCTCATTTTCACACAAAATACAAATACACCTTAAACTAGTTACCGTCAACTCCTTCCTCATAAACATAGTTTTAGTGAAATATTTATACAGAAGTATAACGTATACCAAAATTTTATCATAAATAAACAAGTTTTCAATTAGAACTTGAAAATTTTGAATTTATATTGTTGAAATGAACACAAGGTCATTTGATGTGAATATTTTCAAATGTTTCAATTTTGAACGCATATCAAATTCAATTTGCATGTTTCATATAAAGTACGCGTATTAAAATTCATGATTGTCAATGACTTTGCCAACAAGTAGTGCAGGTACGAGCGATCTGAAAGGTCTTGCAGATTGAAACTCACTAATTCCCGCATGCAATATATACAATAAATGAAGACAGATTGTCTGGGTTAGCTTTACTCTCCATTGAAAGACAATTGGCTACTGAAGTGGATTATAATATGGTTACAGATAAATTTGCAAGAATGAAACCTAGATGAAGGAGGCTGTTGTAGTTGCCCCATTTAATTATAATACATATGTACATAAATACTTATATTAATTTCATTTTGAAATAACAGAATTTTTTTACGTTTTCCTTTAATATAAAATATAAACATATATATACCTATATTTGAACTACATGCTTGAAGCTGGAGGTCTATGTTTTTCTTCAAAATATGAAATAAAATTTATTTTTATGTACTGGCGCTTTTTTTTCTGCTCGCTTCCCTAAATGTTTAAACCTAGATACGTCTCTGGTGATATGCCTATCCGGTGCATGTGCTTGTTAAGTTTGCAGTGACCGTCCGGTTAGGAATCATTTAATGATTCTGAGTTAATTCCTGGATAGCCTTAAAAGATCCAGTCTCTTCTTTGGTGATACTCGTTTGATGAATATTTTGGCTTGTTTAAAGCCTGACATCAAAGTCCATCTCCGTTCCATTTGGTTATGGATTCAGTTTTGTACGATAAGTTTTACGGAGCGGTGATAGATGTTGTGCGCAGGGCACCATAGTTACACACTTAAACAGGTCATCCTTTGGAAATTGTTTAGCTTCCTGATGACTGTCTATTGTGTACATTTGATTCACCACGCTGCTGCAGCATAGGTGATCGATCAAGAGTCTGACAACTGATTTGTTCGGCTTGAGTCCCCATATTAAGCCAGCCAGTTTTCTACACTTTCACAGCATTAGTGTACTTTTCTGGCCATTCTTGTCGATATGTTTATTCGAATTGAACTTATAATCGAGAGTTATCCCAAGATATTTAGCTTATTTGGACATTGGGACCTCCTTACCAAAGAGGTTATGGGACTATTCCTATTTTTCCTCATTTTTCTTGTTCTTGTAAAGAGTATAATTGTTGTTTTGCTGGCGTTGACCGGATAACTTGTGTACAGCACACCACAGTCTTGAACAGAAATTAGGGCTTCTTGAAGTTTTCTATAAAGGAAATCCTCACATATAGTGATTACAAGGTCCTCACCATAATCTTGCGGCTCAATATCTTGGTTGCTTGGTTAAACAAAAATGTAGTGAACTACCATGAATAACAGCAGTGGAGACAGTACTCCTCCTTTGGGGTAACTTCTGATGATGTCTCACCAAACAGGTGCATCATAATATCATAATGTAAGGAGAATTTGAAGGTCAAGATGTGGTAGTAACTGATAGGAGACATTTATCCATAAATGAAGTTATTTTAGTGTCGCAAACTATTGCTGATTTCATCAAATGTTCGACGTGCCTTCATGGTAATTAATCAATTCGTATTAAGAAAGACTCAATTTGTTACTACGAACCTTCAAATGATGACTGATGGGAACCGGACTGACTCAACAATATCGACCGACGTTCCCTTTTCAAAAAAGGATATGATTTCACTAGTGATCTTTGATACTCAATGAGAAATTAAAAAGAAAAAACAAAATGAACTGATATTCATACAAGATCGTAAAGAAACCAGATGGCACGATGCAGAAGCTTTTTATATTCTGGTATAGAAATCCAAAGAAGCTATCTTCAGCCACATTAAGTGGTCACTAGTTGCGAAGAGTATTATTACAAGCAAAAAAATAAAACATTATGAAAAAGTTTTATGCGAAATTGATTTCTAAGGATAATAACATCCTTTTGGTAGGTAATATATATATATATATATATATCAAGTGTCACTGTGTTTGTACACGCTAATTTCCGAAACCGCTCAACCGATTTCAATGAAATTTTGTGAATGTGTTTGGTTTGCTTCAGCTTGAAAGATAGGATACTTTTGAACACGATAGATGGCGCTATTGTCGAGATCTAAAATGTTGCCTGAGAACGCGTCGACGTGGAAAGCTGAAATTTTGTACAAACTCGTTTTCATAAAAATTCTAAATACAAGTTCAAAAATGGACTAAATCGGCCAACTCCTTCGTAGGCTTTCCATGCAAATATTTCGATTTTAGTATATATTTGGACACTGCTCGACAAGAAGTACCTACACGTTGAGAGCTGAAATTTGTTATGTGGTGTTTTTATAGGAATAGTAAATAAAATTTAAAAAATGGACTAAATCGGGCAATCCTTTCTTGGTGTTGCCATACAAAATTTTGGTTTTCTACTATATGTTTCTAAACTGTCTGAGAACGCACCGACGTGAACCAAATAGGACAACCCCTTTTTGGTATTGCCATAAAAAAACTTTAGTTTTTCACTACATATTTAGGCACTGCCTGAAAACACGCCCACTTGGAGAACTAAAATTTGGTACATAGTCTTTTGATGGAAATAGTAAATAAAATTACAAAAATAGTTTCAATCGGGCGACCCCTTCTTGGTGTTGGCATACAAAATTTTCATTTTTCACTATATACTTGGTAGCTGTCTGAGAAAGCGTCGACGTGGAGATCTCATATTTTGTACACGGCGTTATCATAAAAATTTCGAAAATGGGACCAATCGGGTAACTCCCATCAAGGTATCTATATTTTCGCCGGGCAACGCCGACGGGCTCCCCCAAGTACATACATAGATACACTGGCGAGCAAACGGTGGGATAGTTACAGATGGGAGAGGTACATATATTGAAATAATTTTTAATGCTTTTATGGCTTGTAGAAATTCTACTCATTAAAAACAATTTTATTTGAGAAGAAAAAAACTACGTCCTTGTTGTAAAAATTTTACGAGATCAAGGATAACAGAAGAAATTTGTATGATTGTTTTCGTTGTCAAGAATTCAACTTTAAATCTCGACAATTGAAGCATTTGACCATAAATCGTAAATCGTTCGATATTATTATAAAAGATGTCCTCTTTGGTGCTCAAGTTTGATCCTGCAATATTTTTGAAAAGACTTATGACTACACTTCGTTTGAAAAATGAACTTTTTTAATATAATTATTAAAAAAAATCAACAACAAACCTGTAATTAAATCCACACTAAATAATAAAATCATACCCAACGACGATTTCAGGATTATCAAACAACTACGACAGAAGGATGTATACTACATAAAAGCTGATAAAGGCAATTCTTTTGTGGTTATGGACAAGGAAGAGTACTACAACAGAATGATGAATACAATTGCGATTGGAAATTTCGAAAAGATTACACGGAATCCATTGCTTACAATGATTAGAGAAGCTGCTATCATCAATAAAGAACTTTGTGAAGTATTAGAACTTTCTAAGTGGCGCTTATCAATCTCAAACCCAAGACTACCTTAAATATACGGGCTGTCCAAAATATATAAGCCTGGTATTGCTAGTATAAGTTCACCATCTTGCAAGATCGCCAAATTACTTCCCAAGGAGATCACCCCTCTAACAAAACCACCCGGAAGTACGTAAAAACTACCTTTGAATATGTAGAAATGATAAAAGACCTCACACTGAAGGAAGATGAGTTTATGGTCTCTTTTGATGTTGAATCCCTCTATCCGAACGTTCCGATACCTGCAGCACTGGAGGTTCTTAGTAATTGGCTAGACAACAGTGACATATCTGACGAAAAAGATAACATTTTCCATATAGCAGCAACCCTTAGTTATCAAAATGAATGATATAAACAGACAATGGGAGCGAACATGAGAAATCCGCTCTCTTGTTTTATAGCTAACTCTTTTCTAGGAGACTTTGAAACTAAATTACATAATGAAGATAAACTTCCAAGAGTTTGGATAAGGTATGTGGACGACAACTTCTCTATAGTGAAGAAATCACAAATATCAAATCTACTAGCAATTCTAAACAACCAACATCAATCCATCAAGTTCAAAGTTGAGACGAAGCAAGATGGAAAACTACCTTTTCTAGACACAACCCTGACAAGAAACCAAAATAAAATACAAATAGGAATATATCGGAAACCTACAAACACTGCAAGATGTATTACCAATAACTTACACTGTCCCATGTCCACAAAATTGGCAGCATTAAATAGTATGGTGTATCGAATGTGTAAAATACCATTACATATACAAGACTTCATGAAAGAATTAAAAACAATAAAAGATATTGCTAGTATAAATGGATAACAATAATAAAAAACTAAAAGCTCTACTGGGGAGCACCAAAGACAAGATAGACAGTACAGAAAAATCCGGCATTTACTCGATTACATGTGGAGATTGCGACAAAGTATATATAGGTCAAATGAGAAGAAAAATAATAACAAGATATGAAGAACATATTTCGCATCTAAAATCTGTTCAACCAATATCAGCTGTAGCCTTGCATATTTTCACAGAAGACCACCAACAAATCATCATAAACAACCTGGACCTGAAAAAGTCAGTACAAAATCAGTACAAATTGGATGCATGGGAGAGCGTGTACATGATGAAATTCAACAACAAATTAATAAACATTGACCAGCCATCAATAGCTTAAAGCCAGCAGGAATAAATTAAACAATTTACGTTTGTATGTTTTTTAGTAATTTTTGACGACAGCAGCTGTAATTTTTCGAGTTTTGTTTCAGTGTAAGAATTTGTAATTGCAATAACAGATTAGAACTTAGCTTCATTTAAAGTCTTTTTTATACATGTATAGTTAATTTATTTAACAGCTTTGATGACAGTAATTGTATTTGCCAATACTAATGAACTTGTACTTAAAGAATCACATACCACAGTTTCAGTTTCACTTTAAGTCTAGTCTAATAGGATATGGACGACTAGGTCCGAAATGCATTTATAATTTCTTCCAGTAATAATTTTTTTAAAACTGTGTAATAGAGCAATTAAATGTGGTTTTTATTGAAAAAACGTAATTTCTCGTTTTTATTCTTTAACATCTTTAGGTTTCATCCAACATAACTAATCTTATCTTATCTTTTTTACAACTCCTTCTATATTTACAATTGCATCTACATGGATTTTTTTTTCCAATACTGGAACAATTTAGACTGCACCCGCCGGGAATATCTAGAGATTATTTTTTATCAAATTCGTTTTGGATATGACACCATCCTTGAGGTTATAAACTGTACACTGGAACTGTGTTGCAATCTTTCTTTCGACGCATTGGCAGATGTACTGTTCTCTCACGACAAGGACTTTTCAAAAATGATAAATGGGTATGGGTGGGTTTTTTTTGTGTCTACTAGTAGAGTACTCCCTTCGGGCAAGGACGAATAAAGTATGTAGTACCAACCAGCAATCATTTATCTTTTTTGTTTTTAGTTATTTTTTTTTATGTTTTGGGGATAACATCTATGTAACCTGGGTAGAAAAATAAATGATCTATTGGGAGTGGGGTTCAGTTGTCATGTTTTTAATGAGAATTTTTAATTTTACGAGTAGAACTGCTAGTGGGTACACCATATGGATTGGTATAAGACAGGAGGTGTGAAGGTGTGAAAGAAAAATTATTTATGCAGATTTTTTTTTAAATTTGCTTTTTAACTAGGTATAAGGAAATTTTCAAAGGAGTCATTGTGAATACAATCATGAAAGTCAAAAACTTTAAATTTATGCCATGTAGGTGTTAATGTGAATTATGAACCAAAGCTAGACTAAGATGAATAAAATAAAAATTCATTTTCTTTGATGATTTGGAAATTAATTTTTCTTGCAACCTAATAAAAATTTAAAAATTACATAATATTGCAGACGTTCTCACTGAACATCTGTGGTCATATGGGCCATATGAAATAAGCAGAAGGTGATCGGAATGAGGTATAGGTTATATCATTTTTGCCGTTGCTGTATATATAATACAACAAGATATTACAGCAACAGCCAACTCAATAGCTATGATAAAATTATAAGCAGTCTAAAAAGAGATCCATTCCAAACCATTAACAAATTTTGAATATTTTGTAAAGAGGTGCATCAACAATGTAAACGACAAGTAAAATCATTGAAAAAGATTAGCTTCAATTTACTTTTCCTAATGTCTACTAGATAAATTATACTGGAGCACTGCGCAATATTTGAACTAATCCCGATATTGTAGATATGGAAAGTTCTTAAATCCCTCACACATAGATGCCTGCTGACAGCATGGACCATCAAACATATTTTTTTATCTGGACTATGGCTGATGATAATTTTATTTAAAAATCCTTAAAAAATTGTGGTTTTTTATAAAATTTCTATTCGACAATTTTATCTTGGAAGACATAATGGGTAATTATCGATCGTGGATAAAAACCACGAATAGGTATGCAAAAATTTAAATATTTTTTTATTTTATATAATTTCATTTTTATTACCCTTTTAGATGCCATTGTTATTTTTATAGCTATATAATTCTTACCAAAGTTAAATATAAATCACAAAAACTTGAGTTTTCTTCTTTCATTAAGCTGAAAATTTCTAAATTCGGTATCCCTGGAGCCATCTATTGACAGAAATATATCACTATATTAGAAAAAATATATATTACTGGTAAACGAAATTTCCCTGATTCTGTAATTCTGTCCCATTCACTCCATTTCTCAGATCATTTTTAACGAAATTCATTTCTTTCGATAAATTCGACTAGTTAAGTTAAGTAGTGTATGTGCATTTATTTTATCAGCAAATGAAAATGTTTACTTTTGGAAGAGGAGAAGGCAAACATGATAATTACCGCTATTTTCTCTATTTTTCTCTTTGCAAGTGTTAACATCTAAACCCATACCGATATCAGAAATTTTATCGTGATAGAGCAACAACGCTCTCAATTTATCAATGGTCAAGAAAAAGAGGGAACATGAATGAATTTAATTATTATAAAGGTTTTTTTTTGTTTTTTATATCAACTGTTCAGAAGCCATTGTTAATTCCATGCCTATATAAAATTTAAAAACAAAGTTTTAAATATAAATCACAGAAGGAGGCAGGAAATTGAAAAACTTTATCATCTGGATTAAATTACAAAATCTTGATTTCATCAAACGAAATAATTTCACATTTCAATATCTCTGCATGAAAATGTCTGCCGCCATTATCGTTTATTTGCGATATTTTGTGATTTCATCTCATTCACTCTTCTATGTTTAAAAGAAACAGCAAAATCCGAGGCGATCAGAAAATTTCAGATCATTTCTAATAGAAATATAAAATCTTATTCTACTGCACATGACCGAAATATTCGTTAAATAAAGTAGTTAAGTTCGTTTATTTCTATTAACCAATGAAATTAAGCAAAAACGAGAAGGTAAACGTGGTAATTTTCTATATTTTGCCTCTTTCTTATGATCAAAATATGGAATTGCAAAAAAAGGGATATAAGATGATTAAAAGAATCCATTTTCGTTAAGTGAAGTAGTGTGCGCGCATGTATTTTACTTTAACTTTTGAAAGAGCAGAAGGCAAACGACGTGATTATTATTATTGTCGTTTTCTTTA
Source organism: Dioctria rufipes (assembly GCA_963924295.1). Taxonomy (NCBI): domain Eukaryota; kingdom Metazoa; phylum Arthropoda; class Insecta; order Diptera; family Asilidae; genus Dioctria; species Dioctria rufipes. Next base: position 10,797,144 of record OZ002745.1, read on the forward strand.
TTTCTCTCTTTGTCATGATTGAATTATTTAGTGAGGGAAGAACATTTGCCATGATCATGATGCTCTATTTTTTATTGTAATAATTTTCAAATGATTAAGAATTTGTTTTTCGTGAAAAAGTTCAATTCGGAACTAGTGTCCTGTGTATATATCGAAATATTGTTGAAAAAAAAAATGAATTGTTCAACATTTCCTCGATTTTAATTAAAACAAAACAAAATGAATGAGTATCACACGTTCTTCCTTATGTACATATGTATGCACCACGCTTTACACAATTAAATCCAACAACTCACCAGGGTAGGGCACTACTACGAGTATAACTGATTGGAAGTCGAAAATAGACGAAATGTTTACGTTCGCAATAAACGTGTTCCATGGTTCAAAGTTATTTCAATCAATAATCAGCTTTGAGTTTGGCTCTCTCAATCTATTTGGTCCTTTTAACCAAAAATCAACAGCCAACGTGAAATTAGCATCCGTGACAAACCGAAATGCGGCTGTAGGTAAACATATGTAAACATACAGTCAACGAAAAGTGTTTCAACATTAAGAGATGTAACTAATGCTGAGATTAAACAAATAAATTGTTGTCACCACGCAGTGTGAACGGAAAATTAATTATATTTAATGAAAAAAAGCGATAGAAGATTTTATACAGAAATGGAGTCTATTTCTTGAAATTGAAAGCCATATAATTTGCTTACCACCAACATATTACCATTGGACCGGTAAATGGTCGGGAATTTAAGAAATAAGTATATTTCAAACAGATATCCATGAACGTATGGTAAAATATGAGAATAGGGATTATATTGCAAACTAAAATATGCTCTAAAATAGATAGGGCAAATTTTAACAATTTTCGTAATACAACGCAGGACAAACCTCATTTAGTAATCAGCCAAAAAACGCTTTCGACTTATTTATTGCTCTGTCTAAAAAGATGATGAACAATAACCGAAAGTATACCTAGAAAAACCTAATTAAAATTAGACACATCACACCCAATAACATTTTATATACAAACTGCTACTAGGTATTAACCTGAAGGTTTATGATGTGAGGGTTGTTCATGGTGATTGAAATGCAGGATTGTTCAAATAAATTACTGCAGAAATGCTAGGTATTGTTTTCAACCAGGAAATAACAACCCAAATATTATGGCAATACCTAATCTCAGCATAATTGTCATCACTTTAGTTAAGGCAGATCCTGACAGCAAAATATAAAAATTATCATTGTCATAATCGTATATTGATGGTCTTTTCATTGATCGTAGCTTAGTGTACGATTTAGTTAATCCATAAGGTTAGACATTCAAAACTTGTTTTCTGTAGATTGCCAACTCATCTTTTGCCTATTGGATAAATTTGTAGATATCGCTAAACGACATGGATATACTTACAACTGTCATACTCTATAAAGATTTCACTATCTTAAAAGCCCAATTAATATAATTTATCCTTTGATTGTAATTGAACAGAGATGGAAAAAGAGGAGCTCACGAAGTAGGTATATGGAAAAATAGAAATCACGGCGCGGTGCACTTAGCAACGAAAAAACTGACCTTGTTAAATATATGATATTGTATACACATCCTTGCAATAAATAATGAGTTGGAAGGAAGAACTGATTAATTTATTCTTAACAATTTAGCCAAGTAAACGAAGCACATATTTTTTTTTAATCTAATTTTACAAACGATTACTGAACTGATCGAAAATTACAAGTAAAAAAAAAAACTCTTCTTTTTTTCTCGAATATAAGTCGAATTCCACATATTTCGTATCTGTCTCATTATGGAACAATTTTTATAGTCTGAAAAGCAGCTTCTTTATTTTTATGACTAATAATGAATACACAGCAATACCTGTTTAATTTTCGTCAATGGAAATTTTATGGAAATGATAGAGCAAACACATGCAAAGATAGAGCATATATTCCCCCCCCCCCCCCTCAGAACGGACCCATTCCAGGAATCTGACCCTAAAAGAAATGGATCCAAAACCAAATAAACCAGACATGGACTTCAGGGATAGGATCTAGCAAGAATTTAAGACATCCGACCTTGAGCTATAAGATTAATAAAAACTTAACTTTTGAAAAAATAGGTATACAAGGTGAAGGAAGGATTTTCATAAATGAATTCCTTACTAACTGCTTATAAAAGGAAATTAGTTCTTGATTCTAAATTGCTTAAAGAGGAACTTAATTTTAAATTTGTTTGGGTAAAGAATGGGAAAATTTATCTGAAAAGTACGGATGACTCTAACGTCTACCACGTTATTAATTATAAATCACTTGAATCTATCCGTCAAAAAATAACTTCGAAATGAACACATCCTACCAAAATGTCCGGGAGCTGCGCTCTAAAACAGAAGACTTGAAGCTGTCAGTCCTGTCCAATAACTACCACATCATTGCCTTTACTGAGACATTTTTATTAGACTCTGTTAATAGTGGTGAAATTTTTGATGATCGATATGAAGTCTTTCGCCGAGATAGGAATCATGAGGCTCTGGGGACCTCTGATGGTGGTGGTGTCCTCCTTGTAGTCGATCGCTCTCTGCAGGTAACTCGTACTAGTCAATTTGAGTCTGCTTGCGAGGAGTTATGGGTCGTTATCAAATCTGACAATTTAAACCTATATATTTGTTGCTTATATATTCGTCCATCCTCTCCTCATGTTACTTATGATGCCATTTTTACCAATATTTGCAACGTTTATAAAAATTCTGCGAGCAATACCATATTTTTGATTCTAGGAGACTTTAATCTTCCCAACATAACTTGGTCATCTAGTGATGTGGGCAACTCAATGCAAATTGACGACGTAAATATTCGAACCACGTTCTCTTTGTTAAATTTTATGTATTTCTGCCAAGCTTGAACAACTAAATTGCATTCCAAATTGCAATCCGAGATACCTGGACCTAGTTTTGTTTAATGCCGATCTGGGTAATTCTGATGTTACACAGCCCTTCTGTCCTCTTTCCCGTATCGATATTCACCACCCTCCACTTCTACTGCATCTGAACACTAAGAAAGTGCTCCACCTTGCTGAAAAAATTAATAAGCGCTTATTCAAGCGCGCTGACTATGATGCTATTAATAATTTTCTTTCTGAAATTGACTTCACGTGCCTGCAGCACCTTGAGGTGAACCAAGCCTTTCAAGTGTTTTATAATCATCTCAAATGACAATTGGTTCTTTCAGAACCTAATTCATGCTGTCAGACTCAAGGAAAAATATAGATTAAAGTATATAAAATCCAAGCATCCTGAGGACTACACTACCTTTAACTACCTCCGCAGCAAAGTAAAAAACATGATTTGAGTATGCTATAAAAAATATGTTCATACCATCGAAAATTCCATATCCTCCAACCCAAAGACTTTTTGGTCTTATGCAAAACGCATGAAGCTTTCAGGCTCCTACCCTAGGGAAATGCTTTATGATGGAATATCTGCCAACAAACCAGAAAGTATTTGTAACTTGTTTGCTAAACACTTTCAGACCACATTTGATGACAACCAGAGTTCGACTATCCGTAATACGTCTGATGAAACTCTTTATAGCTGCCTAAATATCCCTCTCATACACCATACGTAGGTTCGAGTATTACTTGCGTCGTTGGATGAAAACAAAAATGCGGGTCCAGATGGCATTCCTAACACATTTTACAAGAACTGTTCCTCTGTTTTATCGCACCCTATTACCGTATTGATTAATTCTTCTATCTCCAAACATGGCTTCTTGCCAGGTCGATCTAATGCAACTAATCTTTCGTTATTCACAGACTTTATTTCGCTAGCTCTTGATGAAGCTAAACAGGTAGATGTTTTTTACGCGGACATATCTAAGGCATTCGATAGAATCAACCACAATATAGTTACGGCTAAGATGAAGAAAATGGTCTTTGACTCTAGCAGTACCCTCTGCTTTCAATCATATCTCTCGAATCGACATCTCTCTGTTGTAATAAATGGTTTCTCATCTTAACTCATCAAACTTCTTTATAGAGTAATAAATGATTCATCTGACTGCCAGTATCACCAAAATGACATCCAGAAGCTACTCTAATGGTGTAACAAAAACCAGTTGTCCCTAAACGTGGACAAATGCAATTCTTTTACAAGAAAACGCACTACGCTGTACTGGGAATATAAGTTGGGCACTCTTCCACTCAGAAATAAATGACCTGGGTCCTGATAATAAGCTACTATTTGACACTCACATTAATAGTATCACCAATAAAGCTTTTAAAACTCTGGAGTTTGTCTTAAGGTGCACTAGGCCTTTTAAGCAGCTCTCTACCCATAAAACTATGTACAATACCCTAATTAGATCCATATTAGAATACGCTTCCCCAATCTGGAATCCCTTTTACACAACATACAAAAATAAAATCGAGAGTGTCCCACGCAGATTTACTAGGTACTTGCACTTCAAACTTACGGGCTCATATGAGCACTATGGCGGCAGATTGACTAGATACTCCATGGTATCCCTTGAAGCACGTCGTTCCTATCTCGATGAAACTTTGTTATTTAAAATATTACACGGCTCTATTGATTCCTCTGAGCTTTTGTCCAAATTAAAAATTAGCTTTCCTAGCCGTTTAACTCGACAGCTATCTACGTTTCACATAGATCCACCCCGTACCAACTTGCATCTTAAATAACCTTTGATTAGAATTCAAAGGGCCCACAATGCCTTATACAATGATTTGGATAAACTCAGTGACAACTTCGGGTATCTCGAGGGCAACCTCTTAGCTGAAATTAATGCTCTGGATAATTTCTCCATTCTGAATTGATCAACTTAACTTTAATTTTTATTTGCTTCCTTCCTTCACTTCCTCTTTTCTGTATACTAACCTCGCCGTATGCTCTATTGACCTCTCTTCTCTACTTTGCTTTACCTCACATTATACTGGTTTAAAGTTAATTTAATTGCTAGCTTTACTCCTATATGTGTTACCCTACTTTTAATTCTTTATTTCTATTGTCCTTAGTTTTGCTTAAGCTTCTTGATTTGTATAAATGAATTCTCTTGGCTTTTTAGATAGTATGTCTATGACTTTGAAATTTATCTGTAGTTACATTATTTAATTTTATACTATTCCTTTTCCAATGAAATTATTGTTTATCATCCTCTGTATCTAGGTTTAAGTTCTTTATGTATATCTGATAGTTGGTTCTTTTTTTTTTCTTTTTTTCTTCCTTTGAAGTCAATTAGCGCTAACCAAACGGTAGTAAGTAATTGGATTTATGTATCTGTTTACTATCGTATTAATTTTTATAAATAAATAATTAAATATCAACTCATTTTCATGTTGTTATAGCTCAAAACTGATGAACTAGTTCACACTGAGTGAGTTCGCCCGAACTGGCGAGCTATTTCAAAAGGGACATACTTAAACTGAAAAGCTTGCTGAGGTAAGTCATATTATTCAGAAAGCTCAGATTGCGGAACTAGCTCAAAAATGAACTAATTTAAATTGAAAAGAAAATCATTAAATGTTTGTGCTCTAAACTAAATATATTATATGCCCGAAAGGAGCAGAATAAAAATAAAAACTTTTTGCTGGTTACTAAGCCGGTTTCGAACAGTGAGTGAAATTGAAAAAAAGAATTGTGTGCAATTACTAATTGGTGCACACATTTTACTAGTGAGCTATACATAGTTCAAAGTGATCTAGCACGAACTAGTGAGCTAGCTCAAACTTGAACTAATTCTGTTGTATTAATCGAAAACATTATAAAACCTATCGAAATATTTAGCTAACGCACTCTGAGTTAGCTATTTCATGTGAATTAAAATGAGCTTGGAAAGCTCCGGCTGAGCTAGCTATTTTACATCCCTGGATGCAAAAGGATTCATCAAAGGACTCTCACCAATTCTGAGCCTACATCTTTTGAAATTAATCCTAAGTATGGACACTATAAACCTAACAAACACCTGCATCAGATAGGGATATCACTCACTGATGCCTGCCTACCTATGTAGAATATGTCTCGAAGACGGTGAAATATCGTAGCATGTTCTATACCAGGGGTGTCCAAACTTTTGAAGTACGCGGTCTACATTATAATTCAAAATATCGTAGCGGTATACCGTCAGCAACGGTTTTAAATAAAACGCAAAAACTTTTCTTCAAAAAATCTGTAGGTACTTCCGAATTCTCCAGATTTGAAAAATACTTATGTCGCACCAACTATAATTTCCTCTTCGGCCACAATAAATTCAGCATCAATTAATTGGTCGATGTTGATAGATACTCTGTCAATGTTAATGCCTTTGGTAAAAGGGAAAACCTTAAAACTGATGAGTTCTTCTCGAGTTCCAAAAGCTTATTTCGAACTCCTCGTGAAAATTCTCCTACTGTTCGACGAAACTTTCAATTCGCTTATTGTTAGTTGGGATGCATGCACCTGAATCTTTTCTTTGAATGATTTAACTAAACTTTTCTTTGCAGACTTAGGCGGCTCATGATAGTGTTTCATGGCATGAAATGCCGTTGATTTACAAAAGACATTCCTTTTTATTTTTACGATACCAATGTCGCTGCTATTGATTTTGTTCCTGGGTTCGTAAAAAAGATTGCTGTGCACATAAGCCAGTTTTTAACTCGCGTACTTCTATTTTTTATTTCCAGCCGGAATGACGTATTTGTGTATGTAGCTTTAAAATGCTTTTCGCCATTTTTTTTTGTAGTGCAAGTAGTTACAAATAAAACAAACACATTTATCCTTGAACATAACGGTAGAGAACTCCTGTGATAATGATACTTATATATGAAAAAGAAAAACATGTTTTGTCGATCCTTAGATTAATTTCTGGTGAAAAATATTAAATCGTGGTTTTGAGCTCCGATAGTAGTCCACATAAGTCATATCATCAGGTCAATCAAAATTGGTAAACCAATCCCAGTTGCTGGTGGGTCATTCCACAGAAAATCGACAAATATTCTGAATGGACTATCTCCGCACACGAAGCATATTTTGGGGTAATTCTTTTCTTGTTGTAAAGGACTGGTAATGAGTCATATTTTAGAAGAGAAAAAATTATATCTTCCTTGTTTTTTTTAAGATTTCAATTTTAGGCTCGATTGAGGCATTTGACCATAAATCGTAAAACGTTATATAAAAGGTCCCCTTTGGAACCACCAGTGTCCAAGTATGATCCGGCGATATTCGTGAAAGGACCTATGGGCATTTAAGTGACCACACTTCCTTCGAAAAACTAAAAATTTTCAAACATAATGTGGTGGCTTCACGATATGTTCTGATGCTGTTCATAGTGAAGTTATTTATTATATTTGGTTGCTAGGTTAATTTATACCTGGCAGAGAAATGCCAAACTTACTGTATATATATGGCTAAGAAGCAGCTGTTTTTGAAATCCCTTTTGTAGAAGCTGAAAACCTTAATGGTTGGATGTGCCAATTTATAGATGTTGTGCCAGAGTATGCCGCTTTATTCTGGATGGCAGAGTATGCCGCTCTTTTTGTAGGCTAAATATGCCAATGTGATAAAGATGGCAGAGCTTGCCGATGTTTTAGTGAATTAAAACCACTCGTTAAAGTTGAAATTAAATCTGGATTATATTGATAAATGTCTGCTTATTTATACAAATTGGTTACAGGAATCAGTGTTTCTTAATAATTCTATAGGGGGGATTATTACAAAATTGTAATACATGAAATTAAAAATGATTATTGCAGTTTCAGCATTTCTGATCACAAGATTTCTTTATGATTCACAATGTATTGATATGGTAAAGCAATGACGTCATGCATGACGTCATGCATGACGTCATGCATATTTTCTCAATCAAGAATTATGCTTGCATAGCGGAATTTCCTTGCGTTGCAAATTCTTCTTGAGGTCGAGCAAACTTTGTTTGTCTTTATTATTATTTTTGTTTCGATTTTTGTTTATATCTGTTGATTGTGGTCATAGCTTTATAATAAATTTGAGTGGAAAGAAGTGATTTTAGGGAGGAGGGTCTGAACAAAAGTATGATCAAGATACTCCAAAAAATCCATTGGCATACTCCATCTTTCTTATTTATCGAACACTCTGCATATGAGACAACTCAGCACACGTCATCAATTTTCGTTCAAAGTTTTCTGAACTACCTACAAATATTTAAAAAATAACTCCATCCAAACTACAAGTAGTTCCATTTTTTCCTTTCTACAGTTTCCTCAAGATCTATAAAAGATTAAAATAAAAAATATCGCTTTTTGAGATATTCAAGGATAACAGACATTACCCTTGAAAGTACATTTTCAGAAAAAGGATCACGAACATTTTTTTTTTTAAAAAAGCTTCAAAGCTTCCTTAAATAAATAGAGCGTTTGTTTGATGGGCTTGCGATGTATATATTCTGACTGAGATATATAAGATTTTGAAGTAAACACCTACCAAGCAAAAATTGTCACTTCTTTCAAATTTCCAAATACCATATCTCCGGCAAAAATGCACAGAAAAAAACATATTTCAGCAAAGTATACTAATAACAATAAAACCACCTACCTAAGAAATTTCATCAAAATCAGAGATGGTCTATGCACAAATTTACACAATGTTTGTCGATTTTCTGCGAAATGAACTACACTGAATTTTTCCTTAATAACCAAATGAAAAAAAAAGAACGGCGAAAATACATATTTTTTTTTTTTATCTTTGACGAACTACAAAATTACAGTGAAGCTGTTGGATAGTGTTCCATTGTAATCAAGTCTGCATTAGGAATTACATATATATGGATGTGTAAAATCCTATTACGACCGAATTCTATTATTTTGGGATTTCAGTAGAAATATGTGGTAAATCCTGTCTACCTAAGTCGATCGTTTTTTTTTCTTTTGAAATTTAAATTTTTTTCTTTCAAGTAGATCCTTGCTTAAATCGCCGAATAAGGGATGTTATCTATGCCTGCAGCTCTGCAGCTTTACTTTTCCATTGATCAGCAATTTAATATCACCAATTTCAGGATGATTTGTCACAACACTCGACATTTCCATTCTGTAAAATTTTGTCAAATTGGCTATGATTATCCATGAAAGTCTCTCTTATTTTCTAATAACAATATTTAAAACTTTCATCAATTTATCGAATAACTCTACGAGTACACATATAACTCACTCCAAATTCTACAAATTCTTCGTTAAACCAACAAAATCAGTTCTTTAAACCAACCTTCTTCCATAGAAAGATTAATATCGGAACTTCAGATCACGTGGTGTAATTTCGTAAAAGAAAAAAAAATTGTTAGGTTCTTGGAGCGTAATCGATTTACTATGTCAGGTATTAGCTGGATTTTCTTCCGTTGAATTTCAAACAGCAAAACTTGAGATATCCTGGACAGAAGAAAGTACAACTCAGAGAAAATAATGTCTTTTGCAAACGGTGGCAAGGATTTGGGCCAAGGGTGGGAATGGGATAGAACAAAGTGGTAAAGTCGAATGCATTCCAATATAGAAAAGTTCACAGAAATCAGGTAACTAAAATTCACCTCACACTCGATAGAGAGACAACTTAAAGGATTTCAGTGCACACCATGAGAAACATTTTGTTGCCAGAATATGGTGGTAAGGGACACATTTCCCATACTAGTGCAAATTAGATAAATACAGATATATGCATGGATTCAACACACATATGAGATACATTTCCCCCATACTTTGTATGGATTTATAGCTTAAGTCGAAGAGCGACTTAGAATCACCCAAGAATAGTAGGTAGGTATAGTAGAGTGGTTATTTCAGTGTGGTACAACGATGATGGTGGTAAGACTCTCTGATAGAATCAAAATTTGTGCACATTTCGGACTTGGGTAACGTCGTGGAAAAATTGAAATTGGATACAAGGACTCTGTGAAATGTAATAAAATTCCCCCGTTCGCACAAGCTCCAGCCACACAGTTGAATGGACTTCACTTTAGATGTGTGGTATTAGCAAGATAAAGTAATAAATCCGAATTTATTTCGTAACGATTTCGAAACGACATAAGATTCGGTTTTTAATAAAATCATATACTTCAGTCAATTCGGCAATGTTGATTGGAGCCGAGCGATTTCAATTAGATTGGACATTAGCATGTGAATAGATATTGTTTTAGGCGAGTAAAATCCAGATCAAGAGATTTTCTTGATTTTGTTTAAATTTTTTTTTCATATTAAAGGCGATTAAAAGGATATCAAAAAATCAGGATCAGGATTAAAGAATTTGCTTACAATGAAATGACAACATCTTTTGGATGTTGTATAAATGCAATCTAAACAAAATTAATATATATAAGACAAAGGCAAAACAAAAAACAAAAACTAATTTAAAACTGAAAACTAGCAGCTGGTCTCATGTCTCATTTTATTGTAGCACCCTACTCATAACCCCGCGTAATGAAAAACAAACTCATTTCCACAAAGATAATTAAGTATGGCATATAGACATAAAGGATAACTGTGTAGACTGGAATCAGTGTCCTGGAATATTTTAAATGGATTTCTATGCCATTTTGCGAGACTCAAAGAAAACGTTCTCCATCTTTCTGATGACGAAGGAATTGAGTCTGAGTGGCTTGGCCATAGTAGGCGGTGGTGGTATATGTCTCGACAAGCATCACTGAAAAAATACCAAGTGCCTTCCATTTCTATTTAGTGAGAGAAATTGCACGAATTCGTAACAGAAGAAGGGAGAGAAAAATGTAATTAAACACGCGATATCGCAATTAAAAATATGACTTCCGTAGAGAATAGCTTTTGCTGGTGAATCCGGAAACGTTTCTACTATGCCCACTTAAAGTGAACGCATTAAATATGAATTTTACTTTTCTTATATCGTTCTCGGAGCTATTTAACTTCCGTTTGTCTTAAGTGTAATGATGACTTGGAGAAAGTTTTTAAGTTAGTTTAGAGATGAAGTGTTTCTTTTTTTTTTGTGATTATATGAGAGCTCTTTATCAACTTAGGGAGTAGAAGTCGTCGGATGATAAATATAAGTGTGAAATTCCTGTGTGTGATGGATATTTATATATGTCGGAATATGTGTTTAATTAAACTGTCAGTAATTAACTTTTATTCAGCGTTAATATTGAAGTCGTAAAAGCAGAAATATTTTCTCGAAAATTATGGATAAGAGATAAGAGTTGAGAAAATAAAATAATCATGGGAAAAAAATTGCTTTATATGCATAACCGAAGTATCAAAATTGACGGCTTTATTTTTTCTAATAAATTTTATGAAAATTGTATGATATCCCACAGGAGTCTATACTTCGACCTATACCTTTTTAGCCTAATTGAGTATATATTTCTAGATAATTTAATTGAAACAATCTTACGTTACTGTTCAGTTTTAAATTGACGCCCAGTTAAGTTTCAATAATAATCTTGGTCTGTTAAAAGATGGTGTCTGTCTAATACTTAAGACCTAATCTAAGATATCTATTTGGTCTAACCTAAAACAGTTTTAATCGATATATAATATTTAAATCAATAAGAGGTCTCTAGAACAAGAAACTTGTTGTGGATAAGTACTTAGGGCGCTGATATATGTAGGCGGCTATTTGTTCAGTTGCTACAAGCAACCTATAAATTCAGACATAGTTCGGCAACCCTTTCCAACCATTGAATAAATAACTAATAAGGAAACGGCATATCGTGTGAAAAGCTAAGCCATTCGGCGAAATGTGTTAGTGTGCTGTGTTCGTATTCGTTTCGTCATGGCAGTAGTGAAACCGTGCAATTTTGATGGCGGACATTTTTTATAATCCAAATTGCTATGTAAAATAAACAAATTTTTGGTGCCCCCTTATCTTCAGATAATATTCCTTGGCGTTGCCTATGATAATTTAATTGAACTTTCAAATAAGTGGCCAGCCTTCTTGTCGTTTCTCCCCAAGCTCCCTGGATTTGACTGTCATTGAATTGCCTACTCACGTACACTGTATTCTCACGAAACCCCGCTTCCTTATTAGTTATTTATTCAATGTTTCCAACTGCTTACTGAAATTAACTAAGGTGAAGTAGGAAGCATAAAATTTGTATTTTTCCATTTTTGGATGCTGTCAAGGAAAAATGTTTCCTTGTAGGTGCTAGTGTCTAATTAAAGGCTATTAAGTTGACAACAATTTTAGGAATGTTTACGATAGTCACAGATAAATTCAAAATACAGAAACAAAGAGAAATTAAATTCGAAATTTTAATACCCACGATATCTCTGCACCACAGGAAACAAACATTATCTCAAGTGAATACTATTTCGGTTCAGGTATTCTGTGCTACTTTGGTGCTTTGTAGCTACTTTTTCTGTGAACTGGGGGAATTAGCAGACAAAGAGTGGGGGACCTGGTAAGGTTCAATAACTCGTCTCTGGCTTCAGCGCACCCTCTAAATCTGAAGTATCTTTTCCAGGTTCGGTTCCAATAAGGTGACATCATAATGGACCATAGATGGTTTAAGTGTGGCTGGTCGTATACATGCTTTTACGACGGCCGCCACTCTAATCTAACCTAATCTTGTGCTACTTTCGAATCATAATATTTCATGAACTGATAGGGACATCGGATAAGTGTAAAGCGAAGAAGGATCGGAAAAGATAACAAGTCACGGTAGGCGTGAGTTTGACATCTATGAGATTAATTATTAATAAACGTGATTGGAAATTGAAAATTCATAGCGAAAAGTGTCAATCTAAAATTGACTCAGTTTGCTGGTAAGTCTGCAGCTCTTATATGAAATGCCCTCTTTGTGCAATGAAATTTCTTTTTTCAAAGATTTTTCGTTTACATAAAGAGTTTTTTCCATTCAATTCTCGAGCTGCAGACTTACCAGCAAACTGAGTCAATTTCGGATTGAGTTATTTCGAAATGAATTTTCATAGCAAAACTCTCTATGAACTGCTAGTCCCGCATAGGGCTAAATCTTGCTAGGCATTCAAGTAAATACGTAGTATTTCGCCTCATATAATTCACACTTAAAATTTATTTTAAGTCTTTATATGAAGTCAGCTTAGCTGCTTGCTTTAGCGTATACGGCAGGCAGGAACCAAGCCGTACGGTTCCTGCTAATATGAAATGCCCTCTTTTTGCAATGAAATTTCTTTGTTCAAAGATTTGTTTTTTTTTTTCCTATAATTGTTTTTCTTACGAACTTGTTCAGGATTGAATACTTTTGAGGTTGTTAAGGGACTACGAACCAATAAACGGTACTTAACAGTTCAGAAGTGAGATTTGCCTATAATTAATTTTCAGCAGTTTCGCCATTATTTCCTATGCAACGAAAAGGAAAAACGAGAAACAATTGTACTTGAACTCAAAGGAAAAGCAAGTCAAACAAAAACGAGAGCTTTTAAAAAAAGAGCGCAGATTACGTGAATATAATCCTCAACCCAGGGAACATTCAGAGGAGCAAACATATTTTACTCCTAGAGATATAACTGACGTAGTACCTAAATTTGATCCTGAAAATTCTCTGACGGCAGAAAAATGGGTAGCAAAAGTAAATGTGTTGATTCAAATATACAAATGGGACGGAAAATTAGTCCGCTTTGCTGCTACAAGCAATCTTCTGGGGAAAGCTAAAGATTGGAACGACAATATGTTAGAGCCTATGAATACCTGGGAAGAGTTCTCTGACGCCTTGATCAAAAGATTTTCTCCTGATGAAAATGAAGCTGATATTCATATTACATTAATGAAAAAAAAAAAAACGACAATCAATCGAAAAACTGAACGAATACATAAGTTCAATGCAGGTATGAGAGATAAGGTGCCAGAAAGGGCTATCGTGAAATACATTATTATGGGAATGAGGGAAAACGATTTGTTTTCATCCATTCAGGCCAGAAGAATAGAGACCATTACAGAATTACGCGATATAGTGGATTGGTACGCGAGCATTTCCAATGAAAAACCTAAGAAGGAAAAACCCAAATACGAATTTAAACGTGAACACGTACAAGAAGGAGCACAGATTAAATATTTTAATTGTAACAAAATAGGACATATTTCAAAAAATTGCAAGCTTCCTCAGAAACGTGAACGATGTTCCAAGTGCGAACGAGTTATATTTAAGAACGAAAACCATGAATGTGGAAGAACTTTCAAGATCACAATGGCGACGAACGAGCCGGCCGATGAATATCAAAAGTTAATAAAATCAAATGGACTAGAAACCGTTTTTTTGATTGACTGTGGTAGCCAATGTAGCTTGATTTGCGAAAGCGAATCACAGAAAGTGGTTGGGAAACGAGAACGGATTCGTACAAGAATAAGTGAATTTTTTGGAGACGGAGTTATGGCATACGATAAACTGTTGGTGTTGGCTAACATAGAAATCGATAATTGTACTAATCTCCCTGCTGAATTTTACGTTGTGGCAGATAAATAGTTACCAACGCCGATGTTGATAGGTAGAAATATCTTAGACCAACCAAGGATTAAAATGACAAAAGAAAACGGTAAGCTATTGATCGAAAATCAACACGAAGTAAAGACAAATTCATTTTGCAAGCAATAAAAACTAACCGACTCGGAAATCAATTGCGGTGACTTGACTAAACAGAAAAAAATCTGATTTGCTATTTTGATGAATAATTTTGCCCCTCAATTTGCAATGGACGAGAGCGCGAACTAAATTTATCGACGAAAGTATCAATAAATTAGCGACCATTTCGAATCCCATATGCGAAAATGGAACGAGTAGATGAAATAATTGGCAAGCTACTTAAGAACGGTATTATTACCGAATCTACGTCTGATTATGCTAGTCCAATCTTATTGGTAGCGAAAAAGAATGAACAAGATCGACTGTGTGTTGATTATAGACGCTTAAACAGCATCACGGAAAAAGAGATTTATCGCTGAACATTGAAGAGCAACTGCAACGAATTGGAAAATTTAAATATTTTACGACACTTAACATGAACAGCGGGTATTATCAAGTACCAATTTCGGAGTCCAGCAAAACTCCATCAAAACTAAAGGGTTTTCCAATAAGAGGTGTTATTTTGATATTCAAAGAAAAATGCCATTTTTTGAGATAAATGATCGGATCTTTATTTCATTATAAAGAGGAAGGTAGGCCGTTAATAATGGAAAATAACATCAGCCAAATGACCACCACGACCACGCCTACAGGACCATATCCTTTTCATGAAATTTTCCATAACCATGCCCTATGCCCTCGATAGCCTCACGAATTCCATCTTTGAGGTCTTGAATCGACGCTGGGCTGTTGGCGTAGACCTTCTCTTTCAAGTGGCCCCAAAGGAAGAAGTCGCAAGGTGTTAAGTCACAAGATCTCGGTGGCCAATTGTGATCACCTCTTCGAGAGATAACACGGTCCGGAAACTTTTCCCGTAAAAGATCAATGGTTTCGTTGCTTGTATGGCACGTAGCGCCGTCTTGTTGAAAGTAAACGTTGTCCAGATCAATACCATCCAATTCCGGCCATAAAAAATCATTCATCATCTGTCGAGAGCGCAATCCATTCACCGTAACTGTTGCTCCAGCCTCATTTTCGAAAAAGTAAGGTCCAATGACCCCGCGGGACCATAAACCGCACCAAACAGTCACACGTTGAGGATAGAGAGGCTTTTCAACAATAACTGTTGGGTTTTCCGAGCCCCAGATGCGACAATTTTGCTTGTTGACGAAGCCATCGAGGTGAAAATGGGCCTCATCACTCAAGATGAGTTTTCGATGGAACTCCGGATCATTTCAGCAAAGACTCGAAGTTGTTGATGATCGGCCGGCTTGAGTTCTTGTGTTAACTGAACTTTATAAGCCTTAAGACCCAAATCTTTATGCAAAATACGGTGTAATGACGTTTGTGGAATGCCTAATTCCAAAGAACGACGAGGAATGGACAAACCTGGGTTTTCTTCAACACTTTCGGCTACAGCAGCAAAATTCTCGGCTGTTCTTGAGCAACGTGCACGGGTTTTATTCTTCACATCACTAACTTGTCCCGACAGCTCGAATTTTTCTACCAATTTCTGTATTGCGGTCCGACAAGGTGCTTCACGACAACCCAAAAATGTTCGAGTTTTACGAACCGTCTCTGCCACATTTTCACCATTTTTGTAGTGAATTTTAATAATTTCAATGCGTTGTTGAATCGTGTATCGTTCCATTTTATTAATGGCGTAGTTTCTACTTGTCAAATGTAAAAAAATGACAGCTCCAAAAGTGACATCTACCGAAATAGCGGGCTAATTAAAATAACACCTCTTATTGGAAAACCCGATATATGAATTTACCAGAATGCCGTTTGGGTTGACTAATGTCCCTGCGGTATTTCAATGATTGATGGGTACAGTTTTTCAAAATTTTCCTAACTATGATATCTTTATTTATATGGACGATATCGTAGTTCCAAGTTATACAAAAGATGAAGGACTTTCTGAATTACAGCGAGTACTGACAGCTATTAAAGCTGCCAATCTTACTCTGAATTTGAAAAAGTGTGAGTTTCTGAAAGAAAACACAAAACACAAAATTACGGCACAAGGTCTCCAACCAGGCGATATCAAGACAAGAGCAATATTTAACTTCAAACAACCAGGAAATGTTACTGAAGTGAGACAATTCCTAGGCCTGAGTGGCTACTTTCGTAAATTTATACAGGGATTTGCTACGCTTGCCCAACCACTGAATAAGTTATTGCGGAAAGATGTGCCTTTTCAATGGGAAGGCGCGCAAGAAGACACTTTCATATCGCTCAAGAAATCTCTAACCAACGAACCAGTGTTAGCGGCATATTCTGTGAATAAACGTCACGAAGTTCATACAGAAGCTAGTGCCGACGAACTTGCTGGAACACTAATGCAAGAAGAAGATTGGTCTATAAAGACTGTTGCTTACTTCAGCCAAGCAACCAAGAATACAAAAAGAAAAATTCACAGCTATGAGCTGAAGGCATTGGCCGTGGTTGAATCTTTATAGAGATTCAAGTATTACTTACTTGGAAAAGCCTTCGCTGTAGTTACTGATTGTGCTGCACTGAAAACTGCCTTGCAGAAAAGATAGTTAATTCCACGAATAGCCAGATGGTGGCACCATTTACAAGAATATTCCTTTATAGTTGAGCCTTGAAATGGAAGTAGGATGGTACATGTAGATGCCGTCAGTCGCAAACCAGATAAAGAACCGGGCGAACCGGATACGGCATCCTTAAGAGTGATGAAAACCGAGATAAGCGCAGATGATTGGTTACTTACGATGCAAATGCAAGACGACACATTCCAAGACGTTATTAAACAACTCACTGGGAAGAAGAAAACGAAAACACAAACAAAGAAAGATTATATTATGAAGAACGGCGACTATTCCGCGTAACAAAAGATGGTCCGAAATAGGCCGTACCCCAAGCCGTTAGGTGGAAAGTAGTTGAATGTTGCCATGATAACGCTAATCATTCACAATGATCACTTAGGTCCGTTTCCTCGTAGTAGCCAAGGAAATATACATATCTTGAGAATCTACGACCCATTCACGAAATTTGTAATTCTTAGACTAGTCAAATCTACTGCTTGACGAGTTGAGTGGATATTTTGTAATTCTAAGACGAATTATTTCCGATCAAGGCACGGCGTTTACATCCAAGGCATTTGCGTATTATTGTAAGGAAAATTGTATTCAACATATCAAGAATGCCGTACGAACTCCAAGAGCTAACGGCAGATAGAACGAGTGAATCGAACCGTACTTTCAGCCCTAACGACAATGACTGACAACGAGAGGAAATGGGACCTGAAACTACGAAAGATACAGTGGACAATTAATATCACGAAGAATCAAACTACACAACGAAGTCTTCATGAACTTGTCTTTGATTACAGTCCCAGAGATAACTTGAAGAATCGTCTAACATTAGACCTTCACGATCAAGAGCCGGAAGTATCATCTGAAGATATACATAGCTGAAGCTAGGAAACGAGCTGCTGAACGAATCAATGAAGAGCGAATGAAGTGGAAAAGAGTCTATGACCTAAGACATCGACAACCACAAGAGTACGCTAAAGACGAACTTATAATAGTTAAAAACGAGCCTGGTGACACTGGAGAATCGAGAAAACTGGAAAAACGTTATAAGGGATCTTATATAGTTAGCCGAGTATTGGAAAAAGATCGATACCTAGTAGAAGACATTTCGGATGCGCAGAGAAAGCAGAAACGTTATTCAGCTGTATATTCTTCCGACAAGATGAAAAGATGGTGCGACTTACCAGACGAGAACAACAAGGATGAAGACAACGAATACGACAAGGCGGACTAAAAAGATGACCTCTTGAAGTGCGCCGAAGACATCACACTATCCCAGGATGGCCAGCTGTAAAACGAAAAAGGATCGGAAAAGATAGCAAGTCGAGGTAGGCGTGAATTTGACATCTATGATATTAATTATTAATAAATTTGATTGGATATGTTCAGTTTTTTTTTTTTTTTTTTTATAATTGTTTTTCTTACGAACTTGTTCAAGATTAAATAATTTTGAGGTTGTTAAGGAACTACGAACCAATAAACGGTACTTAACACAAGTTTATTTTTATTTAGTCCAGAAATCCTTTCTGGGTATGAAATCTTAAAATCAATTTTTAACCCACTTCCCCGGGCTGATTTTCTGAAACTTGACATGCGTGCATGCATAGTTCCGATGACAATTTAATATTTATCCAGTTCGAAATTTCAGTATTCTAGAATGTCAGTTTGCTTGACAAACTCATGCAGTACACGAGGAAAACTGGTGAATACAAATTCTAGCATGAAAAGTTTAAATCGCGAACGTATTTCTTTACCTTGACGATATTATTATTGTTATTCCTTTTTTAATTGTTATTTGTTCTTAATCTGCATATACTGAGAAGAATTTTAGGGAGATTGAAAGATGCCGAATTGATCATAAATATTGAAAAGTGTAAATTCTGCAGGTCTGCAATAATTAATTTATTTAGGTTAAGCTTTGCATAAGCCAAGTTAGTACACCAATTTTGATCAATCTCAATTTTAATTTTTTTTTTTTTTTTTTTTTTTTAATAATCCAACAATGTTCCTTCTGGATTATTAAAAATATTGCAAAAAGCAAAAAAGATTCATTGATAAAAAGAGCAAGTGCAAGGTTGGTGCTATTCATGTCCAAATGGGGCAACACATTCCACCGTTGCGGTATTATTGCTACCGTGGCACTTTAGTACGGTCCTAACAGGTTTCAGTATAAAGCGGTGAGAAACTTCATACTTAAATGAAGTGTATTAAATTATTTAAGAAAATTTAAAAAGTACTTAATCTTGTAAGTATAACAGGCGATTGCAGTGAATTTTTCGAGAAGTTATAGTCTGTATAAGTCTGTCAGTTGTATATGTCATAAAAGAGAGATAAGGGCCAGTCGTTTAGACTTAGCTTTGGCTCACCCGACCAGGTTTCGTGCCTGCCAAAGGACTCATCAGGAATGTTAGTTTTTGGCTTAAGATAGCCGGAGTGCACTTAAGGGCCAGTATTAGATGGGTACTGTCCTAGCTCGTCAGGTCAATTAAGTGCTTCATCCCACATTTATACCTACTTTCCTAATGTCTACACTTTCTCTTTACCCCTCCCGAGCACACTATCAGTATTCAGCACTATCTTGGGAGCTCCAGGTTTTACATACAGTGTGGCCAATAGACACTATATATTGATCTAGACCTCCTACATTTGTACCCGAACTGTAATACTGCTCTCTTCTAGGAGCTGTTAAATTTAATGTTAAATGTTCGATTTTATATAAAACCTACGTATTGGAAAATCCAAAGATTATTTCATGAAATTCATGAAGCGATATTAAATCTTTTATACCATAAAACCAGCACGCACCATCATCTTCTCAGGATTATTTTTAAGATCCTTTAATTTTTTTTTTATTTAAGATAAAGCAAACTTAAGTCATCCTCTTTGAAATAGAATTTTAACAAGATAACCATAATCCACGTATTGTTTACAAGAATTTACAAAAAAAAAACCTATTTCCATTCCATAATCACGATTTTATCACTAGCTTTAAGGAAAAAATAAAAATATCCAAAGAAAGTAAGACGCATATAATCTCCCCATCCCCGACCCCAAATAACGAATAACAAGCACTCAATTTAGTGGATAAGTTTAAAGCTAACACATATGCAAAATAAAACGATGAAAATTTAACAAGGAACGGTATTTTGTGATTGCGATATCATCAGCCACCAACAAACTCTCTCTATACATAGATATACTAACCAGGGAACCCGACAAGGTAATAGACTGGCTATAAATATTTCAAGATAAATATCAATAAGGAAAAGCTATTGTTGGTTTAATGTCACGTAATTAAAATCGTTTTATTTCTTCCTTATTTTGGTGATTTACACACCTCTCCCTCCTCTAGCCAAAAATTTGGGAATGGGTGAAAGTCGACAAAACGGAGCAGTTAATTACCAAATGAAATTGATGAGATTCGCGGCTTATCTAAAATGAATTTGGGGAGGTAATCTTCGCTAGGCTATTAAAACTCTCTCGCCGTTGATAAAACTTAAATAGAAATGGCCTTTCGAATTACCCGGGATAAATTAGAGAAGGGATTTTATAGTTTTGCGTAAACACTCACTATACGAATGCTTTTCACGGAAATATATTACTTCATGAGGTATGGGGTGTACGGAACGGTATACCCTAAAACACACCACTTCGATTTCGGAATTGTAAAATCGATTTTCATCTTAACTGAAGCCGATGGGGATTTTCTAGATTTATCTACGTTAAATGATAAGAGCATCTACTATGTATTATTTGCTTAGTTGAAGAGTAATGGTGGTTTGTGTATTAGATATTCATTTTATTTCCATTCCGCCATACTTAAGTGAGCCAATCCCTCAGGGTTTCTTTCTGATTGTAAAAGTGACTGAGACAATCTAGATTTTTGTGTATAGAGGAAATATTGGAGAGTCAGCTGGAATAAGACGAGCGTGGGGTTGGGGGTTGGGTCAAAGAAGGAATAGGAAAAATTAAAACAACCGATGTAAATGCTGCAATAAAATATTTTTATTTTTCGAAATTTTCTCCTGTTCCGAGATTACCGTACTGGTCGGAATATGATGCAGCTAGGTAAGCGGAAATATAGCCATCGACTCTTTAAGTAATTTTTCCTGTTTCTTTCTAGAACGCTTCATCGGAAAGGAAAAATGGTCTTAACCAATTTCATATGTTTTTAGATTTCGAAGAACTCTTTGTAGATACATTAAAAATTTCTGGAACTGATCATTTTCCACTTTCTGAAAGTCTACAAGTTTTTGTACTGCAACTCTATAAAGGAGCGGCTTGATTTCTCCCATTTTCGAACATATAGATCAGAGGTTGGCACGCATGAGATCAATGAGAGCCGCATGCCAGTTTTCCATATATGATCGAGACCATAGTATGAAATTATAAAGATTGAAATTAGACAGCAACCAGCTTTTTTTAAGTATGGATTATATGATTCTGGCACGGGTTTCCAAAATTCAACTATAGAAGTAGATTTGTGCTACATTTGCAATGCCTGATCTTATTTCATATCTAATAAAGCCAATTCCCCTACCGCTTTTTCAAAAACTGGAGATTCATCTTCAATACTATTACAAATAAATGGGTTCACAAAATAAGCAAATGTAGATTCAAAACATTTCAAATCTTCAAACCTAAGTTTGAAATCCGTTTGCAATTCTTCTTAGCTTTTCTTCGTTTGCTCGTCGATAGTAATTAACTAGTTTAGACTTAAAATCATACACAAATGGCCGAAATTCGGCTTCAAAACTGATACAAGATAGTAGAGAGCCTAACGAGAATACTTTGAAGAAGAAAAAAATGTTCAAAATAAATTTGAATTTTGGAAAATCTCGAGTTTTTGATATTTTTGTGTTCTTCATACTCAAAAATATAAAAAGGGTGTGCGTGTGATATTTTTGGAAAAAAAAACTCGCCAGTACTTACTAAATTTCGTCTTATATGAATCTTTTTAACATTTTCTTTCCAGTGTAAGAAGAAAAGATATTAAGTTTTTGATTTTTTCTAGGACATTAACATTTAAATTTTACAAGTACATAATTGTGATATTAATTTAGTGCAATATTTTGAGTTCTGGACTTTATTCTAAACTGAAACAATCTCCTGCCAATACATGGGATAAAAATCTATTTGAGGGTCCAATATCACACAAGAAAATCCAAAAACTGATATAATCATCAGAATGAAATAGTAACTAATGCTATACAAAAAGAAAAGAGCTTTAAGCTTACGGTGGAAAGAACCAAAAGTATTATACTAAGGGCTACTTTATACAGAGTGTTTCCTCCGTGGTGGTCCATAGAGCGGCAGGCGATAGTACTCACCTAAACAAGCAAAAAATTGTATGGCAGGGGGGGGGGGGCCATATGCCAGCAGGTCATATACCTGCTTCCGGAGTTATAGGGTAAATAAGAAATTAAGCTAGGTTTTCACAAAACATCCTGTGTCATAAAAAGTACAGGGCGCATGACGCTGATTGGCATTTCTAGCGACTGCTCAATTAGCCCCATACTCGTCTCCCCATTTTTTTTAATTTTTCCTTTATTTTTTTTTTTTTTTTCAAAAACTGTAGACTGTCCTCATTAATTGGACGTATTACACCCTATTAGCTGATATTTCTTTAAAATTACGTGTAAAGAGTCAAATTATCTTCGACAAAAGTTTAAGAATAGCCTTGATAACAGGCCTGTAAGATTTCAAGTACAAGTCCCGGTACTGGTACTATTACTAGTACTTAAGTATCAATGTACTTAAGTACTTTACAGGTCTGCTTGAGAATAGGTTAAGAGCTAATACCTCTTTAACGGCTACAGAT
This sequence comes from Dioctria rufipes, assembly GCA_963924295.1. Taxonomy (NCBI): domain Eukaryota; kingdom Metazoa; phylum Arthropoda; class Insecta; order Diptera; family Asilidae; genus Dioctria; species Dioctria rufipes. The sequence continues at coordinate 10,820,028 of OZ002745.1, forward strand.
AGCACACATGGTGTAATAGGTCAAATTAAAGAGGAGAGTCCACAGTTTACAGTTATTGTAAAAAAAAAAAGTTATGTTAATGACCTTTTTGCAAAAAAAACAGAGGTCAAAGTAAAAAAGGTAAGATAAACCGAAATTTTTAGTTTAGACAACCATAACTGCGGTGAGAAGAGGGGTAGGAGGCTGATTGAGCAGTCGTTGGAAAGGCCATAAAGTTTTGAATACAATCAGCTTTATACAATGACCATACGCCCTGTATTTTTAAGATACAGGGTGTTTTTAAAAACCTAGCATAATTTCTTAATCAACCTGTAACTCCTAAACGGTTGGTATGCCCCCCTTCACCTGCCATACAAGTTTTTGTTTGTCTGGCTGAGTACTATCACCTCCCGCTCTATGGACCACCAAGGAAGAAACACCCTGTATATATACGTATATCTCCAGCTAGACAATATTACAATGTCAGAAATAAAAATAATTTGATAAGTTTCTTTTCTTCATTCTTAAGAGCACACAGAATAGGGTGAAAGTATCATTTCTTCCTCATCTCAGAACTGAAATTCGTAACGGAAACTCTCTCAAAACTTTTAATAACATTGTTGTCTGGCTTGTTAAACGTCTTTTTTTAAGAAAGAAAAGGAAATTCTCTCTTCTTTTTTTCCTCGTCATTTTCTCGAATGAACTCTTTAAAGTTTCACTATAGGTACTTAAACTCGACTGGAAACTTAAGAATTGATTATTTCCTTCATCTTATATAGAATAGCTTGCACCAAACTAGATGTAGAAATTCAGAAAGAGCAAAAATGCAATTTAATAACATTTTTGGAGAGAGAATTCTTAAGATTTAAAAAAAAAAAAAAAAAAAAACAAGAGAAACGAGCAACATCCTCTTAACCCAAAGTCCAGGGTCCTCCAATTTATTTGGATTTTTTTTTTTTTTTTTGGTTTTTTTTTAATATAATCAAATACTCAACCTGGGCTACTAGAACAACTTGAGTGCTTGACAACAAAATATTTCTGTGCAAAAATATGTATATTCAACTTGCAAATAGTGGCGCACGTAATATAGTAAAAAGCATTTCAGAGGCACTCTCCTCTCAAGAGTTCCTTGAATATATCTTCTATATGCATACATAACTATCTATCCTTATACAAAAGGGCCATAATATGTGACATTTTATAGCATTCTCCACCATCTCCCTTAAGTCAAAGGAAGATAAAGCAGGTGCTGAAGTTCTGGCTTTTGCTCTAATTAAAGCATATTTAAGCACAAATTAACAAGCTGCGGTAATGAGCTTTTAGCCTCCTTAACAAATCTTCAACTTTGTGTGACATTTTAGTATCACAACTTTATGGATCTGAACTGAAAAGTTTTGCTGATTAAAAGTCACTCCCCCCATCCATCCATCCATCCACCCCAATTGGAATGAAATATTGAGTTCGCTCTCAACTCTATAAAATCGCAGTGAAAAGATTTACCAGAGTTTGACTGCTTTATTATCTCCTTCGCGTTGGTCGTTCGATTCTATTTTTCGCAGCTTTGAAAAAGTGCTTTTAAATTGAATACGAACAAAAGCAGATCGGAATTTTAGTAATCAAATCGAATGACAAAGTAATGGAGATATCATGTCGTAAATTTGAGAGTTCAATAAATACTCCCCGATGGAGAACAATGGTTGCATATTGTCAACTTTTTTTCAATTAAAAAAGTTCAAAATTCCAAAGTTCAATTAAATTATTTTTCGACAGTACTTAATTGTTGAACCTCTTTCCATGGGTTTGAATGGATTTTAGAAGTCAAAATAAGTCACCGAAGTATGTCATTAGTGAAATGAAATTATATTTGGTGGAGAGAAATTTAATGGATGAGAAAGTTGTGACAAACAATAGTTTGCTCGTATTTTAATGAAAGCATCGATGATGCTATTCTATTGGATAAGACATTGGATTTGGTTTTATCACCTCTCACTACCAAAAACTGCATACCAATAAGGTGGACGAGATTTTCTTGTTCGGCTGGACTGAAGTTCGGCTCTATCTGCCACCAAATACATTTTGAAAGGGTCTTGTAATCAGTCCAAGTAGTAGACTGATAACCTTTCTACTATACGTAAACAGTTCATCCTGTGCTATTGTGTACTAGACCGTTGCGTCTAAGATCAGTCCACTATAGCTTGTTTTCACCTCATCACGGTTGGATGTGAATTGAAAAAACGTGACATAAAATTAATGGTTAGTTAAATTACACATTTTGTGTTATAGGTACTCTTTACCTATAACTCGATAAATAATTTTTTTCTTTTTAGCCTTTAGCCTAAGTGAAGTGGCTCAACCTAACTTTGCTGACACACACAACGTATGTATACAATTAGTTACAGAAGATGATATATGTAGCAGCTTCAATTCCTACTAGAGAGATATTATGAAATACATACATAGATGTGACGTAAATTTGTATGCTCAGTAGTACCCCGAAAGTAAGGTTGTTACTCCATTCTACACCCAACACTGAGCTGCGGATTTAGTAAGAAACTCAGTCAACGTCATTTTGACTAAATTCGCTATGAATTTATTTCATATAGCAAAACTCTCTAAAAAATGTTAGTCCTGATGGGGATAAATCTTGCTAGATACTCAAGTAAATACGTAGTATTTGTCCTCATATGTAATTCACACTTAAAATTTATTTTTAAGTACATATATGAGGTTAGCTTGGCTATCATTTGATGTATACGGTAGGCAGAAGCCAAGCCGTACTGATGAATAATATGGTTCGTGCCGATGCAAAACGCCTTCTTTTATAAAGAAATTTATTTTTTCAAAGATTGATTTTTCGTTTGTAAAAAGAGTTTTTTCACTGAAGCCAGTTGCCCAAAATACTTTCTGTGTACCATATTATCTCAAGAATCTAACTTGAAGTTAACGGACAACAATTCACTTCGGTTATAGAAGAACATAAAGATCGGCTGGCACGACCAGGAAGCAAAAACTTCCAGAGCTTGCAAAAATAATAAGTGAACAATCGCAAGCGATTATTATTATTATAATTACACATATTATAAGAAGCACTTACATACCAAGAGTTCGTCAACAACAAAACCCCAACATGAAGGAGCCTAAGAGCCTACTCTAAGGATAGCAATATTAAGATGTCTGTTCCTCAGATCATCCTTTAAAATGAGATTCATAAATACAATATCCGAACAGAACATGATTCACGTCAGGCGCGTATACATGACCACCCCCCCCCCCCCCAAGCGCCACCTAACATTCTCGGTTAATTGAATGAGCGTGCTGTAAAAGTTTAACAGGATAATTTTAGTATGGTACGGTTTGATTTTTATGGTTTGTTTTTCTTCTTATGAGTAGCAATAGTTGATTGGGTATAATAGCCATTCGCTCGTAGATCTTCGTCTTTTAAACGTGTACACATTTTTTAGAATTTTCTTGGGTTTTTATATAGCGTCGAAAGGTCATCATACCATCACAAGATAGTAAGTAATTTTGGAATGCAAATTTTTTTTAGTATTTGATTGTTTAGAAAATGGCACGTTATACTTAGCAGCCCAGTTATGAAGATGCTTTTATATTTTTATAAATTTAGCTGGAATTTATCCGGCCGGGCCGTTCTTTAGCGCGCTAAAAATATTTATTGTCAGAATTCTGGGATTTGATAAATTTATTGACCGGATTTTTGTAGTTAAGTTCGAGTGAATGGGATTTATTTTCGTGGCGGTATTTTCAATATCAATGTTAATTTTTTTTAACTGCATACATTATGCATATTGTTTTTATATTTTTAATATTTCCAAATAATTTTTACTACCTGTTTTTAGAAATATTATGAACGCACGCTGAATTCCCGTAAAAAAATTGCAAAATTCTTCTTCTTTTTTTTTTTTTAATATACCTTTCTCTGAGTCTCCGCTGTCATATTTTCGTTGTTAAAGAAGACCCGCTAAAATTTAATTTAGCGCAGACCTTAGTATTAGGCTTATCTGATTTTCCGACGGTAAACGGCAGCGGGAAATTCGCTGTCAAAACAGATAGTCGAAAAATTGACAGTACAATTGAAATGACTGGCGGTGAGCGGCGATTGTGAAAGAAGAAGATACTAAAATTTCATTTGAAGTTATTAGTTTTGAGCGTATTGAAACAGATTTTTATCGAGAATATTTTATATTATTTTGAAAGAATTGCAATGGACCAAAGTGTGGAAAGGAAAAATTAACTAAATGCCAAAAATATCACAACTTTACCATTTGTTTTTAAGAGTCTCGAAATATCCATCCAAATCAAACCATGTCTTTTTTGTCAACTCGTCTATACTGGTTGGCTTGTATATCATAAATTATTTTATGATTTCACAATTCCTCAATCAATTTTTCATCAAAATTCATTGTTTTGAAATTGATGCGACGTCTTACAACCTTGACAAAAATAAATGCTACAATTTCATTCGTTTGATTTTGTTGGTTGTACTGCAGCGACGACGGCAAAATTAGAAATTGATCAAACCCGATGGCAACTTCGTCGACCGCTGACCGTAACCCGTCGTAATTTGCGAATTCGCACGCATAAGACGCTGTCCTTTTAGAAGTTTGACAGCGGCTTTGTTTTTTTGTCGTTTGGCGTTACCCGACGCAATTGTATTTAAGCTTTGACTTATCAAAATTTTGTTTTATGGTTCTTACAGTAGAATTTGAATGAATAACTATTCACCAAGAACGGTCCAAACTAATTGTTGGATTGATTCTGGTTGTTCACTCTTTCGGATAGGGGCACAAACATTCAGTTTTCTTAGAAAGATCTGAAAATTTTACTTTAGATTCTTCATGCACTATTGTCGGCGGACAATAGTTCCAAAGAGTTATATTGATTCAAGTGCCTTGACTGATCTGGGTCGCTAAAGGTATTTATGAGCGTTGGCAATCATACATTTTGATTTTGTTCTTAGAAATTTACTCGAAAATTTTCCTTTCGAATTTTTATATACTATTGGTGACTGAAAACTATAAGTTGGATTGATTCGAGAGCCGCTAAAGTTAATTCAACAATTTTTCTTCAAAGTTTTTACGGCAGAACTATAAAAATAAAATCCATTCGTATTAATTCAGTGTTGTTTAATTTAACTTCACGTTTATTTTTAATTTATAGTTAGCGATGGAGGTAAAAATAGTTGTGAAAGTGGAAATCAGAAGACTGATAAGACCATTGATAACTTTTTTCAGAAGAAAGCAAGATCAGTTAAGTTCCCATCAAAAGATATAGTCAATGACTTATCATGCACTTCTACTCCTATTCCTCTGAATATGAATCAAGATGTAAGCTCTCACTCTCAGTCATTTACTTCACCCGTGACAGAATCGGTTGCGTCTCATCTATTTCTACAATCTTTGCACGAGAAAGAGTATCTGGATATGAGTCCTTAATGTCTGTCCATTGTGAGATCGACATTGATGTGGATAATATTATCGACAAATTTTCCAAATCATACCGAAAATTGGGTTTTGTGATATCTAACTTAATTTTGATAAAAAAAAAAAAAAAAAAAAAAAAAGCGACTACTTCCGACTTTTTCCTCCCCCTCGAACATTTTAGTTGTGAACCCCTCCCCAGGTCTGGATACTACATTAAAATCTACTTAAAATGTGATGGAATAAACAAAAAATATATTCAGTAGTAAACCTTCCCTAGTATAGAGCATTTTAGTTAATTGATGGTCTTTTGATTTCTTCATACAAATCATATTCGTTTGAATTATGATAGACTACCTGTTGGGAGTGTCCAAATAAATGTTGAAACATTTTCATTGTATGGAGTTTGTGAACTGTCAAGGATCTTGTCGAAATATGCCGACTACATTTTGAACTTTCCATGAATGTTTGGAATAATTGTTATAACGATGTCGAATACATTTGGAGATTGCCAAATAGTATTAGCATAATTTTATTTCACATTTTGGAAGATTCTTTAGACGTTTTGCCTACCACACTTGGAAGATACCTTGGACGTTTACAATAATTTTTAAGCATATTACATCTCAAATTGCGTCTAAGTTTGTAATCAAATAAAAAAACTACTCTTTATATGACAACTTTTTAAATTTTCAAGTGTTAGACCAAACCGCTCAGTTTTTATATTCCTGCGGATCTTTCTCCCCAATGAAAATTGTAGCATACTAATACGGGTAGTGCTCGAACCATAATTGGGCCAAATATTTGTTGTTATAAATTATAGAAATATCGACCAAAGATCGCTAGACCTCGTCACAAGATTCATTCAAATATAATTTCGGCGATCTTAATACTATTATATAATAATAATAAATAATAATATATATAGTGATTATAAACATACCTGTTGACCTTATAACTGTTTTTTTTTTTTTTTTTTAATTAAAAGTTGAAGGTGATTATCGTCTTAATGACCCTATTCCTTTTTTTCTTAACCGTTGCACTCTATAATGCTGTTTCACTTGATTAAAAGCAACAAATATCACACTGATTTTGACTTTTTTTTCAGATTCTCCACTAGACGGTAGCTCAAGTCAGGTCAACGTTAGATCATTTCAAGTAGCTTTCACACTATGTTAAGTGGCTTGTTGAGTACTTAGCATTTATCTGAAACGATTAAAATGAAAAATACACCATTATTTTATTTTTACTCATATTTATAAAAATATATTAAATGACAAAAAATTCAATTTTCAATTTCAAATTGTTCGTTTCCACCAGGATAAGTTAGAAAACCACTTAGCCCCATTAACTACAGCCACTTAACACCAAACCATAAATATTTTTCACAAATTCCTACTACAACTTCACACCAATTACGAATATCTTTTGAAAATTCTGAGAGTTTAAATAGAAGAAGTTAGAAAATAAAATTCTCAGCAAAAAAAAAATATTTCTCTATTTATACCCTGTGAAAGTGCTATATATACATATGCATGTACATAATTATGTACATATACATATATGTAGGTATAGGGCATGTGATGAAAGAATTAACTTTTTTTTCATGCCTTGTTGACCAATTGCTACAATGATACTAACCAAAGGACACAGATTAAGATTATCCCCAACCCCAATACCCTTCGAGAGAATGGCAAACAAATCTGAAAAAGGGAAGGAAGAAAATCTCATTGAAGATTCAGATCTGCTATGAAACGTAAATTGACACGATGTGATTTGCGAGTCCGAAAAGCTTATCAGTTTCTATCTTCTTGTTAACAAGATTTTTTGGGATAGATTTTCAGGACGTTCACACGAACAGAAAACTTTTATTATCAGGTATTTTGATTTTAGGAATTCCGGTCTTTTAGTGTGATTCAAGATAAATAAATTTATTTACATATGCGCAACCATTATCTCTAGACCATTTAAGAATGATTCAGTTAATTGAACTGTAAAATGTAAAAAAGGATGAAAAGTTATAATATAATCAATTAAAATGTTTAATCATTTTGGAAAACCCTAATCATTTTGAAAAAGCGACAGACGGCCTGTACTAATCCAATACTAATGACAGACTGGCTGCATAATATTCCATCCATTTAAAGACTCAACTGCAATAGAAGTAAAGAACTTACGATTTTGAACGAAAGAACTTACGATTTTGAACGAGACTGAGGTTTACTTACGAAAAATTGATATTTTTAGCCTAAAAAGATATCACATTCCGTAAGGGTTATTATCTTGATATTTAATAGCTGTGTTATTTTGTGTTCGCAGAGCAGAACAGAACAAAAGATACACAAAAGAACGTATCATACATTTCATAAAAAGATTTAAATTAAGCGAACAGTACAAATAGTTCACTTCAATCGACAGAACAATTTGTTCTCTCCCGTATATGGGAATTCTAAAACAACGAACACAAAAGAACACAGCTTGTGCTCAATTTAAAAAGTGGTAAAAGTGAAAAAATTAACAAATGGAAATTGATTTAATTGAAGATTTGTGCTTTCTATTAATTCGCAGTACCATTTTTACTCGATTTTAATTTTTACATTGCACTTTTAATCATTTATTAATAAGTTGTTTGTTTGAACACATCGCGTTCTTACGGATCGAGCGATTCTTAGCGCACTATACTTACGGAAAATTGGATATTTAAACTTAACGAAAGTAGTTCCCCTCACACGAGTAAAGCTAATTTGTGTACGCCTGTTAAATTAAAGGGCACGTTCGCTTTACGTAAGTAAATGTACTTACGTATACTTCTATTGTAGTTGAGCCTATACAAAGACAGGACACGTAGAACAAAAATATGCAACGCTTTTCTGGAATATAAAATTAAAAATGGCTCGACGATGCCTCGACTTGGCACTTGATAACGTGCCCAAAGGGTAAGCCACCAATGCCTCGCTCCTTCCGAATACAAAATTACTGTTGCCTCGACTCGTTGGAGGGAAGGCCACAATTTTTTCTTAGAAATTTCCTTAGAATTTATACGCACTTTTGGAGGATGACAACAATTTTTATGAGCGTAGACGCGTAATATTCAATAGGGTCATTCCACAGAAAATCGACAAATGTTCTGAATGGACCATCTCCGATTTTGATAAAATTTTACAGGTGGGTTGGACTTCTTGTTAATAGTACTTTGATGAAATATTTTTCGTTTTTGTCCATTTTTGACGGCGATATGGTATTTTGAAATTTGGAAAAAGTGGCAAATTTTGCTTGGAAGCTGTAAATTCAAAACTTTATATCTTAGGATGTATGAATCGTAAGCCCATGAAACAAACTCCATTTGTTTAAGGAAGCTTTAAAGCTCCTGAAAAAAATTAGCTGAGGTCCTTTTTCTGAAAATTTGTTTTCAAGGATAATGGATATGTTCGTTATCCTTGAATATCTCAAAATGCGCACTCTCGATTTCTTTTATTTTTTTTTAATTTAATCCTTAATGGCTTTTGAGGAAACTGTAGAAAGGAGAAAATGGAACTCCTTGAAGTTTGGATGGAGTTATTTTTTAAATATATGTAGTTCAGAAAACTTCGAACGAAAATTGATGTTATATGGTGCGTTATGAAATACTTGTATGCAGCTGGTTTTAAAAATTACAGTGATACAGGAAAATAAAAAGAAAATACACATACTACAACTTTTAGATTGATGTCATATATATACATATGAATATAGTTATATCAGAAACCTCAACTAAAGAACTCATTGTTTACTCAATGTTTACATATGAAAATAATCTTTGAAAATTTTACCTACCATATAATAATTTAAACCTGTTATAATTTTGCTCAACGCATCCTTTCTACCTGTTTTTCTTTTATCGCATATATCATGGCAACAGTTTCCATTTTACCTGATCGGACCTAATATATCTAGACTATGTATATGTATAACAATATATGATCCTAACGAAATTTAAGTTGGAAAATATTATAAGATCGGTTATATGTTAAATATCTATATTTTCTACACTGGTCGCCCTTGGTGAAATGGGGATGCAGGTAACCAAAGGTATTTACTTGCATTCGAAACAAGTCAATCTGAGTGAGGTAAATGAAGTAGGTATATGTGTATATAATTTAAAGGAAAATGTGTTTCAGTTGTGTTGTATAAGTAATTGGTAAGTATAGAAGTGAGATGACTCTGTGTATCTGAAATTATTAGTGCAACGTCGTTTCAATTAGTAAGCAAAACGTATTTCGCAATTTTAATTTTTTTTTAATTAGTTTTCTGAAATTACTTTAAGTTTAATTATTCTTATAAATCGTAACTGTATATTATTACCATATATACAATTATAGCATTAAGCATGGAGAATCGTTATAAACTACGGGAGTGTTGTAATCCTTTTTTAAAATCAAGTCATTCCTCTAAACGCCAAAATTTAAGAAATGTTACCAAAAGGATGATAGATCGTCTACCAAATTTACAGCTGAAATGGAAAATATGTTCGCAGTGCCGATTAGAAGTCTATAAGTTACCCGGTCCTTCACCTTCTGTAGAGATTGAGAATCCCGAGGATATACAAAGTATTGCTGATAGTCAGGATGTTGAGTTTTTCGACAGAGACACTGCTCTCAACTGCTTGCAAGAGTGTCTTCATTACTTAGGAGAACCAGAAATTCAAATGAGGCGAATGAGTGATAGCACATATGTGGAAAGAGAACTGAAAAGCATTATGGATGCCATATCCACTAAAATTTTTAATGTACCAATCGTCCAAGAAACAAAATCTAGTGGATTTTCGGAAAAATTCGCGAATAAACTGAGAGAAAAGTATATCAAAACACAGGATAAAAATATGAAATGCATGATATTGACACTTTTACCGGAAGACTGGACTGCTACAAAAATCATGGATACATTTCCAAGAACTACGAGCTATATGTTGAGGAAAAGTAAGCAAATATTACAAGAACAAGGAATTTTATCTATACGCCCTCGAAAATCTATAGACATTGATACGAAATTAAAAGAAATGACGATACAATTTTATCTTAATGACGAAATCAGCAGGCTCATGCCTGTAAAAAATAATTTTGTTTCAATAAAGGTAATAGTCAATTTTTTCAAGGATTCTTTTAACAAAATTTTATTCAGGTTGATGGCGAAAGGAACCATGTACAAAAAAGGTTACTTTTAGGGAATTTGAAGGAAATACATCTAAGCTTCAAGTCATCGCATCCAGAAAACAAAATCAGTTTTTCAAAATTCGCCTCCCTTCGACCGAAAAATTGCATTTTAGCTGGTGCTTCGGGTACTCATTCTGTCTTCACATCAAAACATAAAGTTAATGACTGAAGCTATCAAAACCAAAACACATAGCCAACAAAATATTACCAATTATAAAAGCTGCATATCCACGATGATCTGCAATCCACCCGACACTAAATGTTTTTTAAATAATTGTCCACAGTGCCCCGGCTTTCTCCCTTTAAAAGAAGAACTAGAAAAGGTTTTCGAAGAGAATTGCGTGGAGACAATTACATACCAACAATGGATATCAACGGACAGATCAAATTTGGAAACAATCACTGAATATACTGATGACTTCTTAGACGCATTTCAGAAAAGGATGACTGTATTAATTCCACACTCTTTCATTACAGAACGACAAGGCAGCTTTCTCAAGGAGATAAAGGATTCCTTAAATCAAAACGAGTTTTTGGTTATTATGGATTTTTCGGAGAATTATTCTTTTGTGATTCAAGATGAAGTTCAGAGTTTTCATTGGACGAATTCACAGGCAACCATACATCCTTTCGGTATATATTTTAAAAACGAAAATTCAAATATTGAGCATACAAATTTGGTCATAATATCGGATTGCCTCAAACATAATACTGTTCTTGTATACCTTTTCCAGCGATACCTAATGAAATATCTTAAAGAGAAATACGGTGTTATAAAAAAAATTACATATTTTTCAGATGGTTCGGCATTTCAATACAAAAATAGAAAAAACTTTCTAAATATTACCATGCATGATGCAGATTTTGGATGTCTTTGTACTTGGCACTTTTTTGCAACTGCTCATGGAAAAAGTGTATGTGACGGCCTCGGAGGAACTGTCAAACGTTTAGCCACGAAAGCTAGTCTACAACGTCCCTTCAATCATCAAATAATATCACCTCGTCTGCTTTATGAATGGGCGAGTGAAAATATTAATATCATAAATTTCAATTTTGTTCCACAGGAAGAATATTACCAGGAAGAAATTAATTTGAATGACAGATTTTCAAGAGCTCATAGAATTCCATCGACACAAAAACTTCATACCGTAATTCCGGTCAACGAGGGAATTGTTTTGATAAAAAGATATTCGTTTTCTTCCGAAGGAACAAAGTACAACTTATTGTCTGGCGCAAAGCTCACAAATACCATTGATGAAGACACATCTGGCTTTATCATCTATGTAAAAAGTAGCACCTGGTGGTTGGGCTACATTATTTCCAATGACGAAAAGCACGAAATGTTTAAGGTAACAACACTTCATCCAGCAGGACCTTCTTATCACTTTCAATTTCCAAATGCACCAGATGTTCAATCAGTTTTAAAATCTTCATTAATATGTCAAATTAATCCACAAATGAATAATGGTGTTTATATTCTAACAGCCAGTAAAATTAAATATATAGCAGAGTTAATTAAATTAACGAAATCTTAAATATAGAATGTACATAGGCCTCATATTAATTTTAATTTTACTTATAAATATTTCTAAGTTACTTATATACTTATATATATAAAAAAGTTAATTAAACATATAATATTATTATCAATACGTTTCTTTTAATATTTTTACGGTAGTTGACCATTTCAGGATATAATCCTAGCTACATTATGTAGATATATTATATTAAATCTGAGTACTCAGCACACTTCATCCATTTTCGTTCGAAGTTTTCTGAACTACATATATTTAAAAAATAACTCCATCCAAACTTCAAGGAGTTCCATTTTCTCCTTTCTACAGTTTCCTCAAAAGCCATTAAGGATTAAATTAAAAAAAAATAAAAGAAATCGAGAGTGCGCATTTTGAGATATTCAAGGATAACGAACATATACATTATCCTTGAAAACAAATTTTCAGTAAAAGGACCTCAGCTAATTTTTTTCAGGAGCTTTAAAGCTTCCTTAAACAAATGGAGTTTGTTTCATGGGCTTACGATGCATACATCCTAAGATATAAAGTTTTGAATTTACAGCTTCCAAGCAAAATTTGCCACTTTTTCCAAATTTCAAAATACCATATCGCCGTCAAAAATGGACAAAAACGAAAAATATTTTAGCAAAGTACTACTAACAATAAGACAAACCTACTTATCAAATTTTATCAAAATCGGAGTTGGTCAATGCACAAATTTATACATTATTTGTCGATTTTCTGTGGAATGACAAGACATTTTTTTTTGCAATTTACAGAAAATGTTGGTTTGGCGACTACTTTATAATAATTCCCGTATCATATTCAACATATACGTGAGGCTACTTTTACCCTAAAGATTTTGTATTTTTTATTAGTATGTATATTGTATAGTACCTATATATTATAATTACATCACAGAATGAAAGAAAGTATTGTACCTGAAAATTACAAGGCGGCCACCAAAATTAATAAAAATTCTATCGAAACATTTTGTGTCTACGCCACTGACTTATAACAATAGACTGAGCGTATTGTCATTTTCCTATAAGAAAGAATGGCGCGAGTTTTATAGTTTTATCTTTCGCGCCATGGCATAATTGTAGCTGCCAACACAAAATATCGCTTACTGAACGTTTTCTTATGCCATTTCATGTTCTTATGTTGGCTGCAGATGCAATCACCGCAGAAAGAATAAGGTAAAGATAGTGTTTACCCAAGGTACATATATAGAAGACAAGGTATTCCCAATAAAATGTTGATACATTGCAGCTGATAGCCTGTGACTTATGTGTATACATTTTTATAGGAAAGACAGAGAGAGGATATAGTGTATTGTGTTCTCTGTGCCATACTTTCCTATACATTTCACAATATTACGTCACCTAATAGGGGAACATGTTTCGTAATGGAAATACCTTGTATTCTACAAAGTATATAGAGTATACATATAGGTTTATTCACAAAATGAGATAAACCTAATATAACAGAGATATAAACAAGAAAAAAAGCAAGAATTGGTCTAAGACCAATTCCTATGATACCCTAGAAGAATGCCCGTATGAAATTTCGTATGGCCCCCATTTGAGTAATTTTGATTTTTGAAGTTGTTTTTCGCATATACTTCTAGGACGGTTCGTCGGACACAAAAAATTATTATAACCAATTTTATAAGATTTCGTATTCTGCAAAGTTTTTACTACAATAAAAATGTCTAGGTCTGATCGTTTTCACAGTATATGTAAAAAAACCTAAATTTTTATATGGTAACACCAAGAGAGGGTTGCCCGATTTAGTCCATTTTTAAAATTTTATTTGTTATTATTATAAAAACACCATACACCAAATTTCAGCTCTTTATGTCGACGCGTTCTCACGCAGTGTCCACAAATATATAGTGGAAAACGAAATTTTTATATGGGAACCCCACGAAGACGTTGCCCGATTTGTCTCATTTTCGAACTTAATTTTACTTTTTATACCCTAAATAAAATGTATAGGGTATACTAAGTTTTTCATTCCGTTTGTAACACCTCGAAATAATGATGGTAGAGCAAAATGGATTGGACGCCCACGTACATATAATATTAAAAGTTATTTTGATTTTCGCATGTCCGTCCGTCTGTCTGTCCGTCCGTCTGTACGCACAATAACTCGAGAACGCGTATACTTAGAGAGCTGAAATTTTGTACACCGACTTCAAAACAAAAAAAGTAAAATTAAGTTCGAAAATGAGACAAATCGGGCAACTCCTTCGTGGGGTTGCCATAAGAAGCTTTCGTTTTCCACTGCCTGAGAATGCGTCGACATAGAGAGCTTAAAATCGGTACATGGTTTTTTGATAAATAACAAATAAAATTTCAAAAATGTAGACTAAATCGGGCAACCTCTTCTTGGTGTTGCCATATAAAAATTTAGGTTTTTTACGTATACTGTGAAAACGATCAGTCCAAGACATTTTTATTGTACTAAAAACATCTTCAGAATACGAAATCGTATAAAATTGGTTATAATAATTTTTTCTGTCCGACGTACCGTTCTAGAAATATATGCGAAAAACCACTTCAAAAATCAAACTTGCACAGAGAGGTGACAATACGAAATTTCATACGGATTCATCTAGGCTATCCATAAGAATTGGTTTTAGACCAATTCTAGTTTTTTTTACTTTGGTTTTAGACCAATTCTAGTTTTTTTACTTTTTTTTTAAAGTCCGTAACGCGTTCTCGAGTTATCGTGCGCACAGACGGACGGGCGGACGGACGGCCTTTTAATATTCTGCGTGGGTGTCCAATCCATTTTGCTGTACCATCATTATTTCTAGGTGTTACAAACGGAATGACAAACTTAGTATACCCTATACATTTCATCTAGGGTATAAAAAGCATATTCTTTAAGCATTAAACATTAAAAAAATAACAAGCAGCAAATTCAGAAGTCAATAACTTTTATTGAATTAAATTTGTTAAATTGAATTTGTTGATTCTGCATATTTCTCATATTAAAATTTTTATATAAATATAAATAAATAAATTGTAAATAGAATTTAGAATAAGGTTTTATTAAATGAAAGCGTTGTTCTGTTATTCTGGGTTTAATTAGGAAGCTAAACCAACCAAATCTGAACTGTGTAGGAATCCTTCACGGCTCAAACACATATCTTACATTTTTTATTTTATCTAAGACAGTTATAAACACATTTTTTATATGAGAGGTTAATTGAACTATATAGGTTTAAAATTTATATAAAGCAGTTTTATATCCAGTTGTATTATATTAATAAACTCTCTTATAATCTTATAATTTTATAAATTGAGGAAGTATACAATTTATTCAAACTTTTTATAGACTTATATGAATATTATTTGTTTATAATATTTACACCTAAATGTTTAACCGTGTAATGTTCCATAATTGAATGAAAAAATTCCAAAGTTTTAATTAAAGCATCAGAAGTTCGTAGTGGAGAGGTAATTTTTTGCTTTTAGAAAGATCAAGTGGCTCGCTCTTCTTATGCAATAACGTACCTTCATCCCTGCGCCACTATTTTCGAAATATGCATTAAATTCATTTTATTATATTTCAACAAAATTTCACTACACCGTAAAAGTAAGTAATTTTTTAAAATTTGTGGGACTAAGGCCGAATTTGTTTGCGAGAGCTACAGTATATAAGAAAAAGACAAAAAATTGTATCGCCTTGTTTTTTCAATATGACTTCACTATACTGCATCATAAATATATGTAGGGGAGCCCGGGGCATAATAATGAATGATTTTTCTTAAATTCCTGAATCGATTTCTTGAAACTTTAAATATGTATATCAATACCAAGTAGGGTCAATCAGGGACAAAATGTGATATAGATAATTACCGTCTAGCATCCTTATGAACTACACTGTTGACCTAAGTGAAGTGAAGACCAGTCCGTCACTATGCCCCACATACGGGGCATAATGACGAAGGGCTCGGAGCATAATAACGAATTATATTTAATACATGAAATAATGTCATTTCTTATAAAAACATATTATTATTAATTAATGACCATAATGAGCCTTGAAGGAATATGATTTTTACAATAAAATTATACATTCTAAAATGAGGAACACCTCGAGTTTCGAATTTGAAAAATGCAAACTGAAAACATCTGATTTCTGATTTCGGAAGTTTTAGGATAAATAGGTTGACATTCCAAAATTTCTTTTGTATTCATAGAGCTCGAAAAAATATTGTTTTTACAAAATGCTGATTTCTCCGTTTTTGAGCAACCAACGTCCGAAAAATGTACACAATTTTTGGAGTCATTTTCCTTGACAAAGAATTATCTTCTAATGAAAAACTATGTCTCTTGAATCCGCTCTTCGTTGAGCCTACAAGAGTGTGAAAATCAAAAAATGATTATGCCCGGTAAAAAGTTAGTCATTATGACCCGCAAAAAACTCGTCATTATGCCCCGCCACGCATTAGTCTTTTTCCTACATATTATGCAAAATTTATCGTAAAGCAATATGAAATCTATCATTATCCTGACAAACTGCACACCATAGAATATACTAGACTTACTTACCATTTAAATCAAAACTTTTGGTTGTTCTAATTGCAAAACTTCGTCTGCTCTTTTCTTACAACAAGCATAGACTAATATAAAAAAAAATGTTGACCATATATTGGCAATACTTAATCTTGCATTCTGGTCACTATGCTCACTTCGTCATTATGCCCAGGGCTACTCTAATGTATCCTTAGTGATTCGACCACTTCCCAGGTTCCCTATTTAAACATTATTTTGTTTATCTTAATAAAATCATCCATCTGGCCGAATATAGTCATATCAGGTGCTCCGCACACAGTGGCCTGCATACCGAGTGAATATATTTATTTAAACTATAAAAACTTCATTAACATGTTGGGCTAACTACCAGAATTGACAGTAGCAGTAGTTCCATCAACATTTAAACAGTCGATCGATCGAATTTAAGTTTATTTAAATCAAATTTACCTATGATAACCGAGTAATATTCAAACAGACGGGCGCAAGAGTAGTTTTATAAGGATTGGTCTTATAAGTTAACACAAAAAAACATTTTTTTCCTGCAACTATAAGGAAACTGACAAAAACGCTGCAGTTTTCCTTATATATGTCTCAATGCCTACAACCCTGATAGCCTGGAAGGGATCGTGGGCTGCAGGAAATGCCTTATCGAGCCTTCCCTGGCCCGCTCTAAAAATCTTCACCGACGGCTCTCTCACTAATGATGGAGCCGGCGCGCTGGTGTTTACTTTCTTGAACTTGACATTGCGTTGGAGTATACACTTGGAAGGCACACCACTGTCTTCTAGGTTGAAGTTTTCGTCAGCGCAATGGCACTGAAGATACACAGCCTTTCATATGGATATCAAGGGAAAGGCCATTGGTATCCTTTCGGATAGTCAGGCAGCCTTGATGACTCTGAGTGGCCCTCGGATAAAATCTAAGTAACTGGGAGATTGCAGGTCATCCGTGGATAACATGTGTATCCACAACAAGGTATCCCTTCAGTAGGTTTCTGGTCACATAGGGATAAAGCGCTGACCTTTTAGCCAGGTCTGATTTTAGTTTCCCCTTCCTTGGATTGGCGAACCTGAGTAGTTGCAAGTGTACAAAACTTTTTCTTGATAGGCCTAATAAGAATTTCTCTGATTTTCTCTTGGGGCTCGGAAGGAAACAATGCAAAAATTGTGGTTGGCATCATCATCGACTATAGCTCACTTCACGCTCATCTAAAAAGAATGGGAGATGTAGACAGCCCTAAGTGTCTGTCCTGCCTGGAAGGAGAGCCTGAGGCAACGAAACACTTTCTGTGTGCTTCACCCGGAGCAGGCTGGACACGCTTGGATCTGCCCTCCTATCTCTAGATGAGCTGAAAAACTTATCTTACCAAGACCTGATCCGCTTCATTAAGAAGACAGGAAGGAGGTTGTTTTTTCTAGCAGGTTAGCACATTAGGCCGCCCTGGCCTCGTCACTCTGCTTTAAAAAAAAAAAAAAAAAAAAACCTGATAACATCAAAATTCTAGCTTTAGAAACATAAAAGATCAGGGGGCGGTATTTTTTCACACATTTTTGGCTATATCTTTATAACCAATTCGTCAAAAATTTTGAAAATTTTCTTTTTTGAATCCTTTAAAGTAGCCCTTTCAAACCATACAATAAAAGAAAATTTTTTGGGGGTGCCCAACCCGCCCACATTAAAAATACAAAATCAAATATTTCAAAATTTTTAACTGTCGAAATATGTGCGCCTCACAAAAATCTAACATTCTGCCAAATTTCAAATTCATATGTCACGTCGTTTTCGAGAAAACGTCTATGACAGACAGACGGAGGGACGCACGAGCGATTTTATAAGGGTTTCGCCATTTTTTTTCCTTTTGTTGTACTGAATCCTAAAAATTCTGTCCAATTTTACAATTGGCGCATAAACCACACCAAATAGTCAATTTGGTTGCGTGCATGCGTGATTCCGAACCCATCCAAATCCGATATCAGGCACCAAGGTAAAAATGTTCTTTGTCATTGAAGAAAATTTTCCATCGAAAATTTTTCATCAAAAACCATAACCTTGAGTAAAAATATAGTGCCTATGGTCTTAACTCGGGCTAAACCAAAAATTCAAAATCAAATATCCTTAAATATGGAAGTAAAACTAATTATTAAGTAATTTGAATTGGATACTCCTGAATTTATAAAAAAAAAAAATACTTTCTTCGACTCTAAATTGATAATTAATATTGAGAATGGTAAAATTCTGATTTTAACACATATGTAAAAGCATGAGATTAAAAATATTGTTCTTCAAATTATCAAAATTCCGCAATGGAAACACCATTACCAAGTCCAAATTGCGTCCTTTTCTATTAGTACTTTAAAGCACAACAAACTGGACCACTTTTGCTTTGGCAACCTTATACCACCGAGTTCGCGATAAAATTACCTTCATTTCGATATACACCTGACTCTCGATTTACACGGTGGATTCGTTCTCCGAAGGTACCGTGTAAATTGAAATCATGTAAATTGAAATTGTGCAATTAAATTCATGTTATATATTGAAAAAGTAGACATCTATGTAAAGTAAAATATATATTTTGATATTATAAGTATATAGTTTTTCATAAATTCAGGCGAACATACATATTAAATAGAGAAAACAAAAATTTAATTAGTATTACATGAATTAATTCTATAAAGTTAGAAATTATCCACTCAATTGAAAAAGGTTTCCTCTTTAAACAATCTACGCTGGCTGTTTTTATCGATGTAGAAGTTGCCTTTAACAATGTCCTTCATATAAGTTCATTGAAACGCTAAAACACTGGATTGCACACATGTTGAACAAAAGAACTGTTTTTGCCGAACTTGGCGGGGGGTAAGCAGAGAAAAAATAGTCCAACAGGCACCCTCAAGGCGGTATTTTATCACCTTTGTTGTGGGTGCTCATTATGAATGATCTTTATCACTCTAAGACTTACCCGGATAGGCAACATATTTTTTTCTTTTTACTTATGCCTTGTATGCATAATACAAAGATTAACAAGGTATGGCGGAATTATCTGTCAATCGGTTGCTTGCCTCATTTGGCGACAATTGTCACAAATTTGTTCGTTTCAATTTCAATCGTCCTTATCAAAGTAAAAAAAAATTGTATTTAGAAATTTCTTTGCTTTTTCACTAGCACATACATAATTACTTTATCCGAAGTGACTTACACGAAAAAAGTAATGTTTTGTTAAATATTTTAATATATGTATTCAAAACGAATTTCACACAATAAAATACGAAAAATCCAAAACAAATTCGCTGAAAATGACATGGTCACCTCATGACTTAGCAACACAAAAAATTCCTCTCGAATCGGCCATACCTTGTTATCTTTGTATCATGCCTTTTTTTGGAATAACAAATAAGAGGAGAGATTAAAGAAAATCTTAATTAAATTATTTATAAATAAGGGTAGCCTGGCCAGGATAAGATTAAGCAAACCCATGCGCCATTTGCTAGTTTGCGTATTAACTTAAACAAAAATACTCCTCTCATTCAAATAACAGATGAGGATAGGTCGATTACAATCAGGATCTTGTACTATCACGAAATAAAAATATTAATATCGTTGAAAAGACTCTCACTCGAACAAACAATTATATTTTGTTGTTACATCTACAGATTATCCACAATAAAACATAAATAATTGAGACGACAAAGAAAAAAAGAAATAAAGTGGATGAAAATTCAATATGCCTCTGGCGCGTATTCAGGATCCCATAAAATAAACGAAATCCCATTTTAAAAAAGAATGGAAAACGAACAACTTAATCAAAAGTACCGGAAATATCGTTTTTAAATATATTTACTTTCTCGTATCGCCCCGTTGCTGATAATGCATTCAAGTGCAATGGTAAATATTAATTTATTTTTCAGTCGTTGCATTATGCAAAAAGACTCTCATGCGATTTTACGGCAATGGAAGCAATTTTATTTAATCGAATCGAATCGAGCTTTGGAACAATGGAAACGACCAAATCGAATTGCGAAATTTCTTCTTTTTTTTTTTTTATTAACAGAAGTGGACAAAATAAGTGACTTTTGTTTATTCTGTAGCAATTATTTTGTGTGGTGTTTCTTTGTATGTTTTTTTTTTATTTATTTTTATGTGATTCAATTTAATCGACCACCAAACAACTTGACAGTTTTTCACCACACAGTTTTATTAGGAGAGTAAATTTTTCATGTGTGGTTGTGGAGTAGATATGATTCATCAAATTATGGTCACATAATTTTAATTAATTTATTTATAATTTAATTTTGATTTTTAAATTTGGGTTTTATTAAGATGGCATTAGTGTCGTCATCAAGTCAAATTCTGAGATCGCATGGTTATGTAATTTAGCAAAAAAAAAACAGCCGATGTTAGTACTGTGTCATCTTTGTCTAAGGAAGTAAATTCTCTAGAGGAGCATGAGGAAACGTTGTATGGCCGTAAGTCGCCTAGTTTAGCCATCGAGGTACTGAAGTGAGGTACTAGAAGGGTTTCCTCAATAATAGGTGTGGATGATGTGTTTTTTGTGTGTGTTTGTTTTCTGTTTTTGTTCGTCTTGTAGTGCTTGTCTGGTGTGCGTGCGTGTCTCTCTGTTTTGTTCTGTTTGTGTTCTCCTCATGTAGGTGTTTACCTATGTTTTCTCAAATTCTTCCTACGTTAACTTAACATTATATGCATTGTTTTGCATCTCACTATGGTTAAACAAAAAATGGGGAATAGATTTTTAAGGGACGCCGTTAGGCCCCCATTTGACGATACTTAACAAGTTTCGCCCCAGCCACGGGATTCATCAGAAGTTTTTCTACCTTCAAACGTTTAGTTTGTTCTAAAGTGACTGTACTTTCAATATCCTAATGCCGTAAGTCCCTCTTGTACATATCCATTTTATCTCGAACTGTGCGAATGTGGTGGAACATTCTACCATCTTCTATCTTTCTTCCGACTTACAAACTATGAATCTACGAAGGTTCAAGTCATGCTCCCTAATCCTTTCCTTATCTTCTTCCTGCTATGAGTATATTTGAATCATAGGGTATCCCCTGAGCTTGGCTTAATAATATATATATATAAAAAAAGGACGATATGTTTCTTAAGGACTTATTAGATCTACAACTTTTAGATAAAAAACCGAACTACCATGAATATCTCATAAAATTCATTTTTATCAGTATCATGTTATCGCCAAGGATTCGAACCCATATTCCTATATATAACGTTACAAAAAAATATATATGTTATTCATTATAGACCAACTTACAGACACCTTCAAATCGGATGAAATAATCATTCAATATTTACCCTATATAAAGCTCCTAGAAACCTTTTCAACATTTGTTTCAAAAATCTTTTCACCACTTGTCTAAATCTCCAGAAATATTTGAGTCTTGGTTAAAGATAACGTCAAACGGAACAAATCTACAACTTTTCCGTGGAGATGATTGCTAAAGGACTATCTGTATACACAAAAAAAAAACACAATGATGTATGTTGTCTACCTTTGCATTCATCTGGAAAAGGTAAGATCTCATCAGAAGGAGCATAAATTTTCTTCGTCTTCTAAGGATTTATCGTTTGAATTGAATGAACGGTATACCTACAGACAGACACACACACATATCCTCCATATATATATATACTAACTTTACTGACTTTTACTACTGTTTGTCAGCCTCATCAGACAGTGAACATTATTTAGAAGACCTCGCGGGCATAAAACTTAACTAGACTTTGTGTGGCGGATTTTGTATGTCAAGATTGAGTCAATCACTTCCTCTAGAAATGCCTAAATTTTTAGATTTCCATCCTTCAGAGCACATTATTTGTGCGGAAACACCTCCCAAATGTAAATCCCTGAGAAATCGAAACTTTTGTTGCCTTTATTCGAGAGAGTATCGGAGGAAAATAAATTTCTTCCACTTTAAAGGAGGGCCACAAATAGCGGTTTGCTACGAAAAACGATTCCGGAATTAAAGGAAAATGGAGGAGTAGTATGAGTATATATGCATATAAGCGTGAGTACCTATGTATGGGTTCCAGTATCATTTTTGGGATATGTTTAAGGATTTGCTCTATTCCAAAACGATACAGAAACAGAATACACCAGGATCGGAAGTTTTATGTGTTCGAATAAGTGCTCAGCGTTTTTCCCATGAGTCGTTTTGCGGTGTGTCTTCTACTGTAAGAGATAAAGATACTATTTATGAGTCCTTTACAGGGATTGGAAGCTCGTTGTTCAGATTTGACAAATGGCAAAGATTTTCTCAACTGATACTTTGCTAATATTACAATCAATTTAATTTCGCCTCTATTGGGGAATTGTCCGGATGAGTGTTGTTTTCAATTTCCCCCTGATATTTCTACGTCCTCCTTCACATCTCGCCATCCACTCCAAGGGCAGAGATTTGGTGATTTTTTTCGATTACTGGTCAACATTCCAATATTCAGTTTGACCTTTCCTTCAATATTGAAGATATAGAAAGATAGAGGGAGAATGATATAGCGCTTAAGAAAAGAAATGACGTAGCAATTTATTATTGGGGATATGGCTCTCGGGACGAGTGAAATCTTTTTACGAAGATTCATATGTGACCCATTCTTTAGCCTCCGTACTTCTCGTTCTGGGAATTTAACAGCGCAGAGAAGGTTCCCTTCAAGTTGGGCTTTTTGCATTTTCTTCTGAACCATTAAATTTTTTTCAATGAATTCTCTGTGGTTTATTCTGTTCAGTGCCAAGTGAAATATTATATTGTGAAAATTTATAATGCTAGAGGTTTTCACAGATATGTCTTCATGAATTTTTGCAGTTTTCAGTGTTGAAAGCTTTGCACAGAGAGAGAGAGAGAGAGAGAGAGAGAGAGAGAGTGAGAGAGATGAAGATGTAGTAATAAAATTGCAAATAATACCATAGACGACTAGTGATTTATTGAAAAGCTTCAACGTCGACGACTTTATAATGAAAGAATTCCCCAAGTGTTAATATTTAAAGCATACTGGAAAAATAATTACTTTGAAACTGCTTAGTTCATTCGTGGATTATTTTGTGACTAATCGAAGAACATATGGTAATTAACATTTTTTTCATAAAAAGGTAACTAATTTTTAAAGCTGAATAGCGTGATCCGGGTACGTGCACAACGAGGTGAGGCGAGGCGAGGCTAAATCAAGAATTGAGGAAATAAAATAATTGTACGCTGTTCTATAAGAGTTTTCATAACAACGCTGTGGCAACGCGCGATGTGGCCAGCCACCTCGAAGTATCTCGCTCGAAAATGAAATTTTTAAAAATAGGTGCAGAGCGCTAATTTTTATAGCTGGCATATTCTTATGTTTTTTCTTTGATAAAATTGAAGGGTTCTTTACTCATTCTCATAAACTGGAAGAATCTACGAGGATCAGTATGTAAATCTTCATATACGTAAATGATGGAATTCCCCAAATTCTAATCGCTTGTTATTGTGACTCCATATACAACCAAAACTGCAGAAAGATCTGAACAAACAGAAAATGATTAATTTTATATCCATAGAATGGAAATTTTGGCAGTGGTTTCTATACTCATTCTCATATATTGAAAGAATCTATCAGGATCAGTCCGTAAATCTTCATATAGATGATGAAATTCGCCAAATTGCAAACGTTTCGTATTTATCGAGTATCAAGCAAAACAGTGGAAAGTACACTTATATGAAAAATGCAATATAGTTGCATTACATGACAATAAACAAAAGATTTCTTTTGCAGAATCTGATCACATAATTTATGCTCTCATTTCGCGATTTACCAAGAAACTGAACGTCTTGTTGTGAACACTACACCTCAAGATATATCTTCATCTCGCCTCACTCAACTGGCTAGCCTTGCCTTGCCTTGCTTCGCCTAGCTGTGAGCGTACCAGGGTTCGTGCAGAATGAGGCGAGGCGAGGCGAGGTTATATCAAGAGTTGAGCGAGGCGCTACCACAGTATTGTTATGAACACTCTCATAGTATATCGTGCAATCATTGCATTTCTTAACTCTTGATATAGCCTCGCCTCGCTTCGGTGCACCCTCAAAAAATAAAAGGATTGCACCGTATAACGTGGCAGCGCGAGTTACATCAGGATTAAACCCTGACTCAACTAAAAAAATTGCTTGGGAAAATATTGAAGCGAAGTACGGAATTACAATATGACATTTGGTTTTTCAAGCCAAGTCGTGGACAAACACAAATCTCACATTTCGCTTTTATATTTTCAGATAAAATTCTTTCTCACGAAAATGGGAGATAAGAATCTCGCTGAGAAGGTTACACTTAATTAGGCTAGAGAATAATCAGTTAGCTGTAAACCAACGACTGAAGTCAGAATTTTGTATATAGGTCCTTGCATTAATAAAATATATCTGGAAAAGTAATTTTGAAAGATTTTAAACTGGACTTATAAAGAAATATTTATTCGAGGAAAAATGCAAAAAATTAAAGATCTGGAAGACCTTGCGATAATATAGAGAAGAGATAGTGATGGAAGGCCCAACTGTAAGGCCAAATATAATACTCAGAAACTCTCAGCAGGTATTATCATAATGAGATCAATAAAATGTGTTTTAACATTACATTACTGTTAATAACAAACACGCCATACCGATTGCAAGAACTCCTTTTATACACAGAGCAGAAGTGGAAGCAGTAAATCCAAGAAAATTAGATAGCTTATGCTGTAACAAGCTGTGATGTACACTATCGAAAGCCTTTGAGAAATCAAGCAGAACTAAAATGGTAGCGTTATCCTGGTCTAAGGCTTGGAGTACTGACAAAGATCTTCGAAATGAAATGGTTACAAAATCGATGCGCAGAAATCGATTCCAACAAATATTGCAGTTTCTTCATTTTGAAGATCGCCACAAAACAGGAATGTGAAAACTGCGATCTATTACAGACCACCTAAACTCAAATGGACTCAAGCACTTTCATCTTGAGCAGAATTTTTTTTTATGATGAAAGCATGATCGCTTATTAAAGTCGTTACGGATGAAAAAGTTCATAAGAGGGAAGCCTACAAAGTTTTGTCCTTATTTATTCCAACAGGCTATTTGGTGAACTTCGAAATCTACCAAGCGAAAACCCCACGGTCAAATAATATGTACGAGGAAAGATTTGGCTAGTGCACAGCGCCAGTTTTGAATATGATCGACGATTTTAAACCTAATGTTCAACAGTTACCATTCATATTTGATTTCGATAACCTGTTTACTGGTTTTCCTATATTGGCTTATTTTAAATCTCATGGATACAACGCAACAGAAACTATTCGCGAGTACCGAATCCCTAATAGCTGTCCAGTTTCCCGCAAAAAGGATCTACGTAAAAAGCCGCGAGGGTTTGCTGTTTCAACAAAAATGAAAGACACAAACAATTGCTTAACGAAATGGGTTGATAATGCTGTTGTAAACATTGCATCGACGTCATGCGGTATGAATCCAACGTCAAAAGTGCTGTGCTATTCGAAGGAACAAAAAAGAAAATTAATGTGACTAAAACATCCGTTATCGGCGAATACAATAAATATATGCGTGGTGTAGATCGCCTGGACCAGAATGTCAGTCTCTCACGTATTGGTAATAATCGAGGAAAGAAATAGTGGAGCTGCATATTCATTTGGTTGGTCGACATATCTATTCAAAATGCATGGCAATAGCATAGAGTCGGCCATCCTGCAATGCCACAGTTAGAATTCAGACGCAGTATTATCGCCTACGTAATTTTGAAGGTTCAGCAAACGACACCTTACGCTAGGATGGCCTAATCACTGGCCATATCCAATTAACAATAAAAGAAGATGCGTTGGAGACACTTGTTCCACTATTAGCCGTACTTCGTGCATGAAGTGCGACGTTTGTTTATGCTAAAATGTTTTCAAAAATACCATACAAAAGATTAAAAAAGTGATGATCAATAGGTTTCAATAATATCCAATAATAACATGTGAATTAATAACAGACTAAAATACAATTATTTTTATTATTAATAAAATTATCCCCAGTATTACCCAGCGTTGCCATTTGGCAACACACCCGCATGACCAGACCTAAGGGAAGGGAAGCGAAGCAAACTAGTCAAAGTTTTACCTTCCCTGGACTCTCACTAGCCAATTTATATAACAAAAATCATGTTTCGGAAAAAAATAGAGTTCTGGGCATACTGGGTTAATGCCTGAGAAGAAGGGCCAAACGGATTCTGCTAACAAATCCCAGAGAAGAATTTACTGGTACAACCCAAACATGGTCATGCGATATCCTCATGTTATATTATTTCTGGTAAAATGATGAAATTCTTTGAAAATTTTAGTTACCAGTTTGGGGCACCTAAATTTCGGGGGACACCCAACCGCCTGGCGCAGTCTGCGGGTGCCTCATCTACGCTACTGACGGTAAGTGAATTTTGTCTCTGAAGATCAAAAAATTAAGTCTCTGGAGACCATAAGAAAAAAGTCTCTAGAGACATTGTCAAGAAAGAGATTGTTAGAAAGAATTATCTCGAAAAATCTTAAAATTTTTGTATCATACGAAAAGTGAAAAAGCTTAAAAAAAAAATTAGCCTTGGTGTAAAAATTTTACGGGATAAATGATTAACACAAGAAATTTGTATGATTTTTATTTTTTTTAATATTACCAAATCTCTGTTGACAAAAAAACTTTTCCGTAATGGGTTTATATCTATTATCCAAATATGAAGTTTTAATAATTTACTAACAACATTATTAGTATTTTTATTTAAAGAAATTAGAAAATAAAAAGATGCATTTTGAGATAAAGCATATTTTTATTATCCTTAATTGTTATAAATGGCATTCTTTATATAATTTTTTCTGAAATAATCTGAAGACCATGTCTCTGTGATAATTAGATCCAAAGTTATGATTTCTTTAATATAACTACACATACCAACAATTGGAAAATTTCAAAATCAGTTTAAGTGTAGTTTAATTAAGGCTGCATGCATCGCAGGACAAAAAAAAACTTATCTATCAGCAAAAGAAGAACGTTTGGAAAGTGCAAATTTTGTTCGATTTAATATATAAATAAATATAATAAATTAAATAAAAAAAAAAAAAAACTTTGTCAAAGTCACTCCACAGTTAACTGATAGAGCAGTACACACAAATAGTTTGCGGTGACCTGGAGACGAAAAATTAGTACAATTCGAAGATCGGAGACCGAAAACCGAACATGGAAACAAGGAAACTATTTTGAAAGCTATATGGCAGACTAAAAGGTAGAAACTGTATTATGTTCATATTTTTAGTCCCTTTAATTAATATTAGATAATTTATGTTTTATTTCTGCAGAAGTAAAATTGTATATATATTTTTATACCCTAGTTTGTCATTCCGTTTGTAACGCACAGAAATAATGGTGGTAGAGCAAAATGGGTTGGACACCCAAGCATTATACTGAAAGTTATTTTGATTTTTGCATAACCGTCCGTCCATCCGTCGGACCATTCATTTGTCATTTTTTATAGCAATAGTAAATAAAATTTCAAAAATCGACTAAATCGGGCAACTCTTTCTTGGTGTTGCCGTTTAAAAATTTAGGTTTTTTACATATTCTGTGAAAATGATCTGTCCTAGAGGTTTTGGTTATACTGAAAAGTTCTTCAGATTATGAAATCCTATAAAATTGTTTATAAATATTTTTACTGTCCGACGAGCCATTCTAGAAATAAATGCCAAAAACTACTTCAACAATCAAATTTGTATAGAGAGGTGACCATACGTAATTGGTCTTATAGACAAAACACGTCAAATTTCGTATATACACTTCGAAGACATGTGTCTCTAGAGAATTTTTTCTTATGTTCTTCAAAACCCTAATTTTCCAATTCTAGCTTTTTTACAGCATTTACAGCTTTTTTTTTCTAAATTGGAGATGGATTTAAGAGTTCGTTGTCATCGTTTTATTTTACTATTTTCGTAAACTTACCAATTTTACAATAAATAAATTCGGGAAGACACTTTATAATAATTTGAACCTATTTCATTACTAAGTAAAATAAGAAAATTATCTGGCAACAATGTCCGGGTTTCAAGCTAAAAAATCCGGGGCTTTCCAACCCGTTGTCCTTGTTTAATAATTTTATAGATGGCAGCCCTACTATATATTCATAACACTTCTGGCAGGTTGCCTTTCGCCTCATTTGCATTGTGCTATATACCACACCCTCTACTTGAAGGCCTGGTAGACAAATGTCAAACTCTTGGATGATCTGATCACCAGCAACTATCAATTGAGGAACATCTTGTCTTGTCACAGGGTTATTGTTCATTGTTCTTAACAATAAACTTTATCTGGAGGATGATTAGACAGCTTCATACTAGGTATAGGCATACTGAGTAAGCCACTGCAGCTGCTGAACAGCCTGCGGGCTGCTAAAACCCATCCTTTCCATATATTGACCAATTATTTTGTAATTTAATTATCTTGCCAACAACAAAATTGATAAGGTTGATCTATCAGCTATTTTTATATTTTTATAAAAACATACCAAACACCTAATTTGAAATCTTCTTATTAATTTAAAAAAAAAAAAAAACAAATACGCCTAAATAAAAAACGCATTCAAAAACGAAAACAAAATTCTTCAAAAGAATCATTTCAAGCAAAACTTTTAAATTCATCTATTCAAGTAGCATGAAAAATAATAACTAAAATAGCTTCATAGTGCTGTTCTCAAAGAGAGAGAAAGTAATCTATGGGCTCCTGCGGTTAAATTGGCTCATATTTTTATTAAGCTTGAACTTAATAAAAAAAGGGCCCGCCGAACCCTCCCCGTTAACCGTGTGGAAGGAGAAAGATTTAAGTGCATTAATACCAGGGCTTGTTCACGAACTTCAACCACCCAAGGGTGCAAAAGCTGCTGGAGGGCTCATAATTTTCTTCTGCAATCTCTTTGAGAGCCCTTCTGAATTTAATGTTTCGAAACGGCAGTATATTATTTGTGGTCCTTCTTTCTTCCACAATACTTGAGTACAAAGCACACAACATGGAAATGAGGCGCTTTGGAATATCTGCGGTTTTTTTTAGTTACCACGAAAGGAAAGAAATAGAGCGAATAAGGTAGGTATATCTGCCGCATTTTTACGGTTTTGACTTTTGCTTTTTTGTCTTATGATTTGTGCCCGGTTTAAATGTGTACTCAGTTCGCACGATTTTGCCTATCACTTAATTCTTGGGATTATCCATGAAAAATTAGACTATTTGACATGAGGATTTCGAATGGCATGAGATGAAGTGAAGAAGGAGAACATTTCATTAGATTGTTTTTTTTTTTTAATTTTGTTAAGGGGGTTATTACTGAAATCTTAAAAAACAGGAAAAGTTAATACGACTTTGCGTCAAATCTGTGCGTATTCTCATGATCAAAATTCCACATAGTTTGAGAAAGAGCATAAAATTAGGTAATAACGTATCAAAAATAAAGATTTCGGGGCTTTATATGTATGTAATTAGCTTTAGAAAATTCTCAAATTCATGAAATTTGTAAAGTTCGGTACATAATAACGTAATAATGGTACTTCAAGTCGATAAATTTGTAATTGAGTATGGAAGATCTTGAAGTGAAAGAGGAAGTAACAGAGAGAAAACTAGTAAAAAAGTGTTGGTTATTAATATATTTTGGTTTGAAAGTTGCTATTTTCAGAGACGAATAACTATCACAATTATGATATCATTGGAAGGAAAATTCAATTCGTAACAAAAGGTCTGTTCGCGTACTAGCTTGAAAGTACAAACTTGTAAAAGTTTTTACAAGTTTTTACTCGAAGGCGTTCGCGTACTCGAAAATTGAGAGAGAAATTGTTTACGTCACTTTTCCCCCCCGTGCAATTTATTACTTGATTTAGCTCGAGAAAAATCGTCAAGTAAAAACTTCGAAAGTGTCAGTTTTGACAGATCGTCGCCGGTTTTCAGTTATTTTTTAAGTTTTTAGTTTTAAAAAAATGGAAAAATCTGTTACTCCTCCTCCAGTAGAAGTAGAATGTTCTCCAAGAACATTTCAACGTATTCAAACTTGTAAATTAAATTTGTTTATTGTACTATGTACTAGGAAAATTTCACGTCGTTATTACAGATCCCAAATATTTGCAAGTTTTTACTCGAAGCCGTTCGCGTACTTTGTGAGTGTCACTCTCAATTTCTCTCTTTATCATACATTTTGACGTTGTTTTTACTTGAAAAACCTAAATATCGAACCTTTTTCTGTTTATTTTGAAAAAGTCAAATTTTTTAGTGCAATGATAAAGGAAATAAAGTCAATAATGTTAACCATGGTTGTCGTGGCCCGAACTTGTATGCGGAAGCGGAACTGCATGGGCCCGTAACTGGCAGGTGCATTGTGTGGACTAGCAGTAGGTAATCACATAGCGTATTGCTTTATATAGCAAAATGCTGGGCTATTGCGTGCTGTTTACCACTGACTGCCTAATTACTACACTGGCACAGCTGTGTGATTATATCAAGCATGTCATTTCTCACAATAATCTGTTTGACTGTTGCCAGTTTGTTTACTACAGCCCCAGCTGCTGACTAGAATGACAGTAACCAGTAGTTTCGTCAACGACAGTAGAATATTACCGTATCACAGGTATGTGAGGGTCATGTTCTATTCCCGAGTTCCGCATCTAAGTTAACGAGATGCGCGACTGACTAGAGGTAAGCAGTTGCGTTTTCAATCAAGTAATCGTCGGACGGTAACATCGCGTTACAAGTTAGATGCTAAGAACATAGGACTGTTCACGGTTTTTAAGTTTGAAAGTGGATAATAAAGAAATTAGTAAAGTAAAAGTCGATCGTTATCATTGAAATCTCCCGAGTGTAAGTTTTCAGGGAACACGTCATGGTAACGACAAAAATTTCTTGTTTTTATATATTTTGCATATAATTTGGTGTTTTTAATTCATTTCATTACCGTCAGATGGAATTATGTGCTTTCGAAAAGCATTCACGCTCTGCGGCTTGCTATAGAGTTCAGGGTCGGTAGGCTAGGCTAGGTATATGATTGTAGATTTCGCGGAATATTTCAGTTTTTAACACTGGTAATTTTTTATTTTTCCTTGGGAGGCGAGATATTATTTTGGTAGTTCTATTTATAATCTATTTATTTATAATTGTGAGTAACTGTTATGGGACCTGTTAGTAAAATTCGATCCAATAATATTATGGAATAAAGAAGATAAAACTGAATATTGCTAGGTATGTTAATTTGTGTATATGAAATATATAATCTTATAAGCCGTTACACAGAAAATCTACCAATTTTGTGTATTTTTGGTTTTTTTATTTTGATGAAATTTGGAAAGTTGGTAATATTGAAAATATCAATTAATTGTTGCGATCCATTTATGACCGAGATACGGTCTTTTGAAATTTGAAAAATGTGGAAAATTTTTCTTAGTAGATGTAACTGTATCATCGTACTCCATTAAATAAACGTTATTTATTTTGGGAAGCTTTGAGGTTTCCGAGAAAAATTATTCAAAGTCATTTTTCTGGATAATTAATATTTTGGTTATCCTTGAATATCTCAAAATAAGCAGTCCCGATATTTTTTATTTTATTGTATGGATCTTAATCCCTAATGGGTTTTAGTAAAGCTGTAGAAAGGAGAAAATGGTTGTTGGTAAAGTCAAATCTAACTCTTTAAAGTAGTTCTTTGGTTATCTAGTTAATAAAATGGTAAAACTGACTTAGTGTGAACATTGCCAAAATTATATGAAAAATTACAACTCAGAGTTTTCGGAAGAGTTTTATTTGATGTGCGACTTCAGTAAAATAAAATTTTCCCAAGCAATAAATGATGCCAGACAAATTACAAGGAAAAGTGTTTGACCAACAGCACAGAGCGCACACATTTCGTTTGCCCCTTGCCTGCTCCTCACGCAAAACGTTTTATAAGTTCCAAAAAAAAACCTATTAAAAATCCGACAGCAAATCTAAAATCTCGCCATTCTTACGCAATCCTACTGCTTCGCAGATGCCCGAAATACTTTGGAGTACAATGCACACGAATACTACAGCATCATATAGCTTTACATGTTCATACACATAGTGATTTGTTTCAATTTTCAAAATGCGTACTTTTATGCGTTTTTGAGAACGGAAATCGTGAACTTTTGACAAAAAAAAAGTCGAAATAGAAATTAATTTCAAAAAACTATTGTCTGAAGTTCAGAAATTAAACTTCGAATAAAGTCAATTTTAGCGACAACGACAACTGTGGTCAAAAATCGAACTAGATTTCTTGTTATTTAATCAAGAGCTGTATAGCAGTCAAAACAGTATTTATTTTTATTTACTTTTGGAAATACAGTGGGGGAAATATAAATACAACTATGAAAATTTCCACAATTTACAAACATTGTATATGTGTTGATAACACTAATCCGGACTTTTGGAGTTGTCAAGTAGCTTTGAATACGCTTAATGTATAGTTCTTGAGATAAATCAGTCCACAGAAATTGCGCCTAATTTTATGCAATTCATACGCAAACTTAGCAAATTTATTAATGAAATTAACGCTGCAAACATTTTAGCGAAGATCTCGCTTTCTCGAAGTAAAAGTAATCTGGAATTGGAGCAAGAAATGACAATTTCGAGCTTCTCCCGAGATTCCTTCGTTTCTCTGATTCTATTAGTCCCGTGACATACGATGATACACACTCGAGACTAGACACGACGTTTTTTTATTGAGTATGTATCAGCAAGGTACACGTAGTTTATACACGGTTGATACACGTGCATAAGGCAGCAAAGAAAATTCATAATTTCCATATGTTCTATACGCACACAAACCGAATACATGCATACATATGTAATAAAACACTCGTGTATCATCCGAGTCTAACCCTCTGCTCTAACCCAGCGGGAAATCTGGTCAGGCCTTTAACGTGAAGGCTTGTGGAAGCAGTTAAACTTAGAGTGCAAATATATGAAAAAGCCGAAAAATTGTCAATCCATTCCACATTAATCCTGTAAGAAGCTTGGTGGAAAGTGCAATGCACTTTTCAAACTCATTCTTGTTTTGCTTAAAACCTTAGTGCAAAATATGAAAAAACCGAATAATTTTTGATCCGTTCCAGATTGATCCCGGAAGAAGCTAGGTGGAAGGTAAACGTATGTTTTCAACTTCATTCATGATTGGTTTGTGAAACCAAGTGCACGCAGATTTGTTTTCGCTCGCAGAGAGTCCACTGAGGAGGCATGCATACCCATTCCTTCCAATGCAGCTAGGGGGAAGCACACGAAAAAGCTTGAACTGCTTCCTCCCTAGGACATGCCTGTACAAAAGTCCTACAAAGTGTCCAATATGCATCCTCGTTCCTTGCAAAGAAGCTAGGGATAAGCACACGAAAAAGCTTGAACTGTTCCTCATCTGATAAGTGATATAATTAAAGGTGCGATGAAGTGACCAAGCAATAATGTTCACGGACCTTATTTTTCATTTAAAATGAATAAATGTCCATTTCCACAGCTCTAATTAAATATCCAAAAAACTCGCTCTGCGCGAATTGCTTACGGCATGAGAATAGCCCGCTTTTCTTAATATATAAGAACACCACTAACACAAACAAATTGTGCGCATAACTTCGTTTTAACATCAATTTCAGTTCGTCTGAGGATCTAAAGCAATTCGCTATCGAGAGAAAATCTCGGGTTGATAAGTCAAGAATCATATTCCTTTTACTATGCTGGTAGTCTGTTTTTCGTTCGATATCGAGTTCGATCTCGAAGTTTAAGCCAGATATTACGATTTGCTAGCAAATCGTTTTCGAATCATGATGTTTACAGAGGAAGAACAGAAGTTTATCGAAAAAAATGGTTGCATGTATAGGGTACATACATGTGTGGAGTAAAATGAAAGATAACATTTAGAGGGTTCCAAATCTGTCAAGAAAATAGAACGGTTATCAGGTATTTTGTCATTGAAATTTAAAAAACAAAAAACACTTAGAAATTTTTTTTTCGAATATTTTGGCTGTGGCGTCCAATAGCTACCGACATGAAAGCGTCTTACTGTCATCTGAGCTGAAAATCACAGTCATGGGTTGTAAAATGTCTTCCAATAAGAGGTGTTATTTTAATTAGCCCGCTATTTCGGTAGATGTCACTTTTGGAGCTGTCATTTTTTGACATTTGACAAGTAGAAACTACGCCATTAATAAAAATAGAACGATACACGATTCAACAACGCATTGAAATTATTAAAATTCACTATAAAAATGGTGAAAATGTGGCAGAGACGATTCGTAAAACTCGAACATTTTTGGGTCGTCGTGAAGCACCTTGTCGAACCGCAATACAGAAATTGGTAGAAAAATTCGAGCTGTCGCGACAAGTTAGTGTTGTGAAGAATAAAATCCGTGCACGTCGCTCAAGAACAGCCGAGAATATTGCTGCTGTAGCCGAAAGTGTTGAAGAAAACCCAGGTTTGTCCATTCCTCGTCGTTCTTTGGAATTAGGCATTCCACAAACGTCATTATACCGTATTTTGCATAAATATTTGGGTCTTAAGGCGTATAAAGTTCAGTTAACACAAGAACTCAAGCCGGCCGATCATCAACAACGTCCAGTCTTTGCTGATTGGGTTCTTGAAATGCATGAAAATGATCCGGAATTCCATCGAAAGCTCATCTTGAGTGATGAGGCCCATTTCCACCTCGATGGCTTCGTCAACAAGCAAAATTGTCGCATCAGGGGCTCGGAAAACCCAAGAGTTATTATTGAAAAGCCTCTCTATCCTTAACGTGTGACTGTTTGGTGCGGTTTATGGTCCCGCGGGGTCATTGGACCTTACTTTTTCGAAAATGAGGCTGGAGCAACAGTTACGGTGAATGGATTGCGCTATCGACAGATGATTAATGATTTTTTATGGCCGGAATTGGATGGTATTGATCTGGACAACGTTTACTTTCAACAAGACGGCGCTACGTGCCATACAAGCAACGAAACCATTGATCTTTTACGGGAAAAGTTTCCGGACTGTGTTATCTCTCGAAGAGGTGATCACAATTGGCCACCGAGATCTTGTGACTTAACACCTTGCGACTTCTTCCTTTGGGGCCCCGTGAAAGAGAAGGTCTACGCCAACAGCCCAGCGTCGATTCAAGACCTCAAAGATGGAATTCGTGAGGTTATCGAGGACATAGGGCAGCCACTTTGCGATTTGGTTATGGAAAATTTCATGAAAAGGATATGGTCCTGTAGGCGTGGTCGTGGTGGTCATTTGGCTGATGTTATTTTTCATTATTAACGGCATA
Source organism: Dioctria rufipes (assembly GCA_963924295.1). NCBI lineage: Eukaryota > Metazoa > Arthropoda > Insecta > Diptera > Asilidae > Dioctria > Dioctria rufipes. The sequence goes on from OZ002745.1 coordinate 10,856,013, forward strand.
CCTTCCTCTTTATAATGAAATAAAGATCCGATCATTTATCTCAAAAAATGGCATTTTTCTTTGAATATCAAAATAACACCTCTTATTGGAAAACCCTGTATATCAAGAGAAGTAACGGGGTGTTGGAAGAAAATATACCAAAAATCACAAATCAACCTAACTCTAAAAGTACGCGTTTTTTAGCGGTGTGCTATGAAAAGTTTTACGGTATTTTACTTATTTAAAAATAAAATCATCTCGCGACTGGGCTAGTTACATACATCTAAACAGGACCCAGTCATTCTATCAAAATAAAACGAGGAGCTTTTCAAATTCTTTTTCGATTCCTGTTTTTTTTGCCTTCACTCCTAGGGGGTGTGTTGGTCGGTCACGAAGAAATGTGTACTTTTCTTTTGTTAATTTGCCATCTAACTTTTTCTCATATTATATCTAGCATGCAGATTTACTTTTTAAAGTTAAAAGTTAATTTTACTTTTATTCTTATACACTAATAAAGTTGTCCGTTCTTAGAACGGAATTCTCTCTTAAGTTTGTAAAATGTTTTCTATTGTTTTTAAATTTTTTTTAATTTTCTTTTAATTTATTTTAATACTTTTAACTCTTTTTTAATTTTGTTTTATTTTTTTTTATGTATTATTTTTTTATTTTTTAATATTTATCATTACGAAAAAAGCCATGCTGCGATTCGTTCGCGTTACAGACGGAGTCTGGGCCTTTCTATATACTTATTATAATTATGTATATAAATATGTAGATATGTACATACCTAATTTTTTTTTATTGTTACTCATTCTGTTGATTTTGTTTGCAGGAAATTCGTGCCACTTTGATGATATTGCCTGACGAGGATGATGATGATGAGAATTATTCTTCAGTATTTGTTAAAAAATTAAATGGAAAATCCCACAAACTAGGAATGCAGTAATGAATGAAGATAGCTTTCGTTTATCTATCTGAAAAAAAAGATAAAATATGAGATAAATAAATAGAAGACTTTTAAGGCAAATAAAAATTGTTCGCATGTTTATAAATCAGGTTAGATAAATGAATAATAAATTCAACTTCACATTTTTAATACAAAGAAGTGAGAACAAGCCGTTAATGCTTAGTAGTCTAGAAAATTATTGTAGACTATCCACTGACATATATATAAATGGACTGACTGATCTCCTGTTTCATGTGGCACCAGTTTTTATTTCAGAAAGCATACTTTCACTGGCGCTGTATTTAAATTATTTGGGAATTTATTTATGTATGCATGTCAGTGGGATGTACCGAATTTACCGCAATAGTATTTGGAACTATTTGTATTGTTAAATTTTAATTATAAGGCGAAGGAAGTGTTTTTTACAAGGCTGTTTTGGTTGGAAATACCGCTGCTCTCACGGAAAGAGACAGGAAGATGAAAGTGGTGCCATTTTCTTTCATGTATTTTTGGTTCAACGAGTAGTCCATTTATATACATGTCAGTGAGGCTATCCAAAAGAAATATATATATTTTTTTTTTCTTAATATTTTTTACAGCTCCAGATCGATTTTAAGTCTCAATAGCTGGGGTAAAGCTTGCAGCTTTCCTACTAAAACAAAATGTATCCACGCCGCGGTGATTTTATAAAAATTTTAGTTGAGAGGTACTAAAAAAAAAAAAAAAAAATCGGGCAACGTGGTATTCCAATATAAAAATTTAGGTTTTTTCACATACATACATATTTGAATACGAATAACTTAAATTTTGGGCGAAATAATTACAATTTTAGATTGAATTTCAAACTTGAACTAAATCGAGAAACACTACCATAGGGTTGCCATAGAAATATTTACATTTTTTTTATATACAAAGAAATTGGTTAGTTACAGTCACTTCGACTGCATGCATTTTTTTTTTTTTTTTTATATTAGTAAGCTAAGCTCTGGGAATACCCTATGATGGAAAGCACAACATGGCAGGTAGCCCGAAACAGAAGATGGTAGTTTGTTCCACATTCACATAGTTCGGGATAAGAAAGCCTCACGCCATTTTACTGTACGGCCGAAAGTATTTTGAAGAATGAAGAATGCGTGCAGGAATTAATCTACCAGGGATGAGATTAGATATTTCGTCGGAAAATTGACCAAACATGTAGCGATAAAGGAGCAAAAGGCATCCAACATTACGGCGGTGCTCGAGTGAGTCGATATGTCAAGTTATTGCCACATCGCCAATGAGCTGAAGGCTCTCTTTTAAATAATATCCAAACGAAGCTAAGGCTGTACGGCCAGCCCTGGTCCAGATGTGAGAATTGTATTCTATTCGAGATCTGATAGAGGACTTGTAGAGGAGATTTGACGGGCTGAAATATTTCTTACACCTTTTGAGAAATCTAGACTAATTTAGAACAATCAAAGAAAATAATTACAGAACCATTATCAAATTTGGAGTCACGACCAATACATGCAGTGGCAGGGAGTGAAAATAATGAATCCCTAAAATATTATAAATGAGGGGCTCAAAAGCAGAGGGATGCAAGTAACATTTTGTTAAAAATTGAGACAAGTGCATAAATGCAAACTAAATATACCCAAAATGTTTGTGACAAAGGGATAACACTAAATTCCTATCCTATGTTGTTTTATAACAGCCGTTGTTTTATCGACTTTCAAGCAGGCGTTTTTGTTTAGAGACAAAAAGATACAAGTACACTTGTACCCCTTTACTGTTCACCTTAAGGCTTAAACACAGTTGCGATGGCCGACAACTATTGCAGTAATAGGATCAAATTTCTGAAGTGGGCGTCTGCCGTGGACCACTCTATTGCCTTAATACAGTTGCGACGACAAACTTAATAATACAATAAAAACATGCAACTTCTAAAAATATTAAAAAAGTTCCCGCTACATTAAAGGAGGTACACTTTAGGAAAGCCGATGCTGCAAGAGCAACTAAGAAAAACACTAAAGAGCTAGCAAGCAAGTCTTTAGATTGTATAGCATTTTGCTTTGATTAGCAAAGGACACTACCAACCCCTTTTTTAACTTGTGGTAATGTCTATTACCAATTGTGGACATATAAATTTGGAATTCACAATCTAGTGTCCGGATCAGGAATCATGTTCATGTGACTGGAAAATGAAACGTCAAGAGGCTCTTAGGAAATTACATATGTCCTGCGTTTTATCAACAACCTTCCATCCACAAATATCCACATTGATGCCTTAGCGATAATTACGTAGTCAAAAACACCACTATTAAATTCGTTGATCACTGATTTTTAGTATCTGTCCACTTTTTCATGGAGTGCGACCAACATTTTGCTATTATAGAAAAAGAGTAAAAGAAATGTTCAAACATTTTTGTTCCTGATGAATGGTGTACCATTGAATCGAAGTCCAGCAGAAAATTTACGGTGGTTATGTTAAAACAAGGGGACTTTAAATCAGTTCAACCAATGACAATGCATATAAAAGATAACATATCAGGCATACGACAAGTACAGTGGCTCAAAGTCCTCCAGAATACTTCCCAAGCCATGAAATAGAAATCTATATGTGTGCGTTGGGAGTCCGTTCTCTAAAATTTTCTATATTGATACTTATGGAAAAATGCCAAACATTGCCTTTATATATGCTACGGAGCCTAAACTACTATCCATACAGGAAAATAGTCTTCTAGTAATTTACGAGTACAGCTTGGTTCCTTACCTTCCCAAAGGCTACACTTTATATACCTTAATTAACAAAATAATAAAAATAGTTTTGATTACAAAGTAACCGTGGACTTTATGCTCACTTACTCTAAGCTGAGTGATAATTACATGTGTGTATGTGAAGCCGATGTCCGAATCTGCAGGCAGCTACATTCGATTACATCAGCCCACGCAAAACCCTCGAGAATCTTCACAAACAGACTCCCTCTCTACCGCATGTGAGGCCCAACGGAGTCCTTACATTCTAAAATATTTGCAGTGTTCTTATGTAAAACTGACAAAAGTTTGATTTGAATAGCTCCTCCGTCATAAACCACAATTCATACGGAAAAATGGTGTTCTGATAATCTTAAGCTTGCTTTGTTATCTTCCGAACCGTAATAAAATTTTCATACCTTTCCTAACAAAATTATTTAAAAAAATTATCTTATCCAAATGACTACGATTCCTCAAACAAAAATTCTCAGCTGAGTAATCATTGTAACGTCGCTGGGGATGCCGTGGGCTGATCGATGATATCGAATATAGCTGCCTACAGATTCGAACTCCGGCTGCACATACCCACATGCAACTATCACGCAGCTGAGAGGTATTGAGCGTAAAATGGTAAGGTTATTTTTGTAATCAAAACTATTTTTTTATTTTGTTAACCAAGGTATATAGTAAGTGTAGCCTGTGGGAAGGTAAGGAACCAAGCTGTAAATTACTAGAAGACTATTTTCCTGTATGGATAGTAGTTTAGGCTCTATAGCATATATAAAGTCAATGTTTGACACTTTTCCATAAGCATCAATATAGAACATATTAGAGAACGGACTCCGAACGCACACATATAGGTTTCTGTTTCATGGCTTGGGAAGTATTCTCGAGGGTTTTGGCCCACGGCTTGCCATGACGCCACAGCACATATACAATGATTAATCAGCTGTTTAGGAATCGTATAGTCATTTGATTCAGATAAATTTTTCAAATAATTTTGTTATGAAAGGCATAAAAATTTTATTTCGGTTTCTGTACGAATAGTAGTTTAGGGCGGAGGAGCTATTCAAATCAAACTTTTGTCAGTTTTACATAAGAACACTGCAAATATTTTGGAATGTTGGGGCTCTCATGTGGTAGTCTTTTGCATGGCTTGTGAAGTATTCACGAGGGCTTTGAGTGGCTGCATTTTGAAGTTTACACCTTTCTTATTATTTAATAAAGAAACTGTCAATGCAGATATGCCAGCTGAACGGATTGACATGAAAAAAACCCCTGGCGGAGCAGCCTATGTTGAACTAACTCCAATGTGAGGGCTATAAAAATTAATTTAGCTAAGTACAAGAATCTAATTGATTTCCTTCCATTTATACCTCCAATTCACCACCAATTCTTCAAGTCCCAGCGCGGTCTAATAGGGAACCCATCAGGACATAGTAATGAACCAAAAGTAGAAATGGAAGGGGGACTCGGTCAGTGAAGCTGATAATATCTTAGAGTCTGACTACAATGATTAACACTCTGATAATAAGAAAGCGAGAAGATGAAGATTTTACACACTCAATTTTGAATTAATTTTCTTTTTCTAAATTTAAAAACAACTTAAAAGTTTGAACTATATTTTCCTTTGGATTTTTTTTTCTTTACTTTTTTAAATAACTAATTTGTTAAAATACTAAATATTCGTTTTTATATTTGAATAAAGCCTGCAAAGGCATAGGGATACAAGTACACATTTTACAGGTAAAGGGGTATAATTGCTTGCAAGGGATTATATTATTACCTTTTTACTAAAGCAAAAACAATCGAGCATTATTTTAACCACAACAAAAAGTTATTAAGACATCCGGCTTATTTTTAATATAATTACATTAAATTAAGACTTTACACAGAATTTAGGATATCCAAGCAACTTTAAAGTGTTATATCTCGAAAGTGTGAAAAGTGTACTTGTACCCCTCTGCTTTTGAACCCCTTAAATGTAGCAAGGTTGAAGAAAGAGATATAATTGGGCTTTTAAATGAATTAAGTGCAATGGCAACAATTTCTTTGGTTTTTGATCTTCCAAAATTAAGTACTCGAAAATTAAGACATCATTTTGTATGTATTTTTAATTATTTTCTTTTTTTAATCCAGTTGATTTTCCTTATTTAGATAGAAGCAAATCGTACGGCGTTAATAATTGACAATGATCTGATAACATCTCAATACAGAGAACAATGTGCACACAATATAATATTTCAATAGATGTCCTATGAAAGTGTTGCGCTTCCAAAAATGCTTAACCATTTTCCTTACAGTCTAGATCCGGCCGCGTCTGATTATTATTTGGCCGGCCAAAGATAAAAAAAAGTCAAGAAGCAAATTTGGCTTATTGTGAGGTGAAAGGCGAGGTTATTAATGAGCTAATTGGTAGGTTTTAGGAATGTGTTAGAGTTAAGTTAACATAATAATACATGTTTTTTCTTAATTTCCTTCCATTTCAATACTACAACTTATCGACTTCCACTCTTGTTTAAAAAATGTCAGTCAAGAGGAAGTACCAAGTATATTAGAGAAAACACTAACAGCACCGAATTAAAGTGATTGATAAAATTTTGAGAAATGTATTTTTCCATTTTCACAAATACCCTCAGCACTGTTATGAAAAAGTAGAAACTATAGCTTATGATGATAAAACTTAAAACTACAAATAATAATGATGATGATGATGATGAGGATGATAATGACCAGAGATGAACAGGTAATTCAAATAATTCAAACAAATTGATTAAATTTTTAATAAATAATTTCGTTTTTATTCACAATATCCTCATGAACATATTTTGTTTCTCGTTAAAGTCGTAGATAACTCAGTAAAATGTATTATTTTCCATTTTTTTTTCTAATAACATTTAAGCTAATAACAAATAGTTAACATTTATTTTTTTATAGCTTTAACCCGCCCATACACTAGTTCTCATTGGCCCAATTTAGAAGTAGTAGAGAGTATATATGTATTTCATATAAGGACGCCTACATAAGTAAACATATAATATATAAATTAGATCAAGGCGTGTAAACGAAACAAAAATATTAATGCTCCACACCTTTTATAGTAAGGTCGTAGTTCTTTCTAGTTAGGATATTCGTTACCAATATTTTCAAGGCATAATTGTCATCATCAATTTTTTTTTCTGTTTTTTTTTTTATCTTTTTGTCATTTTTTTTTTTTTTTACAATTCGAGAATTTTCTCTTCATTAGTGTTCTCCTCAAAATCCTCTGGCAATTGTTTAGCACGGCAAGATGGCTATGAAAAAAAGTTTACAATTTTAAAAATGTTCCTTTTTTTTGTTTTTTTGCAACTAAGTAAGTACCTTTAGCTGCATTAGAATGAATGGAAGTTCAGCGCATAATTCACCACCCAAAGCACCCAAGAACAATTTAACTTTAACAGCATAGGAAACAATGATTCCAAAGGCCTCACGGTTTTCTGGTGCTGCCAATCTATTAGTATAATTATTGTTTTTTTTTTTTTTTTTTTTTTCAGTAAAGAAAAAAATATACAATTCTACAACAACATCTACAAAACATATTCTTTTCACTTACAATGTTGTCGAAGCCAAATAAGTATTTTCCTTTCTCTTAGTTTGCCCCTCAATAGCAACTCCAGCTCTATTCTGGTTAGAGATCAAAGTAGGCATAAGATACATAACTTTTTGTACACTAGAGCCTGGTTGAATAGGACATCCTTCGCTTGTCTCCATTGAAGCAATAGTAGTTCTAAATTGGCCGTTTTGGAAGAGTACAACATCAACACCTTGTTGAACCATAGCCTTGATTTTTTTGACAACCTAATCCGGTAATTATTTATATAAATTTCCGCTAAATTTTTCATATATCTATATATATATGTCAATCTAACCTTATTAGAATTATTCCTGACACAAATGTTAATAGATATTTTTTCTCCATGATGATATAATTGTTTATCTAATGTAACTTCCAGCTCAAGTTCTCCAGGAGATAAGAGGAAATCCTTACGTACAACAGTGCATGGTTGAATGCCTTGTTTTGCTGGTGCATATTGAACCTTACGAATTCCCAAAGAAACTGTACTACGGCGGTGTTGTCGGTCAATTTCAGAATCACCCGCAAAGACCTTGTTTTTTTTTTTTTGTATTAATTATACCAGCAAGATTAGTATTAGTTATTCTAATATTTTTATTTTTTAATCCCCCAACCCAAACCTCTTTAGAAATTTACCTTAACGAAATATTGGACACCGCAAGGTTGGCTATCATCACCAGCCTTTTGTTGTAGAACAACCGAAGCAGGAGAATTTTGTGGTAATGTTAAAACGAATGGAAATGCATTAGAGCCCAATTTTTTAAGTAGTCTCTCTTGCATTTTCGTAATGTTAATGTCACATTTCTCCTGAGGATGAATTTGAACAGTTGCCAAAGTTAATTCTTTTTGGAAATTTAATCCCATAACTTCATCATCTTCACGACCATATCGGAAATTGCATACGAGTTGAGCAAAAACTCTGCGATTGTTCCTAACATATTCATCGTCCAGAACAACAATTCCGTCTGTAAGTATATAAATTGTTATTGTTGTTTGTCCGAGGTTGCTAAGTAAACGATTTATTATCAAAAAGGCTTACAGAGTTGATATTTTTTTTTTAACCATTATTACATTCTACTATTGGAATATAATAGAGGGTCCTCCCGTAAATGACATCTCAATCAATGTAAAATAACCTGTTGACTCATTTCTAGATATCGAGAGAGTTCTAACAGCAACACTATGATTTCATAGTGTAAGTACTGCCAGTATAGAATATGTTTCAGAATTGTAAGATAAATAAAAATATCGTAGAAAATTATGTGAAATCAGATAGTTTGAGCTCCTAGTTTCTATATGTCATTTTCTATTGTTCTTGGTACTGGAGGTCCAGTCGGCAGGGCACATAACTACATAGATATGAAATAGTGGTTCGAATATTGCCAGGGAATCTTTCAGTGAAAAAAATCAAAGCATCTCCATAGAGATATTCAAATAATTAGAAGAGATAAGAATTACTCACCCAAGAGAGTGAAGTAATTTCCAGCCTTTAGTAGGTGATGAAACAGATTTGAAAATCTTTTTTTTTTCTCTCTCTTTTTTTAAAAAATCAAATGGAATAATATTAGCCAAAGCCAAGATTTTATATAGGCAAAGACTTTGATTGACTTTGTAACCGCACAACACTAACATTAAACTACAGTCAAAGCTATTCACAAAAGAGACCGTTCAAGTTGTCCAAAAGGAAGCCTTATATTATATTCAAAAATTCTATTTTAATTATATCCTCATTCAATAAAAAAAACAAAAAAAACAAAAAACCCGATAATTGGATAATTACTTCAACTAAATATATTCACATTTGAGATAACTACAAGCTAAATTTGATTAGTCATGTGCCGCCTATGCCAATGCTTCAGTAATTTCTGAGTTTATTCTTTTCTCACCAACTTATATAAGTAAGCCGCCACAAAAGAACTACTCTAAGAAAATCAATATCTTAAAGAGCTTTAGTTGAATAGTTGCAATTTTCTCTATGAATATTACAACATTGAATTTAAAGCTCTGAATCCTAATAAGTTGTTGTCAGTTTCCTCTGCCTTGAACTAAATGTATATAGAAGTCTCCATCTAATATGATATTCAAATTAGCCAAATAAATGCTTGCTGAGTTATGAAATTTGCTTTAGAAATAAGTGCAGCAGCCTCATCACAAGTTCAAGAAGCTATAGACTCCTGGCATATTATTGAACTCTTTTTTTCTATTGTATAGATGGATTATATTAAGAGTTTTTTTAAAAATTCCGTTATAAGAAAACTTCACTACACTTTTATATCGAGAGTCATTTAAAAAATAAACAAACAAACAAACAAAAAACACTTGAAAATTTTCTATTCATCATTACCAATTGGTTCCACAGTGGAAATGGAATCAACGAATTCCCTCCTTCCCATGTATAAAGTAACTCGTCCATTTGGAGAGCACTTCTTGAAGACTTTGAAGTTAACAACCATTTTTTCGGATATTATTTAGGATTTACACGCACAAAACAATTGTAAAACAATTTAAATCTTTCGCAGCGAACTCGCGTTGCAGAACAAATCAATTAGTTTTTGTTTTTTAAAGTGATGCGTAAGGATCCTCGCTCCCCGTATATAAACTTGCCAGGACACAAAAAAATCTGAGAAGATATGAAGAAAAATAATTTTGAAATTCTTTAAATTTGATTTAATATTAAAAATATTATTTTCGTCGTACTCTCTGTGAGTTGTTCGCGTTTTCAGCTCGTAAAGAACTTTGACTAGAACTTCGATGACACCTGGATTTTATACTTTCCATTATCCAATTAACTGGGAAAAATGTATGAATAGGGCTTCGCTATATAGTTGGTTTTCAAATTATTTTTATTTTTCCTTGTCCCTAAAGAAACTTATGTGAATGATAGATGTTTGGGTGGCAGAGTGGCGGTAGTTGTGGTGGTGGTGGTGATGATTCTGCTGGCTGTTATTTATTTTTTTTTTTTAATTGTGAGCCATCATATACAAAGTATGACATATTCTTCTTGTACATATGTACATCACTTAGACCAAGCTAATAATAAAAATAAACTTTGTTTTGTGCTCAATGTCAAAGTGATAATATTATGTAGTATGGCGCGGCTATTATCTATTTATGGTCTTCAACTTGAAATTTAAATCTATTTCCAATAAATCAAGCGGATAAACCTTTAAGTATCTTTGAAAACTACTCTCATCATGATTAAGTTAAAAGAATATTCAAAGGTTCTTCGAGGAGAAGAAAAGGAGATAATTAAATAATCAGCAGCAGCCACTTTTCATAATTCAACTTCTTGCTATAATAGTTATAGTGGCATCATTATATAAACGTTAGCTGAATTGTTTAGATTTGTTCAACTATATTAGCTAGACATTAAGATAAACACATTAATCCAATCTCAATATAAAGTTTCTATTATTATGTGAAAGTGCTGTTCGATAGTTTGGATTGTGAATATAGCAACGGAGAAAGACTTAAATGTTATAGCAGCAGTTCAGAAAGTCAAATTGGGTCAAGGACAAGGTAAAAAAAAATCGACACATTTCAGGTATATACAGGGTGTTCCAGATAACGATTATTTCCAATATATATTATTACGCGACTCATTGGGATGAGCTGATAAAAAAAATTGTTCCATATAAATTCCCAATCAAAGATTTTTTATGTTATTTTCTGAAACACCCTATAACTATTAAACTATTCACACTACAAATTTTTTTTTAGATAAAAAAATCGGTTGAGCTTTCCAATGGTTTATAGCTTTTTACCCCCCCCCCCTCCTTCCCCTTTTTAAAGACAACATTTGGAATTATATTTATTTATTTATTATTTTTATTATTAAGATTCATCAAAGGCTTCTTACATGGACCCGAAGAGTTTTCGAACCATAAGCCTCTCCTCATTCCTTTTGAAATGCCTAGAGTGGCTTGTGGATGAATATATCAAGGGAGTAGCCCTTAAGTCTTCTTCTTTAAACACCTCACAACACGGTTACCGGAGAGACAGACGTACGGAGACGGCTCTCCATTCAATGGTCACTGTCATTGAGCGGGGACTGGATCGTGGAACGTTTACCTTGGGAGCCTTTCTGGACATCGACCCCCGAGTCGCTGTGTGAGGCAGCTCATCGACATAGTGTTGATCGCACTATAGTGGGATGGATCGACCAAATGTTAAGACGACGATATCTAACTGTGGAGGTGGGAGCTCGAACCTCTCTCAGTGTGCTGGTAGAGAGAGGCTGCGCGCAAGGTGGCGTGCTTTCTCCAGTACTCTGGTGTATGTTGGTTGACTCACTCATCACGGTGCTGAAAAACGTGGGATTCTCATGTGAAGCGTATGCGGGTGACATCCCTCTGCTCATTTCCAGGCACAGCAAAACTGCTGCCTGTGCCTTCATGCAACGTCACCTCAACATTGTTGAGGACTGGTGCACCCATCATGATATGACAGTTAACCCAACAAAGACCAGCTTGGTACACTTCCCCAAAAGACGTAAGCTTGGGTACTTTGTTCTTCCAAAGCTTTTTGGACACACTCTGCAACTCTCTCCCCATGTCAAGCATCTTGGAGTCTTCCTCGACTCCAAGCTGACAGGGAGATTGCACGTAGAGGAAAAAGTTGATGCAGTTACGAGGGTCTTCTCCCAATGCAGGAGAACCTTTGGCTGCACATGTGGCATGAGACCGAGGGTCGTGCACTGGATGTACACCTCGATCGTTAGACCCATACTTACATATACCTCCTATGTATGGTGGCCGAGGACGCTTGTGGGGACTGCGATCCGGAAGCTAGCAGGCCTGCAAAGGCTCGCCTGCTTGGGTATTACGGGCTCCATTCGATCTACGGCTACTGCTGCTCTAGAGGTCCTACTCAATCTGTCACCCCTGGATCTAGTCATTCAGGCATCTGCCAAAAGGGCTGTGTGCAGGTTGCGCTCATGGGGATATTGGGGGGACGTCTGGACTGGCTCTTCGCATTGCTCTCTGGCGTACGGGGTGGACTTGGAAAACCATCTGGCCAGTATGCCACGTGATGCGATGGTACCTGAGCTTCGGTTTGGACGTCGCTTCTCTGTGAGCTTGCCTGGAAGGGAATCGTGGACTGAGGGAAGTGCCTTATCGAGCCTTCCCGGCCCGCTCTCTCACTAATGAGGGAGCTGGGGCGGATGTCTACTTTCCTGAGCCTGATATTGGGATGGAGTACTCACTTGGTAGACACAACACTGTCTTCGAGGCTGAAGTCTTCGCTATATCGATGGCAGCGAAGTTAGGCCTTGACATGCAAATCAAAAAGAAGGACGTTGCTATCCTCTCGGATAGTCAGGCAGTCTTGATGGCTCTGAATAATGGCTCCTCGAATAACATCTAAGTTACTGGGTCCTGGTCACATGGGGATCATGGGGAATGGAAGGGCTGATCTTTTAGGTAGGGCTGGCTCCGTTTCTCCGTTCCTCGGACCGGAACCTGCCCTAGGGAATATCTTCGATTTTCTCATGGGGCTCTGAAGGAAACATTGTAGAGCTGTGGTTGGTATCATCACCGGCCACAGCTCACTTCACGCTCATCTAACAAGGATGGGAGTTGTTGACAGCCCTGAGTGTCTGTCCTGCCTGGAGGGAGAGCCCGAGACAACCGAACATTTTTTGTGTGCGTGTCCGGACGTCGCCCGGTGCAGGCTGGATACTCTAGCGTCTGCCCTTCTATCTGTGGATGAGCTGAAAAACCTGCCTCACCAAAACCTGATGCGCTTCATTAAAAGGACAGGAAAGTTTTGGTGAATGGCCTTCGAGAAGGACAGCACAATGGGCCGCTTTGGCCTTCGTGCTTTGGGATACGGTCACCTATCCCCTGCCTTCAAATAAAACAAAAAAAAAAGGTTTATCAACTAGGTACTGATTATTACAAAAAAGAATTTCATTCTAAGATTAGGATAATTGAGAAATGTAACTTTAACCAAGCTGAATCTTTAGATGAGATTTAGATAAGTGGAAACCAATGCAGTAAATGTGACCGTTAAAAAAACTGAAGCATAGGCGAATAATAGGCTCGGCATCATGACGTGACAGCAACTTGACCCAGTTCCTCCGGCTAGCAACTTTTGAGTGACGAAACAATCACCGCGCCTTCGCGTTTACATGGACAGGCACGCGCATTGGCAAAATTTTTATCGCCGCTTGACTGCCATTGTTTCGAGAGACGTTGTAGAGCTTGGAAATAATTTACGCATCTTTTTTGTTTGAAAAATGGCTGCTACAACGATAGTGTGAGAAGAAGATATAAATAATGAAGCACTAATACAAGAAGTAGCTACAAATGAAACCACCCCTATACAATAAAAATTTTAAGGAATACTCTCATAGCAATTTGAAGATAAAAATGTGGAGAGAAATATTCATGAAAGTATTTATAGACCTTAGAGTTACAGCAAGTCTCTCTTCGAGTTCAATTGATGATCGCATATTGGTTTCCATGATAAATTATAGCAGGTCTCAAAATCTGTAGTAAATCATAAAAACTTTCAACAATCATATACGGAAATATCCAGAGAATTTTCCAGGATAGGATCGTAGTTCATCAAACATTAGGTGAAATTTTCCCGTAAGCAGCCTTTCGCTCCAAATTGGAAGGATCCAGAAGCGTTTCTTTCGTTGATATTTTTATATTCTTATAACAAATACACATATCACAGCTGCCTAGAAACTATATTGATTAATGATAATATAAAATATGTGTTTTTGGAGTGACAGTTACTCATTGTGTGCGCCCATGGCGAAAGTACAGCGACAATGACCAAAAAGTTGTGTGACAAAGTCTCAGTCCGCGTTATGCCCAACATGAGCCAACAGTATAAATTTCTTTTGCTGATTACCGAATACCATTGAATTTGACTACTGAAAGTATTTCATGAAAAACAGTCGGAAATTTAAAAACTACGGGGGCTGCAAGCAGTCACAATGAGTTCCTTTGTATGAAAATTTGTTACCACGGTCTACTTTCAGTAGCCAAACTCTGCTAAACTAACTTGTAATAGGTTGTCTGATTGGTTAAAGAATTGGTCATCGGTTGATCTACTATCGCAGGCGCAAGGAGCCCTGGGCCCGTATGGAAAGATGGAACTGCTCGGCATATCATATTTTGTACGGTGGTAAAGAGTGTGAAAAAGTTTAAACTGCTCAAGAAGCGAGCCAGAACCGACAAATTGAACAAAACTTTCATAGAATTAACCACGCCTTGTAAGCAGTCAAAAGCAATCTTCTACGTTGCCCTCCTCTTGCAAGATGCCCATTTCTGGTGTGGAAATTAAAAATTTTCAGTTTTCACATAAAATAAAACTTTTAATAATTTTTTAACAGGTGGTAGGTGTTATCGGGTCACATTTTAGAAGAGAAAAAAAGTAAGTATATCCTTTGTGTAAAATTTTCACGAGATAAAGAATGTATGAAATATTTTTCAAAAATGATCAGACTTTTATTGACGAAAAAATTTCTCTTCGGTAAACCTATTGCGATCCGAACTTGAAAATTTAAAAATTTACTAATAACATTGTGAGCACTCAACATTTAAAACAAAATGAGAAAATACATAATTTTCTCTGAAACAATATATTTCCCCCTTTAAAATAAACTAAAGAGCATGCCTGTGTGTGATAATTATACCCAAAGTTCTGATTTTTTTTAATCAGCAGGCCAAAAATCAGAAAATTTTAGGGTCTTCAAAGCTCATTAATTGAGGCAGCATGCATAGCACGACAAAAAAATAGTTTTATTCTTATCTCATAACTACTTAACTTTTAGCAAAAGAAGAACGAAATTGCTGATGGTTGAAAAGGTGTGAATTTTAATTGATTTCCTAGGGAATGACTCTAATATTCAAAGGAAGGAGCTTTATCGATCTCTAACTGCGAGATTAAAAGAACACAGTCATTCTCAGTAGAAATGATACGGAAAATGTTGCCGTCGTCTGCATAATAAAGAATTCTCGAGCTAGACAGAGTCATAAATACATCACTGATGTAAATGATGAAAATGGTAATGGTCCTAAATGGCTTCCCTAATGAACATCTAAAATATTATCAATTTTATTGAAAAGCAAACCTCGTAATAAAATACGTTGCATGCACATAAGACAAGAATCCAGGAGGAAATTCAAGGACAAAGAGCGTATGTCCAAAACCTTGCTAAAATCAGTAAAAATGCAACACTTTCAATTGCGGAAATACAAAAATTAAATAATTCCAGTAAATTAGTAGTAGTAGATTTAACTTTCATAAAACCATGCTAAAAAGATAGTCTTAACGTGGTCTTTTCCTTCCTATTACTTAGTTACAAGCAGCAGGTCCTTTTAGGAAAACAAGAAAATTTTTCTCGGGACTCACAACTTCAGCTAATATGGGTGTGTGAAAAAAAATGTCAGTTAGTTACTACACAGTTATTGGGATGCTGTACTGTGCAAGGGATATTGGACCTTGGTGATTTGGAGCATAGGTTAAATTAGTCCAGTCAGATTAGATAAAAACAAACTAGCAAGTTCAGGAAATATAAATAAACTAAACTAGGGATTTGTTTTTAAATTATTTGTAGTGTCTAGAAACAGAAACCGCCTAGTCGTCCGTCTAGTTGTTGCTATGGTTTACAATTTACTAATTATTTGTAAATAAGAAAAATTGAATTTTGCTCCACAGTAGAATGCAGTTTTTTTAGAATTTATGGGGGAAAAATAAAACCAATTCCGACCGCTTGGAGATGAATCAATACATGGACCAGGCAACACTTGATCTTTTCTTTGCTTAACATTGTTATAACTTTTTTCTATACCGCCCCCCCCGCCCCCTCCCTTCGAAATCCTTTTCTTCAAAAAGCTTCCTCCATAAATTATAGCCAATATCGGATTAATACAGAAAAAAAATCATTACTTTCTCGACAACGTGTGTTCCGACAATACGACACCAAGATTACAGTCTACTGCCCAGCCAGCAAACAATTTCTCGAAGTTTTTATTTTGCGAAGAATTCTCCAAGAAGTAAAGAGTAGGAAAGAAATAGTTTCGGAAGTAAATAAAATTCCATCATTTGACAATACTTCGCTTTGTCAAGATGAATTCGAACTCGAACTCAAACTCGACTTAAAACAATTTGTCTGATCTGATTTTTCGATAATTTTTCGTTTTAACTAAATATCCTCGGAGTTTTACCTACTCTGAAGAGTCAAGTAGAACTATAAGTTCGTAGAATTTATTCATTTATTCCGTTGCGAAATTCATGCGCATTTCAGAAAATTCTTTCATTTCTGACTGACTTTCGTCAAAAGTGGTGCTTGTTGTCAGAGGGTATTTTATAAGTGCAGTTAAGTGATAATATAAAATAATAAAAGTTGAAGTAGTTATTTTTGGTAAGTCAAAACTTTATATATAATTTTAATAATAATTAAATTATACGTACAGGGTGGGGTGCACTATACCTTTTCAACTTCAAATTGAGACTAAACAATTTCAAATTGAGACTAAAAAATAAATAATTTATTACAGTTAATTTAAAGTAGATTTATTAAAAATATCTTAATTAATTAAAAATTGATTGAAACTCGGTTTGAAAATATAATTCGCGAAAATATAACGAAGATGATTACAGTTCCGAATTACTGTATTAATTAAAAAATCATATCATTCATATTTATCGCGTCCGGTATAAATTTTTGAATATGAGCGACGTGTCTGTTACAATTAGGAACAGTAATCATCGTCTTTATATTTGCGCCGTAGTAGACGGAACTCGGTCTGCGTCAAATTTGATCTGCCTTCACCAGCTACGATTTGCGGCATTTGAATAGTCAAATCGCTTTTGACTCCAGATTTTAGGTTTGACCAAGCATATTCAATTGCATTTAACATTGGGCTATATGGTGCGAGTTCTAGTAGGTGTTTATTAAGAAATTCATCTTCTTGGAATACTTCTTCAATGACAAGGAGCATTATCAATTATCATTACGATTGATGTTCGGTGCATATTTTCAGCATTTCGAGGACAACGACGCATAAATTCTTTTGCTTCTGGTTTTCTTAAATGCTCCTCTTCTAATTTCATGATGAATTAAGCCCATATTTCCTATACACCCAATTACATGTATATATTAGATCCTCTACTGCCTGCTGCAATGTGAGTGCAATCAGTTCCTTTTTTGGAACGACCTTTGGTTCTCGATGTATGTTAAAATTAGTTTCGTCCATGTAAAGTATCGGTGCATTGTTAGATTGATGTTCTAAAAGTTTTTGAACATAATCACATCGTTTTCTTTTATTACTTTCAACGTTTGTTCTTCCAGACTCTCTTTGAATGTCTTTCAATGTTTTCTCAGACATTCCGCAGAAACAATAATTTGATAATTATTTTGAAATTTATCTATCAGTTGATTTAAAGTTATGCTAGGATTTTCTTCAATACATCTTTCTATAAACAGTCGATGTTCAGTAGTAATTTTTATTTTTCGCTTCCCACCACGTTGTTGTTCAGGTATTTGTTGGTTTTTCACCCATCGATAGCCAGTTGATTTCTTCACGCCTAAAGTTTTTGCAAGTACCCTCCAATCTTCGTTATTATTATATAAAGCACAGATTTGCTTACTTATACAGGATGTTTCCCACTAGGAGGTCAGTAGAGCGGCAGGTGATAGTACTGACCTAGACGAAACAAAAATTGTATGGTGGGGGGGGGGGGCATATCAACCGTTTAGGAGTTACAGGGTGATTAAGAAAAAAGCTAGTTTTTCACAAAACACCCTGTATCTTCAAAACTACAGGGTGCATTGTCACAGTTAGGACCTCACTGTATGCAGAACTTCACGGCCCTTCCAACGACTACTATAGCCCTATAGCCCTCTCCTCTCAAGAATTATGGGTGTCTAAACTAAAAATTTCGGATTTTCTTACCTTTTTTTTTTAATTTAACCTCTATTATTTTTGCAAAAAGGTCAATAACATACCTTTTTTTATAAAAACCTATTACACCCTATGTGTTAACACCAGCCTTTAAACAGTCATTAACTCATAACCTATTCAGGTCACACCGAAATTAGACGATATTTTGTAAAATGACGTGCTATCGTTGAAAATAGGTTTGAGAATAGGTTTAAAGCTAATAACTCTTAAAGGGCTTCAGATAGCACATTGGGTGAAATAGGTCAGATTAAAGAGGAGAGTCTACAGTATACAGTTTTTATAAAAAAAGTTATGTTAATGACCTTTTTGCAAAAATAATAGAGGTTAAATTTAAAAAAACAAGGTAAGAAAATCTGAAATTTTTAGTTTAGACAACCCTAATTCTTGATAAGAGAGGGCTACGGGGGCTGATTGAGCAGTCGTTGGAAGGGTCGTGAAGTTCTGCATACAATGAGCTCCTAACTGTGACCATGCATCCTAAATGGTTGATATGCCCCCCCCCCCTGCCATACATTTTTTTTTCGTCTAGGTGAGTACTATCACCTCCCGCTCTACTGACCTCCTAGTGGGAAACACCCTGTATTATCTGCTTGAACTTTCTTGATGTAAGACATTTTTAAGAATGAATTAATTAGGGATAAATTAATTAATAAAACACTTTCTTTTATTTTTCAAAAGCCTACTCAAATTTAAAATTGTTATATTTGTTGGAATAAATTATTTATTTTTTATTCCCAATTTGAATTTGTTTAGTCCCATTTTGAAATTTTTAGTTTCAATTTGAAATTGTTTAGTCGCAATTTGAAATTGTTTAGTCTCAATTTGAAGTTGAAGAGGTATAGTTGCCGAACAAGGCACCTATCAGTACCCAGGTGTTCCACATTAATCTAAATAAATTGTTTTTTAAACTTTGGAGAGTAGACATCGACATCATTTCAGAAATTTAAAACAAAAAAGAATTTATTAGAATAATATAGAATAGATTTCTAAGAAATACCGGATGTTAGTACCTGTCCGAAAACTAATGCACTTACCTAGTAAAATAAGGAAAACATTTGATATAACTAAATTTATCGTTTTTATTCTGATTCAAGAATCACAAGTGAAACTTAGGAATTTATTTCGGTAGAGATGGATAGATCTAAAAGAATTCGTAGAGAAACTGAAGATACAGTAAAAGCAATAATTGATAACAGTGCAATATGTGAAGGTCCTTCATCCAGTCACTCATTATCCCCAAACAACCCACCTCATGATACTTCTCCAGTCTGCTGTAATTCTTTTTCTTCATCCTCTAATAATTCAATTTCTCAAAATTCTCATGTTTGCTCTCCTGCATCTAGTTCCAATATTTCTTCTAAGTTCATAAATTGGGCGACTAAGAATCGAGTAGGGTATGACGCTTTAAGAGAGCTACTGGAAATTCTTTCTGAAAAAAATTAGTCTTGAGGACCCCTTAGATAAGAAGCCCAAATTACCACTCACTTCCGTGCAGGAATTTTTAAACTTTTGAGAAGAAGATATCTGAAGATCTCAATTATTTGGAAAAGTTGATATGTATCGTATACTATTACAATTATAAACTGGTGCCTAATAAAAAATATAATGTTTCATCAACAGGCTTTTTTTCAAAGAGTATATTCTGATCCCAACAAATTCGTAAAAGATTCTTTACGAATGATATTTTCCGATGAATTTTACAGAGAATTTTGTTGGCTACGCAAGAAAAACAAGAAGTCAGCTACAAGCCTTCGGGTTATTACAGCCTTTTTAAATTTGTTATCTATCATATAAAAATATAGCGAGGTATTCAATTTTTTTAGATTCATTTCATCAAAAATTCCCTGCTACTCCGAATAACGTTTTTGATAGATTGAGAATGCGTCATTTCCAATATGCCAATGATCGGCTAACTAAGAAAGAAAAGTATCAGCAAAAAAAATTAATACTTAATTTTCCGTCAGCAGTTTTTAAGTCCAACCGTGGAATGATTCTTGAAGGATTGATAGGTATCACATATTATTATTTAATATATATATATTTACCACTTTTGAACTAAGAATAGAGTTATAATTTTATATGAACTCATTTTATTGTGTTTCCTTGAAGTATTTGCATTATGAAGATTGAATTTTTTTTTTTTTTTGTTGAGACAATAAATCATTCGAAAAAAATATAATATAAATTATTATCACTTAGTATTTTCCCGTATTCTTAATCCATAATTTTGTTGTTGCAGCATATCAATAGGCAAATGCGTTCCTTTATTTATAATCGTAGAGTTCAACATGAGAGTTCCTTCAATTGATTTCGATGTGAAAGTATTTTCGAAATGTATAAAGTGTAGCATTGAGAATCTGTGTGCTTATTCAACGATGGGTGTAATAGATGTAAACTAGACAGAAGCGTTAATTTTTAAAACCTACTAGATTTACATACACCCTATAGCAACCTGCAAAATAACTTTATTTCCTACTTTCTAACAAAAATATCCATTAATTTTACTTCAAGAAGATAAATGAAATGTCTTCAGGCAGCACAACATATACATACATACAGCAACGCATTTATTCCATGCAATAATTTCCATATAATTTAGTCATAATATAATTTGTCCAATTTCTTGCATTCTTGCATTTCTTCAATTCAAAGTATCACAATAATTTTGTATATTCAGCAGTTATAAAAAATATTTCATTAATTGTAAATAAGTTCAATTCACTCGATTTGGAAATGTCAGCATTTTTTCGCACAAATAAAATTTTAGCAGTATTAATTTCGTCTGAAATTCTTTCCGGCGCGACTAAAAATGTACAATCAATCGCTTATTTGCAATAATCAGCAAATTGATCATACAAAAAGCCGATAATGGAAAATAAAGCAGTCATTAAGTTTTGATTTTCAATAGAAAATTGTGGTTTTACTATACGTCGTCTCTATTTCATACACCGCGCTAATTATAGGCAGTGTAATCAGCAGTTTCAACAGTGTAACGGTCCAAGAACCCTTGCACATTTCTTCAAGGTACTGGTCCATGAACCAGTGCCATATCTAAACTACGACAAGAGTCCAAGTACAAGAACTTGTACTCTAGCGGAGAACAAAAGAGTTCCTTCGCTATACAAACAAAATCATTGTGAAGACATTCTATCTAAGGTGTGTAAAAGGTAATAACTCGTTTACCCGTTTCGATATCGATTCATTTTTTCGAAGAAAACTCGGAGTGTATAAGTATTATATGCCACCAAAATACATTCAAAAAGTTCGAGATAATTTCGATAAAACGACTCGGAATCGAGTCGTTTTTACGACTTGATATAGCGTTCTTTTTTTTCTTTTTCGGATCGATATCGAATCGAAAATGACTTCGAGATCGAAGTCTTAGTTCCCCGTAACGAATCGTTTTCGATTCGATATCGTATCGTAATGTTTGCTGGGTGAATGTAGAAAAAGCTTAAGTATCTACATGTATAGAATCCGGACTTGAAATTGCGTAGCTACAGGCGAAAAACCTCTTAAATTCTAATTTCCTAATTGAAATAAAAAGAAATCCTATTAGTAGAACCACCTCAGCATGGAGTGTTTCAGGAATATATGTGAAAACTTGGGAGGGACGGGATAATTTTAAATTTTACATCCCTGTAAAATTCACACGAATTGTATGTCATTGTTGAAATCTGATTTCCCGTTTTCATTTGAAATATCAAACTCCTCTATAGATATCTTTTTTCAGGGAATCAAGATTGAGCTCCCCTCCTTTACAACAAGTACCAGTCGTGCGGAGATCTATAATAAATATGTTTTTTATTTAAGAGTTTTATTTCGAATTTTATTTTTTTTATTTTTTATTATTTCACCCCCCCCCCCCACAATACTTTCGGTCGTACTGTAAAATTTCATACTTTTTTATCGCGAACACTGCGAATGTGGAAGTCTGCCATCTTCTACCTTGCCTCCGACTTACAATGTACGAAGGTTTAAGAGCGACAAACATTCAGCTTCTCCACCACTATCCTTATGCCTCCTAATCCTATCCCTATCTCCCTCCTGGCTTGCTTGTTTTGCATCATAGGATATCCCCTGAGCTTAGGTTAACAAAAAAAAAAAAAAAAAAAAAAAAAAAAAAAGACAATGCCCGAAAGTCCACAACGTCGTGGTTTGTAAGCAACAGTATGCAAACTTTATAGCCAGCGCGATTCAATCTAGTTTAACCCCATAGAGAACATCTGAGTGATTTATGAGGACTGAGGAAAGTCTATACGCGAACAATAGGGAATTTACAATATACCGGAGTTGAAATCGGTCATCAAGGATGTGTGATCTTCCTTTGCACCGCAGCGACAATGTAACAATGATACACTTCCCAAGACAATTTTTTGGTGTTTCCTTAGACATTGTTGTCGAAGCAAAGTTCCTTAAAAAACTTTTACAACCTCAGATATATTAAATGCAAAAAAAGTATTGTTTCTTTTTTTTTTAGAAAAATATATTTCAACAACTTTAACTTGCAACAAGTAGTCTTAAAAATATCGAAGGCTATAAAATTCCATCCTAAATATTTATTAAAAAAAATTGACTTTTGGCACTTGAGGTAAACGAAACAAATAACTCTCAAACTTCACTTGAGGTCTGTTCCATTTTTATACATATATATAGTAAAATTTGTTTTGTCCTAAATAAAATGTTGATTAATTACTAAGAGGTTGCTCATCTTCATAGTCAGGTCGTTTCCATCTCTTTGTAATTGTTAAAACAATTCCAATCAATACGATAAGAACACCAAGTCCACCTAAACCATAGGCTATATAAACTACGATCACTTGTAAGTCTATAACCATCTATAAAAAAAGAAACATGTCCAATATTATATTATTGTTTTAAAATTTCATATGTTTACCCTGACTTGAGATGAATATGTATCATCTAACTCGGCTGTTTGTCTAAACCAAAACAGAGGCATCATTATAGGTTTTGGAACATTTTTATATAATCTAAAATAAAGAAAAAACGAATTTTATAAGTAAAATATTTAGATTATATTCTAACAAACTTAATTAACTTACTCTATTGAAGGATAGTTTTGCATTAATAAATTAATTTGTAGTCTAGCATTGACTTGTATTGGAATGCCTGAGAATGTTTCCAGTGTCATCGATAGTTCATGCTTTTTTTGATCTGGTTTAACTCCTACAATGTTCTCACTGAAACTCTTCTCTGCTAGATAAAAATGTGGATATGATACAAAAACAGGAGCACCATAACGACATTCAGATACATCCAATACACCACTTTTCATACATTCTCCACCTTTATCTTTCTTACAAAAGCATTTATTTTCCGGATATTTTTGTCCATTATCGAATGCATGATCATCTCCAATATATTTTGTACCCTCTATAGATTTTATCGTTACTTTATTATCAGGATATAATGTAACAAAACGGCATATATCAGTGACGAAAATTGTTTTCGATTTATTTGATATCATTTCGGGTGGCCATATTTCACCACTTGTACCATTAACAACGCCGCATTTATCCGCATAGTATTTCGTATGATCTTCTCCATTCCAATGTGTTATAGCTCCGAGTTTATGAATATCATTCTCTCCAGTGTGCATTGTAAATCGACCGTCATATTCTTTTGAGGCGTTCCGATCTACAAACCATCCGAATTTCGTGAATGGAATATTTATTGCAGAAGAATTTGCTTTTTTTAGAAAATCTAAAAGTGGATCATCGTAGCCATCGAATAGCCATTCTTTAACTGTTTTTTGTTTAGTAAGTGTGCCACCTTTTTCTTTTAACATTATATTTGCTACCATTTGGATAACTTTACTTTTATCTCGCACCATATATGCGACAGTCTGAAATGGAGAAAATATATATGTATATTTTGTGATATGAGATAAAACCAATTTTGAATTAAATAAAAACTATAGAATAAATCAATAATTTCACTTACTATAGAAAAGCATACTCTTATATAACACGTTGCAATCAAAGTTAAAACACACTTTTATGAAATGAAATTAATTGAATTGAAAATGAAAACAAATTAAAAATAAAATTGTAATAAGCACAATGATCAATTAGAACAGCACACTTTAAGCATAACAAACTTTACATACATACATGATATTACTGCAAGCGATTATGAGATAAGAAATTTCATATTTCTTCTGGTCTTTCAACATTAACAACGTTCAACATACACAAAAATCGTACACACAATTATGCATTTTAATTTAAATAAAGCACTAAGCTATATTCTAACTAAATTTTATTTATTCCAAAAATATTGAATATATTGAAAACAACTTTTCCTGGAAAAAAAAAGTTTGTCGCCTCTGTATATGGCGGAAAAAAAGTCGGATATTACGCGCAATAATATCTGCATCATTCTATTCTTTCTTGTTACGACGGCAATTATTAGCAGCGCTTGTTTATCATACATGAGAATGACATATTCATAAAACTTTAACACCTTAGGCATAGACCTTAGAATATAGAGACAACAGGAGTGTTGATACCTGTAAAATTCACGTACATGAGCGTGGATTTTTTCAGGGTATCGTGAAGTAGGTCAGAATTATATTGAAGAAAGAGACAAATGTATTTTCAGCTGTCAAAAGAAGGTTCCTAATTTGCAACAATTTGAATCTGGTGAAAATATAAGTGGAAAATCATTTTTTAGGCAAGTATAGTTATAAAATGTTATAAAATATTATTTTGTGTACTTTACAAATATTTTCATATTAAATTAAATTGAAATTAATAACAAAAACGATGAAATATTTGTTTAATGAAGATTTGTTTACGTTTGTGACAGCTGAGAAACTCCCTGGATATATTGACGCAGTGGCAGCAACTAAGAGCACGAGTAAGAGCATTTTCGGTGGGAGTAACTGCAGTATTTTCAACCATGTATCTTGTTGCCCCGCTCTCTATATTGATTCTACTACACGGCTGTACTGAGCTTTCACTACAACGGCAACAGATACTAACACAACTAGAATTTGATCAAATTTGGGTTATCACACTTCCTGTACTCTATATTCTAGCCTCTCGAATAATCTTTCTTTTTCTTTAAATTCCCATAAATCTGTCATATGACATGCAGCTAGTAAAAGAAAAAACTAATTTATTTTAAGAAAAAGTAGTTTTCCACCAGTGAATATCCTGTTGCCAACAGAATTCATTGAACATTAGAATGACTTATAGAATGGTACTAGGCTGTAAATCTTCTCAACAGCTACGATCTGGCTGAATCAGCAAATTGTGTTGGATCCATATGCATTTGTAGGAATCTTAAGCAATGAACTGATTTCGGTTAAAAGGCAAAATGAGATATCCGCCATTTTCATCAAATCGGGGCTGTCTACACTCTGGTAGAAATAAATGCGGGACACTGACATTGAAATTACTCTATAATGTCCTAAACTAAAGCATCAGGCACGATGTGCAAGTCGAATAATCAATGACTCGCATGGTGGCCATATTGCCGCCGTAAGTTCTATGATCTTTCAAATTAATCCTGCACGAGCATTTCAATTTTCTCAACATTCTGCTACACCAGATAAAGTCGAACTGTTTGCCAAACTACTTATAAACTAAAAAGTGAGTGCGGTGATATGAGATAACGCCAAGGATATCTTTAGAGCGAAATTAAGACTATTTTTGAAATTTGTTTAAGAGAATAATTTTTAAAATAAGTACATATTTTCGGTCTACATATGAGCAAGGCTAACCCTTATGATGCTAGTTCCGGGGTATAGAGACAAATCAAATCGCTGAAAGTTTAACCGAAGGAATAAAATTATCCTTCATTGCACCGGTGTTAATATGCTGAATATCAAAAATATTGTCGATTTCATTATAAGAACGTCTCCCACAGACAATTTGCCCAGAAAATGGAAAGAAAGCCATCAATATATCTGGATTTCAAGTCCCCCAAGAAGGGGTATACTTGATTTACTAGTCAATTTCCAAACCAGGAACTACGAGCTTTATAAATCCACTGTAACATACAGTCTACATAATTTCATTTAGGTTGTAAAAACGGTATGCTTATTCCTTGACCCGAACAAACTATTATACCTTCACCAAAAGACTTTGCTGCAAAAGTATGTGAGTTAATAAAAGAATGGTGACTACAGCGTTGGTAAAAATAAGAAAATTAAAAATGTAGCGGAAACCGATATTATAAATATAAAATAAAAATTATCAGTAGCCATATGTGACATATACAATATTCTATAGGTCTTCGTATTGACAGATTTCATAATCTACTTCAAGGTAAGGTTCGTGATTGCAGCAATATGATCCAATGATGTGTCTCATTATACTTTCCTACCTACCTACATTCATTCTACAGGCATTCATAGTAGTCACAGGGCATTCATGACTAAATTCGCCCTTGAACCTCGGATATAATCATATACATATATTAGAAACGAACCCTTTTACGATATAACTTATTTGCTTAAATTCAGTTTTAATGAAAGAAGCTAAACAGATTCTTATAAATAATTTTCAACCTACTAGACACATGTTGATATTAAAAAGATTTTCATGTATTTTGCATCATAGAGTATCCTCGGAGCTTGGTTAAAAAAAAAATATTAGTTCTCAGTTACCCAGTAATGCTCATTGTGGATGTCAAGTATTCCCTTTCTCGTAAAAGCAGCTTCATCCGTTAAAAAAAACATTTGGAAAAATATAGGTACAGTAAAATAGATTATCTTTTATGGTATAGGTATATCAAATATATAAGGAAATACGATCCACACTGGTTCTAGGATTCTTTCGTCTTGCACAAAATCACAAACGTTCTTGACCTTCCTGTGCATCTGAGTTTGCGTACCTAACATCCATGTTCTACAATCACATAATTTTATCAAATTTGCTAACATAAAGAAAAATATAAAGTAGAGCATTCTTGGAAAGCGCTTAATTTAAACATGTTTATGCATAGAAGTTTTTTATATCATTCGAAGAAAAACATGTACAGACGATTTGATTTGAAGGAAATTAAGACTTTTTATCGAGTTTCATCCGCACGACTATATATTTTCAGGTTATTACTGGTCTGTGAACATACATCTTTCAAATGAAATGTAAATCATTAGCCTTCGTTAAACTTATAAGCAAGAATATACAGTTAAAAGTACTCAACCTTCCCAAAAGAAAAACGTAAATAATGCTAACATCTTTGATATAAAACAATAAACTTGTCGACAAAGCTATCAATGTCAGAATTTGCAATTCTTTATTGAGGATTCCATTTAATATAAAAACTATGTTAACAAATTTTTACACAAACACACACACTTATTTTGTTTCCCCCCTATAAGCGTTTTTAAACCATAAAAATTTCATTCATTAAAATCAAGTTTATAAGCTTATTAAGGACCACAGTGTTTAATATTATATCATGACCATATTAACTATTGCAATTGGACTGCATTTATATGACTACTGATAGCTTGATATTTTCTGCATATACACAATTAATAGCAACAATGAATAAAATGTTAACAAACTAAGAAGAAAAAAATCAAAACTTACCGCAGCTAATGCATTTGGACAAGTGATGAGATCCGATAATGTTCCATTTGATTTTTCAGGTACAAAATGCCACGTTCTGATTTGATAAAACGATAAAGTACTGTTTTTATGCCAACTCAAATCAACTCTATTATGACGTTCTTGGAAGACATAAGGTCCTGTTTCCTTGAATTCTGGCTTTACATTGGGATCATTAAGTTTTCCGGGATTCTGCCAGTCAAACATATAAATTTCTAGATACATAGGAATCGGTGTCTCTATCCAGTTCTTATAACTAGTTGAACCCTCTTTCAGTACCAGTTCCTGAAGCGAAATACATAGATTTTATGAAATTTAATATTATAATTAAAATAATTATTAAAAAATCATTACCGAATGAAGTATTTTCAAATACAGCGTAGGCCAAAGTACACCTAAAATTATTGCAAGTAGTGCAATTAATGCTCCACAGCCAAAAACCCATATTTTTCTCTGGGTAACGCCACAGCATTTGCAACACATCCTCAATACTTATACAGTTCCGGTTATGTTATAAATACAAAAATAGATCACAGCGTTGTAAAAACTGGGGTCCAATGATGAACATGTATTTTCAGGTGTGATGGTGATATCTCTTAAAATCAAACAACAGCAAAAAAGGAAGTTGGTGTCATCTGAAAATATTTAAAATAAATAAATCAATTATAAATTTTAATAAATATATATGCAAAAATATGTTTTGAAATATTTATTAAATTTGTGCATTCAACTGAATAATTTTCGATTGGGATGAGAATAAATATCACAGAAGTGTGTTCGAAAATTAGTTCATTGTAACAGTACTTAATCAACTCATTGTCAGCAAAAAGTTTAAAAGAGCATAAAATACCGACAAACCGCAGTCGATTGCTGACCTATTCAAAATTATATCATTTTATTGTAATTTAATTAAATAATCCCATAAAAGTGGATAAAATAAAATTATCGCCAAATCAGCTGATATCGCACATGACCGATGCATAATTAATTTATTTATATATTTGGATGTTTGAGTTCGGCAACAAAATGAGCATTTTGGGTATTAGAGATAAAAGAATTTCATTGACGAACAATTTGGATAGGCTTAGACTTTTTATAGATTTTTCTTTTTAGTGAAGTATCCTCTAGTAGAATTAGTACGTAACATTTCAAATTCATTGAGAATTTACATGCATTTTGGATATTAAAAGAAAGATTATTCCATAAGCGAATATAATTTGAACATGGAAGAATTTTTCTTTAGTGAGAGACTAGAAATCTCATCAGAGCAAAGTCGTATATTCTATTTCAATCTAAGTCTGATATAAGATTTGTAAATGAACGGGACATTTGAAAGTAAAATTTTTTTTTTGTATAAAGCAAACCAAGATACTTCACTGTATTTTTCCAATTGGAAATATACGGTCAAGCTAAGACTACTAGAAATTGTTATCCCAAGTATATTGAGGGTGACGCGAGTGGATAGATACGCCACCAACCGGAAAAGATTGGACTAGATTTAGGTAATTTTTTTAAGAGATAGCAGACAACATTCAGTTTTAAATCCATTAAATTCGAGTTAATTCACCATACCCCAGCGAATATTTTTATCAATTTCATAATTCAGTGAATTATATCTGAGCTCTTAGTTGATTCCAAAAGCCTTCACAACAGCTTCAAGAGGATCTATCCGTAAAATTAAAAGTACAACAGACAAACCTACGTAAGATTAAGGATGATAGAAACAATAGAGCCTTCTTGAAGCATACCAGAATTGCTATTGTGGGGAATTGGATATGATGCCATCAAAGACTACAAAAATAGAATAGGTTGAATAAAAGAGCACAACATGCTAGACTCTATCGAACTATAAGGGAAACCATATTGCCAATCGATAATGAGTTTGTTGGAGTAAAAATAATTCGTAAACAACGTACCAAACGGTACATTTAGAATATGATGGTTTGTATATGGGCTTAGTGAAGAAGAAAGCGCAGTTCTTAATTCTTAATTAGAGAGATACCATCTGGTCAAGAAAACTTGGTGAAATCTTCGATTATCTTAAAAATGCCCCTCGTGCAATATAAGCCCTAAAAAAATATTTAAGAGTTAAAAGGAAGGATATTGTGAGTGCTTGCGAAGAAGATAGAAGATGTGAATTAGCATAGAGCAGCGAAGTAAGCAGCCCAATTAGGATTGTGAATCAAGGTCGATAATGAACTTATTGGCCTGAAGTCAAGAAGAGATTCTGAAGAAATCCTTTTTGATATATAAAAAACAATATATATATTTTTTTATGAAGATGACCTTAAAGCAGGAACCCATATCTAAGTGAATTGTGGTGATAGGATGTACTTGAGGAAGCAAAAGAATAATAAAACTAACGAAATTCACAGTCAAATCCAACTGCGATAATGACAACAAATTGGCTGTAAAAATTCATTGAAGTTAGCAACTTGAATTTTCGTAGCTACGAGTTTAGTATTTTCGTAATGAAAATTATGATAACTTCAGATCGCTTAATCTGATTATAGTTGGAGCTTTAAATCAATCACCAAATTTTTCTCCTTGTTAAATTTTGGAGGAAAATATTTGTATCGACGTGTGACAGCAAATAGCTTCATATACATCAAAAAGTAAGATAAGGTAACGATTAAAGGTCCAAAAATTTATAGGTACATATGGATGGACAGTTATATGCCTAGATGAGACGTATACAAAAAAATAACAGCTCTCCTTGTTTAATAAGAACTTTCTTCTGTGTTGTTAATAATATTTGGTTTGTTGTAAGAGCACGAAGAATAATAAAAAAAAAGTCATACTTGGAAATGGTTGACAAATTCATTCATTCATTCATCACGTGAGGCAGACAACAAATTAAGTTCTTATCTAACAATCGTTCCAATCTATTGTAAATAATTGAAAACTATCTGATATGTGCTGCTAATGATACGGATATAAACCCCCAACATTTCGAGGATATTGCACAATTCAAAACACACAGAAAAGAATAAAATATTTATCATACAGTAAACTAACTAAAAAGTGATACCAGTTGCGCACATTCTTAAAACAAAAAAGTACTATTAAATTATAGTAAAAAAAGAACACTTAAAAAAATTAAGCAAAGTACATTGCACTCAATTGCAACTAACCGAAACGCAAGAGATCAGCAGCAGTTTTCATTCCACTCACTCCGAAAAAACAAGCTAAAATGAAATCGATACTTCTTCGAGAGACAGAAATAAAAATATCACTCGATACGTCTACGCACTGCGCGACTAAACCACGGAATAACTTTAAATTTTTTTAAACCATCACGTTACACTACTGAGAAATTGCAACTGTTTTTTTAATCTTATCTCGATAAGAAGAGATGGACCCTGTCCAAAGGTGCGCTAAAATTTATTGTCTCTTATCCAAATACATGAAGTACTTATTCGCTGATAATAGTTGAAGTGTGATAACCAGAATGTGGCGTTCAGTAACAATATAGATACATACATAGTATAAAAAGCGTCAATTCAGTGAGTGGTTTATGCCCCCTACCTTGTAATTACTATGAACCTCTTGTTATGGGTATTAAAGCATTAAATTTATTGCAATCAGTATGTACATGAAAGTAATTATTGCAGTCAATATGTACATCATAGTAATAGTTGTAAGAAGCTACAAGTTTGTTGTTTTTTTTTTTTTTACTGCATTACATTCGGAGATGTAACAGAGATTTTTGGAAATCAATTTTAAATATTTTGTTGAGCTCTTGCATAGTAGGTGCAATCTCTTGAAGAATTTTATAAAAATCTACAAAAGCACACGTGTGACACTAGTCACATTGCAAGGCTTTTCTGTCTTTATGGACATGGTTACGTAAAGAAATTTAAATTTTATCAAAATGAAAGTCATTTTTCAATTTCCTCTAATAAGCTCCTTGACTTTTTACGTGATTGGGCAATTAGAGTTTCCAACCTGGTCAGCTACCAACAAATGTTCCTCGATATTCCGTAACCTAAAACTGTTAAACAAATAAAACAGATGTTAGCTGTGCTCTTTTGTAACCACAGAACAGGGCAGAACAAAAGATACACAAAAGAACGCTTCATACATTTTCATAGAAGATTTATAAATGAAGCGAACAGTACAATTAGTTCGCTTCAATCGACAGAACAATTTGTTCTCTCCAGTATATGTGAGTTCTAGAACAAGTTACGCAAAAGAACACAGCTGTTATATAGAGTTATGAAATCTGCCGCTCAGTGAACTCGATAAGAAAAATCTAGACTCAAGGTCACAAGAATTGTAGGAGGTATAACTTTGAAGGCATTGAATTTCTCAAACGAAAGATCACGTCAAGCAAACTAAGAATTGTTGAGATTATCCATTCAGACCATCACATCCCATCCTATCCTAGCTATTTTTCATATTTATAGACTTAATCAGTCCCTTTACATCACTTCGACCAATGCGGCTCATTTCTGAAAAAAAAAAAAAGAAAAAAAAAAAAAAAAACCGTAGCAACCTTTGACGAGCATTCGTCTCAAACTCGTAAAACGTGCCCAACCTGAAAATGGAAGTGTTGATCGAAAAAGCCTACATCGATATTTCCCAACATAAGATTTGAAGATTGACTTTGCTCGTTACACAGCGTTCGGTACCGCAAACTGCTCTATTTTATATTAGTCAGCAACTAAAAAATCAGAAGGCCGTTGAAGACTGACAACTGACTGACTCTAGCCTACTGTTGGGCAGCGTATCAATCAGTTGATTGTTGCTAATTGCAGCCGCAGGAAGTATGTTTTGTTTAATGTTTGTTGAATATTTTTGATAATAAAAATATCGGTAAGCAAAGCTTTTTCAGTCCAACTAATTGTTTTTAAGAACACTGCGATTTTTTAATGAAAATCGAAACCTAAATCAATGCCTTTGACTCGATTACTAATCTGACAAAAGACGCGCGCATGCGCACATGCAACGATTAAAAATCAATCAGTCGGTGACAAGTCACCATACAAGTCGCAAACAATCAATTGATTCGGCAGTGTGTGGTCTCCCTAAGGGCGAACGAAACACTTCTACTGGTCCGTCAATATTAAGATTTATAGTATCTAATACATTGATGGCCATATATATAGTCTATGTAAGGCTCTCTATTCGACTTTTGAATATAAGATGTAGTTGTAATCAGTGCCATCTTTACGCATGAGCCCAGGGCATCGCGAACCGTGAGGACCCGTAGCCCTTGCGATAATAGACCAACTGATGACCAATTTTTCAAACTATTACAAGTTAGTTTAGTTGTTAGATTTTGGCTACTGAAAGTAAACCATGGAAATTATTCGAAATTTTGTACATGAAGGCAACAAATTTTCATACATTGTAACATATCGGTGATACTGCATAACTGCATAGAGTAGCAAAATCCAATTTCGGTAGGAATCGGTATATCAACAAAATATATATTTGGATTTGATTTTCTATTCATCGTTATTTATAATCAGTGCTCGTAACTTTAAAAAGTAGTAAGTAATCAAAATAGAGGGATAAATATGGGGTTAGTGAGGTAAGATGAGCCAGCGTTTTATTATTGCATTAGATATGAGTACAATGACCGTTTTATTTAAATTTCCTTGTATTAGGATTTTCGGGCCGGACGACCAGGAGGAAAAACACCTCTTTAATTTGTGAGAACTTTATTTGTTCTCCGACGTTTCGGCCGATATTTCGAACCGTTCTCAAGGACGCAGTCAAATTATAAACAGTAATGTATCTATTGCTTGATACAAAAATTAAAAAAATAAAAAATAAAGGCTACTTACGGATTAAATAACATTGTAAAAATATTAACAGATAAAAACAGCAAACACTAATTAAAAAACACAGTATAAAAAATAAAGAAATAAATGACCAAACATGGTGAATGAAACTATAGGAGTTGTGTGTGGAAGGTTATCCAACCACTCGTCAAAAACAACTGGTGTTAGACGTAGCTTTATCATTTCCCAAAGCTCTCCAAATGCGCGCAATAAATGTTATTGATATTGTCTGTATCCGTTTTTTTGTTCATGGTATTGAGAGTTTTCTGAATATATAATGCCTCTATCAATAATGTTTTCTTATAGTGTTTTTCGTGATGTAGGATAGAGGCATTTTGAAAATCTGGAGCATGGTTGGATAATGCACAGTGTGTAGTTAGCACTGTTTTATTTTGGTTTCCACTTTTTAAGTCAGATTTTTGGTTAGAAATCCTGTTTTTAAGGAATTGCCCTGTTGTTCAAACATAGCTCATCGGACAATTTTCGTTATTCCTACCCTTGCAGGGTGTTTTGTAAATTACATCCGAACGTAGTTCTTTGGGTGTCGGATCCTTTATCTTAGTGACTTATTGTTTTGCGCGGCTTGAGGCCCAGTTTTATTTGGTGATCCTGGGAGCTTAAAAATTTTTTGAAACCTTTCAGAAAACCCAGGGATATAAGTTGCACCTTTAGATCTCAAAAGACTTTCGGATCCACCCCCATTAACACTTTCAACATTATGTGTGCTATGTTGAAACAACAGCCCTCCTGTTATTAATTTGAGGAAACCATTCTTGCTCAATATGTTCTTAATTTTTACTATATTGGCTCTATGGAATTTTTCGTGGCTAAGCTTTATAACTCTGGAGATAAAATTTTTGGCTGTGTTTAATTTTTTCTGTTCAGGATGCAAAGACCTGTAATGCAAAAGCCTACCCGAAGAAGACGGTTTTTGGTACCAGTTAGTTATTATTAGGTTTTTTTCCTAATAACTCTAACGTCTAAGTACCGTAGGGATCCCATACTCTCTTCTTCTACAGTGAACTGTAGTTTAGGGTGGTAACTATTGAGAGTATTAAGTATAGCAGGCAGATGTTGGTGTGGCAATATGGAGAAAAGATCGTCAACATATTTGATAACTATCCGTGGCTTGTTTTCCATTTTATCAATAGAGATAGTTAATAAATCTTCCATCACAATGTCCGCCAGTATTGGAGATAGAGGACTTCCCATTGGTACACTGAACGTTTGTTTGTAAATATTTTTATTAAAAACGAAATAAACAAACAAACTAAAGAGGTGTTTTTCCTCCAGCCCGCAAATCCTAATACACGGAAATTATTGCATGAGCCTGCATGAGCCCTTCTTCAAATCTACCACAGTGACGTGAGCACAGCTTTTACATGTGTATGTATATTACGGATGTTCGTAATAAATTTGTTTTTATTTTTCGTTATGGGCTTAGTTCGAAACTAACTGAAAAGCTTATCGGAGATATTGGCCAAAGGAGAGAATTGAAAATCCGTATTGCAAGTCGCGGAAGACAAACTCGGATACAAACTACCAGTAACAACTTATTACCAGTTCAATTATATTATGGTATTATGCCAAAATCAAATATTGAAAAAGCCGAAAATTATTCCAGTCACTTCTGCGCAGAATCTCAGAAAACTGCTCCATATAGGAGCAATTTCTATTTTTAATATTTCACCTGCAGAGGTGTGGTGAACGAGATAGAAGAATTCACAATGAGGACAATAGTGATTGAAAGAAGGCCACCTCTCTCCCTCCCAGTCCAACTATCGGTTCGTTTGTTTTATATAAAAATTTTGAAATTTTTATAGTCTTCATTTTAAACTTGACTTGAAATAATTCGCCACTGTCTGCACTCCTTGTAGAATACGATTAAATAATACCAGATAATATATTTCGAAACATTTACATTATATCTACAAATTTTTGAATTCCATAGATAAAAATCTCCTAAAACCATTCGACAACAATTAAGATTTTTACGAAAATTTAAAACTTGTTGGTATCACACACTCTCAACACAAAATCTAATTAGCCGAGAAATGTAATCTCATATTGAATGTTAACAAAAGACTGACATAAATGATAACAAAAACAAAATAGAAGATTGTCATTGCGTGTCGGTCGAACTAATGAAATGAATTAACCATGAATTTTGGATGGTGGACAAAGATTAGTGCCTATTTTTTCAACGGTCAAATAATTTACGATAGCATTACGATAGACGGCAGACAACATCGCACGTAATACATAGATATCAATAATTCTCTAAAATTATTTTGACTATAAAAATAGAAGGCTCTACAACACAGTTCTATGTATCGCTGGTATTACAAAACAAGCCGTAGCTAAACTCAATAGGTACTGATAAAACGCAACAGGTACATAAATATATACATGGGGGAACATGTCGTAGAAAAAAAAATCAGATTTTCGAAATCATAAATAATTCTGTTCTTATCGTATGTTGTAATTGTTCGATAACAATAATCGAAAGCAATTTTATATATTCGTACAGAAATATTTACAAGTACCTAGTATAATGTATGTGGGTTAGTAAAATTGTTTACAGACAATCAAAACACGAAGCTATCAATAAAGATAGTGTCGAGCAAGACAAGGTAAAAGATAAATAAAAAATCTTAAAAATGTTACATCCTTAGTTTTTAAAACATAATCAAGATTATGAAAAATGTTCTTAAAACCTTATAGTTTTGCAATAACAGTTAGAAAATAGCTTGTACCGAATTCGTAAACTGATTAAAAAAAACACCCCCGCTATTAACTCGACAATTTGTATTTAGCTCATAAAAAGTGGTTAGGACAGTTTTATTAGGATTTACATTTAAAATCAAATTCTTTAATCCAAAACACTACATCCAGAGCTTATCGAATAGTACCCAATAATAATTATATCATCAGTACAGCTTTATGGAAAGAAGTCCCTTTGTGTAGAGAGATACATTTGGAATTCGACACATTAAAAGAAATGTGATAAACTGTCATCACGCCCTGAGGATAGCTCTTGATTTCATTTCAGTATACCGCCAAAAGTCCCACCAGGAGATTCGAAATAATATCACACGTCAAACAGAAGGATTTGCATTATGAAGGTAAGATAGAATGTATGTGGAAAAACCACCTATAGATGACGCAGAAAAAAAGTGAAGGGTCTAAATAAAATAAATAAAACTAAGCTGGTAATTCCAGATCTGTGAATACTGTGAATACTTATGCTAAAAATTCCAAATTAGTCTGAACCTTCCAACAACCTTCACATGAAATCGGTAACAAAGGGTAACTACTTAAAGTACAGACACTATTTCATTAATACGTCTGATAAAACCAATAAAAGCAGTTATCCTCTGACGCAATAAAATGATGCACTGTCGTGCACATGATAATCTGAGGTATTAAAATAAAAAGGAGAAAAAACCGAATCACTATTAAAACATGTTTCACAACATATCAGAAAACGATGAAAAAATTAAACGTAATTGGGTAGTGAAATTCAATAAAATTTTTTTCGAACTCTGACTTTCTAAACAGAACCTTTTACATCTTCATTCATACATACATACATACATACTATTTAACTACTGCACTTTTCTTAAAATATCAATTTACGGTATAGAGAATACAATACAAGGTATGCCCATTAAATATTATGCCTGCTATATTAATAACAATCTTAGAACTTATTGACGGTCGAAAACTGACATCAACTCTAAATAAAAGAAATTACTAATCCACGTTACGTTTTTCATGTTGATTCCTAAGTTACGTAAAAAGAAAATTTACAGAAATAAGAAAGCGTGAATCTGGGCAATTATGAGAAATAATTCTATGAACAACGAATAACAAAACTCAGAAAATCAAATTTTAATTTCTCTAAATTCATACACGTTTTGCATAACAAATTACAAAATAATTGTTTATGCCCCAATTAATACATCTATTGCGCCATGAGATACAGAGTAGAAATATAACCAGTTATGGCTGATTTACATTACCCGAACATTGCTAAAAAACAGAGTAAGTAGTTTCCCCTTATCTGAAAATACTTTGGAACGATAAGGACAAAAGATGATCCAGCAAAATTTTACTGAGTTAAATGTCAAATTCCCCGACGAAGGGGAAATTTTTACTGCCATAATTATCCATAAAAAGTTCTAGCCAGAAGTATATTTTATGGTATTATGGGAGTAAACTCATACATATAACTACAAGCGGGTACGAATATAATTGTTTACACGCACACAAATTAAAAATATTTGAAGAAAGTCACAGCACATCAGCTGGAATGTGCAAAGTTTATTAAAAATTTTTAAACATTTTTTAAAAAAATTAAAAAAAATTTTTTTACAAAGTTATAAAGTTTATAAAGTTATTATAAATTTTTTTAAAAAATGTTTAAATATGGAATGTGGCAAAATTTTAAAGGGAATATTTTGTATTTTCTATTGTTCTGTATCTGTATTGTTCTTGAAAATAGTGCCTTTTTTTAACCGATTTTGAACTTCAGCATAAACGTCCAACTAATTTATGCAATTGACCAATTGATGAAATGCCACAAGTGACACTTCGCTTCTAAAAGAGTGAGAAATAATGCTTTGACAGTCGATCACCTCTTCCTTTTTTTCTAACAGTGCAAAGTAATAAGACCCTCTCACTCACTTTCTCAGTAAAATCGCATGTCGAGTAATGTAAATCAGCCATTAAGGCCGTGGTTTAGATAACCATTATCAGATATCTAACTATCTATAGAAAGGCTAGAATACAGAAGATCAATAGAAATAGACAGGTAGCTATCCTCTAATCAACTATATTAATGTTTAGCTGACTATTGGAGCTAGTTTTAATTGTTTAGTGTTGTATTCTCGGCACCTACATACATACATACATACATACTCCAAACATGATGAGTTACTATGTAACTTTGGTGAGAATATAACTTAATGGTAGGATACTGAATCTTCACACTAGGAGACAAGAACTTTCGATAAATGATTAGTTGCACAATGGACATAGAATAGGTTACGTAAGTGGGGTGCTGTTAGAAATAACTAGTCTGCTTCACTTAGACTTCTACTGGGTTCATTGTGCCCATTAACTTCATGAGATAACCTTAGCATACATTTGAGCTCTTTATTTTGCAGCTCCCTCAGGTTTAAAAACAAGTAGCTACCTAATAGCCTACCAATTTTATTCATCAGAGCGGAAGGAACTCGCAAAATACGTGTTGGATGGATTCGATTTCCTTCGAATCCTTACAACGATGGACATGCCTTACTACGTATACAATTGAAAATTGAAATATTGAAATTGAAATATTGTGAAAATATATAGGAAAGTACGGTACAGAGAACACAATACTCTCTCTCCTCTCTCTGTCTTTTCTATAAAAATGTATATACGTTAGTCACAGAATTACGTTACAGGCTATCAGCTGCAATGTGTCAAAATTTTAATGAGAATATCTTGTCTTCTATCCCAGCAGGAAATGAAGTCAACGACCACGAAGTCAACACAACAATGCTTCATTATTGACTGTTTAAGCTACATGAGCATGCATACTTGAAATATTTTAAGTGTGTAAGCATTGTTGCCACATCAGACTTGCCAACGATTAGATAGCATTGAAATTGTATAAATAATCTGTGGAAACAATTTGTAATTGTAGAGCCAGTGTTGAGTAAAAAAAGAAGAGTATATGACGGTTAGCAAGAGTAACGCATTTAGTGATTTCATTGACAAAGTGATTTTCGAAAGTTTTAAATATCAAGAAATCGTTTTTCGTACAAAAAACTTTGACTTGTCTGAATTAATGAACTATAAAATAATAACATTATTTAGTCACTACTGCTTCATTCCATACATTTTTATTGTTTTTTGTTTTTGTTTTGTCATTGTGGTGTCATGGATGAGCCTGTCAACGTTGTATCTTTTGCCTCTTGTCATTGTTTTGTATATGACAAAGGAATGATGACTTCAACGTTGAAAAACTGTGCCACACTCCATTAAAAATAGTCATAAGATAAGTCAACGATACTAAATATCGTTGACTCATCGATGACTCCACGAAACTCTTTCTTACTGGGATATACCTTGATGTTTACTATGCTCCGTCTCTCTTGCCCGTATGCAGGATTCAGGTAAAAATAACCTTTTGTAAATTAAAGTCTGGATGAGTTTAATTTCTTATATTATAACATTGCTTATAAGCGATTAAAATATCACTTAAACACTAGAAAGATAGTTTTTTAATTTGATTTTCGGGTTTAAAATTTCATCTGATGGGTTGAGTTTTACATTCTTTTATGTAGTATAAGTTTTGAAGGATACTCAAACTCTGATATACATATATAGAAACACAATATTTTTTGTGTTACATTAAATAGCAAATCCCTCAGTCCATTATTAAAAGTCAGTGATCTCGACTCAAACTTTCAACTCGCATGTAAACATGGTAATAGTCTGTTATTGCTTGAAGACTTGGAATGGTGTTATATGACATTCCAAAACATAACTTCACCTAAGCCAAATAAAATATTTCGAGGCCAGAATGAACTACATTCTTCTTTTTCAAGTTTAAAGCTCCAGCTTCCATAGTAACGCCACAATTAAAAAAAATTAATTTTGTTTCCATAAAAAAAAAACTCATTTTGCAACTATCAAATCAAGCGAGCGAATGCACGACCTTGTGACTTTTTTTTTTCTTCTGCAATAAAAAAAGAATATGAAGACTTGTATGATGTCCAAAAAGCATGACTTGTCTGACTCATTTCGCAATATTCATTTCCAACTACGATGTAAAAAAAATAACGCAGTTAAAATAATTATAAGCGAGAGATTCTGAGAATCTACTAATAAGAAAACAAAGCAGATTAAATTACAAACTACAGCCAAGCTAGTATGCGACTTCAAGAAAATTCTTTAATAATCTCAGGGTCTAAGGGCATTTTTGTTGTTTTTATTTACTGATATGCATTTCCTTTTGTAATTTTACATAATTATCTTTGCACTTTGTGCTTTCATAGCCAAATATGTGAGATGAAGTTAACATTGTTGTTTTTCTTACCGTAATTCCTGTGCTTCCATAAAACGATGAGTTCTTTTGTCGCCGCACCACAGACATTTAATAACCACAGGCACAATAAATTACATAAAATACGGCACTGTTTTTCATTATTTTATAATTTAGTTGAAAACTCGAAAGATCATGATTTAATTCAATTAAGTACAATACACTAGGACTGCGACGAACAAAATTTAGTATAGTTGGAAATTTGTTGAAGCTCGCAGCACCCGCGTCGCGTGAGTTGTTTATCACTCGATTCGATGGAATGTCAATTTGACTGTTTGTGTTTGACAGTTATTCAACAATGTTATAAAACCACAGACTTCAACACTCCAATGAAGTGGTTTGGAGTTCTGGTAGAACGTGTCACTTCCGACACCACGCTAAAAAGCTCTCCACGCCAACTGTAGCCAATAGATTTTTCACCGCCCGGCGCCGACAGAAACCATTTCACGAAACCAATGCCACCCACGCGTTCCGAGCCGCCCTCTGGCGGGGCGTAGAAAAAGCTTATTTTTTTTGCACTCCCACCAGCGGAGAAAAGCAATTATCTAAATAGAATATTAGAACGAATTAATTATTAGCACCCCCCGCGCCCTGCGGTGTGTGGTTTTTATGAAAAATATTATAATTAAATTTGAACTTTTTATGGCAAACAAATATGTACGGTTTTATTTTAAGTGGTTTCCACAATCCTGGGCCTGATGAATACGGATCTACATAAGTTTTCTGTTATTAGTACCTAGAAATAATGCTATAGCCACATCTTAGCAAAAGAATATCGATTAACTGTTAAGAAACAAAAAACTGCCCACAATTGTAAATAAAACTACTGACCTGCATTAGCAATTAAAGATTAGCATTAAGTCAAGTTACATAACTTATAGCAAGTCGTATATGTATATCACTCTTAAGCTATAGCAGATTTTAAGTCTGACAAAAGACAGAAGATGGCAGATTTGTCCACGTTCGTTTCGGGATAAAAAATATCATTTCGAAATTTTATCATACAACCGAAAAGTTTTTGAAGGGTGAGAGGACCTTGAAAGGAGCCCTTTGATAGTGTCCAATATTGGCTAAGGTGTTGCAAGATGCCCTGTCCGGCCGAAATATGTATGTGAGTATTGCATTCTATTCTAGGTCTGATATAAGGCTTAAAAGAATTGTTAGATTATACAGAATGAAAATTTCTTATTCCTAGGCTTTCTTGAACACAGGCAGGTTAAGTTAGGTTAGAGTGGCGGCCATCGTGAAAACATATACGATCAGCCACACTTAGACCATCTATATGGTCCATTGTGATACCATCTTCTTGGAAGACTACCTGGAAAAGATACCTCAAATTTGGGGGTGTGTTGAAACCAGACATAGATTAATGAACCTTACCAGGTCCCCCAACTAATTCCCCGAATCGCAGAAAACGCAGCTACCATGCGTATTCTTCCTATGGTTAGCAAGGTTAGGGGATTCGTACAGCAGGTCTATACAGCGTCTGCAGAAGTCATTATAAGAAGCTTGCACGCGCTCTACATGTTTGCCAAAGAGGTAGTTTTCCGTGATAACTGCAGTAAGATTACGCACATCATTTCAGTACACTGCTGAGCAGAGATTCGGGCATTCTCCCGATGAGCGTATTGTCATCGTTATAAAAGTATGGAAAAAATTAAAGAAATGGTAAGGAAATCTTTGATGACTACATAGATAAACGTCCATATCGTATGTCATGTTGGCATTAGGTTCTAAAATATTAGACAATCAAAAGGATCGATAATTTGAGGGATCACTACCCCGAACTTTTTTTTCTTTTTTAATAGGCTGAACATGGGCACGTTCCCAAGCAGAAGTTTATTTTGTCGAGTGAGGTAGTTAGCATAGAGAGTTATCCAAAAATGAATCACAACTTTTAATTTAAATGAGCACTCTTAAACTTCACAAAAGGTCTGGGGTCCTAGATGAGAGCTATTAAACTATTAATCATGCCCTAAGGCGGCTCTTTAATAATTCGCTGAGAATTCTTTTAGAGAAATCACTTTAGATAGAGGTGATATAGAACTTTTTTTCTTTATGAAATCCCTAAATAAAGTACGCATTACTGCAGTTCAATTCACAGAGTTCGTGGTTGTGGGGTGCTCATTATCTTGCATTTTGCATGTGGATTCGACAAGATCAAACTTTTAAGAAAAGATTTGAGCCAGTAAATCAAATACGCATCGCAATTTATAATAACATAGAAAACTCACTGACATATATACAATGGACTGCTGACGCTACAAAAATTGCTTACATTATTTGACATTATTTTGGGATCACTTTTCTAGAGTTCTCTCTTTTTGGTTTAACTACTTTTTTTCGCTGAACTATAAATAAAAAGTTCTATACAAAATCCACCATAGTCCTGTTTCAGTTCAGTGGTTTTCCAAATGAATATATAGAATAGAAATAGATGGCAATACAGCATTTGTAATCTTTTCTCTGTCCCCCATACCTACTTTTAGGGACAGGCAGAAAAAAATTGCGTAAATTTATTTCTTTAAAACTCCAGTTTAAAAAATATTTGATGTTGTAGAAGATAAGCTTCCAAGAATAGAAATAATTTCGAATTCAGCTGTAATTTGCTGAACTTTTAATATGAATATTAAAACGAAAGTAAGACTTGAAATTAAGATAATTGTCACACCCTGCCAACAAAAGTGGACCCATATGAAATAGAACATCAGGCAGTCCATGTTATATAGTATACATATGTCATGTCTCTACTAAAATAACAAAACTCCATACAGCTCCTAATCCTGCATATTATGCTAAATGATGTATTCGCCCTACTATGGAAGCTACATAAAATTTCTCAATTTATTGATAAATATATATTTTATCTTGAAATATTTGTATATTTTATACATTGACAATTTCTCATCATTTTAATTTATTGATAATTTATTAAAGTACCTAAAAAT
The DNA here is from genome assembly GCA_963924295.1 of Dioctria rufipes. Lineage (NCBI taxonomy): Eukaryota > Metazoa > Arthropoda > Insecta > Diptera > Asilidae > Dioctria > Dioctria rufipes. The sequence goes on from OZ002745.1 coordinate 10,899,638, forward strand.
GACTTTTTTTCTTTGTTTTATGTTTTTTTTTATAATAAAAAATATTGCGTCATACATAAATGTGATCGTGTATGTGAGACAAATAAGACAAAAAAATAGTGAAATTTTATGAAAAAATAGAAGAAAATCATTTTTCCATGTTTCTCTTTTTTATCTTATTCTTTTCATTCTTAATTAGTTCAATTAAGTTTTTTTTTTTTTTAGAAATTGCAATGCTGTTTTTTTTTACATAATAGTAATTCTTGAGGAATTTTTAGGAAAATATTACAAAATAGAAAATTTTCTTTGTATTAATACTAAATAGTCTGGCTGCCATAGAGGAAAATGAAACGTTTTTCTTCTTGAGTTTCTCCGATTTAATTACATATTTCTTTTTTTTTTTTTTTAATTTACAAATTTCTTTTAAATATTTTATTTTTATTTACATTATACATAATATTTTTATTTTCATTTTTTCTTCTTTTTATTCAGGTAAATGACACATTTTATCCAGCATGCTATTTTCTATGAATTATTTTTTATATTTTCTCTTTATTTCTTACTGGTTAACGAAGGTTTATTTTTTTCTGTTTTTTATTACAATTTTTTATAATGTACCTACATATATAGCTTTTATTAAATGTAAATAGAAAATAAATAGCAATTTCGAGTCACAGGTTTCAGAGTTGAATAAGAAAAAAGGCATACATTCGAGATGCTCATGCCTACTGGGTCATTTATGCCCGTATAGTCCTTAATTTTTATTAGAGCAACAACATAAATATTATATTCGTGCTTTTAGTTTAAAAAGGATTAAATTCTTTATTTATAATAATAAATAATTACTGCATTCAGTAAACAAAAGCAAAATTGTTTTGACATCGGAACTTAGAATCAAGTAGAGATGACCTCACTCAGTTGTAGATGATATTTCGTATTTATTCGAGCGTAATATTCAGGGATCGTATAGAAATTCTGTATTCCAAAAAAATTCTGAAACACAAAATTGTGTACAGAAGAAGCCAAAAGTAACGGAACTTATATAATAATCTCGGGCTATTTGTAAGCAATTTTACAAAAAGAAAAAAAAAAACGAATTTTGGAACCAATTCAGATTGCGCCTTTTCCGAAAAGGTAAGGAAGATTCAAACATCAAAATTCGGCGCCTGTACAGACGATCTACGAAGATTTAATAAATTTATTCATTCGTTGGAAAGTTTCGTATAGTCTAATTTTAGACTAAATTACACTGCACTACGCTAAGTATGTTTCAGAAATGATGGCAGTACAGTTTTTATGAACAGCTTCGATGCAACATTTCATTTATATAGTATATTACCCAATTGCCATTCTTATCAAGATTATTTAAAATCAAAACCGATGGTCCAGGCGTCTAAAAGAAACGCTTGAAATATCCGATCACTTAAAATAAAAACCGTCCATTTTATACACCCTTATTAGGCTAGACAATTTGAATGATGAAAACTTATATTCGAGGAACGGTAACAAACAGTAGGATAATTTCATTCCTAATTATATGAAATAATTTCTATTTAAAAATTGAGCAACAAAATTAGAAATGAAGTGAGTAGTTTTTATATAAAATTGAAATAAGTCAGTATTCTCAAAAAGGTTATGTATACTGTAATAAATTCTATGACAGAATAATATAGATTGGATTATATTAAAAGGTATTGTTTGCTTGTCAAAATTTTCGTGTGATGTATACATACAGTGGGTGTAGCTTTTCCGCACTATTGAAATAGTGCAAGCAGTGTAACGTTTGTTCAAAAATTATATTCTGAAGAAGTAAATAATTCTAAAAAAATTCGATGACAAAAGTAAGCAGCGTAAATTGTGTCCCTCCACATCATGTAACTGAGTTAAGGTGAGCACAGCATCTGTTATTGTGCGTGAGTATAAGCTTATTGCGATCCACAAGCTAGCAATAAGATTAAATGTTTCTTATGATAGTGCTCAAGCCATTCTAAATCAAGATTTGTGAATAAATCAATTATGCTGCTAATGAGAAGTCCCACTTCTCTTGACGTCAGATCAAATGAAGTATTATGTTACCATTTGCAAATGAAGCTAAATTCAACATGAAGGGAATCAATTTCTCCATAATATGATAAAACAGTTGACAAGTTTTGAATGTTCCACTTTTATTCCTAGCACAGCTTCGAAGCTACCAGGCTCATGCTGGAAAAATCATGATTATTATCTTTTTTGATCATAATTTATCAAATCGTTTCCCACCCGCCGTTTAGTCTAGATCTTGTCCCTTGCATTTTTTGGCTGTTTCAAAATGTCAAAATTAGGCTATTTTCGAAATGTGGCATGGACGTTGGAAACTACATTACAATGCAAGAGCATGAGTAACATGAATGTTTCTTATATAGATTTATTTTTGGTTTGGACAGTTGAATCACTTTGGGGAACTTTCTTTGTAATTCTGCTGTAATGCTCTGCAGCGCTCAATTTGACGTCTCATATCCTACCCTCCGTAAAGAGTAAGCCCCTCAAGGGGGCCAAGGAGACGCAGTAGTCCCCGGCTTGTTCAGCCGGAGAATTTGCGTGCTATTCCGTGTCAGGGAAGGGGGGTACTTCTGTCGAAGTTTCTGTGCAATGGCCTGCCCTGGAGTTGGGCTAGGCCAAGGCACAGAATGTTCTTACCGGCGTTGACGTCCCGGTTCCACCTGGTACCACAGTTTTTGCAAAACTGGAACCTGTGTGGAGACCGAGACGGCTTCATGTACTAAACCAATCAGAATTAAATTTGGGGATAGGAATATGTACCTCTTGAGTATCTGAGAGTTAGTAAGAAAGGAAGGAAATAAAATGTTTTTGCAATAACGACTTCTTGTACAGCGCGATTTTACAAGCACGATCTTATATCCTCTCCTTACATACTTACTTCCTGGTAGATTACACTATCACATAATAATTAAAATTAATTTTTTTCAATAAAATTATTACATACAAATCCAAACTCTCATCCTAGTGTGGCACTTTAGAAGATTTTAAAATGTAGAAATTCTTTTTTTTTTTTGCTTGTTTGTTTATGAACTATTCAATATTCAATAATTGTAATGCAATACCCATGGATAATATCAATTCTTAATTTAAGCCAATAATAATTAATTAATTAAACAAATAATATTTTTTTTTATCGAATATTACTTTTTTAGTCCACGTTATATGTTGTTACTTTTCAAATGTCGTGTGTATGTATGTAAATTTGTAACATTGTAATTATCATAAAACTACCTCGAATAAATGTGTAACATTGTTGTTGCACTTTAATAATTAACAACAAATAACAACAATTTGACGATTCTTATTAGGTATTACATTATTATAGTATCTGTTCTTAGGCTGCTCTTTTTTTTTTTTTTCTAACTTATGCAAAAAATATCACATAACTTAGCACGTGTAAACATCAAAAACAAATATCTTAATTACATATTTATAATTGGATGTTTTCTTTAAGATTAGAGTTAAAAAAAAAACAATAAAATAAAAGCTGCCAATTCCAGTTCTGTTACTTAGATATTTATGCTTTTTTTTCTCTTCATAATATTTTATATTTTAAAAATCTAACGTAATTAATTCAACAACAAAATTATTCATAACATTATACGAATAGTGTGTGTGTGTGTGTGTGTGATAATTGTTATTATTAATTGCAAAATATCATAATTGTTTCAATATTGCTAATTTTATTTAGGTTCTTATTTTTCTCCCCACGCACTCGCTCATAATTTTATATAGTCTCCTTCTTTTGTGTAGGTTGTTATTTCTTTTCTTTCTTGTTCTTTTTGTTTTTTGTTTTTTTGTTTGTTTGTTTTGTTTTTGGCAACATATATAATTATTCAACAAATTTATAAAGCTTTAAAAGCAATATATTCCTTACAAAATATATTTTAAAATTATTCTATTTTTTCTTCCATTTATTCTTCTTATGATAAGAGTTTGTAGGTATACTTCTATATTAACTTTTTTTGTATTTTGAATATTTTTTTCAGTTATTTGATTATAATTCGTATTTTATCACGTTTTCTTTTTATTGTTATTAAAAAGAAAAAAATCTTTTCTTTTTTTTTTCAGAGTAGGTATTAAATTTAGTAGGTTGTTTTACTATTTGTTTTTGCACATAATAAATAGTAATTACTGGATTGTTTTAAAAAAATACTCTGCTTTCAGATATTTCAGTATGAGTAACTCTTGTTTTGAATTTAAATTTTTTTTGTAGGTATCAAAATGTAAAATACTCACCACAGTTATAAGACATCCAATTTGACGGCAGACACTTTAATATTTGTCGACAGGAATGCATTAGGATAAAACAAGAGTCTTGTCAATATGTATGTTAAATCTCCTCCTTTATAGTCATTACCATAGTATAATATCCTTACATAACATTACATATATATATAAAAAAAAACGGTAATTTTTTTCTTCACACTTTCATTTTCTTAGAGTTCGTAAAGAACTTCAATCGTTCACTTAGGTTAAAATTGATAAACATAATTCAACAGCAAATTACACATTTGAATGAACACCACTGCTACCAGATCCTCCTGTAATATTTGTAGAAATATTTCCGCTACCCACAGTACTTGCACTTTCTAATTTACTACGAATCTCCTCTTTTCTCTGCTGTACTGTAACCAGCTCTTCGCTTAGATCATTACAAAGCCGTAATAGTAGAACGTTTTGTTCTCTAAGATGTCGAAGTACTTCAACAATATTTTTATCATGTTTGAATGAGACATGTCGTAAAGTGTCACTAATTGCTGAAACACGCTTTTCATATTCAATTCCAGATGTTATAGATACTGTTGATGAACTATTTGTTGAAGGCAGCGGAGGCTGTTGTAGTAATTGCTGTGAGGAATCAGGAGATTGTGACGATCTTGGCGTATTGGGCTTTCTATATACTTCAAAAGCACTAACACGTTGATTTGTTTGTAATGATGATATTGTAGGACGTGGAGGTGGTGGGATACTATTCGAATCGTTTGCTAGTTCAGTTGTTGTTGCTATTTGGTCGGTAGCCTATGAATGATATAGAAATGTAAGTATTTAATTACAACGTTACAAAATACAAAATCATACAGATGGAACAATTATTTTAGTAAGGGATACCCACTTACATGTATATAAATGGACTGTTTCATGTGGCACCAGTTTTTATTTCAGAAAGTAAGATCTTGCTGTCAATGCTACCAATTGTCCTTAAACTGGCGGTATATTTAAATTATTTATCGAATTTACCACAAAAGTATTTGGGACTATTTGTACTGTTAAATTTTAATTGTGAGCAGAAGGAAGTGCTTTTCACAAGGCTGTTTTGGTAGGAAAGTTTTGATTACCAAGTTGCCAGTTCTGGAAATACCGCTGAACTTCCAAGCAATTTATCGTTTTCAATCGTTACAGGTCAGTGGGAAAATATGCTCTCACGGAAAGAGACAGAAATATGAAAGTGGTGCCATTTGCTTTCATGCATTTTTGGTTCAACGAGCAGTTCATTTATATACAGCGGGGATACCCAACTGGATTAGAACAGTTGGTATTAATATTTCTTATAATTGTTACAGTTAAAAATGACTTTATCATCGCAATACTATAAGACATCTATTTTCAAATCAATTTCTATTCTATTATATTGATCGCGTAAGTCTTCATCATTTTGAAACATCATACAATGCTTGAGGGGCTCCTCAAAAACATTAAATCTATTAAAAGTACGCATAAAAGCAGATCTTTTTATGTCCAATCGACAATATTTATTGATCCGTGGAGAGATGATGAATTTGTATTATACAATCAGACAACTCTGTATAAACTAGATGATGTTGTTCATCTCTTTTTCGAAAAATTTCTGACAGAAGAGGAGTCAAAAAGAAAAAAAATACAAAAATATATATATATATATTCTTAAAAGATATTATTTTAGACTGATTAGGCTTATTTTCAGGCTGAACAAAAGTTGTCGTCAATTAAATGGAATAGGAACTATAGAAAATGAACAAGTTGGCGTTATTCCAATGTGATTTTGTCATTTTTTCAAAATAATAACGTAATTACCATTTGATTCCCCTCTGGAAAGTGTGCAAAATCAGCAAATCCAGAATTATTAGTGTCCATTTGAACATCGAGACTATTTTGGGCAGTCATCTATAATACACAAAAAAACAAAAAAAACGATCTCTTAAAAATTATATAAATCCACAAAATAAATAACTTACTTCTGGCTGGGATGGTGTGCCACCCATTTTTAATTTATTTAAATCTAAACTACTACTACGAGCATGTCGATGCGGTCTTGGAGGTGGTAGAGGTGGTGGATCTTTCTTATTTGCTATACTGGGTAAAGGACAAACATCGACAGCATCACCGCTAGGCCCTCCACCTACACTTGGTTCACGTTGTGGAGGTGGTGGTAAAGCTCCAATACTTTTAGTTGGTAGCTTTTTCGGTTGTGGCCTTTGAATAGCTCGCAAATCATTATTTTGTAAAGAATCTCGATGTTGTGATTGATTCATCTGTTGAGAATATTGCTGCTGTTGCTTTGGGCTAGATTCATTTTCACGCGATGGAATACCACCACCTGCAGTACTTTCAAAGCCGAGATTTTCTGATTTTCTATGTATACGACTTACTTCTTCTTCGATTGCTTCAGCACCTATCCATAAAATTTTTATAAGAAATGTTGCAACTGATTAATATGATCAAAAATCATAATAACTATACAAAGATATTGGGCGTCGTCTATTTGTTTAGCGTACCCTAACGTTCTGATTGTTATTATTTTGACTATATATAATTGTCTTTTTTTTCCTTCATTCGAATAAGACTGTCAGAGAAATCTATCATCTTTGATCTTCGCATAGTTATTAAGATCATTACTACAATATAGTACTTACCAACTGGCGTAACTCGCAGTGGAACTGGATGCAAAATTTGTGGATCAGACACTACAGCTTGAGCAGTTCGTTGCATATCAAAATTAACCGGTTTAGGCCCAGGGCTGGAAACATTTGATGTTGGAGATTCTGTAAATTTTGTCCATTCCAGCAATGTTTCTCTTCTCATTAAATACTTAAAAACAAAAACATGCAGACACTGATTGATAAATTTATAAAGTATAATTAAGCCAATTTACCTTATTCTGATTTGTCCAACCCTTAACTAATTCCTTTGTTTTCAATGCGGGCGGTGAAGTTCGTTCTGCTGGCGGAGAATTTGAAACGCTACCAGTTTTTTGAGCTGTAACAGGAGGACTAGATGAACTCTTTCCATGTTTTCTAGAAGAGGTGCTAGTCTGAAATAAACAAAACATAAACTCATTTCTTAAGTTCAACAATTTTTTTTCATCGAAAATATACTTGTGAATTCGTTGACAAGGTACTTATATTCATTACATTCTTATCAGCATGGACCGAGATCATTCTTTTATAGTCATTTTCTTTCGAAACATTGTTAGATGATGGCCCATCTGTTTTATCATCATCACCTAAATGTAAAAGATCTGCTTCTGGTGGTTCTACTGGTTGAGCAGACTGATTTAATACTGCAGGATGTAAACAAGAAGGTAAAACAGGCGGAAGGGGAATATTATTACGCCGCAATACAACTAAATGCATTGCAGCTGTAAATTCGGCCAAACTTAGAGCACCATCTCTTGTAACATCACATAGCTGCCAAATATGTCGCAATTCCTCTACTGGTATTCGTGACTTCTCAAAAAATACTCTACAAATAAAAATATCATTGGAAAGAATCCTCCACACAAATACCTCTATTTTCATATGCTTTACTAATCACTTACCTTGCAATATGACCCGAAAGCAATCCTTTCGGATCTGGTTGAACCGCTTTAAATTGTTTATGATAATATTCTCGCTGTTCTAGAGTTATTTGATATACAGATTCGAGATCGGTTTCATTATCATCATCTGAACTATGTCGATCCGATGATTCTTCTTCAGTACCTAAAAGCTGGCGATGTTCATCACCAAGAAGACCCTGCCAGAGATTATCTTTAGCCCAGGGACGCTCGGTAACACTATTTGTTGGCGTAGGACTATCACTATTTGTACTCCAAGCTTCAGGTGAGCCTGCACGGTGACGTCGCTACAAATATTAATAGCGTTTGTTATAATTTACCTTTATTCACAATAACACAAATTAATAATTACATTAACTCGTCCACCACTGGATTCATTATGTTCCACTTCTGAATCAGTGCTCTGAATGTCAGAATTTGTTGTTTCTTGTTGCAATTCTGCTGATCGCGTCAATTCAATAAGATCAGGACTACGAATCTCACACCATTGTCTAGCTTCTGCTGGTAATGATGATGAACCACCAGACAAAATTTTAGGACCATTTGTTTCAGTTGATGTTAATCCTGTTGCAGATGTTAATGGCAAAGGTGGTGGTATTACTGCTGATGCTGGTGCTGCTGCTGCTGATGATGATGATAATGTTGTTGCATGACTAGTTATTGAATGTCTTACATGTTGTACGGCAGGCGGTGAATCTTTCCAACTAAATCTTGGCAATGGTAAATTTATTGAAGATGATATGATTTCTGATCGAAGTGGTACTGTCGCTTGATAGGCAGCTATTAACTTAAGACATGAGTAAAATTGTGGCCTCGAGATATGAAGGGCTGTTTGTGGCACACCGGTGAGTGAAAATATCTGTAAGAGAAAATAAAATGTTGGTTAATAACAATTCATTTTTTCAGATTTATAGAAATTTAAAATACGTTTTTATTGATTATTTGAAAATACAGGAAGATCGAAATTTGAAATTTTAATTGAAAAATAAATTTTTAACACCTTACAACTTAGTAAACGGAGTTTTCTTCTATTTTTGTGATGATCAAGAGAATTGATCACTTCTTCGATCTATGGCATTCGCAATTTAGATAAAGGACGAAAGGATAAAAAATCAATAGGTGGTTTGAAAACGTTATAAGCTTAGGATTGCTTTAACGTTCGAGTTTTTAAGGGGTGATGACTTTATTTTTTCTCTCGCGGCGGTTCGTCTCAAGAAATCTTCATTAAGGTTAAATTTTGATTGGCGTCCACAACTTTTTATTCTGAATCTACTGACACCTCACTCGAAACTGCAGGCTTGTATTCCATATTCTACGGATTTCTTTGCAAAATATAAAAATATAAGCTGTATTCTTTTGTGTACCTTGTTCTAGAGCTTTCATATACTGGAGAGCTCAAATTGTTCTGTCGATTGAAGGGAACTATTTGTACTGTTCCCTTCATTTATAAATCTTCTATGAAAATGTATGAGGCATTCTTTTGTGTATCTTTTGTTCCGCCCTATTCTATGGACCAAAAGAACACAGCTATAGACAAGATGAAGAGATTCAAAATTATGTCGTGAACTTTATTATGAAACGAACTTCTATAAGAATTCCCATAAATTGGTTATGATAGAGATTGTGTTCAAATACCGACACTCATACCTTGAAGCTGTACCGATTTCTTATCTGACATGTCTCCAAGATTTTCGCTTTTTAAATGAAAAGTTCCAGTTCGCAAGCGAGACCGTTTAAGTAAAAATTTTTTGGGTCAGGCTCGCAAGCGTTTGCAATTTTGTAAAGAACTTTTCTAGAGCGCTCTTCGAGACACACTCACGAGCGAGCATTTTTACACTCTGAACAAAATCTTCCCTGTAGCGGTTATTTTACTAGTTTTTCTATTCTTTAACTTAATAATAATAAGTAAGTAATAAGTAATTCACATTTATTGGCTTCTTTTATTATGATCATGTGTTTGTTTAAGTTAATAAAATTAGACTTACAGTTTTATCGTTAAAACTGGTATACTCTCTATGTATGTTTTCTCTCATACCATCTGATTCGACATATTCCCATGACAGTCGTCCACCAGATAGCTAAGAGCTTTTTTTCTATGGCGGAAAAGGAACAAATCTTTCTACTTAATCTACTTTGATCATAAGGTAACAAGTTGAAATATTTTCGAGAAGTTAATAAATGCAAGGCATTTTCTCTTAAAATTGTCTTTCCTGATGCCTGACGTCATAATAATATCAGTCATGATAATTACCAGTGATACCGATAGCATGATTTTCTCTTTTTGATAGCTAGGCTGATGTTTTCCACGCTAAGTAGCCATCAAAATAATAGGTACCAAACAAGAAAAGTATCTATTTTATAGTTCTACGTTGAAGTGAAGTGATGTGAAGATTTTCTGTTCAATCATCCATTGATATGGTTGTTTTAACAATTTTCTAAGGTATCTTTGTGTATGGCAAATATAGTTTTTTCTTGAAATCAGCAGCCATCTACTAGATGAGAAATTTGAATTTGGATCTAGAGATCTAGAGAAGTCTGATAATATATCAGTGGAATTTGCACAAAGTTTCTCTATGAGGATATCGGTAAAAAATTTGATTTGATTTTATTTAACACTCTACACAACTAAATATGAAAGAGAAAGACATCAGTGTAATGAATTTTCATAGCTATGTATACTTTCACAAGGTGTCATCGTTTTAGACTATCTTAAATTTTTCCAAAGCAATTCAGGAAATTTGATCCCAAGCGCTACAATAACTTCAACAGAGAGACTCGTAGAGCTACAAGTGTGAAGAAAAAATTGGTTTGGGCTGTAAAAGTTCGCTTTATGCTCTAAAACAAATTGTAAAGAAGATATTTATTCATGAAGAACTAGGTAAACTAAGTAAGTTAATTATATAAAATTATACAGAATTTTCTCCTTAAATTACGCGTGATAGTAAATCAATCACATTTTCGTATCAAATTCACTTTCATAGTATATCCATTTTATCATATATAGTATACCCACAAATAATAGTGCTCTCATGATGAAAATTCTCACAGTAAATCTTTTATTTGATATATTTTTGTAATTAACCACATAATATTGTACCTGTCGTATAACATCGTTGGAAAGGTTTGCCGATCGGAAAAGTTCTGTTGCCTTTAGAACAGGAATTTTTCCAGTTTTATCGACATCGCAGCAGAGAAACAAGTCACCATAATAACGTGACTCTGCGTCTGTTAAGGATAATTCATCCATAACTTCCAATTGATGAAAATTTTCGATTTAAAATGAATTTTTCTTATTGAAATTGTTTCGTTTGTTCGATAATTTTAAGCACTTTTAATTTTTTACAAATCGGAACTAGGAAAAAAAATCTTTAAAATTAACTGCACTTCTGTGTAAGCGAGATTTATTATAACGCAAGCTTTTTTCTTTCTTTCTTTATATATATATAGCCAAAATTGTACAGATATCTACGTATGATACATGTGGCTATCACTGATAAAATATATTTAATTTTTTTACGATGTTTTTAAGATGAACAAAAATTGAATTTAACAAAATTTCACTGAAAAATTAAGCTCTTCTACACATCCTTTTGACAGTTCGATTCCATTATTCTGAGTTTTACTTTGTTCTCTTCTTTATCAAGTCAAGTTCAACCTTCTCTCACATTTCTTCGTATATATGTCCGAAGTTGGCTTTAATCTGAAAATATTTGTTGGAAAAATGTAGTAAAGCAATATTGGCAATATATAGGTATTTTTTATTTATTAAAAAAAAAAAATTAAAAATAAAGAGTTTTGGAAATACTGCACACGGAGACCCCCACTAACATATATAATAAGAATGACCTCAAAAATTTCGCAACAAACATCTTTTTATAAATTCTAAGAAATTGTCCTATTGCTCCTCAGAAAGTTAAAACAACAAATAATATTGTAGAAAAGTAAAATTACATTTTAATAGTATTGCAAACTATATAAAATTTGTGTCGGGTCACTTGATTTGCCCTACGGAGCCTTTCCAGCTGGATGATCTTCGGTGTAGTCCACATCTAGACCCCCCAACTAATCCACACATCATGTTCCACTTAAGTCTGTTGACTCCGAATTTATTAATTCTTTGGCTTACGGAAGTCGTCACGCGTGATACTTATCATGATTTTCGTCGCCGCGAAGGAAGGGAAACTACCTTGTCGTCACCTTGAATGGGTCAGATGACTACTTCCGTTGTAGGCTCTGGAAACTGGGTGCTAACCATAGAATTATTCGCTGTTGGATGCCTGGTCAGATTGACATACCTGGAAACGAGACAGCGGATGCCCTGGCTAGAAAGGGTTCCGCTATGAATTTATGCCTAGCAGAGGAACCCGTAGGTCGGCCCCTAGAATCAGTGAAGAGGATTGTAGATGTACTTGCCTGCAAGCTGGTAAATCGCAGATGGGAAGAACTGACCTCATGCATGATTTAAAGACAACTTTGGTCCGAGATTTGTCCTGTGAAGACTGAATCTCTGCTGAAGAAGAACCGTAATGATGTGCGTAATCTTACCGAAGCTGTATGGACGAGGAGGAGGAGGTTGAGAGCGTTAAGCATCTGCTGTACGAATACCCTAACCTTGCTAAACGTAGAAGGAATACGCATCACAATGGACCATAGATGGTCTAAGTGTGGCTCATTGTACACATTCTTATACCTTTGTACACCTTAAACTGGTGCGAGAAAGATAAACCTGCCTTGATACTCTGTAATTAATTAATTAATATATTACATACTCTGTAATTATTAATGGGAAAGAGTGGAGCTGAGATTCAAGCCCACACCTCCGCCATCGAGTTTTGAGTGGAAGTAAAAGTCTTTGCATTTCGTATGAACACACACAACAACAGCAAAAGAATCTTGGCAGATGAGTTGTAATAGATCTTGATTAACCCAGCATATAAATAAGCCCTGAGAGTCTGTTATTTTCCAGCTCTTTTGTCGTTTGAGTTCAGAATTACTTCTGGTAATTTATGAGATATTGATCCTTCAGTCACGATTACATACATTATGTATAACATGCAAGTATAGTTTTCCTGCCTCACATTAATAAATTAATTTATTTTACATTCTTTATTTCCTAATTAAATCGAACACTGAATTAATTGTCGAATCTCGAATTTATAATAAAATTATTTCTTTTTGAATCCCATCGTGTAAGCCATGTGAACAAAGTTCAATATTCCAACACCGCAAAGTGCCACTGTGATTCCAAATAGTACCTTATCAGCAGGACCTCCTTTTAGAAAAACAGGAAGATTGTTTTTTGCCTAAAAACAATAACAAAATTCTTAAGTTCCAAACATAAAAATATAATAGCGATTTTACCTGAAATAGCTTGTAGTTTTTTTCTAAAGATTCAGGAAGAGCCATACTGTGATATCACCAGAGTTATGTAAGCTAAAATGTTACAAATTCAATAGATATCCAAATTGTAAATTATAAATATGCTCGTTATAAACAGAAATTAGCATAATATATGACAATAATTTAAATATGTTAACTGTGAATCCTCTAAATTGTTATTAGAATTTTTTCACAAGAATTGATTACTTACTGCAATGAAAGGCTGCGAAACTACAAGTGCATTTTGATAGTTCTAAAAATAAATTTCGTTTTTGCACTTGTTGCAGCAATTGCAGTTCAGTTCAGTGATAGAAACAAAATTCGTTCACATGTGGTCAATAATTCCATTTTTAATTTAGAGTCTCATGAAAATATTGTTTTTGCTTCCACTTACTTTTTCAGACATAAATTTCTTCTGTTCATCTCGATTTCTACCGTAAAGAGTAAGCCCCTCAAAGGGGCCAAGGCGACGCAGTAGCAGTCCCCGGCTTGTTCAGCCGGAGAATTTGCGTGCTATTCCGTGTCCCTAAATTACTTGAAGATTCTTTAAGGTTCTTTGAGGGCCTGAATATGCCCATATCTCTCAATAATTATTATATTATTTTTATATTTAAATTTTACTCTGTTAAGTTATATTAGTATTGCACCACATCAACCTTAATTGAAGTCACTCCTTCATATTACTACTACCTACATAGTTTTCTACTGCAATGAGTTTGTTATATTTTTGTTATTTTTCTAAGCTTTGTATTAATTCGACATATTATCAATATCTATAGTATACTAAATATGTATTCAGGGAAATAATTCAGGAAAGCAAAGCCCTAATTGTGTGCCATATTGACAAAATAAAATAATATTATTAAGCTGCCGACTCAGCTGACCCCATGTAAGATGATTTCCAATTAAATATCAAATTTCCCTATTATAGTTTTCGTATAACTATTGAAAAATTTGTGTATAATATTGCATAGGTAAGTTCTAAGTAAATTTCCTTATCAATTAAACATTTTTGATAATATATTTACTTACGTTTTCCTTAAAAATTTCCTGTTTGTTCATTTTTAACTGTGGCTGGCTGGGACAGCATACAGCAAAAAATACTTCATAATAAATTTCTTGATTAGAAAAAAACAAGAAATTAAATTACTGAACTGATCGAAAATTACAAGTAAAAAACAACTTTCTTTTTTTCCTTTTTTTAGTTTAAAAAACGAAACATCAGCGGCTCTTCAACTATGCAATAATTCTGTAGAACTACCGCTAGGTGGAGTTTTGTGAGTAAAATAACTGTCAAATAGTTGTCAATGCCAACCAGGCTAGCCGAGAACTGTCAAATGTTAAATTAGTTCAAGGAGTTTTATTTTTCTTTTTTTATTGTAAGAAATGTTCTTGATAAATTAAAAATTATAGTCAATATAAACAACGAAATGGAAGTTAACGATGAGGTTGTGGAACGACAGAAGTTGGTAACAAATGATCTAGAAACCGAAGAAGAACCCGCTAGCCAAACTACTGGTCCACAAATAATTGCTCCAAAATTAGCTCCAGCTCCCGCTTCCCCGATAGCACCTATAAAGGTATATTCATAAAATCATCTAAAAGGCTTAAAATTGAATACTAAAAACTCGAATTTCAGATTAAAAGTGTCTCTAGTGGTGAAACTACTCGTAGTCAAAATTCCGCTTCCTGTTCAATTGAGCACACAACTTCAGATAAAGGCCCCACCTCTGCTCGAATCACTTATATAAATGAAAGAAGAAAACTGCAAGAAGATTTGCGTTTTGAATACAAATCTAGACCAAGAAAACTATTAAAAGGTATAACCTAAAAAATCAAATGATTTAAGTGATACACTCTTGTCATAATATGGTTTCTATTTTTATTTAATTAGCTTTAGCTCGTATGGTATGTTATTTATAATTTCTGTTCTTTTTTATGTTCGTCCCCCTCTTATGTTTGCTCGATTATGATTTTCAATTATACCTGCTCAAAGACTGTAATCCAAAAGAAAACAGTAGCTTAGCAACAAATTGTGATAAATTCGATGATCGTCCCATTAAGCATCACTCTTTTGTCTCAGAAGTTCCAGATGTAAAACATATGGAGCGTGCTCTTCTTGGTTTATTGGAAGACTTTCATTCGGGAAAATTAAAAGCTTTTGGTGGTATGTTCTATTTTGAATCGAATAATTTTACTGATATTCTTTTGTCTTCTCTTGTATCGCCTCTCTCTATTCAGGTTCCGGCTGCACAATGGAACAAATGACGAAAATTCGTGAACAACAAGAAAGTCTCGCCAAATTACATTTTGAATTGGCCGCAGCAGAAGAAGACTCTCTGAAAAATGGTACTGATGTAAATGCTGCCAAAGCTCAAGAAAATATGATGCAATTAGTTCAGAGGCTAGAACAGCTGTCCATTTCTATAGAGCAACTGCAATCTAGCCATACAGGGCTGTGAAAAATGTGTTTTATTTTATTGTTTTATGTTTTTTTTTTATCGATTGACAAAAATTGCATGTTGTGACGTTCTAATAATTAAATTTGCTTTTTTTTATATTATATTATAGAATACTGGAAAAAAACAAATAAAAGACCTTATAGGAAATAAAATTCATTCGCATAAGAAATTAGTGTTTTGTGGGGGGTGGGGGGTGGGGAGCGCTGATGGGAGAGCGTGAGTCTTAAAAAAAAGAAGAAATACAAACTTCAAAAAACAGACAAAGCTGGTTGCTATACTAATAGCAATAAGTTAGTTACCTCTGGTATCAGATTAAAATATCAATGGATCAAAATTTTATAGTATCTTGGGCTAAATCCGATCGATATATGTACAGTGATGGCCCAAAAATGATTTGCAAAAGCGCTAAAATTTCTAAATGCTCATTCAGAATTTGTGAGCTAATGTAATTTTAAACTTCCAAGCAAAATTTCAGTGAAATTCCATTAATGTATAGAGGTCGCTCAAATCGAAAATAGTGTTTTTTTTTTGCTATTTTAGACTTTCAGGAAAACTCTCAACATTTTCTGTCATAACTTTTGAATTTGACAATATTTTTTCTGACTCTTTTTTTAAATTTAAAGGAACTTAATTATGAACTTATAGCAGTGAAATCCGTTTTAGAAAATTAAATTCTTCTATTTTTTATAAATTGTTCAAAACGAAAGTTCGGACTCGGAACTCTTTTGACTTGGCGTAAATTTTTTTTGTAAGGAAAAGGGGCACGCGGGTATACTTTTTCTACAATCGATTATCTTTCTAGCGACTATTAGGGCTCATGTAGTGTATGAACTTCTCAAAATGGGATTTTCGAAAGTGAAGCATTTTTACAAATTACAAAGTTGTGTCGACTTATAAAGGTAACGACTTTGTATCAATGATATCTTCTTTTGCAGTTATTGGATTGGACACCAACGCATAATATTAAAAAGTATTTTGATTTTTGCATGTCCGTCTGTTTGTCTCTTCGCCCATCTGTTTGTCCGTCCGCCCGTTCGCACGAAAACTTCGCATTCACTTAGAGTGAAATTTTGCAAATGGGCTTTTAAAAAAAAAAGTAAATTTAATTTCAAAAATGGGACAATTCGGGCAACTCCTTCGTAGGGTTGCCATACAAAAATTTGATTTTCAACGGTATATTTGGGCACTGCTCGGAAACGCGTTGACGTAGAGAGCTGACTTTCGGTACGTGGTATTTTCATAATAATAGTAAAAAAAAAATTAAAAATTTACTAAATTGGCAACCCCTTCTTAGTGTTGCCATACAAAACTATGCTTTTTCAATATATATTTGGACACTGACTGAGAACGCGTCGACGTGGAGAGCTACAAATTTGTACACGGCGTTTTCATAAAAATTGCAAATACAAATTCAAAAGTGGACTTAATCGGGCAACCCTTTCTTGGTGTTGCCATACAAAACTTTGAATTTTCAATATATATTTGGACACTGCCTGAGAACGCGTCGACCTAGAGAGCTGAAATTTTGTAAACAGGTCAACCCCTTGGTGTTGCTACACAGAGTTTTTGGTTTTCACTTTATTAACTTTTATATTCATCTAGGGTACAATATTATTGGTCTTAAGACCGAGATTTTTCTCTTGTTTTTTTGTATAAATTATTTTGTTACAGTGGAAAAGTCTATACTTTTATGGACCGGCAAATATAGCCGATTGTAGATAACGTTATAGTAGAAAAAGTATACCCGCGTGTCACTTTTCCTTACAAAAAAATTGGAGTTCCGGATCCGAATTTTCGTTTTGAACAATTCATAAAAGTTACCTTAAGTTAAAAAAAAATCAAGAAAAAATATTGTCAAATTAAAAAGTTATGACAGAAAATGTTGGAACAAATTCTCTGAAAGTTCAAAACAGGAAAAAACACTATTTTTAATGAATTTCACTGAAATTTTGCATAGAAGTTTAAAATTAGCTAACAAATTCTAAATGAGCATCTAGAGATTTTAACACTTTTATTCTTTTTTTGGGCCACACTAATGTACAGTCAACAGAATCTTCAAAGTTAGTCTGCAAGACCGGCCAGGTGCCAGAAGAATTGTACAAATACAAAGCAAGAATGCTGGAATAATCATTTATTAGACTGAAAAAAAAAGTATTTCTTCTACTTATCGAAAAAGTTCTATCAACTCAGCATGGCTATTGTCTGATCGTCTACCACAGAAATGGATGTACAATATTTTTATCCCAATCCCAATAGTCTAGCTCATATTATTTCTAAATTAGGTGTTAGTTTTAGTACAGCTGTAGATATTTCTTACGATTACAATTCCTCCTCTTAAAACTGTTATATTTTGAGAATGACCCAATATACATAATGTACAATGGTGCGATAAGATTTGGATTGCACAGTCGATCTCACTTTCACTCGTGGGAGTATAAAACCGTACTCACATCTCTCCACATTCTTTATAACTGTACGGTCACAATAATCCGAACTAAATTTGGTGATTCAATAATTTCAATTTTTCGTCATTTTGCATTTCTTCTGTTTAGCTGTTGCTAAATCCCCTCAATTTCATTTGTGGACAATTAATTGAAACATGAAATTTCTTTTAATAAAAACGAAAAATCTGTTTCGTTAATTGGTATAAAGTGTTTCAATGAGCTGTCTCCAAATTTCAGATACATAATAGGTACATATCATCCTCAGCTTCCCATATTCTGTCCAACATAAATTTTGATCATATTTTATTTTGCGTTTGGAAATATTTTTCCTTGTTTAATAAATATTTTAATATTGTGTGAGTGAGAACAATAATAATTTACGATTCTAAGCGAAAATGGTGTTGTGAGAGGATTTAAATTGGAAAAGAGTACACCGCTTTATATCAGCAAGGATAAAAAGTTTTAAGTAAACCAGGAAAGAGATTATAATTGTATTACTTCTAAGACCATTAATATGTCAATACAATAAATAAAATATGTATAAAGTAATAATGATATCCATATCTGCGTCAATTGACTGCTGCATTAGTAAATGTAAAATAATCAATATTTTTATACTACAGCCCCTCAAGGAGCCTGCATGATTTACCGAATTTTCGAAAAGTACTTAAATAGTCTTCATAAATTGCTAAATCCGGTCAAAAGAATGCTGATGCATCAGGCTTTCTAAAGAATAAAATCAGACACCTCTGAAGATACTCCTTAACGTATACATCCGTGTTGTTGTGCCTGTTGTCACGAGAGGTGATGATTTTGGGCCACACGTACTTACATGTGACTTGCCAAATTCAGTATTTAACAGTAATTTTGATGGAGGAAGCTGGTTGAAGTTCGTTTTCATTTCGAATTTCTTTAGGAAATTTTCATAAAAAATCCGACTCCTGGATTTTGTAACTTAGTTCTTTTTGGTGTTCTGTCCGGTATTTTCTGGCACAGGAAACTTCGTAAGCCTTCTCATCTTTTAATTCGTTGGACCCTAGCAGATGATATTCCAGCCTTATCAGCCATATCTCTCAACGACATGTTGGGATTTCGTTTAAAATTGTCTACCATTTCTTTGGCCAATTTTTGGTCTACCGAATCTAATTTCCTTTCCGACTCAGACTTTCTCTGGACACTACAAGGTTCCCGAAATTTACTGAGAACATTTTTGATGGTCGTCTTCGGGATTTTCAACTTTTTAGCCAAGTCTATTTGAGACGTATTCAGAATTTCCGTATATATGGAAAGAATTAATTTGCTTGGCTTACTTCCATTTTCATCACACAGTAACTTTGCAGTTAATTAATGGCTTGCAAAGTCAAGTGCGTTTGCGCCTTTCAAGTTCATCGCTGTCTTCCTTCTTTGGATATAATTGAAGATTTTTCGCATCCTACAAATTGACTTATTTAGGGCGTTGGGTCCTATCTTTGGCCCTCAATTCGATTCGATGTTTCTCTTTTCTTCTTTTAGATCTTTGTGTTTGGGGGGATGTTGAATTCACGTGATGTTGTTGGTTCTGCTGAACCAAATCAGCTCTAATAAATGAATTTCTCGCAAGTGTTTGTTATTTAGTTTGGGAGAGACTGGATGAGAGTAAGAATTGGATATGTTTAGGAAGTTAAGAAGTGGAAGGTTCCTATGTTGGTAGGTTTCATCAGAGACATTCCCGGGTTCGTGAAGGGTTTATTTGGGATTACCGCTTGTAGTAATAACTAATAAAAGCTTATTCTACCTTCCTGGAGGTATGTTTCTAGTATCAAGCTGTGCGTGACAGGTATTCGAAATTTTCCGGTATGAGAAGATTCGGCAAGTTGCTTATTTGGGTGAATAGGGATTTTCTCGACTTGTTTTTTTCGCTAGATCGAACAGATACTCATTGATGGGAGTTATGTTGGCTGCCTCGTATAATACTTTGTTACGAAAGTATTTTCTGTTGACTCTTCTAATAGCTTGCAAATATAAGTGCAAATAGATGCAAGCTTACTAGCATTCCCTAATTTTGTTTACCTGTTAGTGAGTAATGGGAGGGATAGGTGGTCGATTTTTTTCTGAGTCCTTAATGCATACGAGAGTATATTTTTCATTTCATTTCGTCTTATTATATCTGGAGGGGGCGAACAATCTACGATTTATTACATAAATGGCACTTTCAACAGTTTTTTTTTTTATAATAAGGAATAATTGAATTTATGAATAAAGCGGGATGGTTTTAGTAGAAACTTTTTAAAAATCAGTCATCAGTTTCTATCTTCTTTTCTTAAACACAAATGAAATCGAAACGATTTTGTTTTCTTTCTATATACGATAGAAAAAAATTTCCACTTTCCCCTTGCCTTGTGGTTCTAATTAAAAGATTCAACGTACGCACAATAAAGTAAGATTTAATTACTTGATTTCAAGGATAAGGAGAATCTCTAGAATCAACACTCCAAGTTAGATAACTATATAGATTATATTAACCTTGATACAAATTACCCAGAGTGTAGGTTATTTCAACTATTTTAACCAAAATTTGGTAGTAAATTCTCTTGCCTTTGTGTGATTAACACTTGACAACCCTAAAAGGGTAAATTTAAGCTCAGTAGACCATTCTGACAGTATTAATTCAGCCAGAGATGTTTTTCACCCTCAGTTAAATTGAATTGAATCGATTTTCTTTTTTTTTTTACATAAAATATATTTTCAATTTCATATGTATATATAATATTTTAATATATTTTAGTATATTAACAATCATATTGTATATAAATTACACTTTATATACTATATAATTACTTATATTTCGTTAATAATATTATTATTTCCCGAATGACATTCGTCCCATTGTTCACATTATAGCAATTTCACAGATAAATTTTACAGCAACATTACGTACATAATTGTGTTTTTAATATTATTATTATTATTATGCTAGAAAAACCTTAGTTTTGTTTTCGTCTCACATACTTACACTTGCCGTGTAAACCTTTGCAGTTTTTTAGTTTTTTTGATTAAGAGCTTTCTTTTCTTGTTGTATACAATACATTAATTATATGATTTTTTATAAGTTTTTGATCAATATGCATTTCTTAGTGACTATTTTTTTGTTTCTTCTACCATAATGATGCAGTTTATTAGTTTTACTTAATTGTTCGCTTGTTTTGTTTTACTTACACGTAAAGTAGTTAGCTATTTTCAAAATATTTTTGTAATATTTGTGTAATGAATTTATAAATATTTATGTTTTTTTTTGTATGTTACTAATTTACTATATTGACTGAAGAATTTCTAGGGGAGTTGGTATTACGATGTATTTTGTATTTTTTACTTGGGGTGTATTATTCGTGATGTTGTTAAGTTCTTTTTAAATATGTATTTTGAGTTTGATATATACACAACATAGATCACATTGATATTATTGGGGCAGTCAGGTAATTAAATTTATTTAGCTTGGATAACAAGATTTGCGTGAATTGATTAATTCTTATTTGAAGAAGAAACGTATATGCTCTCTGAATAACTTTGATAAACCGTGAGAAATTACGCCGTTCATAAAAACGTAATTTCCCACGGCTCTCTAGGTTAAACTTCTCAAGGAAGTCATAACTACATTGTATGCTTCAGCAACAGCAAAAACATCAATGTAGTCATTATTTTTTAAAGGGTTGTAGTTCTGGCATTACATGGGCTGCCTTGAGCAACGCCAATTTTTAAAATGTTCATGCCGGCGTTGACGTCTCGATTCCACGTGGTACCACATTTTTGGCAAAAATGGTACCGATTTGGAGACCTAGACGTCTTCACCGACGCGCAAAAATTGCTACACAACATTGTTGTTCTGAATTCATTCACTTTCAGAACGGAACAATAAGCTTGAAGAGTCTGCAACAATTTCCGATTTGGGATTCTTATGTAACCCCGTAATGGTGAATTTGCGGTAATTTCGGTGGAACCAATGCATACTAGAGTATTGTTCGTGATTTTTTTCGCCAAGCGATGCGCTGCACGCTCTGCGCAAATATTCTGTTTGAAGAGTAAGCGCGCAACTTTACGCTGCCCATACACCGCTTGGTGTTCCGAAAATCATTACGCTAAATAAATCTGTTGCATAGGGCATTGCGTCTCGTTACTGCACTTCTTGGAAGCGATTTCGTGTACTTCGCCAATAAAACTTTACGTGCATACATAGAATTTAATTTTATATGGTGTTTCAATTGAAAAGGTTTAATTTTATAAATGGTATGATCGTGTGATTAGTAGGGTTATAGATTATAGGGGTATAGAATTCAATTAGGCACAGTTTATCATAAATTTAGTTATATGCTTCGTTCGATGCCATTTAATTTTCCATCCTGTATGGATTCCCTATAAAAGTAATATAAACTAAATTTGATTTGATCAGAAGGAACACGCAGAGCCCAGTAGCGTATCTATAGTTGGCGAACACGGGTAGGTGGGGAGGGTCAATGGCAAAATGAGATTAAAAATAAAAGAAAGGAAGAAGAAAGAGAGAAAAATAATACATATGGTAAAGAGAGATAAAGCCCCAAAGTTTACCCACTTAAGCAGGCATGGGGTACAGCTCCATTACAATTTATGCTTGTCTTTATAATAAACCTACAGTATACACCTCAAGCGAAATTTACGAAAGTTGTCATATAAAATTAATCTTGTGACAAGTGAAACACAAAAAATTTCGTTGAGCATTATACGCCAGCTATAGCATCGAACTTTCTAGAAAATTTCACATTTTTGTCGCTGACTAGAATGGGAAGAGCGCAACTCAATAGTGTCAACTAGACCACTATGATAAAGAATGAGAAAACCATAGAAAATTGACCTGAGTGATGGTTAAAAAAATTGGCATTTTATAACAAAATTAAAGATATGAAAAAATTTTAATTTTTAATGTTTACACAATAGGCCTTTCCTGCACTGCCTGAGAGAATAAATGTGTATTCAGCGGATTTACAGAAATTTCTACCCCAAAAAGACTGATGTCGAATTCTTTTCAACGAGCTCTATCTACACCACCGGTGCAGTAAAGCTTTGCGTTTGTTGTTTATGTAATGCAACAGCAAAATCCCATAAATCTGAACACCACTAGTGTAGATAGAACTCTTAGAAAAAATAATAATCAATTGCCCGAGTGAAGAGAGTTACTTTTCATCTAGTAAAAAGTAAACCCCGCAAGGTGGTCATGGCTACGTAATCGGCTTCGTCCGTAGCCTTTACGTGCTATTCCCGGTCAGGGAAGGGGGGTACTTCGGCTGAAATTTGCGTACAATGGCCTGCCCTGCAGTTGGGCCAGGCCAATTTGCAAAATATTTTTGCCGGCGTTGACGTCCCGGTTCCACAGTTTGTGCAAAACTGGTACCTGTGTGGAGACCGAAACGGCCTCGCCGGCTCAAAGCAAATACTGCACAGCTTCGTTGTCCTGAACTCATCCACTTCGAGGACAGAACAATGTGCTTTAAGAGCCCGCAACAACTCCCGGTTTGGGGTTCGGATGTAACCGCGTATTAGCGAAGAGTTACTAGATGAAACTGAATTCAAATTATTATAAAAAAAAGAAAAAAAAAAGAAATGCATTATTGAGGTTGTTATGTTGCAAAAACTTCTTATACAAGCTAAATTCTTTTAGGTGTGAAAAACACTTAGTTTACATAGACATGATTTTTTTTTTTCATTTTTGTTGCTTTAAAGTTTTACCATTTAAAGCTTTTGTATATATCTACTTAAAACAAAAATAAGACTTTATAAAATAATTGTTTTGTTCTGAGACAACATTTCTGTTTTTATATTACAAGATTATTAACATTGTAAGTTCTGCATTCACCATAAAGATGTGAAACATTGTAATTTCTGCATTCACCATAATTGTAAGAGTGACTTAATATGAATTAAAAAATTTAAATTTGATATTTATAGATATACAAAAATTAGTCGAAAATTTAATACAGAAATATCGTATTTTAATTTTTTTTGTACATTATGTGTAAATTTCTTTAGCAGTCTTAAATAAATGACATCAGAGCCTCTAGTATCTAAATTTTTGAAAAAAATCGATGGAATTTATATATTCATGACATAAATCTTAACGTGTTTACGTAATGTGGAATTTTTTGCACATCTATACTTCTTCACATCGCATAACGAATTTTTTTAAATTTAATAAAATTATTATCTAGTAATTTATTATTCTTGATAAATTCATATTATTCTTAACAGTTCAATGGAGTACAATTAAACAGACAATCTAATGTCCATCAGTTATAGTTGGTCATTTGAAATTTACATACAACTTCTTAGGCAGACCGCTCACCAATGCAGCAATTGCTTTAATGCAAGCTAATTTGCTGTACGCATGTTGCAAGTATTTTTGGTTGAGCATTGCAGCTTTTGCGTCAAGCATTTTAGTAATTGTCGTCAATATTTGGATGAGATATTCATAGGACGACCACATGATAAAAACAGTTCATTTATAATTTAAGCACTTTACTTGGATGTATGCAGGGCAATTGTTCTTTTGTTGAGCGGCTTACTATACAGTATGTATATGCGAAGTGCGTATGCATGATGCAAGTGTATAGTGCACGAAGCATTTGCATCTTTGGTTAGCGGTCTGCCTTATACAACTGAAAAAGAAATTTCATAGTCGTTTGAAAAACAAGTTGTGAAAAAAAAAATTTAACAACATGAAAACCTCTATATCCTCCACAAGATAATTTTTTTACCTTGTTGTTTTTCTGGAAGAGTTGTGAAAAACAACTTAAGGCATACAAAGTGTAGAGTAGATCCAAAATCCAATAACAACAATAGATAATATTGTTCGCCTTTGATAATTAGACGAAAATAAGACGAATATTTGATTTGAAATGAAGATACAAAGAACTCCCGACCTAGATGATAGTACCCTCACAGTACGGTTTTATCACTAGATTTTATTATTATTCTCTGAACCGTTAATCTAATGGAATATATGAATAGGAACGGAAAATACAATTACAATACATAAAATTCTGCATGAAGTGTACTTTTGAATATATTTTTTTAATTTTTATCGTAAATGATGTCCCAAATTTAAGATAAAAATAGTTTAACGTATTTTTCCAAGGTGAAAATGAGTAATGAGCAAAATGGTTGGCAGCCAAATTATACTTTGATCTAAAAGTGATGTGACTGAAAACATTTTTTACAAACTAATTTTATGAATTTTTTTTTCTGTTGTGTGAATGTTGTTATTTACGTTTACAATGTTTTCATACTTGGAGGAATAAAAGTTCATATGTACTACTATTTTGAGCTTATTAATTCCTGTTTTAAAGCCGACCGCGAAATATAAAAAAATACAAAGTTAATTAATCATACTAATCATTTCAAAGTTTGTGCCATTATTCTCTATAGGAAAATGCCTCAGATTCATTAAATGTTGTACATAGATATCCCAATTGTATAGAATTTGTTAATTGTGGAATAAATGTGCTGGGGAAATGACAACGCTTCGGTCGCCTGAACGACATGGTGTGTAAAAATGTGACATTATGTGACATTCTGCGTGCACCTGAACGCACGGCCTCTCGAGAAATTTCGTTGGACCTTTATTCTGTCATCGCTTTTTTCGGCCTCCGAATGGCTCTGAATGCACCTGATAGTGAATTCTGTTCTGCTTCTAGGTGTTAGCACTGCCACCGAATCTCTCATTTTCCTGCTCTTTTCTTTCCACCACACCCGTAGGAAATTTTTAATATTACCAACTGTTCGAATGTCGAATATTAGATGAAAATGGCTTCTGTTGACACATTTAAGAAGTAAACAGGTACCAAAAATGTAAAAAAAAAAACTCGGTATTATTTTTACATATAATTGGTACATCTCAAAACTATCCAAAAAAGTATGCATTAATCGTAATTTTGGAAAATCGGAAGCATTAACTGTCGTTCCTTAATAAATATTCTCAACATAAACAAGTTAAAGTTGCAAATGTCAAAAACGTCAGTTGTGTTCAAGTCGACTTTTCCAATCCGAGTAGAAAGCTGGGCATAAAGCTGGCTGAAACGCTCCAATTGTGTTTCAGCCTTTAACTATCAAGCAACTGTGGCAGTCCCATGCTTTTGAATTTGGGAAAAATGGAATTATGAGGATTAGGTAATGCTTCTGATCTGATGAATCATTCATTGGTCATATCCCGTTACCCAAACAAGTTAGAAGTTTAGCCGTTTACGACCCCAGGGTAGCAGTAAAATAGTACTAACTTATTCTGTATATTTTTCATATAGATTTGCTATTATGGATAAGGCAACCCAAACGTCTGAGGAGCGGAATGAGCTGCCGCCAAATTGGCGTTTAATGCAGTCCACGGCACTCCTTTGCTTAGTTTTATTTTTATTTTATGTCGATTTCGATGGGACTTCAGTGTCGACATAATTGTAATATAAAATAACTTTTTTTTTTATATAGATTCGGCCCAGAGCTATATTCATCAACAGAGGGAAGTACTAATTGAGGGCAATTCTTTTATTGCCGTTGCTACTAGCAAAGTAAAAGCTAGGGGTTACGCTAGCGCGAAAGCGCTCAACTCCATATTCTACAATCTAGATCTCCCTGAAGGCCCTGCTGCATAATTTTTTTTATAAGGCAGATGTTATAATAAAGAGTGTACTACTTGCATTTTCGTTTTATTTAATAAAATTTATAAAGTGATTTATTTAAGTTATGGAAGTAAAAAAAACATGTGTGCATCATTTTAAGGTAACTATATTTCGATTAATATTTAAAAAGAAAACAAAAACAATTCCTTGAACTTATACCTAAAGTTAATTCTTGGAAAAAATATTCGCACTTATGATTAGTAGTTTTTCTAAGTATATTTTATCTTTTGCACTGCTGGTTTTATTGTGGCAACTCGAAATGCAGACCTGTTCGTATGAAAACAATAAGATAGAGCGTAATAAAACAAT
The DNA here is from genome assembly GCA_963924295.1 of Dioctria rufipes. Taxonomy (NCBI): domain Eukaryota; kingdom Metazoa; phylum Arthropoda; class Insecta; order Diptera; family Asilidae; genus Dioctria; species Dioctria rufipes. Next base: position 10,926,738 of record OZ002745.1, read on the forward strand.
AATCGCTCCGATAGTATGAAGGAAAATAAAAAGGCTTATTTTTATAGTTTTTCTAGGAAAAAATGTGAAAAAAATCTTCGAGTGCAAGGGGTTCAAATGAAGATAACAAAAGAAAATGTATATCACAACTGTACATATATAGTATTTAAAATTAAATTGCAGGTTATTTAAAAAATTGCTTAGTTTTTTCCAAGTCTATTTTAAATTAAAAATAACAAAAAATATATATAACAGCACTGTACATATATAGTATTTCAAAAATATTGCAGGTTATTTCCAAAAATCCTATTCGGTGTTGGTTTCCATTGGTGTCAAAACCGCACTAAAAAATTACATTATTAAAACTTGAATGTGTTTTTCATTACTATATTAGTACCTACATTTTTCTTTTAATTCTTGTTCCAGAATGTTTCAAATGGTCTTTTAAGAATGTAGAACCATCGCGTTCTGTGAAGTTTCGGTGTGTCCTTCTAACTGGTTGTATAAACATATTAAATAAATCTTTGCAAGTACAAAAGCTTCTTTTAGATGCGGTTCCACTTCAGGAGAAAAGCAAAAGCAGTTTGTCTGCAAAAAGGAAATTAACTACAGTCCTTGCAGTCCTTGCGCCAACAGAGCCTCCAAATCTCGAAAGCCACCGCAGCTACAATTTTTTTTATATGATTTCTGAAAAATTGGATTGGGTTAACATACCAAGCATTGTTTGTAAAATGCTTCCCTTCTTATTTTTATATCGCAATCGTCTAACAGTTCCAATGTTTTCATAGGAAAATTGTTCAAGTTTTCTTGTGAAATATTTTCCTTTTGTGAATCTTGCGATATAGCGTGAAGTTTTTCAAGTATTAAGTTCAGTGTCACTTGCATTTGCGCTTCAAATGTAATAATTCGGTAAAATTCGGTACGGTAAATTATATCAACAAATAGCACAGACAAATTTTAAACTAGAAATCAGAACGCAACAATATATGGCACTTATAATATATAACTGATTAACACCACCGTAAAGAAACAAAATCTATAATTTTTAATTTTATCGGAAAATTACTTTTGCTCGCTTCAACTTCTTCTACGGAAGCATTAGGATCATGATTTCAATAAGTCGGCGTCATTAGTTGTACGATGGTCATATTGAGACTATTTTGCAACTTGCAATGATGTGTTGAGTTGCTGGACAATCTGAAACTGCGATTTAGAGTTGAGACTATTCTGCAACTTGCAACGGTATATTGCGTTACTAGATAACCTGTTGTACGTTGGTCTCATTGAAACTATTCTGCAACTTGCAACGAATGTATGGAGTTGCTAGACAACCTGAAGCTGATATATATAGTTGCACGTTGGTTATATTGGAAAGATTTCACAAAGTAAGTGGGAGTTTTTATTGTTGCAGTGTGCAATATCGTAAAAACTCTTTTTGTCTAGAAACGGTTGCAGATAAACTGTTTTCTAATTTATATGAAATGTAGTGATATTACTACCACAAAGTATTGAATCTGGAGCATTGTAACTGTAGAGCAACGCTTTGAATTCAATATTCGTAAATTATTAAAAATATTAACCAAATTTATTTACGTATTACAGACAATGCAGCAAGATATGCAATCGCAGGAACTTTTTTCTTCCTCTGACGAGGAAGAAATAAGGCCTGGGCAATCGTCTTCTGTGGCACCACCACCACCACTTCTTTTTTCTTCCTCTGACGAGGAAGAAATAAGGCCTGAACCGCAACTATCGTTGTCTGCAACACCACCACCCCATAAGTACTCTCTAGCGTACAGGGGGGAAAAGGTGGTAGCGCAAAAAGAGAAAGTAAGTTGATTACCATTCGATAATAAATTATTTTTAATAATTTTGTATTTATTTCAACAGAAAAAAAAACCATGCGAGCCGAGCACGTCTGGACTGAGAAAAAAAATACCAAAAAAGGAAGCAAAGACCGCTGCAGATTTGCCAAAAGGGTGGAAGAATCTGCCCCCACCTGCCTCTTATTAATATGGTTGCATAATATAATATTCTTGGTATATAGATGCGCCCTCATGTGGGATTTTTAGACGCGGGAAATAATTGCCCGCCGCTCCACGTCCAAATAAAAGTGGACGGGGAAACATATGACGGCTATGGGCAGACAAAGGTGCTGGCCCTAGAGACGCCGCAGCGAAGGCGTGTAATGCGCTGTTCGGGGCAGAGTTTGTCTAATCAGTAAGTATACAAAAAGAAAAAAAAATTGATTTTTACTTGATAATAATTTTTTTGTATTTCAGACCAACCGTACTGCCGCCTTTTTTTTTATTTAATTTGTTTTTTAATAATAATAAAATAATTTAACAAGTTGTTTGGGCAACCCATGATAAGCTCAATGCGGAAGCTCTAGATGAGCAAGAGGTTGTTCTACTCTCGGTAGTCGTATCGCCAACGATTATCCGACAGGCAGGATTTACGCCAGCAAATGGTTAAAATATCCAGAGCGAAATGTAGCCTGTATAGAGCGCATTGTTTTGGCATCAAATGCCTCAAAATTTGTTTTGCGACGTTTTTTTGGTGATGGTGTGGTGTAAAGCCCTCTCACTTCATCGAAAATGTCAGATATATGCCGTCTATGAAAATGACGAATCAAATGTTTTATGGGCTGATAAGTATTTCAGCCATTCTTCTTCCATAACAACGTGCACGAAGGACATTTATGCAATTTGTTCGTGCATAGGCGTTGGCGGAGTGTTACAGAATTGTAGCTACCATTCTGTAACCCGTGCTTGTTCATTTGTATGAACGCAATATTTTCCAGTTCGTTTCTTGTAACGTTGTAGCGCGTTAAATAAATGCAAATATTTGTGCGGCGGTTTCTGAAGTTGTACAATTTCACAACATCAACCTCATACCACAGATGTCGTAATATATGTTGCATTAGTCCACCGTTCGGTACAAAATTACTTTTTCGTATGAACAAATAAGAACGTGTCATAAATGTCTCGGGCAGCTTTTGAGAAAGCGATTAAGTATTTCCAAAATCTTTTGTATGCATGCATGCATATTATTGTTGAATATACTCGATCGTATCGTTTGGAACCAAAAGTAATTAGATTGGTCCAGATATATATCAGAGAAACCACGGAGTATGTGGGTACTGCGTAAAATTTGTAACCATGTCAATTTTGTATTTGGGTTTATTTTAACAAAAGGTATCTTCTGCCCATGCCTTAGGCCAATTTTAGATGAATATAAATGGAAATTTCCATGGGAAAGCACAGAGATTGCTGTAAGGTTAGACTGTTGCCTCGTGCATTTTGGCACTTGAACTTTTCTCGACAAAACCACTCTTTACGTACGAATATGTTGTTGTTTCAGTTGTTTTTTTTTTAAATTTGTGAATACATCTGTTTTTCCATCGCTCCATTTTTTTTGTCTTTTGTTGTGAGATTCCACTCTGTTTACCGTTTTGTCCCCTGTAGGAGGGGGTGAGCATACTCCTACAGTAGGCTCTGCTTGTCGCAGAAGGCGACTAAAAGGGCTTGTCTCTGAACCTATACCGACATATTCGGGGCGAGATTCAGAGACACTGCTAAACACCTCACTGGAGCTATACTGGATTATCCAGGGCGAGGTCCAGTGAAGGCCTACATGATTTAGCAGGATCATGTAGTCGAGTTGGTGGCGGATGATTCCAAATCTCTTTTGGAACAATGGCAGCACCCACAACCTCTCAAAGAGGATACTGCTATTTCGGAGGAGACCCAATCGGAAATCCGGGATTGGGGTGTGAGATCACTTGTGATCCCACGACGGTTGGGGTAAATCAATCATTTGCTCTTTGGTGTTGATTTACCCCAGACGAGTTGGAACGAGCTCGTCTGCCTGTGACGAGGGGCAGGTGAAATATGGATATGTCGATTTATGAATACATTTTAACCGCGGTGCCACGTGTTCTTTTTGGTGCGGGAACACTGAGGTCGATGTTAGCATCGGTTACCCTTGTAGGTAATCACCCTGCTTTGCGACGTGTCGTTTTGGTTGCGGCGGCACTGAGGACGAAGTTAGCAACCCACCCCCTTCCTCATAATTTGAGAATTTTCGGGTTACTCTCGACAAATACGTTTTTGCGGGACCTTACTTGTGAAGGTGTGGAGAGTAACCCAGGACCCCCAAAGCGGACGTATTCAGAAACAATAGAAAATGAAACAACAACAACAACAAGATATCCAAACGTAAAGATGGGTTTTGCAAAGAACTGTACGAATGCTAGATTGTGCGAGGCAATACAGTCTGACGTTACAGAAGTGTCTGAACTTTGCGTGGAAGCGTCCCTTTATATCCATTATAAATTGTATAAGGCATGGAAAGACGGGATCTTTGGGGAAATTAAGTTTTTAGACTATTATTACGCTCTGATAAGGGGCACCAAGACCAAATATGACATTGACATGGAGTACAAAAGTTTACGTGGCTCTCGTATGGGACGTGGTCTCTACGATATGTCTCATAGACGTAATCTCTTTAAGTTTGATGCCAGGCAATACGAGACTGTGTTCAATAATAACATTTGGATGCATGCGTACCCAAGAATCAGAAATTTCTTATATCGTTTCTCAAGAGATAAACGAGAAGTTTATGATATGTTAAGTTATTTATTCACACGCAGAAGTACATCTGTACCGAAGGCGGAACTTTTGCAGCAAATGACTGCACATCTTGGTTGTGTTGATGATGATGTAAAGTTTTACAACATTAAGCAACAACCACATAATTATTTGCAGATATTTTATAACCTGCAACGGTACAACGAGACAAATAACTTGAAAAATTTTGCTTTCGTACCAATATACAAGCATGGGCTGCACCATGTGCGCTACGATTCATTTGCGCTCTGGCAACGTCTATGCGAACTGAAATTGTGTAGGGGTCCTTTCAAAAACTTTGTTCGCGAAGACGAATGGCCGGAATACTTTAAACTATCGACATCAGTAGGCCGTAAAAAGTTTGATTGGTCCATTTGCACAGATAGTGTAGCGATGACCTTTTCGATGAAGAAGGAAGTGGCAGTAGCACCATCCCAACCACCGGTAAAACGGCGCAAAACAAAAAATTGTGAAGTGGAGGATGACAAGACAATGCGCGATATCCGGGCTAAATTAGACTCCGGGTATTATAAGCAATTTGTTGGATTAGATCCTGGTTGTCGGCTGATCGCTGGCGGTGTACGAGCACCGAATGTAGACGAACTCGTTGATCTAATAAAAATCAAGAGTTCAACATTCCATCACAGCACGACTATGTATGCACGCAAAGTTTCGTTGGCGAAGTATACAAGATCGCTTCCTACAACTGCAGTAATGTGCACGCAATCCCCTATGCAAGACGAATATTTGGCGTACACTAAAGAACGCCAGCAATGGTTTTCGAGACGCCAAGCGGTGTATGGGCAGCGTAAAGTTGCACGTTTGCGCTTCAAGCACTACATTTGCACAGAGCGTGCAGTGCATCAATTGGCAAAAAAAAAATCACCAACAATACTCCAGAAACTCTAGTGTGTATTGGTTCCACGAAAATTGCCGCAAATTCGCCAATACGTGGCTACGTGTGGACGCCAAACCAGAAATTGTTGCAAGCTTTTAAAGCACATTGTTCTGTCCTCGAAGTGGATGAGTTCAGGACAACGAAGCTGTGCAGCATATGTTTTGAGCCGGCGAAGCCGTCTCGGTCTCCACATCGGTTCCAGTTTTGTAAAAACTGTGGTACCACGTGGAACCGAGACGTGAACGCCGGTAAGAACATTCTGTGCATTGGCCTGTCCCAACTCCAGGGCAGGCCATTGCACAGGAACTTCGACCGAAGTACCCCCCTTCCCTGACAAAGGGAATAGCGCGTAAATTGTTCGGCTGTAACAAGCCGGAGACTACTACGCCGCCATGGCCCCCTTGAGGGGTTTACAGTGAATGTAAGTATACTATTCGAAAAATGTAAAAAAAAACTATTGGGAAAACATAAACGAAATTTAATCCCCGCCTTAACTATCATATCATTTAGGTATAGGGCGGAATGGTCTGTATTTGATAATTCATATTATTTGTCTCCGATCCTATAATCTGCTCTTTAAAGAATAGTCTATGAATAGTCACTTGAAAGATGGCAGTGGCAGACAGCTTTTTTGTAGGATGGGAAATTATCTTCGTTCAACTCAGAATTACGGTAATCGTTTTTAGAAGTAATGATATATTTTGTAAAACACCTAGCAGCCGCTTATAATAAATAAAAGTTGTTGTTTCCGAATGCATCCGTTTTTTCATCGAACCATTTTTTTGTCTTTTGTGGAGAGATTCCACTCTCTGTTTTCTGTCTTGTCCCCTGTAGGGGGGGGGGTGAGCATACTCCTACAGTAGGCTCTGCTTGTCGTAGAAGGCGACTAAAAGGGCTTGTCTCTGGATCTATACCGACATATTCGGGGCGAGATTCAGAGACACCTGCATGATGGAGCAGCATCATGCAGTTAGCACTAAACGCTAATGCTCAAAACCTTCTCACTGGAGCTATACTGTGTTATACAGGGCGAGGTCCAGTGACTGTAAATGATTTAGCAGGATCATTGTACTAGGGTTGGTGGCGGATGATTCCAAATCTATTTTGGAACAACGGCAGCACCCACAACCTCTCACAGAGGCTACTGCTAAAAATCTTCTCACTGGAGCTATACTGGGTTATCCAGGGCGAGGTCCAGTGAACGTTTTGCATAGTTACAATTTTTTTTTTATACTTTATTATTATTATTTATTATTTATATATTTCAACCACTGTGCGGTGGGTCCGGTCCGGGAGCAGAAGTAGTTAACCTGCGGTCCTGGACAAGTGCCTATACTACCTCTTCGAGGTGGCCAACCTAGCTTCGGCCGGGCAAAAAGTATAGGGGCCTGGCATGGGAGTAGGTAGGACTCTGGTCCTACCGAAGCAACTGCCAGTGGTTTGTTCAGCCTTCTGCTTAGCGGCAGTAAATTGGATTCCAAGTCAAGGTAGCATATGCCGAGGGCTGTGTGACTAAGGGAGCGCTTAGTCGCAAGTATGCAAACTCCGGATACCAGGTGATCTCCGGTTTTAACAAAGCCTTCCTGTGGCACGCGGGGCTCTGCTGCAGGTGATCGTCATTCCCTAGCTTCTCGTGGGAACAAAATGCGATTTTTTTTTTTATGAGGGTGGCACCCCTCTAAAAATGCCGAAGGATGTTAAGGAGGAGAAATATTTTTTCGGGTTACTCTCTACAAACCCGTTTTTGCGGGACCTTACTTGTGAAGGTGTGGAGAGTAACCCCGGACCCCCAAAACCGGCACCCATTCAGAAGCAATAGATAAAGAAACAACAACAACAACAACATATTCGTGCGTTAAGATGGGTTTGGTAAAGAATTGTAAAAACGAGAAAGTGTTTGAGCGAATACAGGCTGACGTTGCGGAAATGTTAGCACTTTCCGTGGAAATGTCGATTTATGCTCATTATGAATTGATGGACGCATGGAAGGACGATGAGTTTGGAGAAATTAAATTTGGCGAATATTTTCACGCTCTGGTGAAGGGCAGCAAGTCGAGATACAGAATTGACCAGAGATATAATAGTTTACGTGGCGTTCACATAAAAACTCCTTTGTACGATAGCTCTTTTAAATCGAATCAAATTCAGTTTGCTATAACACAATACCAGACGGTCTTCAACAACAACATTTGGATGCATGCCTACGTGAGAATCAGAAAATTCTTAAGAAATTTCTCAACAGATAATGGAGAAATTTATGAAACGTTACATTATTTGTTCAAACGCCAAAGTACATCTGTACCGAATGCGGATCTGTTGCAAAAAATTAGTGAACATCTTGGTTATGTTGATGACGCTGAAAAGTTTTACAACATAAAGCAAAAACCACACAATTATTTGCGGGTATTTTATAAGCTACAACGGTTCAATGAGGCATATAACCTTAAAAATTTTGCACTCATATCAATACACAAGCATGGGCTGCACCATGTGCGCTACGATTCAAAGGCGCTCTGGTCATGTCTACGCGGACAGAAATTGTATAGAGATACTTGGGAGAAATTACAGACAGAAAGAGAAGAACAATGGCGGAAATACTTTAAAATACCGACATCGGTAGGGCGCAAAAAGTTTGATTGCAGCATTAGCACTATGGTATAGCGGTTACCTTTTCGATGAAGAAGGAAGTGCCAGCAGAACCATCACTGCCACCGCTAAAACGCAGGAAAACAAGCAATTCTGAAGTGGATGATGACAGGATGGTGCGCGATATCCGGTCTAAATTAGACTCCGGATATTATAAGCAATTTAATCTAATCCAAATCCTGGTTATCGGCTAATCGCAGGCGGTGTACGAATACTACTACAATACTTTACTACAATAAAAATCAAGCGTTCGGAATTCCACTACAAGACATCCATGTATGCACGCAAGGTTTCGTTGGCGAAGTACACAAGATCGCTTCCCAAAAGTTCAGAAATGTGCACTCAATCCCCGATGCAAGAGAATTATAAGGCGTACACAATAGAACGCCTGAAATGGTTTACGAAACGCCAAGCGGTGTTTGGTCAGCGCAAGGTTGCGCGTTTACGTTTCAAGCACTATATTTGCACAGAGCGTGCAGTGCATCAATTAGCCAAACAAATAACGAACAACACTCCTGAAACTCTAATCTGTATTGGTTCGACCAAAATTGCCGCAAATTCTCCAATACGCGGTTATATTCGAATCCCAAACCAGAAGTTGTTGACGGCTCTTAAAGCACATTGTTCTGTCCTCGAAGTGGATGAGTTCAGGACAACGAAGCTGTGCAGCAAATGCTGCGACCCGGTGAGGCCGTCTCGGTCTTCACACAGATACCAGTTTGCCCAAAATGTGGTATCACGTGGAACCGAGACGTCAACGCCGGGAAAATGGCCTTGCCAAATTGGCAGGCAGGCCATTACATGCGAATTTTTTAAGGAGGACTACCCTATAGCATAGGTATGGCTGCATAAATCTTCTGCGGAAGCTTGTTATGCAGCCAAGGCCTCTCCAACGAGAGGTTTAGGGGGAAAGGCGGGATTGCGCCATGGATAGGTATACGTACTTATTTATGGCGCAATTTACCAATATTTTCCCCTAGCAGCCGCTTACTCCGATGCTACACAAATTATTAGACATAATTTTATTATTTTATTATATATATCTCTTATATAAATATTCTATTAGAGAAAGATTTCTTACTCAGCACGGTTACTTGTTATCAGCAACAATTATTGAATTATTCATCTAATTAGTCAAAACTTGCCTCATATCAATCAGACAGTTATTAATAATTTGGTAACGGCTTTTATAAGAGAATAATCTTCATGATGTAGCAATGACAGTTAAAAAATTAAAAATGTAAACGAGAATCTAATAATATAAAGAAGAAAACGATAACCTCAACCAAAATTTGAGCAAACACTAGATTTCAAGCAACTTTTAAAAAGTTGGGGTCGCCAAGAAAACGTACTGCTGAAAGGAGTAGAACCGCTACCGATAATCCAGAAAAACATTAAATAGCTGCAAAAAGGGAGATGTTCAAAAACAGTAAAAGGGAAACTTTGACAAAATTTCAAAGTAAATGAAATCATGGCTTACATGAGATATATGAGATATTGAGACATTAAAGAGCCAACAAGATTGTCTTGTGTTAATAGACAATATTCTAGATCATCCTTTATCTTCGAAACATGGAAGTATATTAGAAAAATAATAGAAACTAAAAACAATTAGCATGAATGACAAACATCTCTTCTGAGACTACAGTCTACACATGGCACAAGTTGCCGATTTTACTCTCGCAAGAGGAGGAGTATTAACAACAAAACAGTAGTTACATACAGTAGAAGTCCTCTATATCTTTTTCTCCATTCAATATGCGTTAAATTTATCACACTATATTTGTATTTTTATTAAGACATTAAAGATATTAAATATAATAAACTGAAAGTAACTGGCTCATCCTGTACGATCTATATGCACAGACTTGGGTTGATATTGGCTGACACCAATTAATAATTATTTGAAAAACTAATAGTACATTCCAGACCAAATCATTCTACTTTAATTAATACCAACATTACATACAGTGAGAGAATAGTGTTTATTTTTTCCAGTTCTCCTAGCTCCTATGAGATTCTGAAACTCATATTTCTATAATTGTAACAATTATTGTATAATTTTCATCCGTAGCCCCCCTTTCACTCCTATTAAAGGAATCCATAAGACCAGAATTTTATTTCAGATACAAATGTTGCCATCAAAGAGCAACTAGAAAAATTATAAAATTTAACCGACTTTTTAACTAACTTTTTTTTTTACTAATATTACAGCAATACTCAACGCATCAAGGAACGTTTAGCTAGCAGGCAGCAAAAATCAAATCACCATTTATATAATTTTTCTTGTTGTTTTGTAATGAAAACTATCATAAGAACATTTCACATATTTTTTTTCTGTTTTTATATTAAGTTATAATTATATAATTTTATTTAATATACGCATTAAATTTAGTACATCATGGTAAATCAAGTAAATCCTTCATTATGCATCCTCAAATTTATCTTTTCATTTTTGTTTTTATTACTACAATTTTGGCCACTCATAATCGTCGTATCTCAACGTTTTTATTTTTCATTTTCTTCTCATTTTTCTTACCATTTATTTATTAATTTTTCCTTTTCATAATTTTCAAAATTTAACTTAGTTATTTTACTAGAATGATAATAAAATAAAAAAAAATTATTTTCTAAAAAAAATTAACAAAATAGCACCGTTTTTTAAAAGCAGAATCATAATATTTAATAAGCATGCGCAAATATAACTGTGTTAAGATATATTATGTATAAAAATCCCAATTCACCGATGTCTTACCATTTTTTTTCTTTTCTTTTAACAAATCAATCAATGGATCTTTTGTTGTTGTTCTTGTTGTTGCTGTGCTCTTCTACAGTTGTTTCATTTATTATTATTTTTATCTTCATTTATTTATATTTTTTTAGGTCCTCGTACACGCACAATTCATAAAAAATTTTGGTAACAAAATTCATTCAATGTTTTTTAAAGACAAAATAAAAAAAATTTATTTTCATTTTTTAATGTGTATATAACATTGAATTTAATATATATATATATAATTTTATATAAATTTATTATATATTTTGCTGTATAAATGATTATTAAAAATATATATATATATGTATTTATATAATTGTATATATTTAATTTTTTTTGTTCTTTTTTTGATTATTTACAAAATAACATAACATAGCAAAGATAGACGACAGACAATAAGTGCAAATAATAATAATAAAAATAGTAGTAAAAATAATAATCATTATACAGTAATTTTTTTTCATTTTTTCTTATTTGTTTTTTATTGGTTGCTTGTTTTTTTTTTTACATATTTAAAAAAAAGTTATTTCAAAAAAGTAAATCAATTCGGAATTTTTTTTATCATATTTTCTTGTTCTCTCTTTAATACACTTAGTGCGGAATGATAATAATAAAAAATAAAAGAATTAAACCAAATAAAAATCAATAACAAAACAGTACAAACAGTACAAAGATTTCAATAAAAATGTATGAAAAAAGGAATAGGTTAATACTTTTGGATTTTTCCGTTTTGTATCATTTTATGTATTTTTAAAATTAAATTTTTTTCTTCTTATAATTTTTTTACTTTTTTCGAAAGTAAAAAAATAAAATAACAGTAATTTGTTTATATTGTTTTATTTATTTTTTTTGTTTAACTAAAATTAAATATTTGTATTTAAAAATATATTGCAATTCGTACACACACACATATAGAGCAAAGTATTAATATTGCAACGAAATGTAATTTTTTTTTTCATTGTTTTTAAATAAAACGACAATCCGGAGACAACTGGATTGCAGTTTATTTTTGTTGATAGTTTTGTTAATAGTTCTAGAGAGCAGATTTATGGGACTCATTATGGCGGCAAGCAATTTCACCATACCGTAACTTATTATTCAATCATATGCAATAGGACCCCCTCCCCTCCACCGCACAAACTCTACAATTTCTGAGTACCTATGCCTACAAGTCTTGGGCCCACACAGAACTTGTATATTTAAATTTTAAAATATTACACATGCATAATTTACTTTTTTTTTATTCTGCAAAAAACTTTTTTCTTTCATTTTTTTCATATGTTTTTCTCTTAAATATAATCTCACAAATGATAACTGCAAGAATCACAGACATTACTGTCTAAAAGTTGTGCCATTTGTGAAACCAAGACTGCTCAATCGAATCTTATCCCACCTCGGTGAAGAAAGTAGCAGATCTAAACGCTAAACTGTTATTGAACCAAACAATTTGTACACAACAACTAAAATTTCAAACTTTGTTCGAAACTTGAAAACAATTTTTCAAAAAAAAAACTACAATTTTTATAAAAGATTTGTACACGAGTACTAATGTTTTAATTATAATTGTTAGATTTTGGAACTATCCTCTAGATTCTAGAGCTCTCAAACTTTATATGTATATTAGATGTTTGCATATAAAAGGAATAAGCTCTAATTTGAAAATGAATAAGATTGTCATTTAAAAACACACTCCAGCCACAAGCCATCACAAGCAATACGATTTTATTTTGGATTATAATTGAACTGAACATGGAAAAGCTTTTTTGAATAGAATCCTTGAAAGGAAATTATGTTTAGCCATACCACAAATTATAAGCTAGGTAGATATAAATTTTTAATTCTGAGAGAAAAAATCTAGCATATGAGCATATTCTGGCTAGATTTTAAAGGTATCCAAAGCACCAAGGAATACCCTTTAATACATTTTCACTGTTATGGTAATGTACGATAGAGGATGCGAGGACTATTCAGTTTGTGGTGCGGCTCTACCATAAGGAGGGAAGTACAAATATCAATCGCTGAGGTAACTAACTGTTGAACCTTGAACCAAGGTCTATCTCTCAGAACGAAATTTTTATTAGCCTTTAAGTTGATGAGAGCCTAGAGAGGCGTTGATATCTGTCGAACTATCTGAATCTTGACAAAAAAAAAAAACTTGACACATTACCTGAACGTTTGTCTAGCATTCATCAAGTATAAGATGGACATTTTTGGATCTCTCCTATTAAATCAGAGAATATATTTTTCTGCGCTTCATCAAGAGGCTACAGGAAGGCTACAGTTAGTGTGCAAAAGAAAGCCGTATTCATTTTGATAAGGTACATATAATAACAATTTTATTACCTTTTTTGTTTAATGTTTTCAAATAAAATAACATTACCGCATTTACTACGTAAACACAAACCCATACATGTAAATAGAAGGAACTAATATAAAATTACCTCGTTTAATAGAGCTACTCAATACCGAAATAATAAAAAAAAAATCGTGAAAATAAAAATTACCAGAATATTTCAATGTTGAAACCTTTAAATAATTTACCTCTAAAAGGATACAGTAAATTTAAAAGGTTTCACAATGATCAGACATTGAATACATACAGTAGACACTTACGTATAGTGTTTGGTAATATTATGGGAATACAAACAATAATTTAACTATCGGCAAACAATGTTGACTTAATTGACTTAATTAATTAATAAACTCCCATTTATCTTAAATATCTATGCGCACATGCAATCCAATATCTCCGAAAAGCGCTTACACTGCTGAAGTTAAGCCAAAACAAAACTTTGTAACAATTTAAAAAAAAAAAATCGTGGAAAAATTCAGTCTGCTGGGTGTCATGGATATTTATATAAAAAAAAATTTATTATAATGCTGACTGACGATCACACTAACCACGTGAATCGATCACCCTACACAACATACATATATAATATATATGAACGTATATACATATACATACATACATATATAAGAAATATTTCTTTTTAACAAAAGGACATGCGCCGAATCTATGTAAAGGATGCTCACATATGTAATATATAGAGTTATAAAGAGACAAATAGTTAACACTTAGGACACTTTCTCTCGATGATAACTATAATTTCATCTTTTAGTTAACAAACTTGAGCAATATTTATACCTAAAACCCCTTAACGTAAAAACTGTAATATAATAATTACCAAGTGTTTTTCTCTTTCTTTTTCTTTCGTCATAAAAAAAAATAAACAAATTTATTCTAATCACTTGAGACAGACAGAGACAGTATAACACCCCAAAAATATGAGATGATGGTGTGTGACTGACTGCACTTAATTTTATCTCATGAACATTTTAACTAGAGCGGCACAACATATTGTGGCGAACATAAAGAAGAACACCCACATAATAGCTTTCTCCTGGTCACTGAAACGTTTTCGATTCGTGTAGATAGCAGTTAATTTACCTACGAAACGTCTAACTGCACCATTGCTACCTTTGGTCAGATCATCGGAATGATTTGTTAGATCGGAATATGCACCGCCGTTACCGCCACCACCACCACTACCACTACCACCATTGCCACTTCCGCCGCCACCACCACCACCCCCAATAATTCCTGTGAACCGATGATGTAAGTGATTTATACTAGATACTGAGTGGGCAGCATCAATACTATCCATTGACGTTCTATGTGGCACTTGATAACGTAGGGGATTCGTAAATGTTCCCATTAGGTCACCATTGTTTGTTACACGTACTGGACATACACGAAAAGAATATGTTGAACCCGGCTCCAAACAATCAATTGTGTGTCGGGTGTCAGGACCTCGATAGATCTAGAATTTAATAATAAAAACATTGACATTTTGAAATCTAGGTTGAATGATACATTGGTAATGACAGATTAAAGTTGAGGTGCATGATGGCTTAGTAGAAATCAATCAAGCTAAAATTATATAGCAAGCAAAATTAAGAAAAGAATGTTTTCATGGATTGCTGACTAATACCCAACAGTTAAATATCGTGCAAATGAAAATAAGCGTATGTAGGATAGCAGTAATAAGAGTGGAATGAGAGATAAAGAGTATGATAATATCTAGAGGTGATAAGCAATAGCGACCATCCATGTCATTAGAGATGCAAATGGAAATAAGTGAATAGGAGATAAGAGTGAAGAGGAGAGAAGAGTTATCCTAAGATATAACTATGTAAATAGCAAATATAAAGTAAAAGTAAAAAAATATATATAAAATAAAATAAATAAGCAGATAATAATGCATAAAAAGCAATGAAATAAAATAAATTTTTCAAGCTCAAAATTAAAAAATTTTGCTATCAATGATGAAACATAATTTATGACTTACCTCAATATACTCAGGATCTTTTCCACAGGAACGTTGTAGGATGTATTTTACAGGATCAGCGAATGTATTTTTACTATGTTGCCACTCAATTGTAAGTGAATTACTATAACCCAAAGTTCCTGCAATTCCAGTTAAATTACTATGACTACCATTTATTGAAGGATTCACTACAGCATTGCTACTTCCTCCATTACTATTCGTATCAACAATTCGAGGCGCTTTTATTGTACTCGGCTGTGTAGCACATGTTTTGAACACATATTCATCAGAATAATCTCCTGGACCAGCACGATCAGTTTCTGCGCATATTCTGAATACATAAGATGTTTGCTCTTGAAGCTTATTAACTTTACACATAAAGCTTGTGCCACTATAGACCAGCTGAAATTCTTTTGCCCTACTATTGTACATCTCAACACAGTAGTTGGTAAAATCTAAATTACGTCCTTCGCCCCATTTCAATTTAATAAAATTGTGACCAACACCGGTACACTCTAATTTTGGCGGTTCAGGAGGTGGAGGCAGAGTTGTTAGTTTAAGTGGGTTAGACAATTGGCCAGCACCAATTCTATTCACAGCCTGAACTTTGAATTTGTAACTTGTCTCAGATGCTAAATTTGTAATTGTGTACTCTGTTACATTATCATCGGTCGATATTGATTTATCTCCATATTCTATTATATAATATAAGATATCAGAACCATTGGCATCCGGTTCAGACCAATAGAGAGTAACATCATGTGCTGTTATTTCCGAGTTCTGTATTTGTGGTGCTGCTGGAATAGCAGCAGGTGTTTGGGTTGAAACGATAGGTGAATATGGGCTGATTCCAGCGCGATTCGATGTATTTACACGAAAATAGTAAATTGTATATGGAATAAGATTTCGAATATCTGTAGTAGTATGTAGACCTTGATAGCAAACATTAAAACTTTCATTTGATTCATCAGTCGATGAACTCTCTAGTCGGTACTCTAAAATCGGTGCACCATTTGTAATTGGTTCCTTCCATGATACAGTTAAATGTGTAGCTGATCGTATAAAAACTTCTGGTGCTTCAGGGGCATAGGGTGGGGCAGCTCCAGCTGAAAATAATAAATTCTCTGACCAAGCCCCTGCACCGATTCTATTCACAGCACGTACACAAGCTTGGTAATCTTCACCCGGACACAAATCCTTAACAACACAAAATGACTCTTTTCCACGGTAGATAATTTCTTCATCGTGATTTAATCCATTTAATTGCAATTCATATTCTAGAACTGGTGCTCCACCGTTATAATCTGGTTTCTCCCATCGCATTACTGCAGCGTATGGCCCAGGAAGATTGTCACAGAAAGGTGGATTTGGTGCTCCAGGTACTACAGCTTCAGTAGTTACAGTGCATATATCAGAATAACCACTAATACCACCAGGACCTTCACATGCTACACGTATTTGATAAGTCGTTCCTGGACTTAGTCGATCACAAACAGCTTCAGCTTCCGTTCCTGTGTATATTCGCTCAAATTTAGCTCCTGAACTAATTTCTAAGAAATATTTACGTAGATCAGCTCCACCACGATCATTAGGAGGATCCCATTTCACTTTAAAATGTGTTCCATGTATTTTTCCTTTTATTTGGGGTTTCGATGGCCTTCCTGGCCGCTCAGGTTGAGTCTTATATGTTACGTCATTAGACCATGGCGAAGATCCCGCTTCGTTGTCGGCTCTAAGTCTAAATTGGTAGGAAGTTGCCCGTTTTAGGCCTTTGCACTCATAAATTGTTTCTAGTCCATTATACATATTGAGGAAGCCATGTCCAGAGTCACGATCAGCCATTTGAAGAACGAATTCCTCATCCTGTGCTCGTCTTTCCCATGCAAGTCGAACGGAGTTAGAAGTTACTGTTTGCAATGTTGGTGGTTTTGGTGTTAAAGGGGGATTTCCCGAAGTACTGTAGACAATCACATCCGAATATACAGAAGGTCCGCATTCATTCACTGCTGATAAGCGAAACCTGTACGGTGTGGATGGTTGTAATTTGTTAAGGGTGTACTGTTTGCCTTTAGTTTTAGTTATTTCTACAAATTCTTTTCCATTGCCTTCATCGTATTCCAATATGTAGCTAACTATGTGTGACCCATTATCAGGTGGAGCATTCCATCGAAGTTGGAGGGAATTTTTTGTGCGAGCTATCAGTTTCGCAGGCATAGGTTGATCCGGTTCACATGGTGGTGTAGTAAAAACAGTCGGTTCAGATGCTGATCCTTGTAGTTTCTCAAAATGAACCTGAAAAAATGTAATTTAAATTAAAGAAAGAAAATTGAAAATGTTTTATTACCTGTAAACACACAAAGTACTCTTGTCCAGGTCTCAAATCTTGAATTAGGCAGACATATGATTCTCCTTTGAAGATGATCTTGTACTTCCCTTCCTTGCCTCGATCACTGAGTAATACATCATACCGTAGATCTCTACTATTTATGAGATTTTCGGATATAGGTGGAGCTTCCCATCGAAGCATTGCAGAGCGGGAAGTAATATCAGTTACCTAAAGAGGATTAATAAGTATAAAGGAATTGCTTTAGAATATTATGGCTCTCCTACCTCTGGTTTCTGTACTGCAGATAACTGATCTAATATTGTTTGACAATCATCTTCTTCATCAGGCACACTGGAAGACTCTTCGCCATCCTCCGATGTTCCAACGGAAGATGCTCCATTTCTTGATGTTCTCCTAAGTCCATTCAGATCATTTTTCCTAGGTGAAGGGGAATGAGCTGGAGTAGACATTGCAGAATCTGAAAATAATGAAAAGTAAATCATTGAACATTTAAAAGAATTTTCGAATATTATGCTTACTCATTTCTCGTTTTTGATCCAATTTTCTTAGAAGTTTCGTGTGTTGACGTTGTGTTCGCTCATCTTTGTGATAATTATTAGGAGGTGATGGAGAATGTGGCGAATGTGACATTTGTTGTGGCTGCATATGTCCACCCGGCATTGGATGAAAATGTGGACCACCACCTGGTCCTGGATAACCTGTTGCTAGGGGACCATAAAAGTGAGATGTGGTTCCATTTGCTGTTATCTATAAAATAAGTAAGAAAACAAGATTTAGAATAAATAAAAAAATAGGTAATTGCCGAGCTTTTTTTTATTTTAAACTAGATTTTTTATTATACGCTGACTGTGCTAATCGGTTCATGATGTCATCAGAGCTTTTTAATTGTTTCTATCTATGCAAAGTGCAGCCCCCGATCAAATATTACTACCACAATTAGATTTTAAAAAATGACAAAGCTTGGAGCGATAATATTGCCTTGGTATTGCAGATGATCAGCTTGATATGTAACCGTTATCCAGCTGTTCAGACATAAGCCACCGTATTGCAAATTTTCGGGGTAAAACTAAATTTTGTAAGGGTCAAAACCGATCGAGAGACTTGCATACATACATACATACGAACCTATCGAGACCCTTAGGAGTTACGGACTGTAGATAACTAAGCATTTTCTTTATTGGTTAAAGAAAAGATTCACTTTTGGCACTTAACGCCAGACAAAGGTCACGAAATCTAATACCTGAGAGAGTATACATATGTAGAACGGTTTTTCCTTAAATGTCCGGCCTCTATGAGGCGAAAAATGCATATTTTCAAATCTTTTTCCTCTATAAGCAGATCATATGCGAATTATTTGTCATCAATATTTACGGGGTGTTTTATTAAAATCTAAGGGTCAATCTTGTACACTGATTAACAATAAGTCGAAGCAAACGCTCCTGGATTCAAGTCACGATGGAATGTTTTTTGGACTACTGCACTGAAAGCTAATTTATTTTTTATTAAAAAAGAAAAAAATAGGCATCAGCGTAGAAATTGAAAGGATCGAAAATTTTGTTCAAAGTCTTCATTTGCCCCAAGTACCTTTAAAATATATAAAGCTGAGAAAATACTTTGCAGGAGTCATTGGGACTCTGCTCTTATCTGCAAGTAAAACAACAATAAGTAATTTTAGCGAAGAATTGCAGCATACAGAATAGCTTGGTCTTTGTCTAACTCTTATAATATTCTATGTCATGCCACCAAAAAAGAGCATGCAGAGTGTAAGTAGCTTGAATTTTCTTGAATACAATAAATTTCCATAGCATGTTTTTAATGAATTCCTTAATACAGTCGTATCATGAGTTTGTGAGTGTTATTTTTTACTTTATTTATTATTTTCTATAAATATCTCTCAATTATAAAAGTGCAAAATAAATTCCCTTCAAACGTATGTTTATACCATTTTTTACATTTGCATAACTCTTCTTATCTGCACCAAAATACAATCATATAAATCCTCAGGGAAATCCCCGATTTGGATCGTAAATTCTAAAAATTAATGACGCGTAGTTTTCGAATTACATAAAATCAACATACAATAAAATTAAGTATGGAAATATTTTACAAATTTAGACAAATTATTGTCACTATCAGAGAAATGCCCAACTCCCCCGTTCTTCGTCCATCTATGATAGAAAAAAAACTTTCGCGTTCATTCTGTATACGTAAACAAAATATTTCACAAGTAGTAAATAAGAAAGTAAGTAGATAGCGTATAATATTCCTTTCTACTTACCGCTACTGTATGAAAAATTATTTCCTTTTTATCTTCGTATTTAGTCTCAGATTTATCCTCTAATTTATCCTTAACAGTGTCCATTCTACTTTACATGTACAGATCAACGTAATTCACCTACAGAAAATTTCTTTTACAAAACTTAAAACGGACGAAATCAATTACCAATCTATTTTCCCTAGACAACTAACTGGGAAGCTTGCCAGCCAACTGTACAGTAATCGTTAAATAATTTGGGGCCACGTAACCCTGATAAAGTGAGCTTGAGCTTTCGATTGATAATGCCCGGGGGTTGGTTGGTTGCTATTTGCTCTACTAGAGAAAAACAACAATTTTTTTTTTCTCAATAAAAAGTAAGAGAGGAGAGTGTGATAAAGTCAGTTTCATTTAGAGCAATCATTAATGCAAATGCACAAGCCGTTTTAAGCTTAAAATCTTATAGAAAAATTATGCGCCGTAGACTAACACAGTGGGTGGGTTGGATAGAATTAGATGATGTTATATAGATATTATAATAAATATTTTATTTACAACACAGTCAGTTACTACTGTCTCGCAAAGCAGAGATTATAAATCAAAATGCTTAAATTTCTCTGACTGTGCAATTGATATTAAAGTGTCAATCACCGAGTGGTGAGTAGAACATTTTTCATTTTCTTTTGAGTTGAAAGCACAACCTCATGTCAAGGGCAGAGAAGAAAATACTAATTACTATAAAATAAGGCAGAAATATATTATAATAATTTAATTTATTGCAACTATGTTGAAATCAAGAAAATACAAAAATTTTGAGGCTGTGTCGTCTTATAGAATTTTTTTAGTATGAGTTGGGAAAAGACTTTGATACAGAACATGCCTAAGAGAGGATCTTAGAATTGTTTGAAATTTTTTTTTTTATAATTGTTCCTTTTAATCCTATTTGATCCTACGACTGCACTACGGTTAACGCATCTCTGATTTTGTGCAGAAAAGCATTATTGAATGTGCCTATATCTTCTATATCTAAGAAAACTGCTAGAGCGTAGCTCTGGCGTATAGCCCATTCTCATGCATCCCTTAAAGAGAATGTAAGGCCTGTTAGCGAGTTGCCGGAGTTCTGACGGAAGGAGAATACAAGTCATCATATCGAAATTTGAGCCAGGGACCTCATATTTGATATACATAATGGTTTAATGGTTTAAAATTAAGTCTCTAGAGTTCTTAGAGAATCTCTGTTTTATTTGATTTTTTTTTACTCAAGTGACTGTAAGTAAATAACCTGATTACTATAAAGATGAGTTTTGATCAGTAATCCTATCTTTTACATAAAGTAATCTCTTAAATTTCTTATTATTAATTAATCCGCAACGTAGTGCAAACGAGAAAACTGCACAGCAAAATTATGTAAAATTCATAAAATTTTCAACGTAGGTACATAAATATTCCATTAATGCTCGATCGTCGCTATTCCAGAAATATAGGAAAAATATTCATGTACATAGCCAACTGAGAGGCTAAATGAACACAATTAAATAATGTGATTCCTTTAAAAACTGCATTAATCTTAAGATTAAGAATCGAGCCACCACCAATATGGCACAATTCATAAATTATGCACAATCTGCGGTCGTCGTCGTCATTCTTTCTATCCAATTCCAATAGGATTACATAAAAAAATAAAGATGAAATTGTATGCAAAATCATCAGGTTTTTCCTCCAATAGGTTTATGTCTAAAGAACTCTATGTATAGGATTTCTTCATACACAAAGAGTACTATCTATCGATTGTCACTCGATCAACACAACTTCAATTTCTTGGCGAATGCCGCGTATTGCAAAAGATCGTATCAAATGTCAGCAGCATACGACTTTTGGAATATGCACAAAGCTACAATTATTAAGCCTGTCTCCATCAGATGCGCTATTGCATCTAGCTACGAAAGTCGAGTCTAAATCGATTTATCATTGCGTTAACGGATAAACCAGATGAAAGAGATGAAATGCATCTTGTCTGATGCAACAACTGTGCAAATTGTCATTTGAGTGATCTCTGCGCAATATACTATAGTAGCAGAAAACACAACACACCATCATCAAAAAGATCTTCTTTCTGCTTTGTAAACGTGGCAACAACAATATGTAATTAAAAAAAAAAAATATTCAAAACAGACTCTGTCTAATGGTTGTTGTGTTCTCTGTGGACTGCAAAAGATACAAATTTTATTATTCTAAGCCTTCATGAAAACAAATAAATCTGAATTCCTTTTTAATTATTGATGCTCTGCTCATGCAATTTTCATGGCGTGAAACATCTTGTGAATTATTGAAGCGTGCGTGGGAGAACAACATCTAATGGTTTGTACGTTTATGCATATTCCTTGCTTAATTTATTTTCAATGAATTGAATTGTGTAAGTAAGTACACATGATGCTTGAAAGCTTTTCAATTTTGAAATATTGTCTAGGGAAATCTTTTTAAGTGATCTTCCATGAGATCTATTTGTGGGAAGTTTAAGTTGGTCTATATATCATTCTTACTAATTGTGGTAATAAGCTTGGAGTCTTAATATTATGGAAGATCGAGAGACGATTATTGTAAATAAAGCCATATGAGACACGCAATTTTTTTAAACTCGTTACTTAAAGAATTGTAAATTTCTTAAAACGTTTCATCAAAAAGGATGTAAGTATTATTAAATAGAAAATTAGACCTGGAAAATAAAATGACATTGACAAAGTTGACAAATTCTACTGCAAAGTCATTGGCAACATACGAGATACTAATAACATTGTAATAAAAGCTCTCGATTAGAACGTATCGTCAATGAATAGCTAGAACTATGTACTTATTTTGTTGTTAAATGGGCACGAGATCAAAAAGGTTGAGAAATTCTCCTATGGTACATGAATTACTTACTCATTGGCCACACATTACATAACGATAATAATAAAATATAATAATGCAAGTTGTCGATTGGAACACATCATCGAAAGATTACTATCCACAATTACTTCATGAACTGCTATAAAGCATCATTTAGGAGATCGTTAAGTAAAAAAAAGTAATTTCATAAAAAAGGACCTGTTGAATGGCTATTTTTATCGCACTATGTCCCTTGAGAAATTAGATGAGAATTAACAGATATATGATGGTACAGAGAAAGATGTAAAGACTTGTACATACATGTAACACCAGTTTAGAGCAGCAACTTTTATTAGCCGTAAAATCGTATCAATACTTTAAAAAAAAAATCACAACACATTTCTGTGAAATCAGGCAATTGGATTACAGATTAAACAAACTGAAAATCCTGTCCATACGAACATTGATCGGAAAAAAAATAAAAAAAAGTTATGTTAACGACCTTTTTGCAAAAATAATAGAAGTTAAATAAAAAATGTAAGAAAATCCGAAATATTGAGTTTAGACAACGATAATTCTTGAGGGGAGAGGGCTATGGGGCTGATTGAGCAGTCGTTCGAAAGGCCATGGAGTTCTGCATACAATGAGCTCCTAACTGTGACCATACACCCTGTATATACAGGGTGTTTTGTAAAAAACTAGCTTTTTTTCTTAATCACCCTGTAACTCCTAAACGGTTGATATGGCCCCCCCTTGCCATACAATTTTTTGTTCATCTATCAGAGTACTATCACCTCCCGCTCTACTGACCTCCTAGTGGGAAACACCCTGTATATATCGAAGTGGCAAAATCCGCAGTAAAGATAACTTTCCTTTCAGAAAACCAGCAAACTTAAGTTTTTATTGCAATAACAGTAGCTTTTATCTCTTTTATATGAATGCCACAATTATGTTTGAAGTTTTTCGTGGAAGCTCTCCTGGCTACCGGTTTGCCAATAATAATTTCTTCAATGACGGCTATATACTTAACTGAAATTAATATGACTATTTTGCTAGTGTATCCTACCATCCCTACTCTCAGGCAGCTGCAAAAGGAGCTGATGATGCGCAAAGCTGCCACGGGAGGGTATAAGAAAAGGAAAGGCAGTATCTATGCTTCGTGCTGAGAGAACACAGGTAATCTGATTACTGATGATTGTGCGTGTTCAGATTGAAGCCTGCACGTATACATATATAGCCTAGTAGTCTTGCCTTGGAACTACTACTTTGGAGATTACTGGCTGTAGTCTCAAGCCTCTCCTAACTTGAAGTGCGGATCATAACCTTCACGTGGTCTACTGCCATCACTTTGTACCAATATGATTAAGCCCGCACGGATTAACCAGTCTCGTTTAAGGATCTGCATGAAGATCCACTGGGAGTACCCATGGCCTTATGGTCATGGACTACGAAGCCATACTAATTGGGTAGCTGACATTGCTAACTTGGTACCACGGGATTGAGTAGCCCTAGATAGTTCTACTATAGTGGTAATATTAAACTCAATATGGGGAAGGCCCCTTGATAGGAGTATCGTGGTGGCTGTGGTAGCCTATATGCAGGTAGAGAGAGAGTGTATGAATCTGAACGACTTAGGCGAGCATTCTTCTTTGAACAGAAGAGTATGTCCTTTGTAAAATTGCATACTGCGTCCGAGGATTATTAATGTATGCTTGGATATTTGCTTTCGGGGTGGAGTTGCGCTAAATCAACCAAGTGCCGTGACCCAGATGTTGGCAGATATTTTAGATGGGTCTCGCTTCGACCAGTAAGTTCAATGTCAAACATGCACTGGCATATACTGGTACGCATTGGGACTGGATAAACTGTCTCATGAGGACGATGATGGTCGCATTGATACTAATCCGTGCATTAAGACTGCCGTGGAATTACAACTTCGAGCTAGGTGTCCACGTAAAACCCCCGACAGAATCATCCTTAATCTTTTTTCAGTAAGACCAGAATATTCCAGTTTAAAAATATTACCGGATATGTACCTCCTTCTCCCCTACCCATGTTTTTTTGTACCCCCGACATCCCCTATTAACCCTTGTCAAATTAATTCTGTAAATTCTAGAAGAAAAAAATGAATTTGATTTCTTACTCAATGCTTATTTCCACCATACCTGGAAAATTAATAGATTCTCTTTGCTAATGAACCAAAATCATTAAAAACTGCAAAAATAAATCAAGAGGTTTCCACTTTATTCTTTAGCATGGACTCTTTTTCGGCTATGAATGCAGCAATTCTGCCCGGATGTCTAAGAACTTCTGATTCCATCAACAATAAACAAACAAACAAATTGAATTTCATCTGTTTTTGTCATGTGTCGAGAGGAGCCTCTAGCAACCCCATAAAACTACTAAGCTTTTCTACATCAACTTGAGTAGCAAAGTCTTGGCCTATAGCATACACTTTAAAAGAAGAGCTGCACTTTTGCAATTTAATGCTGTCACTAATTATCCGTCAACATCAACATGGTTGAGTCGTTTTGTTGTTTAGACGTCGTTATATTTTCCATGTTGTGTTATGACGGGAAATGAGGTAATTTCATTTCTTGTTAATATAGATGAAAGGGTTCACTCATCGTGTCCTTCTGATGTATAAACATGCATGCACACACACACACACACGCAAACGCATTCATAGAGATGTGTTTAAGGAGGAGGGTAGTTACGTGTAAGTTTTTCGTTTTTGATAAATAATAAATCTGTCAACAGGACATAATGCGCAGGTTGCTATGATGTTATGTTTCATAATTCTGGATATGGTCAAGGTTTCCTTTGTGTAGGTTTGGAATTATGATGAACGTTGCTATCTATAACACCATTATTGTTGTAGGAGGAACTAAGCAATTCCCTTCCTCTCTGATATCTTTTTCGGTAGATATTTATACAAATCTCGTATCTAGTAATTCTAGCCTTTGGCAGGCTCTCCTTCTTCGATTTTTGAAAGTAGGCACCTACCTACATTATCCAAGATTTTATTCGAATTTATACAGCAGTGACACTCTACACTACTGGGTGAGGAAATGTGTAAAAGCAATTTAAATGTAACATTCTGAGATTTTCAAATCTTGCTGGAAAATGCTATTTTAGATGTATTTTAGCTGAAAACCCACGAAAATTTAAGAAAAGTTTTCCAATTGTATAAACCTCGCATCGTATAACTACCGATAAAATAGAAACGAATCAATGGCAGACGATGATGTAATAAAATAGATAGTCAACTCAACTATATGTTTGGCAAAGTTTTTGCCCTTCTCAGTTTTTACACTGGCTTTCTATTTTATCTAGGGAAAATCTCAGCGTTTCCATCGAGAATTTTAAACCTTAGAGCCATTGAACCATTTCGACCCCATATATGACCATCCACAGTAGATTGGTTTACTCCGTACACATACGTACAAATCTGAGATGCTGACCTCACAAAGAATTCAAGATTTGCCAATACGTAAAACAAGCTGGGCGATTTTTCCTGAAAAACTTATAGCAAAAATTACAATAATTGGTTTGTTTCTTAGTTTTACATTTTTAGGAGGTAACTATTAATTAAAAAAAATGAGGATAGAAAGGAAAGAAGTATTAAGAATAATTTTGTTGATATCCGAACCTAATGCCCGCAAAACTTGTTTTAAAAATATGCAAATTATATTGTGAACATTTTTCTAGAATAGTTCGACAGACAGAAAAGTAATTAAACCTTTTTTCTAGAAGCCATAAGGAGTTGCCAGATTTCGTCCTATTTCGAACTTTTCGATATACAATTATTACGAAAGATCCGTGTACAAAATTTCATTTCTCTATCTCAACACCTTCTCACGCAGTGTCCAAACATAATTACAAATTTTCGTATCGCCATCCAGGAGTAGCCCAATTTCGTCCATCTATTTGACCCGACTGCGGATATATGAACGGACATGCAAAAAATCTAAATATTTCATGATTCTATTCAACCTGTATTTAATTCATTTTTTTTTCATATTCTAGGACACTAAAAAGAGTTGATATCAAAATTAAATATCAAAATAAAATTGTGAAAACATGTAAAATTACAAACGTAAAAAAAAAAAAATAAAATAATAAGAGTAGTTCTGCATGTTGTAGATATATAATTTCAAGGCGAACAAAACTGCTGGTACGCAATCTGGCAAAATCTGTTTCAATTCAGTGATATTTTACCGGAAAAATCAAAACTTTCCTACATTATTCCCATTGCCTTGCATGCTGTAAATTATAACGCAGAGATGCATCACATGCCTGGCCAAATCGATTATCGCCGAGGAAAATTTCGTGTTCAAGAGAAAGCTTAAACCTCCTGCATTAACAGTAGATAATAATGGCAATTTCAAATTTAATTACTCTTTCATAAGTGTTCCAGTCGGGCGGCTGCTTGCTAATATCACGTTACCACCACCCTTGTTGGCTGGACGATTGTGATGTATTGTGTCACCGATTAAACCCGGATATATGTTTTTCGCTATAAATACAGGGGAAAACAACAGAAGAGAGAGAGAGAGAGAGAGAGAAAACAAGAAATTAAAAAAAAAGGCCTACATGAATTTTTGCTAAATTAAAAATCTGAAGAAATCGCATGTCAGCACCGTTTTTTTTTCCTTTTCATTTCTCCCTTTTTATTGAAATTGGCAACGTGCGCGGACAGATTAGTGGACGCGATATATTTTATCAGGCAAGCGCATAACATGCGGAGCGACAACATAACAATAGTGTTACTATGTTTTTTGTTCTTAATTTCTATGGAGGGCTTATATAAAGTTGAAAAAAAAAGATTTTTTTTTTCAAAAAAGGCATTGTAGAAAAAAATGCAAACTTTTGAGTTGTTTTATAACAACGATCACTATATGCAAAGTCCCAAAGAATGGATAACTATGGCTCCAGGAAGCCATGTTTCCGCGTTTTATCTGATTAGAGACAGACGCAAAGGAAAATATAATGGAAACTGATCATTAGCGAGTAACTAAGTAGTTGTGTACTTCATATGTATACACTGTTGCCATTCTAAGAACACAAATAAAAGAAAAGAAAAACTCTTAAGTGCCTAGTGTCTAGTGTTAATCTAATTGCGCCTGCGCTATCGCGGTGACATACATACATAATTCATCTTAAGACTGGACTAGCTATATATACATTAATATAAATGTTTACAATTAACAGTAACACAATATATTAGATAATAAAAGTTATTTTTAGGATGATAGTTGATGGTACTTACAAATGGCGCATGAATATGTGGCACACCTCCTTGTCCAGTATGAAGTTGCTGATACTGCGTCGGTGACAGTACAACATGGGTCAAGGTGCCACTTTCATTTACGTACTGCTGCATTACCTGACCCTGTGGCACTTGAACTGGAACTGGTATCGGTGGTGGACGATTCTGTGAAACCATTTGTACCGTTGTTGGACCTTGAAATATAATAAGAGAAAAATATGTTAATTATGCAATGACCATGACTTCTTCGAAACTTTTATATATGTATATAATTATTCTTAATTAATTATAGGAAAATAATAAAAATAAAATTAAAATGTAAAATAAAACGAAAGGAAGGCGGTAAATTAAAACCAGGCACAAATCCAAATCCGGTAGTGTCAACTTTTTATTAAATGCTCCCCGTTGGCCAAACAACATAATATACAACATACAAGAGAAGACAGACAGACGGGCAGAGCTGACTGAGAGTGGTGAATGCATAACTTTTGACATTTTTCAATAATTTTTACTAAATGATTACTTCAGGGAGGTTAGCTTGGCAATAAACATGAAATATTTTGCAAGAAATTAATTAAAATTGCTATGCATGCAGTACTCTGCTCAGCCAGACCATTGATTAACAGGATAAAAAGATAATTACGTAAAAACTGATACCGGCTGTACTAATAACCTTCCACTTTATCCTTTAAGTCTATATAATTTTGGTTAAAGTCGATTTATTGGTTCTACTTTAACAGAAAATCAAGTTCACCTTGATGTAAGGATGTCTTCTATTCATCATAAGTGGCTACACGTTTACACGTTCATATAGTGAATTAGTTGCTCCCACTGAGGAGCTCAAGTGCAATGTTGCCATATTTAGAAACGAGATAAATCTAAATATTCTAATGGCATCATGTAGGCATATCATTCGGGGTTTTATGGCTTTCACCGTACCCCCGAAATTTACTGCTGGACATAAATTTGGCAATCCTCTATAGTTGTTAGACCTGACAATGATATCTAGGTCTTTTTACAGTTACGGACTTCTAAGGAATATATAGAATGCGTACACACATCTCATATTCATATTCTAACTTGTATTTTACGTATAAACATTAAAGTACCTCCGTTTAAATAGCTTACATATCAAGTGCCCTCCTGAATAAGGATTAATGGAATGTAAAATTATATCACAGCAGTGATATGCTCTCCTTTAACTTCATACTTTCTATTTTAGGCAAATACTAATCCAATGGTTCATATTTGTATTTTTATTATTACGCCTAATGAAATCACAGTTAGTAGTAATGCTCTATACCAGTATAACAAAGTTTGATTGAACTTCATAAATTATATATGTAATGTTGTCTTGGATTACTTCGGAGAAATATCAAATCACACAAACAAATTGGAATAACTTAGCTTCATTTTTATCTAACATATTGTTGCGAGCGTGGCCTTTGATTCGTTATTTAAAACACAATATTAAATATTTAATATAGAAGTTTTTTATTTCATTCTAATCATACAAAATTCATAAACCTTCAATTAATCAACTCAACTTTAATTATCGCTAATACTTTCAATTATCGCAAACCAATTACAACTCTTTCGCCCGTTTTTTACTTTCGTTTGTTAACAATGCAACGTCTAAGACAAGACTCTCTTTTTGGCGGTGACAACTGTTATATTTATACCCTAGAAACTTTCCCGATTATTCTGGAGTATTCTATTCCTCTCTTGATGATTCTATTCCTGAACCTTCCTGAAGATACCATTATCGATTCTTCGAACCTGAAGTTGTTTACTCTCCATTGCCCGTAGATGTCAGCAGCTGTCTCTTTCTATTGCACGTAACAATATATATTATAGGCACTGTGATTTCACTAACTGTTATACCTAGACAAAAACTTGGATTAGAACAAGCAATCAGATGTACCCTTGCCGAAGCAATAATTGCTATCTTAAACTGGCTGTTCAGTTTATATATATCCATTGCTGGAGTTAAGATTGATTCCATAATATCTTAAGGAATCCATGAACTCGAAGCTACAACTAACATCCATAGTTATATTTTTCCCTTAGGGCCTGTCCGAATCCAAGTCTCCATCTTCGTCTACTTGTTATTACAACTAGTGACGTAACACAACAAGTTCAGCTATTATAATGTTAGATGAAGAGGAAGCTAACCTGTCCGAATTCGTGTACTTAGCCACAAATTGTGATTGCTTTATGAATATGAGCCCAATAATTTTGTTTTTCCAGCGTTTGCCAGTTTTCCATCAAGCTCAAGACTAAGCTAACCAGCCAGTGAATAAATATAACCTCAAATTACATTGTCTATTTAAATAAGTCAACTCGACTCTTGACTCGGTGATTAAGCTAACCAGATGTCTAAACTGTTATACAAAGTAGCAAAGTTCAGTGGCATAGATATGGATTCGGATAGATCTTGACTCGATGTTACATTACTACCTGTAATTACAAGATAAAAACGAGGACGAAGACTTGGATTTGGACAAGGTTCTTAATCTCTGAAGTGAGAATGATAGTCGCATAGAATTTTTCATGTATAGAGTTTAACGCATACAGAAACGATATACTATGTATGATGTGGATCTTCCCATAAATAGGTGTTAACTTCTGATTTAATATTCATATTAACAGCTCATAGATAGAATTCAAGGGACAGGTCTTTAGTTCACAAGGAAGGATATAGACGTTTAAGAGCTCCATGCTCTCCAGCTTTTGTAAGCTGGGTGTAAATTTACTGAACGTTGTTTGCTAACTACATTGGCTTTAAGTTTTTGAATAACATACTTATGGACTTATTTTTATTGTTTACAAATTATAATGTACCAATGTTATATCTCGAATGATTCTTATTATGTTTGTAACTAACTGAAAATAGAAGTTTATAGAGTGCTACATTTTAACGACACCCATTTTAAAAAGATGTGTTGGAAGACCTCAGTTATCCTCCCGTGCCATATAAGAAAGTTCGTTAACATTCTTTTTATATTGTCAAGAAGAATTTTAATGAATGACTGAGATCTGTTATTTGGACGAAAATAGTAGAAACGCGCGCCTTCAGAACATATTTGCACGAAAATAGTATCAACGCGCGCCTTCAGAAAAATATAATCAATATTTCATTTGAATTCAAATTACGCAGTAGATATATATCTATATCAACGAACAGCTGCAGGCAGCTTTGGACAAAATAAATACGATCCTGATATGATGATCCTGAATGCCGATCGAAATACACCACATCCATAGTATTTCCCCCGGGAAGTATCATAATTCCAATTCTTCTGTAGGGGAACGTATTATACTGTTGGACAGCTCCATTTTTTCAGGTGTTCCTCAACGATCAATACTTGGTCCTTTACTTTTTTGTCTATATATAAATGACTTAGATAAGGTTTCAATATTCTGTTCTGTTAAATTGTACGCTGATGATGTCCATAGTTACTTTTACCAATCCGAATTATTGAACTTAATGTAGCCATTGGCAGGTTTAATAGTGAAAGAAAAACAAGCTAATTTTCAATCCTTGCAAGACTCAAGCAATTATCATCTATAAAAATTATGTCAATAACTCGAATTTTCCACCATTAATCCTTGATGGCACGCCCGTGCCATATTCTGAATCGGATCGAAATCTTGGAATGATATTTGATGCTAAACTAGGTTGGGGTAGACATACGTAGATTCAGTTGTGAGTAAGGTTTACAATGGATTGAAATACTTTGGGTTCATTCTTCTTATTACTCCCAAAGAGACAGGCCTCCGTCTTGTTAAAGCCTTGTTTATCTCAATCCTCCGCAGAAGTTGTGTATGCGAAGCTTAGTAGTACTTTTCGTGTTAAGCTCAATATAACTTATAATACATGTGCAAGATATATCTATGTACTACGATGCTTTGACCATGTTTTAGAATTTTCAAAGAGTATTTTTGGCTGCACTTTTAATAATTATCTTAAATTATATATAAAATAATATAAGCAAAGTCCTAATTGCTTAGATATTGTATAAAATCTTTGTCTTCCAATCATGTAAGTGGTCTTTTAATACCTTAGCATCGAACTAATTTTAGAACAAAATGCTTTTTCGTCTACGGCACACAGGTATATGGAAAGCCTTGCCAATTGAAATTCGACGTCTGCGATCTGTCGGTAATTTACAGAGGATGTTGTTAGCCCATTTTAAAAAATCCAACAATGCCAAAAACTTCCCCGGCTTCCAAAAAATGCGCGCCATAATTTATATCTACAAAACTATTTTAGTGCCAATTAATATGTATAGTTAGCCATATAGTTAGCCATATATGAATGTAGAAAACTTTCCTTATTGTCATAAATGCTTTAGTATTTAGTATTTTGAGTTTTAATTTATTTTCCTTGCTTTACTTCCTTATATATTTGTTATTCTTTAAAAAACTGTAATTTATCTTTTATTTTTCTTTTCTCTCATATTGTAATTACTGTTTTCTCTTTCTATTCTTGTAATGTTTTGTTTTATCTCTATTATTTACCATTTTTATTATACACTTATTTAACTGAAATGTATTATTTGGATTTTGCTCATGTTAGCGAGCTTTGTACTCATGTGTGCTCTATATTTTGATTAAAATACCATAACAGAATTAAGATAAATAATCCCAATTAAAACTTTCAATTCGATCTGTTAAAACTGATCACTGGATTCTCCTCCAGCAGAATATGATTTCATATCAACTAGCATTTATGTTGAATGGAATTTATAGTCATCAAGAAAAAAACACTTCTTCAAAGTCAGGTTAATTTTTTTCTCTCACCTCTTTTCCTCATTTTTAATTGTAACTTAATAATTGCGATAATAATTAGAAAAATGAAAAGTACATACATATATACATAAGGTATACGTATGTATTGCTTAGGTTTAATTAAGAGAATTTAATAAAAAAACACTGTGTTGCATGTAGTAGAGCATAACAAAATAAGGAAAATAAATTCAAAGCAACTTTTTTACCAATCACTTCCAAGAAGACTTTCCCTCTTCGGCAAATACAACGCGAAACAGACTATAATTAATGATTTTTTTTTTTTTAGTTTCCGTCTGATGTAATCCCTCATAGCATTTAAGCCGCCGATGAAACAATCCGATAAAGTCGAAATTTGAATGTGAAAAGTGTTTTTGGTGCCCATTGTTCTGTGCTGGAGGAAAGTTTCATTTCCCTGTGAAATACCACTAGAACAACAACAACAACAACAATACTACAAGACCAGACTTTTTGGTAAGAGAGGGAAAGGGGTAATAAAGTTGCTCATAGAGTCGTCGTCGTAAGTAAGTTGCATGCCGGGGTATTGTTGAAATTCAATGAAAATAATTTAGAAAACCCTCTTAACGTGAACAGAATTCATCTCTTATTAATCAAAAGAGAGTGAACGAAGAGCACAGTAACTAATTAACTACAGTACAAAAGATAAGATGCGTTATAAGTTTTGATCGGTTCACTTGATTCAACTATTTCTCCGGGATATTGCATATCTGCACTTTAGTGCGGAATATTTAGGATAATTTTCGTGAGATATATACATGTACGTAGTTATGAATGTAGTTAATATGAAAAGGAAACCGTTGTGAAATTACAAATAAACTTATTTTTTATTGGAATGTTAATTTCCGTTTAAAAGAATTTTAATTAATACTTTTCGCAACAAGTTTTACACTTTTTAATTGACAAGCCGAAGGAAGACGGCTAATTTGGAAAACGCATGCACCTGTATTGGATTGAATTGGCTTACTTTGCTTTACTCCTACGTATCTAGCTGCTAATGAGCATGCTTCGACGTTTCATTGCATATCGATTGAATCAAAATTGCCATTTTCTATCTACTTCTGTCTCTCTAAATTCCATTTAAATTGATTAATTGATTTCCTAGTTTTTGTGTTCTTTTAAATATTTTAGATAACAGAGTTATTTTTGTTTTTTTTGTTTGTTTTTTTTTGTATTAGTTTTTGCATTAACCTGTTTTGTCAAATAAACAATAAAACTGAGGATTAGATAGATTATAGTAGCCCACTTATGCATATATCTTACTATAGAATTTATAGATTTAGATGCATAATTTAAAGAATAGCGGAAATATGAGTATTTATTAAAAAAAAAAAACTAATTAATAGTGAAAGAAAGAATTAAGATTTATAATGAAATGCGAACACCAGGGTTTCAGATAAATCTCCAATAATAGAGATTTGTTTAAACGAATTAATTTCTACAGTAGAATTGCCGTGGACTCCAGTCAACATTTGATATAATATACTAACTAATCTGTAAAAGTGTTTTTTTTTTCTTTAATGGTCGAAGGTGTAAACAGTTTACCGTAAAAAACTAAATACAGGGTGTCCCGTATGTGGTCTAGCACCCGAGGGCTACGGATAGGTTATGCTTAGAGAAAAAAAAATTGTATGGGGGGGGGGGGGGGGAGGAAATCGTAACGGTTTCCAAGAGAACGGGATTTTAAGATATTTGGGTATGTTTTTAAAGATCACCCTGTAATCTCTGAATGTTACACCCTATGATGACAATTTAAACTATGGTAGATTGATAATCGTTGGACCTTTCCAATGGTCTATAATTTTTTCCCCTCACCCTTTCTGTTAAAATTTCGGAATTTTTATTCGTTTTTTTTTATTTAACTAATATTTTTATCAAAAAACACGTCATCAATATAAATTTTTCATATTGAATTTAAAAAGGCTAAAATATTAGCTTTAAAACGACCTACTACACTCTGTACCCAAAATGTAACCCTTTCTGTGTTTTTTGCACTTTTGCTTAAGCTCTGCGAAAATGGCTGAAAAAGGTAATTTCCTACTCTCTGGCACTTATTGAATTTTTTCAGATATTTCATCTGGAGAGTCCTAACTGGGCGTTTTAACAAAATTGAACATTGGCCCCAAATCCCCCTTACCGACTTCATACAGTTTCTTTCAGGAGGTTTGAACCAAAGAATCTGTAACGTTTTCTTGAGAGAGCCGAACAGTGGCAAAAAAATATGAGTTACCGTTCCAGATTCCTCTCCTCATCTTCTGCATACCGGATCGTCAACAAGCCCCATCCTGTGTAGATGACCCCTGAGAAGAAAGTGCGCAGCAAGAATTGACACTAGAGTTCTCAGGGTTGCCTTGTTTAGTCCTAATAGCTTTTTCGTTTAGTTTGAGTTAAGTCTGCACCACAAATCCTTTGTAATTATACCTGAAAGGTCATTCGGCACAAGCCCAAATAGTAGAGGCAAGGTGTCTTGGTGCGATCCCAATTATGGAGGAAAATGCCTTCGAAGTTGCACCTAGAGCCTTTTCATTCCCGCTAATGTCGCTGTGACCTGGCACCTAAAGCACCAATATCATGTCCGAGAGAGGGAGTTCAGGGTGGTTTTACATTCCAATACAAGCTTGGAGGTTGTAAAATGTTTTCAAGACCTTGACATCTGCTTTGCTGTCCGAGCAGATTGCAATCTCCTTGTTCTCAGTGTCTGAGTTAAGGAGATACCTTCCCACTTTAATGATAGCCTTGACTTCCGCCCGGAAAACCGTGAAAAGGCTTCCAAGGTGTATGGCAATATCCATGTGATGCTCTCGCAAAAAATATCTGCTCCGGTGTTTTCTTCCGATTTGGAGCCGTCTGTATATATGATAGGGTTTGTCAATGGTTGAAGCACGGAATGTGGTTCCCATTCTTCCCTGTCTGGAAATTTAAATTTAAAGTTGCTCTTCAGCATAGTCTCGAGGAGGTGATCGCTGTCCGTGTCGATGTGTATGTGTGATTGTTAATACGACTTCAGCCTTAATTCTTTTCATAGTAAGTAGACGCCCATACCATACCAGGAAGCTACAGCAGGTCCATGCTTTTTCAGATGATGTCAGCTGATATGCTGGGATCCACTTTCACACTTTCAGCAAATCGAATACGATGTTGTCTATTCCTGAAGCTTTGACATAGACCAACGGCGAGTTAATAACGATTATTATTTTTAATGTGATTAATTGTATTCACTGTTGGCACTTGGTGGAAGTATTTTATGATAGACATATTGGATTTTTGAAGAAAACACTTGTTTATCTACTCCACTGAACGTTTAATTATGTAAAAACAAAAATTAAAACTAATTACTTAAAGAGGCCGACGCGTTTCGTCTGACTAGGACATTATCAAAGGCCGAACTGATCTTACAGTTCGGCCTTTGATAATGTCCTAGTCAGACGAAACGCGTCGGCCTCTTTAAGTAATTAGTTTTAATTTTTGTTTTTACATAATTAAACGTTCAGTGGAGTAGATAAACAAGTGTTTTCTTCAAAAATCCAATATGTCGATTATTATTTCGAATACAGTTCATATATTGTTCAATTGGGTTTCTGCCAAAGCATTGGAAGCTTTCTTTATCTGGAAAACTTTGTTTTTCTGAATCATGCCATTTGATTTCACCAAATCTCATAACTGCGACATCATATCGGTTCACTTATACAAGGACCTAATCCTACTTTTCCATCTGAGGACTTCATCCAACTTTTCCATTATAGATAAGCAAATCGTACGACTTGGTGTGCACATACCAAGTTGTAGACAAAATGGATTGCCTTTACACGCAACGACATAGCCAACTTCAGTCTCAACTCAAGCTTCAACTTTCGCTAAACACTATCATGCAAGTCTGAAGACTTGGCTTATGCATGCCATATCGGCCTTTACAATTGATCATCCAAATAGTATTCTAGTGTTAAAATCTAAAGTTGTTTTAATACATGTTGTGTTCTGCATACAAAAACAATATTAATGTGAAAACATCAGTACTATTCAATTGACCCATTTAGGAAATGTTTACATTATTCAGGGGCAGATCGTGTTTTCAATTATAAACCTAGAGGTATACGTATTATTCCTATACATATTGAAACAATAATCATGAAGGAGAAATGGAATATAACCAATGAAGATCACAAATAGTAATGGACTGAAGATTGTACATTGCTATAACGAGCATCGATATCACTGCACAACATTTTATTCTGATGACCGCGATTCAGGTTCAGGCATAATTTAAGAAATCGAAAATTGATCAGCATTACTTCAACAACCATAATCTATTTGTCATAATCACTGACTTATAACAATGGACTGAGCGTATTGTTATTTTCCTATAGGAAAGCATGGCACAAGTTTTACAGTTCTCTCTTTCGCCCTATGGCAGAGTTGGAGCTACCAACAGAAAATATTGCATTCTGGAACATTTGCTTATGCCAGTTGATGTTTTTATGTTGGCTACAGATGCAATCACCTCAGAAGGAATAAGGTAAAGATAGTGTTTACCATGCTCCGTCTCTCTTGCCCATAAGCAGGATTCAGTTAAGAATAACTTTTGAAAATTAAAGTCGAAATGAGTTTAATTCCTTATAAGCGATTAAAATATCACTTGGACACAAGAAAATACATTTTTTTAATTTAATTCGATTTTCGGGTGTAAAATTTCATCTGATTGGTTGAGTTTTACATGTTTTTTATGTAATCGTTTTAAAGGGTGTTCTAACGGTGATATACAGAAACACAATATTTTTTGTGCCACATGAAATAGCAAATCGCTCAGTCCATTGTTATAAGTCAGTGGTCATAATACTGGTGATAGAACCGTTATATAGCAATATCCTTCCGTACATCAACTACTATATAGAAAACCTTAATTCTTAATCCAAAAAAGAAATTCTAGACGAACGGAAGTGGCTCTAGAAACAAAATGAGATGGATGTATATAAGCAATGCTTATGAAATTGATAGACAAAATGTTATCCTTACTAATCCGAAATTCTTGTTTATTTATTGTACACAGCACTTATGTATGTATATTTCTACAGAAAATCAAAATCTCACTAGCTATTTCAGGTTTTTTTTTTTTAGAATTTACATAGGTCTACTTTCAGCTAGTCTAATTCACATCTATCCTGCTGTAAACCAGTTCAAAACACTCCTAAACAGAAAATTAAATATAAAAATAAAAATCTGCACCTGGTACCCAATAAAAAAACAAACAAAAAAAAACACATTTCGATTAAATCTTTATTTTACAGCGCATACTAAAAATCAGCTTTTATACAAAATATATATACTAACCTGCAAAAATAAGCAATTCATTCGAAAAATCAACAAATATAAATCCCAAAATAATTTTCGACGTGTATATTTTCTAAAGAACCGGGGGTACCCTAAAAATTAACAAATAACATTTTGCTAATGATCAAGGCTTCAGAGAATATCTTAAATCGATGAAATTAACTTTTTTGAAAAAAAAAAAATATATACATAATACTTAAAAAACAAAAATTAAAAGAGATAGAGATGAAAAAAGAAAAAAAAAATCAACATGTCTCATCGTCTCATCTGTAAAGCATCTTTTTCCATTAAATTAATTTACATTAATGAAGACTTCGACCTTGATGAGATCGAGTGCTTTAAGGTTGTGTAACGGGTCGGTCATTTATCTTTTTATGATTAAATTCCATAGAAAAGCAAAATCTTGTTAGAGAGAGATTGGTACAGAAAATCAAACGAAAATCAACAAATGTGCCGCAATTTCATCGTCTTAGCCTTAACACTTAGGTAAGAAAAGATATATACATATATAGGTATATACATATGTATGTAGGTTATGTAGGTGCCCCACCCAACTCAACCAACCTAATCCAAACTAAACTAAGTAAATCCCACAGTATAATCTGTTGTCTTTTTTTGGGTGATTGATAAAAGTGGATTTTCAACCGAGTAATCAACTCAGCTTTCAGCTGGCAGACATTCACAGGTGAATAATATATAAGAAAAAAAAAAAAGTAAAAATTAATCAATTCGCATATCCTGAATCTTGCTTAGCTACACTACTAGCACTACCATAATAACATCCAATAACTCTACCTTTGACTCTACTAACCACCCCATAACATGATGTCGTCGGTAATTGTGGCTGGACAAGTTTGCTCGACAAACGACGTTGAGTTGTTGGTGTTATTCTTGTCGTCGTCGTCGTTGCCTACTCTCTGTTTTTGAGGTTATCGACCGGACGTATGTAGTATGTTGATAAAACTTTTTTGGACTATCAAAATAAATGGAAAAGAAAAAAAAAAACAAGAGAAAAAAGAGTTTACGCATTTCAACTTCACCAAGTAGTGCACACAGCTAATGTAAGTAAACACCACTACTGAATTAAAAATAAAAAAAAAAAAAATGTGTTTGATAATTGGTTTGCAAAAAAACAAAAAAATGCGAATTTAACGCACACAGTGCGAAAAGTTGATTTTGTCGTTTCATCTTA
Source organism: Dioctria rufipes (assembly GCA_963924295.1). Classification (NCBI taxonomy): domain Eukaryota; kingdom Metazoa; phylum Arthropoda; class Insecta; order Diptera; family Asilidae; genus Dioctria; species Dioctria rufipes. Next base: position 10,966,063 of record OZ002745.1, read on the forward strand.
GTTTGAACAGCCACACACCATTCGATCGCTCCGGTAAGAGACTCCAGGTATGACGGCCGAACGAACAACGGTCGGTCGCCGTTTAGCGAACCCACGAATTATCCGTCAAATTTTAGATACTTGAACGGTGGAGCACAGCGGTAACGGCATATATGCCGCCAATGTAAGTAAAACGTTTTCTATGATGATTAATCACGAAATCTCTCATTTAGGCAGGTAGGCTTGCACATGCTCGTATGTCTCAATTATGTTGATACTATGAAGGAAGGTGGAGGGTATTATATGTATAAAATTGGTAGTTTGGTAAAAGAAAAAAAAAATGAATGAAAGCCTTGGATTATCTATTGCATGCGAGTAGCGAGTGTGGTCTATACTAGTCTGTCAAACTCCCTTCACTTCTTAAGTAAGTTTTAGGCTGCCTTGGAGGTAGAGATAAACATAAACTGGAATTATTACATGCAGAGAGAGACACCACCAAACAAACATCGAATTTGTCGTTCTTAGTGATTTTTTTATGCTTTTTCTTACTTATTTTATGACTGTTTTTTTTTCTTTTTTTTTTTTTTGTAAATTCAAACACGTACAAGCAATGAGATAGATTCTGTCAAATTGGGCACACCGAACCCAACTCCCGATACATTTTCTTAATGTTTAGATTCAAATTCAAACCGTACAACTAATCTCATGCGATACTGGTACAGAATTTGAACAGCACCGATGTGAAAAAAAAAAAATGATCCGAATGCACTCTTATGAATCGATAGATTTTTTTTAAAACATGTGATCCTACCTTAATGTATGACATTATCTATTGTCGATTAAATCCTATTCGTTAAAGTAGTATATTCGTTAGAACAGTTCAATTAAATTTTTTTTTCTTTTGGTTTTATTTTCAAAATTCTATTCAGTATTGGTGAATAAGTCTCCAAAGATCGTCATTAATGCATATTCAAAGCACCCGAAGTTACCGATTGACAAAAATATAATTTATATTATATTATTTGGCCAAACCTATCGCACGTGTAATTGGCCCTACAAAAGAACTGCTGAGTTCGTTGCTTGATATTATATCGGAGATGAGCTCTTTTGTGGGGTAGGGGATTATGAAATTTTGAAAATGCTATATTTGAATGTTGTGATAAAATGATTCTCTAATCTAAAACCTAGTATCCAAGTTCGGGCAAAGTAAAATTTTACCCGAACTCCAAATATTTCACATTAAAATCGCTGGTAAAATTTTGACGTCTGTTAATTTGGAGAAAACAAAGTGACAGATGTCCAAATTGCCAGTTTTTCACGGACCAAACCACCAAACCTGCAAGCTGTAATTACTTACATTTTTCCCCTTTATTGGAGCCGGTTTCAACCTCTTTTTGGCGACTGAGGGAACAGAATTCGTTTTTTAAGGTCTTTTGATAATTTTATACTATCAACTTTTAATACTGGTACAACGAAAAATAGTCCAAAATTTAAAAGGTTTGAAAATGTTCAATGAATGAAGAAACAAATTACACGTTAGTAATAGATGTCTATAGATAAGTAAGCCAATAAATGGGTGTCAATCAATGAATGGATTGAATGAACGAATAAAACATTTTAATTCTTTAATCAATTAAAAAACAATTCGAAATGTGTTATAGAAATTAAATCCTTCAATTAATCAAAAACCAATCTGAAAATTGTCATAGAAACAGGCAATGTCAAAATTTGACCAGCATTTTAATGCTCCGCGTATTAAAATTGTCAATAAAATGAGTGGAGATTTACAAAGCGCTATCTTTCTCTGAGAATAGTGAAATTACACTTTTTTACCAGTGAACTCCGTACTGCACTAGTAAAATCATCAGTAAAATTTTTGTTTGCGATTTTACCACCGCTAAAATTTGTATGAAAATGTCACTTTTTACTCGAACTCGATACTACCTTTACTCTGTAAAACAGTAAAAAACAGAAATTTTTTTTTACGACTGGAGATTTTAGAAGTAGCGCTCTGGCCCTTACTTTTTCAACTGATAAAAAGAGAAACATTATTATGGGAGAAAATGAATTCTCTAGTTAAATTTTTCAATTGATTTTCTAATAGCAAAATGTCATCGAATTTTCTATAGTGATTGTATAAAATAGAGAGACATTTTAATTTCTACTATGGGCATTTTGACATTTTATTTTCTGAAAGTTAAATTTTTACCAATCATTCGGGATTTTATTTTTTCGGTATTTTGTATATTCTGGGAATTTATGCTCCGAGATTTTAAATTACGGAATTATGCATATTACTTCTGGATATGAAAACTAATTTTAAATTTTGATTTAAGTCTGCCTCTCTCTCTCTCTCTAATATCAGTTAGTTCACTAACATGTCTTTTTATCGTAAAAGGGTACTTTAGTATTTTAGTCAGATGCACTAAATAGGATGAAATTCCTTTTATGATTATATTGATTTTATCTTCTATATTTTGGGTTTTCTAAATAGACCTCCAATTTTTCAATCTTTTTTCTACACCAGATACGAACCACCTTAACCTTTTCGATACGGTGTTCGAACACAAATGATATAGCCAAATGGTTGATTTGAATGTATTACGGGTGTTTAAATAATTTGATCTGTAACTCTAAAATGGAGATACATAATTGGGGTTGGGTGGGGGGTGGTGGTACAAAATTCTACCATCCGTATAGTTAAGTGCTACGTATATGTACCAGTAGTACTAATAAAAAATAAAAACTTTTTTGGGAAACATATTTTTTTCATTTAAACTTAAAAAATAATTGCAAAAATTAAAAAAAGTTAAGAAAAAACTAAATTCAATAATATAATGGATGTAATATAAAAAAAGGTTAAATGAAATGGGGTAAAACCATTTTGCACAAAGGTATATTCCATACTTTACAGGTGGTCCTTGTACGAGTTTGCTTCTTTTGGCTGGAACAATTGGCACATCTTCGTCTGGAAGATCCTTTTATTGATAAATGATAATTCGCAATAGCAGGTTTTTGAAATTGGGCACCTTGTTTTGAAGACCGTCGAACGCAAGAGCTTTTCAAGCCTTCGTCAATCAGCGTTTTTGCTAAAATAAGCAGAAATGTTTTGAATGGCAATTTCTTGGGGTTTTGCTGGCAACGAATTACCCAGGCGTTTACAGTCACCATCATGATAAAAAACTTTTTTACACCACTTAGCAGACTTCGGTCATGTTCGTCGAGACCAGACATTTGATCACCCAAATCAACCCCAACCATTATTTCACGGTAAAACTTTATCATTTTGGGGCACGGTATGACAATTTCTTCCCCTGTTATCATTGTTTTAGAAACAGTTGTCATATTTGGATTATGACAGTTATTCAAAGCTAAAACTTCCTTCGTATCCTGCCACTTTACACAAAGTAGTCCTGAAGTTGAACTCATAAATACTGCCTATCCACACTTGAGTTTCGCTTCAATTTTGGGTACATTTTATCCTGTTTGACATTCATGTATCAACAGCTGCATAATTCAGTGATTGGAGTTAGTGTACAGATGTAAAAAATCTGTCGAAACACAAAGTTACATCTTCCTCGGAAATTGAACTTGCCAATTTGTTAACTACTCGTTCACCTAGAATATATTGCTTCAAAGTTAAGCGACCCTTAAATTTCGTCAGTGATTCATTAATGCTTTGAAAGCTACAGTCTTGTCGATATCTGCGTAACGTACTTTTCACAAACTTTACACGAAATCATCCACATATGAGGGAATGTAAAGTATAGTTTGGAAGAAAGCAATTGAAATTGATCTCGGGAAAAATAGCCTTCTTTATTGCCTGATTACCTACAGAGGGATGTTGCGACCAGTAATCAGAAATTGCTGAAAGTTTGTTGTAGCACATTATAAACATGCAACCTATGACAGCTTGTATTTTTCCACTATTATAGTTGCTTTATTTTTTTGCCGTTTTGCTATCGAATTACGATGCAAATCCAGTCACTCATTTGTGCATTGAACTATATAGATGTATACTGAACGTGATATCAACTCATGGAAAATATCTGCAGGAGAAAAATTCTGATCTATATTTTCTGCGATAGTGCATGTTCGCGTAATGCCAGGCCGTTTTTTGGAACAAATGTTTTTGATGGTATTGACCAATGTATAATTCCTTAATTTTCATTTGATGCATCTGGTTGTAGCTCCATCAAACCATCTTCAGATGTCGTAGAATTACATTCAGAATCATCAGTTTCCTTATTGGAGTTGACAATATTTGCTCTGTTATTTGCTTCAAAATATGGCTAGTAATCGTCGTCACTGTCGGAAGCAAAGTCACCAAATCTGTTACTGGTTTCGGACTCTTCGAACACGCTCTGTATATACCCTTTTTGTTCAAATTCTTAAGACATTTTTCCCAGTAATGACAGTCTATAACTACATTGATACAGTACTGTTGGTATATGTATATGTGTACCATTATTGAGTACTGACGGTACAAATGTGCACCATGAACTAAAAAAAACTGATGAAAATCACTGCAAACAAGAACAACTTCCCCAACTTACAAAATATTAATAACACGCATAAATTATTACAATTATAATCTTTGATTTATTTCTTTATACGCATTAAAATCAGTTTGTATTAAATAATCACTTTTTCGTCCGATATTCTGCACACATGAATCGAAACTGTTGTAAAAAATGACTGGAAATACATATTTACCGTTATAACAACTAAGAGTACGAAATGATGCAATTCAGAACCAGTCGGATCGAAAGGGTTAAAAGTTCTACAGAGAACACTTTAACATGATGTTTGACTTGGATTGACAATAATTTTCTAATATTTTTAAAATATCCATAATCATAGCATGTAAAATCTTTAATATAAGTAAGTGGTCAAATTAAATTTAATTTTAAATAAAACCCACTCCATAAAGAGAAGTTCAACAAAAACATAAAACTCCAGCAAATAAATCACGTATGACGAATCACACCACGATCGCTCGTATGGTATTCAACTTCTCATTACCAAAGTAAACTAAAAGATTCTTATCAAAATCGAATTCTTGACAGTACGCTGTCACTACATTTTCTGCTACCTGTTGAAGGAATATGTGAGAAACTCAAGGTTTTCATGTTTTTTCTTGTCGTCACCTTCTTCCTTGTTGCTGAAAATGTAGTTTGTTTGTCTGTCCTCTTGACTGAAATTATATCTACTTTTCATGTAGATACAAAGATAAATTAAGTAGATATCATAGAAAGATGTTTGCAATCATTGAGAAATTTTTACGAAACGTAGCATGCCCTCGTTGTCAAACCTCATTTTTACCTGTATGTAATCAAATCATCACACATGATGGACGACGGACGAATTTATACAGCATGATGATAATCAACAAGTCTTGATTTTCTCTAGTTTTTCCAAAGCTATTTTCTTCATTTTTTGTTGTTCTGTTTTTTATTTTTTTTTTTGCTATTTCAGATTGGAAAAAATTTCTCTTTTGCAGTTAACTTCGGTTTATCTAGCTCTAAGTAGATATATGTATGTAAATTTATGCAGTATACATATATGTATGCATATATGTGTCTACCTAGAGATACGATTTCTCGTTTCGTTTATTGATTTACACAATTACTTCTGATGAGGTATAATTACGCATAGTTCTGGACATTACTTGTTTTAGTCGTCTTCAATAATTTTCACTTTGACGATAATGGTATCTCATTGAAAATTACCAATTTCTTCTAACTGTATAGAAAATTTCAAAATAGCATTCTAATGTCGAAGTTACTCATGCTTGTGCTTGCTTATCGGTTTTAATATGGATAGTTGTTATCTTAGTTTTTGACGACCGGAGTTTGCCATTTTGTTCGACGCAACTATTTCAGTACGACAAGAACAATGTTCACATTATCTTTTTCCTGTGTTTCATAAGCCCATCATAATTTTCTTCCAGAGTGAAATATACATATAAAACAATTACTATTAGCAGAAATATGGTATTTTACGAAAGTCTTAATATTTCCCAGCAGCAGTTACAGCAACAGAAATAACAATAACAGCAACAACTACAATAGCGTGGTAATAGCTATTATTCGCATTCCCATGGAGCCACATCTCAACAGTTTCTTTCATGATGGCGTGTTTGCCTGGTGATGATTTTTTACCTGTAAAGTTCGTTGGCTGGCTGGCTTCACAGCTGTATATATACACATACATATATATACAAGGTGACGAGGACCGGAATTAAAAGAGCCTCACTCTTTATGATGAAGAATTACACATTTTCACTTTTTCCCAAGTCGTAACCTTAGCTTAACGAGTTAGTTTGGAAGTTTCGGCATTGGTCCGCCCGCCCGCCCAGACACCAGCACTACCGCTACCAACCGAACAACATCCGCCTTATTCGAACTGCGCAAATAACTTTCCGGTGAACTTTTAATTTGGGTGGCCGGGCTGACTCTTGAAAATTTCATAGTTTTGCCCAGTGAATTTTGATTTCGATTAATTAAAGGCCTCAAATCCAAACCCCAAATAAATAACAATTTGTTCCGTTACAAAGTTTTTTATTTTTATTTAATTTTTTATTTAATTTTTTTGCCTGCCTTGGCCGGCTCTCCTAATGTTATTTATTCAATGAAATTAGGCTGCGCTTATTATATTATAGCAAAGCTGCGCAGCTACAACTATACGGCGGCGGACGGTGCAGTAGTGGTGGTATATTCTATACACCTACATACCTACCTATGTCGAGTAATTCTGTTGAGCAAAGATTAATGACTTCAACCTGATTTGTGATGGAATTCGGACATCGATTGTTAGAAGGCTACACGCTATTATTGCGGGGATTTATTGAACTCGTGACGTATTGAAATTTGAAATTACCGTCGCGCCGCTTCAATTGTACATACATAATACTAAAAATCAGTCATTTTTGTGACGGTACTAAGGTGCTGTTGCTGATGCAATTTTAAGAGAAAATCTCATGATAATATGATTGGTGCAAATTTTCATGTTACCAAGAGTGTAGTGCGGATTTTTTTTATGCTGATTTGTGCTCCTTTCATAAAATGAATACAAGTGAAATTGAGCCCCCAATTAGGTATACATAGTGTAGGTAGGTATAGGTACATTCGAAAGGTTTCAAATTGTAAATTTGAATTTTAAATAGAAGCATACAACAAAGAGCATAGGATTTTGATTACAAAATTGGCAAGTAATCACTACTAAAAATGTTGGATAACGTTTGCAAATGGTGAAAATTTACTAGATTTAACGTCAGAGTTATTATGAAGATTTATAATCGAATTTAATGAGATTTTAATTTATAGCACGTCCCATATAAGTTGTTTGATTGGAGTAGTGTTGATGACGACGATAAAAATAAACCGGGAAGCAAAAGTAAGTAAGTAAAGTACAATAATAATGAACGTTATTTGAATTTTTCAATATGATTACTATTTTTATTTATTATTTTGACAATTGTAAAAAAAATGCCAATAATGTAATTACTTTTAATTATTAGGCGCAATTACTCAAAGTAATTAAAAATACATAATTGATTATTACTTTGGGACTACTTTATCAAATATTTTCAAAATTATGTCAAATGTTCAATTACCTAACGATTATTAGGGTTTCGTACCCAAAGGGCACGGGAACTAATCTTCGCTATCCGTGCGTCTGTCACCAGGTTGTATCTCATGAACCGTAATAGGTAAACAGTTGAAATTTTCGCAGACTGTGTATTTCTATTGCCGCTATAACAACAAATAATAAAAATAAAATAAAATTAAAAATTAAAGGCGACCCCCATACAAGAAACGCGATTTTTCCGCGTTTTCTTCCTCGTTTTATTCTCATTCATTATTATTATCATAAGTAGATATTTTAACAGAATAAAGGAACGCTTGGCAACACAAACTTACAAGCACAGCTTGGAGTTTGTGCTGCGCAGCCAATCACGCTGGCTGAGGGAAGGCGATTCTCCAACCGAGTACTTCTTTCAGGCAACTAGACGACGTACTGCTTCTTGTGAAGTCGAATCGATAGTTGATGAATCTGGACAAGTCCTCAACGGACAACAGCTATCAGAATTTATTCGATACTATTACAGTAGTCTCTACTCTGAATCGACGTCGACAACATCCTCGACCACTCATGAATTTCTTGAGAATATTCCCATTTTCTCTGAAGACAGCAAGGAGATCCTGGATACAGTAATCTCATTGGAGGATATGATCGCTGCGACAAAGGATCTAAGGCGACACACTTCACCTGGTTATGACGGCTTGACTCCAGAATTCTTCGTACGTTTCAGGGATTTATTAATTCCTGACCTTTTGGAAGTCTTCAATTCGGCGGTTGAGACACATTCAGACTTTCCTTCTAGTTGGAGGAGGTCTGTTATGCGATTGATTCCAAAGAAAGGAGATTTGCAGAGGATGGGGAACTGGAGGCCAGTAACCCTATGCAATGTTGACTACAAAATCGTCTGCAAAGCATTAGGGGCGATACTCCGCTCAGTGATTGCTTCGGTAATACAACCGGAACAGTCCTATTGTGTTCCTGGTCGTAGTATCTACGACAACATCGCGGTAGCCAAACATTTGTTTGCCTACCATGAACAGACAGGTACACAAATGGCCATGATTTCTCTTGACCAGCAAAAGGCTTTTGATAGCGTCTCGCACGATTATCTCCTGACTGCTCTCGAGGCATTTGGGTTCCCGCCCAGGTGGCTCGATATCATCGGGAAACTGTATAGAGATTCAGTGATTTTGATTAAGCATCAAGGACAGGTTCTGGCTCCTATCTCGTTTCATCGAGGTATCAGACAGGGCTGTCCATTGTCAGGTATGCTTTATGATCTTTCGTTGGAGCCGCTACTGGTGAATCTTCGTCGAATGCTCGGACAATATTCAGTGCATCTACCATATACCAATGTGAGGCCTCTTATGTTGGCATATGCGGATGACCTTTCTATTTTCGTGACAAGAGATGAAGCTTTTCCGGTCGCTCGTGCTGTTTTCGAACAGTACGAACGTATAGCGGGCGCTAAAATCAACCTTAGCAAGAGTCAAGGCTTGTGGTGTGGAAGGTGGAGAGATCGTACAGATACTCCACTGAACATCCAATGGACTAATACTTGCCTGAAGTATTTAGGTGTGTATATCGGACGCGAGAGTAAATCAAATAATAGCCGCATCGCTCTTGAGAAACTCTCTAGAGCTGTTAACTCATGGCGTAGTCGACTGTTTCCACTATCCCTAATGGGAAGGTCAGTCGTGATAAACTATTTGATTACCTCGTCCATCGTTCATCTGCTAAAGTCTGAGACGTTTGATGAAGGCTTCGTAGGTCTTCTTCAAGCAAAAGCGATAGACGCCTTTTGGTGCGGGTTGCTGAAAGCACGCTCTGTCTGCCAGTCAAGATAGGTGGATTAGGTCTCACTAACTTGGTTGTGAAATCAAGGTGTCTCCAAGTGCGTGCATTCGAACGAGTGTTTTGCCAGAGAGACACCTTAATTTCTCAACTGTGGGTGAATGTACTGGGAGGGATCGGCATAGGGGAGTATTACTACCTGCTCTCTGTTCGACCACCCTATCCTCGTGACTGGCCGCAGGATCTAATCTCAACGATTCAGACCTGGGGCAGAATCAGGCCAGCATTTCACCTTAAGTGGAATGCTCTGCGGTACACGCAATTCGCGTCGATTCCAATCAGGTTTAATCCTGAATTAATAGATTCAGTGTTTAGTAATGCTCGAGGTTTTGAAGCTGACACGCATACACTGACAGTTCTCGGAGATATTATTGATATCTCTGGAAACTGTCGAATAAACACGAACACTCCACAACTACACGACCTGGCGGCTTCTGCGCGGGAGAGATTTCGCCAACTTGGGACCAGTGACCCTGGCACTAAGTTGGAAGATGCTTTCGTTCTGGACAGACCGCCCCACACACCTTTCAGCACACTCACAACACGTGTCCTCCGTGACGTGCTTATGTCAATAAGACCTCCGGAGTACACAGGATACAACAGATGGCGAACACACCTCGGGGTGAATATGGGCGTGATGGGAGGGATAACTTGCAGAGTAGTCTACAGTTATCCTTCTAGTTACAAAGATGCTGATGTAGCATTCAAATTGCTGCATCACAGTCTTATGCATCCTAATCAGTTGTCACATATCGACCGGCGGGTTCAGAGGATCTGCACAGTTTGTTCTGGTGAAGGCACCTTGTTTCACAGGTTCTTCACTTGTCCAGCTTTGCAGAGTCTGATGGAACTGGTGCGCGATATGTGTCAGTTGATCCACCCGAATTTCAGCATTACTAGGACATCGTTTCTATGGGGACCAAAGGTTTGTAGTCGGGTGAATTGTTTGATTAGCTTTGTGTTGACACTGGTCAAATCTACAATTCACTTGTACTACATGAGAGCCGGAGATGGGAATCAGAACACTGACCCACAACACCACGCACAAGCACTTAAGCGCCACTTCGTTGACAGATTGAAGAGACGTTTACGTCTTGAATATCTGGCAACGAACGCAGACACATTCAACTGCACATGGCAGCCACTATCGTCAGTGCAGGACGGCGCTGTTATCTTTCACTGGTGATTTCAGGCCACAGCATTTGCAACTCTAGTCCACGGGGCTTCTCCTCGCTTTGGAACCGTTGCAAGTGCTGTGGGAAGGATAAGCGCTCCGTTAGAGATGCTCAGCTGGAGGGATGATGAGGGCAGTTTGTAGAGGTCTATGATACTACAGGCTGCTCTCGCGGGACTCTATTACGGTATCGCGTAAATTTTTTCATTCGTTCGGTTTCTTTTTGTTCTAATTCGGTTTCGGTCTCGGTTCTCAAATACAAAATTTTTTCTTGAAAATTCGTTCGTTTAGGGAATTCAATTTTGATTAGTTTAATTTAGAAATTTGGAAATTCTTGGAACTGCCACTTGCCTGATTGTCAAAATTGGGACAAGTTAAAAATTTTTCTTTTTTGTTTCACCTTTTAGGAGCTTTTCAAAATTTTTAGTGTCCGTTATACATGGTCTGATTTGTGCATTTACTGTTACTCCATTTAGTTATTTTAATTGTTAGTGTCTAGTTTGCTTTTATTGTCCCTATTGACTCTGTCATGTTTGTATTTTGTTTTTTAGATTAGTTAGTTCCTTTTTATATACATATTGTAGAGCCTTTTGCCACTTAATTTTAAGGATTTTGAAAAGAGCCAAAGAGCCACCAAATAAAGAGCCTATATATAAAAAAAAAAAAAAGTAGATATTTTTTTTTTAAATGACAGCATTATTTTTTCACATGACGCCTACTCTCATTTGAAAAAATAAATAAAAAGTACGTAGTGTTAAATTTTGTGTGATGGTACAGAACCCTTCTTGCGCGAGTCCGACTCGCACTTGGCCGGTTATTTTTGACTACGTTCAACTTCTTACAGTAGTTTGATACAATAAATATATACATTTGCTTACAGGATACAGTAAAATTCTATTCAAATTAAAATCCATTTATTTTTAATTGTTTTTATTCTGCTGTTATAATTATTATTTTTAATTTTTAATTGCCAGTTTGGCTTTCATCAAAACTAATAAATTTGATTGTATGTAAGAACTGCTTCTGTTTTTCTATATGTATTTTCCGTTGGTTCTTTCGCAATGCAACTGCCAGTTGGTAAAAAAGTCAAAAGTCGCTAAATCAGTGGTGGAAAATGTTTAACTAATCATCGAAAAAACTATAATTAAATATTTGTTTATGTTTGTGACAGCTGAGAAATTCTCTGGGTATCTTGGCGCAGTGCCAGCGACTAAGAGCACGACTAAGAGCATTTTCGGTGGGAGCAACTGCAGTATTTTCAACCACATATCTTGTTGCCCCGCTCTCTATATTGATTCTACTACACGGCTGTACTGAGCTTTCACTACAGCGGCAACAGATACTAACACAACCAGAATTTGACTACGCCAAATTTAATTTTATCACACTTCCTGTACTCTCTATATTCTAAGATGCCAATGCGTCACATATTATTATGTTTACGACATAACAATATTTGTATAGTGTTGTTTGAAAATAAATCGTTGGAGTTTCTGAATTACTGGGTGTCCCGGAGACAATTGTACTTCGGTATACCTTTTGATCCCCAAAATGACCTTATTGATCTTCCAGGGCATGGTCAGACCCATACTTTCTTACGGGGCAAACGTCTGGTGATCTAAAACATTGCAGGTAACCACCAGGAGAACCCTTGATAAGGTATAAAAGACGGCATGACATGACACATCGTGTCCTAAACGAGCACTTGAAATCATTCTTGGCCTACAGGAAAGACCAGAAGCTCGCACTTCCCCCAGTGTGGGTCATCTCAATATCTTCGAGCAGGTCAACATTAACGACCTAGATGCTCCAACGAATACTATGGCCAAAAGACTTTCCTTTAAAGAGTTTACCAGGTAACCGTTAATGAAAGAAGCCATATACTAGACAGAGAGTTCCAGTTCCCGCAACGGGCCCAAGGTGTTCTGACGGATCCTGGAAGGATGGCAAAACAGGCGCAGGGGTGGTTGGTCCAAAAGTGGAACTATCCATTCCGCTTGGTGCCTCACCCTCCATTCTTCAGGCGGAAGTGTATGCTATAGGGGTTGGAGCTTAGGAAAGTCTAAAAAAAGGGCTGCAAGAACTCAACAGCTACATCTAGTTCAGACAGTCAAGCTGCGCCCCTAGCGCTGAATGTCCGTATACTGGTCCCTACCGCACATTTGGCCTACCAAAAAGCCACCTTAAGGGTTGAACTTTTTAACCCCAAGAACAATATTCGACCTCGTTAAAAAAACTCGATTTTTCCTATGCACCTTAGGGGAAGGCACAATAGATCAACTCTGGTCGCGATGTCCGCATGGTTCTGGAGGCCTGGTCGCCCCTGCTCTTAACACTAACATTTAACATACCTTTCGATTCTATGAGTTATCTTCTAGACCAAAAATGCCCTTTTCAAGATATTAAGGGTTGAAAATGGTTTGACAGTGATAATAATAACTCCTCATCAAAGTTTGAAATTGTTAAGTCCCAAAAGGTGAAAGTGTGTTTTGGAAAGAAAAAGAGGTACCCAATTAGAAAAATCATGATGGCAATTTATGATAAAGTGAGTTGTTTTGTTTTTTTTAGAAAAATTTCATTATTTTTCGGACGGTCAAAGAATCAAGGTGAGAAAAGAGTGATCATCAGAGCACATTTTTTAAGTATACGGCAAAAAAGACCAATAAGAATATAGTCTTATGATTAAATGTTACTAACATTTTCAAAAAGAGTAGCTGCTCTCGCCCAGATTCGAACATAAACCATACATACATACATGCATGTATGTACATATAGAGAAATTTTGAAACTATTTCTTTACTGGCTCGAGACTATGACCAAATGTACATAATTAATCAATTTCTGTAATCTTAATGCTCTTAATAATATGCAAAAATTATAAAGTTTAAAGGGTAAATGTTATCACTATCACTTACTAAACAAATTCCAGTTAAAACACAAATTTATTTGCACATTTTGCAACTATAGACTTTCTGTACCTTAATACAAAGAGCAATATATGTATGTATGTTTGCACATTGTAACATACACCATCATTATTATGCCACAGTGATCTGATCCTTTCTTTATTTTACGATGCTTAATGTTAATGACACAATCCAAGAGGGTTAAAAGATTTAGCACTGTATAGAAATGCCTATAGCACAAACATTGCATCGAAAAAGCTGCGCGCGCACAGTTCATGTGTTTCAAATTAGAAATTCAGAGTTTTGTCGGGAATCGAGAAGGAGATCTATTGCTTGCGGTTATAGCATGAAGAAATTTTTAGTGAGTTTCACATATATCTATACATCCATACATACATTTCGAAATATGTAATGTAAGTAATTGTAAATTCAGCATTTAAATGCATCTCCATGGTGTATAGCGAGCAACCGTTACCGACATCTCATTGCGCTGCCGCCAACGACTTTTTAACGCTAAGTGGGACTACTAGTCACAACTGGCAGTCTAGAAATGTTTGATAGCATCACGGAAGCAGCTAACAGCAGCAACAGCATTAGTATCTATAAAATAGTTGAAACTTTACCCAAGGAGTCACATCACAAAGTGAACTTTATATACATATACATATGTGTACGACACGATAGCATAGAATTCGCATCGCGCTATTAAAGTGGCGGCATCACAGGGCGGTATTGTACGTGATGTTGGATCAGCTTAATGTTGACAAGACTAAAGCGAAAAACAGATGAAATATGGCTCGCTAGAGAGAATATTTACAAGAAGGTGTGTAGTAGATATATTGTTGGTCGAATGATTATTTTTCCGCATACATAAAACATTTGAATGCCAGATGCGAAACATCAAGATGAGATAACTACCACGAATTCAAACATACATTACTTCACCTCTTTGACTTGGCCATAAAAGCTTTGATGACCGACCGAGGGTGTTTTATATATATATTTTTTTACTTTGTTGTCCACTTTGATTTTCTTTCTCTTTGTTATTTTAGGTAATAAAACTGAAGACACTTCTTACGATTTTCCAAAAGTCGTATAAATATTTTTGTTGAGGCATATTTGCACTTTTGTTGACTATTGTTATGGCAACTTTTATTTCAACAAAAATATATGTAGGTACAACTTGGTTACACTCTTTGTGAACGTAGATAAAATATTAAATAATTTCATTCAACTGACAATTTAACTATTTTTTATTTGTAAAAATATTTTTATATGCGAAAAATACATACATATTAAGTACATACCTATGCCTTTCCAGTGGGAATTATATCAAGCGCTTGTAAAGAAAAGCGCTTCCATAATATAGCCAGAAACTATATTTTCCGAAGCGCTCTCTTAACACACCCAAAGGAATTTTTGCGGAAGCAGATCTCTGTACTGATTTTAGGTATACGATATGATTTTATGACAATACTGTTTTTCTTTTTCTTTAACAATATTCGCAATTGCTATTCGTACAGGTTTACAATCAAACGGAGCGCATTCAAAACAAAAAAAAAAACAGAAATAATGAAATTTTGAATTAAGATTTCTCTTGATTCAGCCTGCATTCTCTATAAGCGCCTCCAACGGTGCACATCCCATAGGGACGAAAAACCAGCGCTTCTGAAAAGGGCACAATTTAAGCGCTTCTCTAGCCATCATTTGGTAGCTCTTTTAGAAGATTATTAGATGAGCTCCAGCAGAACAACAAGCAACAATTTTCTACGAATTTAAACTGTGGATTTTTCCACTATTGTGCGGTAAAACGCATTTCTCATTTTGAGTGTGAAGTTCGGTATGGAGTGAAGCGGTAGCTTTCGAAAGAGTTGTTACTCTTTCTGTAGCAAAAATTTACAATAATTTCAATTGGCTTATAATATATATATATAATATATTTAATCAACTTCATAAGATTTAATACAACAAATAATCACAAACAAGCGCAAGCGCTTCAGTGCTATTCTCACGAAGCACTCTTCAAGGCGATGATTATTTATCCAAAAACTTTGGAAAAAAAACGGCTTCGGCCATCATTTAGAGTGCTTCTTAAGAGAAGCATTGAAGCGCTTGTCTTTGCGGATATGCCTATGTTAAAAAGCAATGAGCTGGGATAGGGAAAAGAAGCGCTACGATCTTCCAGGGAAGCACTTTAGGAGGGCTCTTTTTCCCAGTGGGATGTTAAAAAGATATGTACGAGGATAGGGTGGAGAAGCGCTCTTACATTCATCTTTAAACGCTTCTATTTCCTGCTGGGTTCCTACTGTAAATATTTCAGTTTGCGGTTGTGTAAATTCAGTTTTGTTTATAAATCAATACCGTGTGGTTTTACAATACATTTGTATTATAAAATTGTAAAATTACACGAAATTTGTAGAAAATGTCATTCGAATACCTATGAAATTTTCAACAAATACCGTGTAATTTTATAATTTTAATATTGATTATTTCTATTTATAAATGTAAATAAAATATCCGAAATTATATATTAAAAGTGTAATTTTACTTCGATTTCGTTTGTAGGTATACTCAAAGCTGCATTCTGGATCGGTAATCCAGTTATACGAGTACATATACTTTTATTTATCAAACAATGTTTTTTTTTAAGAAATTGCTTCCTAATGGCGAAAGTTATTTCAGTTGAACAAACTAGCTATACTAAGATAAAATGAAAACTTAGTAGTACCAAAATTCAAATCAGCAAAAAATAAATAAAATATGTACTTGTAATAGTCCAGTCAGTAGGGGGCTTTTGCTTTACAAAAGGTGGGGTAGTTGTGATTTTTATACCCTAGATGAAATCTAAAGGGTATATTAAGTTTGTCATTCCGTTTGTAACACCTTGAAATAATGATGGTAGAGGAAAATGGATTGGACACCCTCGCATAACATAAAAAGTTATTCTGATTTTTGCATGTCCGTCTGCCCGTCCGTCTGTGCGCACGCACGTTCACTTAGAAAGCTGAAATTTTGTACACGGACTTTAAAAAAAAAAAGTAAAACTAAATTCGAAGATGAGACAAATCGGGCAACTCCTTCGTGGGGTTGCCATACAAAAATTTGTTTTTCCACTATATATTTGGACACTGCCTGAGAATGCGTCGATATAGAGAGCTGAAATTCGGTACATGGTTCTTTTATAAATAACAAATAAAATTTCAAAAATATGGACTAAATCGGGCAACCTCTTCTTGGTGTTGCTATATAAAAATTTAAGTTTTTTACATATACATACATACTGTAAAAACGATCAGTCCTAGACCTTTTTATTGTACTAAAAACTTCTTCAGAATATGAAATCTTATAAAATTGGTCATAATCATTTATTCTATCAGACGAACCGTTCTAGAAATATATGCGAAAAACCACTTCAGAAATCAAACTTGCAACCAATTTTAGGTATGTTACTTACTTCCGGGCCCCGATGAAAAATCAAAGTTTTCACCCGCGCGGTCCGCCATCTTGGATTAAAGGTACCAAATATTGTTTTTTTTTTTTTGAATAATTCCTCAACGGTGAATCCTATGACAAAAATGTAAAAATATAAATTTAAAAAAGACTAGGTATATTCCTTAAATTTTTGTATAAACACTTTTTTTGTAAGTCTGATGTGAAACGAGTTACAGTGGCGGAAACGTTAACATTCTTAAAAAAAAATATATATATAGTACCATTTATAAAGGATGTTTCATCCATGGTGGTCCATAGGACAGGAAGTGATAGTAGTCACCTACTCGAACAATTTTTTGGCATACAATTTTTTGTTTGTCTAGATGACTACTTTCACCTCCTGTCCTATGAATCACCATGGACGAAAAACCCTGTATAAATGGTACTATACCTATGTATACATTTTTTCGGAAGAATGTTCACGTTTCTGCCACTGTAATTCATTACACATCAGACTTATACAAAAAAATTTAGGGAATTTAGTCTTTTTCAAATTTATATTTTTACATTTTTGTCGTAGGATCAACCGTTGAGGAATTATTTTGAAAAAAAAAAAAAAAATATTTGGTACCTTTAATCCAAGATGGCGGACCGCGCGGGTAAAAAAACTTGGATTTTTCCGGAACTAAGTAACAAATATAAAAATCACAACTACCCCACCTTTTGTAGGGCAAAGGCCTTATTTAATCTCTATTGACTGGACTATAAATTAAATATCAAAAATTAAAAATGACATATATGATTAGACATATTTATATATAAACAGAATGTGACTAAATTTCCTGTGTTTTAGAAACACTTTTTAATAGGTTTAGAAAGGATCTAGAAAAAAGTAAATATTAAACTTTAAGGACGTAAAAAGAAGATTTATAAAAACATATATTCTTCATATGCAAAGAGAAGACCCTCTGTGGCTATTTCAAAGCATGAAGTCATTTACAAGAAATTACAATTTGCATAGCGAACTTTGCTGCTTTTAATGGATATTCAACCAAGTATACATCCTCATCCTCTATAGTCTACCGGAAATTAGATAGAAGCTATGCACATATTCACTGTATTCACTTCAGTGCAGATTTTTATTTTTTTACTACCGCAAAATTGAAGGTCGTCAATTTTTTTAATTTTTTGTTTGTTTGTTATGATTTCGTCTTTTTTACTCTTTTTTATGCTCAAATATAGTCTCAACAAAAAAAAAGAAAAAAGTTCACAGCAACAAAACAAAAAACCGTATTTCCTAACTCGTGAAACTGCGACGAGGCGACAATTATTTCCTTAAATGATAAATGCAAAATAATTTAACTTAATGATGATGATAATATCTAATGGTTGTCGAGTAAAGATACTGATGATCAATACCTATATCTAGAATGGCGACATTATTATTTTTTTTTTAAACATTTTAAATGATTTCACTGAAATTATTCTATAGGTGGAGTGATGAGAGGAAAAGAGGAGGTTTCCTATCCAATTCAGCAGCAGCCCCAAAATGTTCATATGAAAGTTCAAGGCTGAGAATCAGTTTTCTGTTAAACAAAATCAAATCACATTTAGCACGAGCGACTTGAGGCTTTAGAAAGTGTTCAGCAGAGCATCAGCTAAGTGAACAGCAGCATCTCCAGCAGCAAACCATCAAAGTAGCCAACAGACTATAGGCATCCAGCAGGATGACGCCGTTGCGCGGGTATAAGAATCACCACGTATTCGACAGTAATTAACTGATCAATTGAGATTCTCTATAAAGTGAAGCTGGCTGTTGTGCGATTATATGCTGAAGGCGCTGTCAGAAGTCTATTTTTATCTGATTCTCGCCAGTCAAGTCCCATAGTAAACAGCTGATGTTTATGTTACTACCGCCAATGCTGCTGGCGCAATGGTAAGTACATACATAGATAGATATAGGAGGTGGGACGGTCTTGAAAATGTCTGCTTGCTATGGTGCTGGAAGAATAATGACTATGATATGGAGAAGAAGAATTTTTTTTTTTTTTTTTTATTTTATTGTGGCAGTTATGTGCCATTTAAAATAATAAAAAGTTAAAAATTGTGAAAAGAAAATGTAAAGGTCTATGCACATTATGTAGATGCTTGCTCCTCGAGCAAAACAGATGAGGCAGACGGCACAAGCCAGCAACAGTAGTTGATGACTTAGAGAAGAGGACTGGGCAGTAAGCAGGCATGCAGAGCAGGGCACAGACCAAGAATGTTCAACAAAATTCAATCCAGACCACCCGACAACAACAACAACTTCCACTAGCATCTTAAGCAGGAGCGAGCAACATATTCTAGAGAATATACACAGAGAAGCACACAAACTTAAGGCGGTTGAGAAGACTCTGAATTCTTCTTCTTCTAAACTGGGTGGAATGTCTTCTTGTGACCTTGTCAGAGTCGAACAAGTTTTTTATCGAATCTTGTTAAAGTGTGCCTTTTTTTTTGTTTTTTGTTGGTTGTTGCTATTTTTTTTTTCTTTTTTCAATAAAATAAATTCAAGCTGATGACTTTGGGGCCGAGAAGGTTGCTTAGAAGAATATGTTGCAATGTACGCACATATGTTTTACATATAATTTCCATTTTAACTGGAATCTACATGGAATGGTTTAACTGTCTGAAATTGTAGATAATATGAAAGTTTTTTTAATGGAGATCAATCTTAGACAAATTGGATCCAATTTAGAGATTTGTAAGGAGTAAGTCGAATGGTGAGTTAATTTGGAAACCACAATTATTATTATTGGAATAATTGAAAGGGGCATAGTCAAGAAAAGGTATCATCATATCCTCCAATTAGTTATCCACCAGGCCTTGACTTTATTATGGTGAAAATAATAAAACAAAAAGAAAATAAAAAATAGATATTAAGCTCGTATCAAATGTTGTCGGTAATGAAAGAAAAGATTTGAAATCTGTTTTTATTTAACAAAGTATATTTGAGTAGACATTTGAGCCAACTAGACGCTATTTGGCTTCTCAAAAAGAAACCAGAAGACTGACTTCAGCGGAACCAACCAATTTTCAAACAGAACTCTGAGTCCACTTAGTATCTTAAAAATTCACGTTGTCGGTACGTTTTGAAATGATGTCAAAGTTAACTTTGATGGTGTTATCACAGACTGCCAAACCTGAGACAATGATGGTTGAACAAAATTTCTATTCAAATGGGGCATCACTTGTCCAGCGCGTTTATAATGACAGAGTAGAGTGGAGTGAGCTTTTACCAGAGTACCGTGCATGCACAATACAGAGTGAGCTTCCTTCAGATTTTTGAAATCATATGTAAATTGTGTGACAGATTATCATGTGTTTACATTTGAAATATATTTCAGAACAGATCACAAATGGTGTTAAATTACAGAAAATATTTCCAGAATGAGCTATGAACGTTTTGAATTATCACAAAATACAAATTAACATTTATTACGGGCACTTTCGAAATGGACGACTGCCATCTATATTCCATAGATAAACCAATTTGAACATAAGAAATTTTTTTAATTCTTAATTGACTTTATTTTGTTGAAATTGTATCATAAAAATACTAAATACATTTTTAATTTCTTATAAAAAATATTTATTTTTGGGTTTTTTGTTATAATTTATTAATTTTCGTTAGTTAAATTTTGTATTTATCAGTGCGACATCTGTTAGAAACTAGTATTTCGAAACAAATGGTAAAAGCTTTCGAAACTATCAACGTGAGATTGGGAATTGTTCTAATCTGACGCTACTCTGTGAAATCTACTCTGTGAAATCCACTCTGGTGGGAAGCGCGAAGAACTTATATGAGAGTGCAAGCTTGAGTAAAGGAGAGAAGATGCAATCTGGTGACTACACTTTACTCTGCATTGTAAACGCTCCTTAAAGGCTCCTTTACTGGTGGCTGCTGAAGACGATGCGAATAAGTTGTGAGTTACATATGTCTGGGCAGTCTCGGCTTCGTGGAAGTTGGATTGATTTGGTTGCTTGGGCTTGTTAGCTAGGGGTGTAGATCTAGGTACATCAGTGCGGATTTTTGTCTCAGGTAAACAGAATTTGCTCGGACCATCTATAGCCACCAATAAACCACACGAATTCTGAAGAAATATGGTCGATTTCAATTCTAATAAATAAATCAATTCTTTCCTCCACTGAAAACACTTTATAAAGGCCTGTGACAAAAATCCACGCTGATAAAAAATAATAAAATCTACGCTCATAAAAATTTTTAGCTAACAAGTCGAGACATAGCTCACAACTTATTCGAATCGTCTGCAGCAACAGTCTGCAGTCGATTTAAATTCTAATGGTGAATTCTTTTCACCTGAACTGAACCATAACTCGTTCGGTTCCTACACCCAAGGTGTTTTCTTCACCGCACTGACACAGAACTGGTTCAGAACGTATGTTCTTTTCACAGCGGTTCATGTTCGGTTTCTGCTCCGGTTTTGAACTTTCTTGTTCCATGAAAATTTGTGGTTACGGTTCCGAACTAAACGTCAAATCAAAATTATTTGTTATCAGTGTGGATGTGCAAACATTTGGAAGTGAAATTATTTTGTCGAAGTGATTGATTTTTTTATTAAAATTATAAACGACGAACATTTTAAAAAGGCATTAAAAGTATAGATGTGCGGAATTATTTTATTACTTAATAAATTATCCAAATTGCTTAAATAACTCATCTTGTACCGTGACGCGAATCACAATTAAAACAGGTTCCAAGTCTCTATACCTGTTTTTTTCACCACAAAACCGGGCTGGTTCAGGTATTTTACTTTCCTGCATTCTTTTCACCTTGTCCCCGCTCAGGACAGGGCTAAGTTCGGTGTAGATCTGGCAGGTTCTGGTTCAGTTCAGTTTCTGCTCGGTTTTGGTGAAAAGAATTCACCATAAGATAGAAATGAAATTTGGTTTACACTGAAAAACATTTTTGGTTCGTGCCAATGATATATTTAGCCGAGATCAGTGAGTTATTGAGGTTTGCTATGTATGAGCTCTTCCATACATCATTTTCTTAGTACTACCGTCGATACCTGGGTATTTCTTGTCTGTGCTTGGATCTTGGAGAGTTATGAGTTATTACTCATACATAAGTCTGGAGGGTGAACAGTGGGCCTTTTAAGGCCTTTTGGGGGTCTCAACCTCAATATTCAACCAATCAATCATGTTTTACTATCTCTATCCTATAATCACTTCTAGTTGATACTACATCGAGACGCTCTGCGAATTCTAGGCCGCACATCTATAACTGCTATTTTTCAAGCTGTCATGGCTGTATCCAGTGGCTGTAGGTATGAGCGCACAACAATTATTTGACTTTTTTATTTTTCAATAAGCATTCTTTTCTTTTTGATTTTTATTATTATTTATTTATTGAATTGTTAATTATAAATAATTTAAATGTGAATAAAATAGTTTAGGATTTCTTGCCTTTCTGATGTTCATAAAATGTAAAAAACATTATTGTTTTCCCTGCCTCTTATTTCAATTTTGTTTTTGAATTTTTGCCTTGACAAATAAATGAACCAGCCAGCCAGCCTTCAAAATGTGAAAGATAAATTGATTCGCTTTCATCATCTTCTCGGTACTGTAAAAAATTTACATTCAACAGGATAAAGTCAGCTCGTGAAGTCTGAAGAGGGAAATTTCCATATTTAAAAATTCAATTCGACTCAAAGAAACCCGAGAATAATAAGACCCATAACAAAAAGTGGGTACCTAGGTAAGTAGTACTTGAGAGGAAAGAAAAAATAAATTCATCATTTGAAGATAGGTAAAAAAATCACGTTTCATGTGAGTACATACATATATAAATCTGCAATTTACCTAGGTATAGGTATGCATGCATGTATATATATATGTACTATATAGAAGATGTGGATGTGCAGCTTGGGTGTTATACAAAT
The DNA here is from genome assembly GCA_963924295.1 of Dioctria rufipes. Classification (NCBI taxonomy): domain Eukaryota; kingdom Metazoa; phylum Arthropoda; class Insecta; order Diptera; family Asilidae; genus Dioctria; species Dioctria rufipes. The sequence continues at coordinate 10,988,940 of OZ002745.1, forward strand.
AATTCCACCTTTCACGATTTTCCACCATAATAGCTTTATTAATCGAATTAAAAAGATTTTCTCGTTATAAAAAAAATGATATTTTTTTTTTAAATTTAAAAAAAAATGAAAATAACCAACTCAGCGTCATTAACTTTCTGTGAAACGTAAATTCGTGCAAATGAAACAGTGAATTCCGGTTTTTACATGGGTAAAAATCGGTATGCACAGCGGCAATACGCGACTTGAGTAATTTTTTTTTATCCGTTCACTTTTTGCAAAAAGAAGAAGTTATGAGTTGTGTTGTGTGTGTGGCGTGTGGAGAATTACAGTAGATAGAGAGAGAAAGAGTAAAAGGTGGTAAATAAATGACGGTTTTAAAACTTTAACAACAATAACAACATTACAAATTCTAAGAATCATTGGTGTGCGTCGAAAACTGTTGCGGCTGCTGCAATAGAATAAGATAAAAAAGATAGTGCCGACCTTCGAGATGAAAAAGACAAGAATAAAAAACAACAGCAGCACTGCAGCCAAAAGCATAAAAAGAAAGAATCGATTCCTTGTAAATATGCGAGTTTATCATGCAAAAATATATTCAGATTTTGCAGAATTTAAGATTTTTTCTTTTTAAGGCTTGACCTCAGAAATTTAATTACTTTTTATGAAGGACAAGAGCATTTTAAACTCCGAATATTAAATCGTGGCAGAATTTAGTTTTCTTTTTTTCTTTGTTCAATTTAAATATTTTTTTCTGAAAAATTAAGAGCATTATATAACTCCACCTGGATGGATGGATTTAAGTTAACTTTTACCAGTAACAAAATCGATTTGGCCTACTTAATAAGTACAAATTTTGTAACCTTTAAGGCGACCGGTTGTATAATCCATTCATTCCCAATATCAGTTGTATTGATATTGGGAATGTCGAGTTATTGACTTCATTAAAAAGTCATTGCAAGAGGAACAAGAGTTTAACTTAAACTAGTTCCCCTTTGCAAATTTTGGGGTAGTTGTATATTCAGTAGTTGATAAATTAAGTTCTTGAGGATTTTGTTGGCTCCGTTGATATCGCGGTTCCAGACCAATTTACAGTGTTGGCACACTGAAATCGATGTGGGGATTGCATCGAGGAAGCAACACGAGCATAATGTTTTCGTCCTAAATTCGTCTATCATTATAACAGTGCAGCGTTGGTGTTTACGTTTGAGAGCTTCGAGGATTGCCTTTTGGGGCAATCTTACATACCCCTTGTATAATTTCACGATAGACAATAAATAAAGGGTGTGCCAAATATAAACTATGGTGTAAAAATACATATACAATAAACATCACACCGGTTAATTTAACTATGTATGCGATTCCTGTAATTTTTTGTTAACTTTTTTCCCCATAAGCCTCTGCATTCGTGGCAGTGAGAACTGTACCCTAATATGTGGCTAAAGGCTAAATAAAGCTCTCGAATTCGAGCTTTCCAATCTTCCTATGTATTGGTAGAAAGCAAAGCTTTTCTCTCGGGAGCTTTCATCAATCATAATACTATTTCACTTCAAATCGAAATTTAGATATAAATGAAAATGTAAATTGGATTTAATTAAGAAAAACGTTGAAACTGATAGTTCTGCGTAGCAATGTAGGTGGACGTTTGTGCATTGCACATTTATAGGGAGATATGAAAAAACCTCTATGCTTTAGCCCAGATTCAAAATGTGAAAGGAAAGTATTTTTTTTTCTCTTTCTTTCTTTTCAAGCCTTCTTACTATGCACCAAAGTTCAAGGAGTGATCTCGCTTATAACAAACCACTCTTTTTCTTTCATACATGACTCTCTATAAACATTAGTGAGAGCTAGTTACCTGAATTAATTTCTTATCTTAATAAGAGTATTAGTTTTGAAAAAAAAAAAGAAAAGAAAATAAATAGAACTAAATATTCTCACTTCACCATCCACTCACTGATCACAATTTGTTAAAATTTCAAAAATGAAATAAGATTATGAAAAAATGCTCCAAGGTTAAGCCCTCGTAACCTTCTCCCAACTTATAATTAACATTTTACCCTCGGTAAGTATTAATTTGAAGAGTAAATTATTTGATCGGTTTGGATTTTAGTGATATTGATTTTTTTTTTTTTTTTTTTTTTTTTGTAATACATACCTCTAACAAGAAGCATTTACTCATGCAAAACCATGACATGCACTAACTCTCTAAGCTGAATAATTGGTCACTAAGAACAGCTATTGTGGCTAGCTATAGGCTCTATTCGGCTAGCTATTTTATGTAAGTACAAGAGCTTCTTAGGATAAGGCGGTATACCAGCTGGGGGTACACTTGAATCGATACCTGTAATTCTCCGGTATACACAATCATCCATCATAGTTAGCTAACTTGCCTTACCTATTACTGGCTAGCTGGTTAGTTAGATGGATGGATGGCTGGCTGGTGTACGGCTAAGTTGCTCCAACGTTATTTTTCTAGCACGCTCATAGTAACAAAAATGTGCAATGCAATTCCGTGGAAAAAAATTAAAATACCGTTCATTCCCTACTTACGATGCAGAAATATTTGGGTCAGCAGCAATCAAAGCAACGACAGAAAAAGTTGTAACCGCAGCGGCGAGATACTTTTTTTTATTTTTATTTATTTTTTCTTAACTTTAAGATAATTTATTTGTTTGGTATTCAGGAAGGAGTGTTTGCAAAACAAAAACAAAAAAAGTATAGTTCCTAATTATAACATACCTACTACACCTTTGTGTACAGGATATTTCTTACAACAAATATCCAACTGGAACGCATTATAATGTAAGAAAGACATAATGCAAAGAAAACGGAGCAACAATTGAAATACATAAAGAAGAAAAAGCAAAAACATCAAAAGAATCATTTGGCGCATGCCAAGTTTAACTTATCGAACATACACAAAAAGTTAGAAATGGCTTCTTGAAAGTCATCAACAAATTTGTTTACATCTTTTGACGACTAACTGAAATGCTTCCTGTGTCAATGACACCGTGATCTCTGGCGGATGCTGGAGGACAGTCAAACATAAGATCTGGGTAGATATATTTAAGCATACATATCTATACTTACCTGCCTACCAACCTATCTATTACATACATAGGTATACGCATAGTTGAAACCTTTACGTTCAGGTATTCATACATACATGCATATATGTAAGGTCTTAAACGGTGTTCCAACCTGTTTACTGTCGTCAATATTTGTTCATTTCTGCTTCATACTTCTTAAGTCGAACTCATCACGAACCGGCCAGTTTTTAATGATCTCCGACTCGAAGCATATTTGTGGCCGCTTCTGCGAATTATCAGTGACAGAATTCCAGTGTGATACAACCTTAAGATATTTATTATATTTGAAAGTTGGAAAGTGACTGTTGCCACCGGGAAGTTATTTATGAATGACAATTTGTTGACTGAGTTTTTTTTTTCGTTTTTAGTCTGAACTGCCGATATTAAAATTATTTTTTTCTTAAATGAAACAATTATTTATTACATAAATATGTTTACCCGATTTTCAATGTTGTTTTATACAATCGTTTAAAGGCGGATTTTTGTTTGTTTTTTTTTTTTTTTTTTTTTTCAGCAAAAAACAAGGGAAAACCAATATTATTGTATCCTAAATGAAAATAAAAGTTCCGAAATTTTTTATGGCAACACCAAGAAGGGATTGCCGATTTAGTTCAATTTTAAAATTTTATTTATAATTTTTATGAAAAGCCATGTAAAATATTTCAGCTCCATACGTCAACGCGTTCTCAGGCAGTGTCCAAATATATAGTTAAGGAACTCAACGTTTTATATGGTAACACCAAGATAATTTGAACTCTCCACGTCGACGCGTGAAAAAATTTTTGTATGGCAACTCTATGAAGGAGTTGCTCAATTGCTCCTATTTTCGAACTTAAATTTACTTTTTTTTTTTAAGCCCGTTGCAAAAATTCAGTACCTTAAGTGAACGCGTACTCGAGTTATCGTGAGGACGGACAGACGGACGAACAGAGGACAAACGGACGAGAAAAAAAAAGAAAACTGTGCGTTGAAGGCACCTGAGCGTAGTTTTCAGTAGCTTTTCTGCGAGAGTTAGGTGAAAAATAAACTAAGAGCCTCCAAGACATCTCATTCATTCCGAAGTCCCATCTTTCGTCTTCTACATTCCACTTGTTTATAACGAATTTCCCTAAGATCTTATTTTGACATGAAATTTTTTAATTAGTACTTATCGTGCCAATCTCTCTTTTGATCAAAACTTTCGGAATGCTCAATATGAACCAAGTTATGATTCGTCCAAGTTTTTGACAATAATGAAAAGTTCAATATTGTTCTTATTTCGTTGTTGCATTATCTCTTATCAAAAGGTATTAATATATTTGTGACTCCTTGTCGTCATTGTTATCTGTATTTTCAGATGTTCCGCAGGGTTCTTTACTTGGGTCGCTACTGTTCCGTTTTTATATTATCGGTCTATCGTCGCGACCTAAGGAACTCTATCGATTATTCACTAATGCATTTAGAATAATTACACAATGGAAATTTTCATTTTGTCAAAGATAGTTGTTAATGTTGCGTGATCCTACGTATGTAGTTATCTGATTATCAGTTTTACTTTCTTCTTTAATTACTTATTATATTTATTTTATGTATCCTAAGTATTTGTTTGTATAAGATTTATATCCATTTTAATTACATAATCCACTATAACTTGTAATGTCGAATTTATTGGTTTACTGTAATATGTATAAACCAATGAAATCCCTGACTTTTTTCGTCAAGACATTTATTTTGAAGTCTAAGTACGGCGAGTTAACTTTTTTTTAACGCACTACAAAAACAGATGAATAAAGCTACTATAAAAGCTAACATACACTATAAGATTACTATGCTTGCTTAATCTCTAATCAGAGTTCTATCGGTAATACAAAATTCTATAAATCTTGAGTAGTGAAGTTTTAATTGCACGTAAAAATTTCGAAAAACCTGAAAGTTACAAAAAATTAACAAAGAACAGTGGCATCTGTGTATGACAACATTTAGCCATTTAGCCAATCATCGAGACAAACAAAAAATTAAATGGGTGGATGATTATTATTATTTAAGTAAGTATATATATAATTCAGTTTGATCACATCAAATTACATGATTTTCAAGAACCTGAACTTACTATTTAAGACTATTTTCACTTTTCAACTGACATCTATTTATAATTTTTGAAAAAAAAATATATGTATATATATTTAAGTTTCCGTTATATATTAAACAAAAATTTCTCATTTCCAATTCAATGCAATCATTTGAAAGTCTCGAAAGTCTTTGATGTTGAATTACGTTTATTGAGGGAAAAAAACCTCGTAAAAAAACCTAAATTATTTCCGCATTCCGTTCCTTAAAACAACTAATGGATTTAAACACGAAAGATGTTAAAGCCCCAAGGGAATGTAAACATTCGCATCTAATTATCTTTAAGATATCCATGGTATCGTAAACTGTGTGCTTATTATAGTATTCGAGCAATCCCGCGTCTGGGCTAAGTATAAAAAAATGTAACTATAAGTAGCAAACAGGTCACAGTTTCTCATGGCTTATTGGTTTCAATCGAATTTCTACTCTAAGTATATCAGTCGGAAATGCAAATAGCATTAATGAGCTGTTCAAAGAAACTGGGCCAATAATCAACTATGAGAAAATTCCCATTACGGTGTACCGTACTCCATTATGTTTGTAGGATTTTGTGGGAATTATTTAATTACAAATGGATATACGCAAGGGTACCTACATACATATATACAATACATACAATATCTGTGGGGAATTTAGAACTTTCACTTATAATGGTGAACGAGAATCATTGATATTTTGTAATACAAAACTAATTTTCCTAAATTTTTCTGTGATAATACAATGAAGTTAATAAAATACTCACATAGAGTCACAAGATCTTGCTGAAGAGCTTTTAGTCTTATCCTCATGATTAACTCTGAAACTATCCCTCAATAATCTACTCAATGTTGGTATCAAATATTGATATCAAATATTGATAAGGAATTTTCAATAACAAACTTAGTCCACACTTTTGATTTCAACGAAAACGGTCGCGTCTTTCTAAGGTTGTCTCTACAATGGACCGGGTTCGACAGGAAATATGTTATATAGTACAAGCAATCAAGTTTAAAGGGGCCGATTCGGTTCGGGTTGATTACGGCTTTATTACAGTCATATACAAATCACAATGAAACTATTCGGATCGATTCTGATCCAATGTAGTCATGGCATAAGCTTCCATGTCCCTGAAGAAGTTCAATCCGCAGTTCATACACTTGAAAATGTGCCCTGAAGAAGTTCGATCCGCAGTTCATACACTTGAAAATGTATACTGGACAATCTTAAAGTACTCGGTATTTTTACTTGGAACAGAAGTATTGGTAATTTTCAAGTGTCATTAAGTTTTCTAAGTACAAGTTCGAGGCTCTGCGGTAGGTACTTGTACTTCAACAAATCTCGATTGCAGGTTGTGTGGTATTTTTAAATATATTTTAATATTATTAAGCCAAGATAAGGGGATATCCTATGATGCAAAGCACAGCATGACAGGAAGGATATGAGGAGAGTGGCGGAGGTGCCAATGTATGTCGCCCTTAAACTTCCGCAGATGGTAAACTGTTCCATATTCGCACAGTTCGGGATAAAAAAGCATGATATTCTACTGTACAGGCAAAAGTAATTTGAAGGGTAAAAGGATGTGCGCGAATTGCAGCGCAAGTATTGCATGCAGGAATCGTTTTACAAGGTATTAGATTAGAATTGACCATGCATGTAGCGATAAAACAGCGAAAGGCATTCAACATTGCGGCTGTACTAGAGTGAGTTGATATGACAAGTTATTGCCACATCGCCAATGAGCTTGGAGACTCTCTTCTGGACAATTTCCAATGAAGCTAAGGCTGTGCTGTAGGACTTGTAGAGAAGTGCTAGACTTGACGGGCTAAAATATTTCTTACACATTTTCAGAAATCCAAGACATTTCTATGCTTCTTTGGAAACAGAGAAGATGTGATCTGTCCAGCTTAACTTACTGGAAATATTAATGACAAGAATGTTCAGTGGCGGTGAATCGGAAATTAATGTTCCATCAAAAGAAACGGAAGTGGTTAAATTATGAGATGAGACAGCTTTGGATTTTAGATGCATTGAATTCGACGCAATTCGCTTTGCCCCCAGCGAGAATATTGTTAAGATTATTCAATGATGTAATCATGCAATCTCGTTTAACACATGCGGCATTCTCCCCCTGAAGTCCGCAAAAGTTTCAAAGGAGTAAGCGAAATCAAGGGTATTGTCATCAGCGAAACTATGGATGTTATTGAAAGGAAAAAAAAGCAGATCATTAATGAAAATTAAAAAGAGAGTTGGAGAGATAACAGAACCTTGAGGCACACCGGAATTTATGGAGTGAGGTTCAGATGTAACGACATTTAATACAACACTTATTTGGCGACTATATAGGAAACTTTCAATACATAATTTTGCGATATCAAGTGCTTTAAGTTTGGCTAAAGGGGCTGTATGCCAGACTCTATCAAAGGCCTTAGAAATATCCAGGGCAACGATTTTGTATCACCAAAATTGTGAAGACTACGGTTCCAACCTTCCGTAAGAAAAGTCAGCAGGTCTCCAGCTCGGAAGCCATATTGACGATCGTTGATGAGTTGATTAGTTTCTAGATACTTCATTAATTTGTAGTTAATGATAGATTCAAAAACCTTTGAAAAAATCGAAGTGATTGCAATTGGTTGATAATTTGAGGGCTCGCTACCCTCTTCTTTCTTGGGAACAGACTGAACGTAAGCTAGTGTCCAAGCAATTGGAAATTTTTCTGTCGAATAAGACAAGTAGAATAGTTTGCGCAGAGGTTTAGCAAGGATGAAGCACAGCTTTTAATTAACAGAGACGAGAAATAATCAGGACCTGCGGCTTTGGAGGGGTTGCTCTGCTTAAGAACCTTGAACACATCTCTCGTACGAACGTGTATTGGCTCTTGTACACATCCACACGGGAGATGCAAAACAGGTGTTTTTGCAGTGGGTGGAAAACGAGAATTTGAAGCGAGTCTAGCAGCTAAAATATCAGCTTTATCTAGGGAGTCAACAACAACTGCACCATTATTGAGTAGTGAAGGTATAGAGCTGGTGAAGCTGTTCCTGATCGTTTTGACCAGGGACCAGTAACCTTTGCTACCTTTGCGGCTTGTCAAGATTCTTTGTCTAATATTCTAGTCAGAAAGACATTTTTCTCTCTGGATAATAGACTTACAGGTGTTCCATGTAGTCTTGTAGACTAGTTTCAGTTATAGATGCAATTAATAGTCGCGAAAAACAGACTCTTTCGCTTTTATAGCTTGGTTGCACTTATCGTTAAACCAAGAGCGATTTTGCTGTTGTTGAGTTCTGCTGTAAGAATACGGAATGTATTCATGCATGCCAACACTTAGTAGGCTACTAAGTTCTAATGTGCATTCATCAATATCCGTAGAAGCAAAACAGACAGACCAATCAATTTCTCTAATATATTGATTGAGACTTTCCCAATCAGCATTCTTATAGTGCCAAAGAAGTTTACTTATAGGTGGAGAAGTAGGGCGGCACAGGTTTGATGTGGTACGAGTAGGTACTAACAAAATTGCTGGAATTTCTAGAATTTTTTTTTTCAAAATTGCAATGATTTTTAAGTCTCGCGCAACAATACACGGACAAGTTAAAATAGTTATTCGACATAAAGTGTCTCCCTGTACATCTGTAAAACGATGCTCAAGTTAATTCGAGCGCGATCTTATTTTGCTCAGTATAAAGATGTACGTGAAGATGATCCAATAACAGCAGTCATAGCAAAAAGTGTTAATACCTTTGACCAAACGATTTTTTTTTATGACAAAAATCAATTGCGATCATATTAAGACAAGAGTTGGGCATGAACAAAATGCACAAGATCCTACATGAACACTTGGGCGCTAGAAAATTGTGCGCTTAATGAATGACTGGAGAGGCACAAAGGTAGAATATATGGAAAGGTAAAGGCAAAAGATTGAAACATTACATGATGATAATTCAAACGCAGTTTACAACATTGTATAACATATGTCGAAACATGGAGTCATTGCTATGAGCCTGAAAGCGCCAGCGACAATCAACACAATAGGTCTTTGCAAAGCCTATGAAGATGAAGTAAAGTCACAAAATTTATTTACTAACATTCTTAGCAAAATTGTTTAGACAACTCAGACTATTTACCTCAGAGAAAACAACTACTACTACTAAAACTATATGACTTCTTCCTATTCGTAGATAAAAAAATTGGATTCATCTTTACAACTCCTAACTGTTCAAGCATTTGAAAGCTATGGTTACTGAATTGCACGTGCTTTCACAAAACAATGACGACGATCTCAAAGTTCTCATGTTTGGCCATTATTAAAACCAAATCTTCTCAGTAAAAGCTTTACACATGGGCATAAATGCAATTAAATGTTTTTACCGGCAGTAATTAAGAAATGCAAGCAAATTTTCTCACTTAATTATAAGCTTGCACTAGATAAATAATAACAATAACCGGAAAAACCAATTACAAATACTACCAGCAATTTCCTTCAATTTGAACAATATAATTCCATTTCGAAATGCATTAAAAATTCGTTTGATAAAAGATATGCGAAGCGATCGTATTAAGGGGACCGCAAAGACAACATTTCTACTAGCAGTTTTATCACAAATGCATGCTTAAATATTTATTTATGAAATTCTAAAAAACTTCTGTTTTCTTTCATGAATTATTCATGTGAACGTTTGGAATAGAAGCGCATTTTAGACAAATGAACAGCTCTGGCAGATATTAGATTTAAATTAAAACAAAAACCTTTTATGCTTTAGATTTAGACATTGGTACCTATAACTTCATCAATCAATTCATCTACATTTTTGCCTTATGAAGAACAGTATATTATAGCATCTTATGTTAATTTTTCTGTTAATATACACTAATATTTGTCGGCGGGTGTTAAGAAAATGCTTGGCAACTTTGCTTTTAAACTCCTCGAAATAAACCAAATTGACATGGTTCAGTCAATCAATCAATCACTCATAAATCTGGAATGAGAAAACATGTACCTACTGCAGCACTGTTGAAATTCTTGGAAAAATAAAATTTCACCTTTTAATGGATGCTATTAGAGGAAAATCTGAGCGATCATAAAAACATAGCCATAGCAACAACAAGTATGCACCAAAACATACAGTTTAAATTTAGAAAATAAGAATAGGAAAGTATCTGATACTGGTTTACTACCCAACGCCTCGTCGCACATTTATATATATCATGGAAGCCTTTTTAGTCTCAAGACAAAGCCCACCCTCAGATTCGGTGAAGAATCAATTCAACCATTAAAAAAAAAAAAAAAAAAAAAAAAAATCCCCCCACGTTTGCAAACATAATATTTATAGAAATAATGAAGACCTAAATTCTAGAAAACGAAACGATTATTGATTCCACATCCGCACCCCCTTTTATTGCGTTTCCCCTGTAGATAATCTCTGATACTTTTTAATAGAATAAATTGTTGCAAAACTATATTCGTAGAGCGATTTTCTTAAAATCTCATCATTTTGTTGTTTTGTTATTATTAAATACAATTTTTTGGAAAATAAATATTTTCTTTTTACGGAAAAACTCACCAAGAGAGGAAATCGATATTTTTTATCAATTAGAATTCAGAATTTACCAAGTCAGTGGCGGACACTTACCTGTAAAGAGAAAAAAAATTTGAATTAAATATTGGTGCTTAAAAATACTTTAAAATAAATGGTTTTTAATTTTTAAAACTAATCTTTACATTTTTTCTTATGTGGCTAATGACGTCATATGCATAATTAATCTCTGCGTCAGTTAAGTATAATTATACATGCGAATAACAATTAAATTTTGCAGTTGCTGAAAATCCTTTTATTGGGAATTGCATTACGTTGGTAAGTATTTTCTACCACGTACCACCAAGTACCTACCTAAATCTAATCTTGTTGGAAACTAGTATTCTTCAATCCCTGCAAGTCATAAATGATGGCGAGAGTTTGTGTATTTGTTTTCTTTTTCTTTCTCATTTTCCAGGCACAACTTTGTATAAAATTCGATATTGGCCGGACGAAACAACCTCAATTAAGACCTTTATCATATTAAATGGTTACGGCGAATATTACACGCCTTATTGGAGAAATGCCTCGTTCCAATATAAAATCAAAGATGTCTCAACCTGATGTAGATAAGGCCTTAATTTTTTTCTTGAAATTTATTGGATATTTTTTCTTCAAAATTTGTATGCATTTTTCAGACAACGCATGATTTGAGGGGGGGGGGGGGGGGGGGGGCTAATAATTTTTATGAGCGTAGACGCTAGTTAAGTAATAAGCATTATTTTGTATGGAGCGAGGCATTGGTGGCTTACCCTTTTGGCACGTCATCAAGTGCCAAGTCCAGGCATAGTCGAGGCATCGTTAATTTTAATTCTAGAAAAGCGTTGCATATTTTTGTTCTACGTGTCCAGTCTTTGTATGTTATTAATTTGTCTATGTTACAAGTCTTTGATTGATTTGATATTTCTTCAAATAATTTGGTTTTAACAGTCGCTGTAGACCCTAAAAGAACAATTAAAGGAACTTTTCCAAGCATTTCATGAAAAATACAGAAGAAAAATTGGATATAGAGCATCGCACAGGAAAATAAAGTCACGAACTGTCTAAACAAAATTGTTATTAACAATACGAAATTAAATTTTTCGTATACCTATCTCGAACACATTTGTAAAGGTGAAAATGGCTTCCTGTAAGCGCGTAAAAACAAACAGCTGTGAGTGCGAGAATGCCGTCAGTTTTTTCAACTGGAGAGAACTCCACATCCGGAATTTTGCTTATTGCGTATATAGATCTTGTTCATTCGCAGCCGAATGCTGCACTGTTGTGTAAAAAAAACAACAATATTTGCAAAACAATTTTCTTGTTTGACACTAGATTTTAGTTAAAAGAAAACTTCGTTGACATAGAATGAATCTTTAAATTAATGTAGCCTTCTACTAAAAATTGTTTTAAATTTTATTGCAAAAAATTATTGGCGTCAATAATTGTCTAAGCATGACCTAAAAAAAAAAGAAACACACAAGAGTAACTAACCATTTTGGCCTTTTCATTGAATATCACCATAAATTTATATAAAAAATAATAAAAAATTATAAATTACAAATAACTATTAATTTAGCATGAAAATATGTGTATGTATGAAGCCAATATTGTTCTGCGATTTACAATTACCAGAGCAGTGCGCGGTAGACGACGGCGCCAGCAGTCGTTAGTAGGTAGTTATAGGACTACAATCATTCATTAAATGTAGGTAATATTTTACAAACAGATAAAACAGACGGCTAGAGTTAATGTGAGGTGTGGTTTTGCAACGCTAACCTGCATAATATGGTAAAAAGTAAGAGTAATGCACCCGCAGCGAGTCAATAATTTTCGACTTAATTATTTCCCAAATGACTAATAAAAATGGCAAAAACCATGGTAGAGAAATTAGCTGATGAAGTGAAGTATAATCGCTACAATTCTTCCTTCTTCCAGACGCATACTGGGGGCGAAATAAAAGTGATTTCCTAAATCATAGTAACCCCAAGAATATCCGATTGATTTGATTTGATGCCCTGTTCTTCCTCATAAATTCCTCCATGTATCGGAAAAATGCCGAGAGTGAGAAAAACGAAAAATAACTGGTAAATGAAAATGACCCATATTTCTTCGGGAGTCACTGCTGCCTGCTGTATGTTTCCCACAATTTATCATTTCTCCTCTCTAACCCCCCCCCCCCTCCAACTCATCATAGGGCCCTTGAAAAGGAAAAAGACGATACGCTGTTTTTATGGGCATAATATGACGTGACGTGTGTGCACTCTGCTGCACTGCAATGTAGTCTAGTATCAAGAGCACAGTAGCGGTACTACAAAATGAACATTACCCCCTTTTCGGGATAATGTAGAATAGATGGTTCAATGACCTTGAGAGCAATGCCAAAGAATGCTGCATTGATGATGGATAAACGACATAAGGGAACAGACTCAACAGACAGAATGTCATACAAACAATATATGTACATATACATATGTACGTACATATACCTACAATATAGGGAAGAGATAACTCCAGAGCAGCGAGATTATTGGGAGCGGTTTATCCATAAGCGCGCGCAACAGCTTGAAAGGGTATTTGTTATATTGAAAGTATTCGACTCGTCGCTGTTTACACACGTTCTGGGAGAGTAAACAATTACACTTCCGATTTCCTTTCGTAGCAGACTCAGGGAATATTACGTAGGAGCAAAATGAATGCTGCCCGTTTTCTTGTCCGCTTCCACATCTACGAGTATATAATTGAATTGATGGAAGGTTTTCGTAAAATTTTTGCATTCAATGGAGTTTTCGTGAGCACTTTTGTTGACTGCTTGTAAGATCGCATTTCAGGTTACCGTATGCAATATTTTTGCTGATTTAGACACAAAAATGAAAAGTAAAACATTTTTGTGCATGGGAAGAGAATTTCTAGGTATCTTCCAATCAATTTTGTATAAAGCGTTGCAATATCGCTTTTTGGTTGGTTTATTGATAATTGCTGACTCATAGTTACTCTACCGGATGTGTTTGTTTTTTGTTTGTTTTTTTTTTGTTTTTACACTTTTAAGATAATAAACGTACCTTAGAGTGAAAGATCAAGGATAAGAAGAGATTTGAAACTATGTAGGTATATAGATTTTCAGTTTTCAATTCTAAACAGATAAATCTACTCCACGTGGATATTTACTATAGAGAAGAAACTCTTTGAAAGAGAATGTACACTTGAAACAATTTATGTAAATATTTGTTTGATGAAAACAAATAAAAAATCTAGTTAAACACAATAAAGTCAATTCAATTCAATTTACTGTGCGAAACCGCAGACATAAGTAAATACCTATATGCTTACCAGATCTGCAGAGGTCTCTGACTTTGCTTCATTTTTCTAAGATTAATCATATTTGTTCATATAAAAATTGATCAACGTCGAATTAAATACTATTCAATCGAAGATTTATGGCATGGTTGTATGTGTTCTGGTTGTGATCATTTTATGTCACCTATACTACTGTAGTTCAGACCTCAAAATTAAGTAGGTATAGGATAAGAAGAAATGTTTCTTTATCAGAAATTAATTCGGAAAAGAAAATTTCCCCAATTCACCTATCCATGAGAAATTGATTACCCAGGATAAAATAATATAAATAGAGCCTGGAATACATTTTACTGATAGTTTTTGTACTATAAGTTAATGTCTAGCAGATATCAAAGCCTAAGCCAAATCCCGAAAAATCATAAAACGAGAAGCCTCCAACAGAATATATTTTTTATACAGGGTGTTTCCACCATGGTGGTCAATAGAGTACGTACCTAGAAAAACAAAAAACTGCATGGTAGAGGGTGGGGGACATATCCACCATTTCGGAGTTACAGGGTGATTAAGAAAAAAAAGTTAGTTTTTGAAAAAACACCCTATGCGTTGCTGATGACTGCCCAACCAGCCCCTTACCCCTCTCCTTTCATCAGGCGTTATGGGAGTCTAAACTAAAAATTTCGTATTTTCTTACCTTATTTTTTAATTTGACATTTATTTTTTTTGCAAAAAGATCATTAACACAACTTTTTTTTATAAAAACTGTCCTCTTTAATTTGACCCCGATGTATTATCTCTAGCCGTTAAGGAATTATTAGCTCACAACTGCTCTTAACTTTAACCGTACGACCTGCACTTTTTTTAAGATACAAAAACTGTGTTCTTTTGTGCCCGCAGAACAGAGCAGAGCAAAAGATACACAAAAGAACACCTCATACATTTTCATAGAAGATATATAAATGAAGCGAACAGTATACAAATAGTTCGCTTCAATCGACAGAACAATTTGTTCTCTCCAGTATATGAGAGTTCTAGAACAAGGTACACAAAAGAACACAGCTAAAGTGTTTTGTAAAACACTAGCTTTTTTTCTTAATCACTCTGTAACTCCAAAACGATTAATATGGCCCCCCCTGCCATAGAATTTTTTTTTTGTCTAGGTGAGTACTATCACCTCCTGCTCTATTCACCACCATGGAGGAAACTCCCTGTATAGGTAGACATGGAATTTTAGAAGTTACGAATTCTTGATTAGCTTAGAACGAATTCCATTGAGATTCGCAGTAAAGCTTGGCCAGTAATGATCATGTTTTATTGTTAAAAAAAAACTTTGAATTATTCTTGGAATGCTTCTGGCATAGTAAATCGCTCCAATAATTCTTCTTACAAATATGTAAATATGTTGTTGGAGTTGCAGTCAAGAATAAATTTACTTTTTTGAGAATTTAATCTCATAGGCAAAGAGGCAGACAGAGATGGTAATGATCATTACTATTCATCGCCATATTTTGTGCGAATGCAGTTTTAACATATTTATAAGATCTTAAAAAATAAATACAAAAAATTTATACACTCAAAACAGCTTTTCAAGTGTCAACAAATTGATAAAATCAATTATCACCTGAATTTCAGAAGTGCATATATTTCTAGAATATGCCGACACCCAAAATGAATCATCCATCCATCTAGCGATAAAGAGAGTGAAGGAGACGTTTAAAGACTCATAAAACTAAGTCACTTCGCAACAATATAGTATAGACGAAAAGCAGATATTCAACAATCAAACAGCAATTGGAGCTAATTAAGGTCTAATTAAATCTTACAATAAGAAATTATTAAGACATGGGATCACTCAGCCAGTGCCTTGAAGACAATTCTTAAAAATACAACAAAAAAAAAAAAAAATTAAATTTAAACACAAAATTAAAATGACCACTGTCTTACCAAATTCGGAGGGCATAGTACACATTGCTGGATGATGGGCTGGGCACATCTCGTGATGATGCGGAATAAAGTATCCGTGTTCAGTGGGATAAAATTCCCCGGTATATGGAATGTAGAGTCCACTGGCGCCTGCCGGTGCTGTATTGGGTCCCCCAGGTGGGCAGCCACCACCACCTCCACCACCACCAACTCCAACAACTCCGCCGCCGCTAATATTACCGCTAGTCCCTCCATGACCATTTTCGTTTTGATGTTGAGCTTGGGGATGATGGTGATGATGAATATGATGATGGCTCATTGGACCTGCTGGTATATGTGGTGGTACTAGCTGATGAAGTGCTGCTGCTATCTGTTGATGTTGTTGCTGTTGTTGATGTTGTTGTTGCGGTTGATGAATTGCACAGGTATTTCCTGTTCCTGTAGCCTGATGAATAAGTGGTGGTGAAGATGGTAGTGATCCGTCAGATATTGTCTGGGATCCACCATTTCCACTGCTTACATTTGAGCTATTTGCATTTGTATGGTTAAGGTGCTGATCTGGTGGTGACGCAACAACCAAACGCACCATTCTCTGTTACTGGTAAAAAGTTTTTCGTCCTGTTTTATGCACTTTGATTTTTTTTATAAATATTTTAATATTTATATTTATTCTTATTATTTTTTTTTAAATCACTATTTTTCTTTACACTATTTATTTAGTTATGATTCTATATCCTTGGAGGATTGATTGCACAATTTTTTTTGTATTTATGTAACGAAACACGACTAAAAAAAATTAAACTTTGCATTATTGTTGTAATTTTCATAGACGCGTTAATTGAATAAACACAAATCAAGAGATATTCAATAGTGTAATCAGCTAATTAGATAAACTGACTTGATTGAAATTAAGTTTTCAATCAAATTTTATACGAACAACAACAACTTTCAGAATGTGATAAATAATATTAGCATACAATTTTGATTTCTTAAAGTCATTAAGAAGTTGACTTATCTTATTGTTGTTCTTCTACTACTACTATTTAAATAATTCTTTATTATTTTACAAAAGCAATGAGAGAAAACACTTAAAAAAGCCTTTACTGTTGTTGTCATGTTAGTTATAAAAGAAATCTTAAAAAATAAGATAGATTTATGGTTTATCACCACAAAGAAACATTTGAAAAAACGAAGGCGACGAAATATTCAATAGGTACTTCTTTAGAAAAAATCATTTCAAGAATACTAGATTGTACAATGAGTGAAATAATTTAAGATTCAAAATTGGCTTGTCATACTAATAAGTAATATGGGATAAAAGCTTAAAAACCCCACTATTCAAAATACGCTAACGAAATATGGAGAAAATATAGAAAATTATTATTATATAAAAAAAAAAAAAAAAAATTTAAAAATGACAAATGTTATTTGGATGCATTTTACAGGCCTTGAGAAACCTTATCAAACTAGGCAGCAAAATACTATTACTATTATCTGGACCGAATTTTCCACGAGGAGATTATGAAAAAGTATTAAGATGCGCCACCAAGTGAAAATCAAAATGTATAGTAATACAGATGATGAGAGAGAGAGAGAGATCTAGTTCTCCTAAAAATGCATTGTTCTGTGACTTTTTCAGTAGAAATTGACAATTCGTGATTTTTGTTTAATCAATTTAGTTTTTAAAGTGATTTCCTGCTCTTGGTTAACTTCTATTCTTCTTCACCGCTATTGGATCCGTCATCATTATGTTAGATATTGGGGAAATTACGTCAAAATTTTTATTTTATTGCAGTGGAGTACCGCAGGATTCAATTTTAGGTCACTTAATGTTTGAGTATGTTCGTAAACAATCTTTGACGTAAACACATGATGGAATTGTATAAAAAAGTTTCGTTCATACAGAATCAGAGGCATGGGCCACTTAGACACACTTTTTTCCTTTTTGTAGCGCTATATGTATATACATCCCTCCCACTTTGAAATAAATATATTTGTTTACTAAATGATAATATGAATTTGACTATAACAGCCGAAGCCGAATAGATTTTAATGAAATATGGCAACAGGATTTATGAAATTTCTTTAGAAAGATATGATCATTAGTTTGGTCTGAGCATTTTTTTAATACTACTTCACATGGGCATGAATTTATCATGCTCAAAAAAATTTGACTTGACTATTTTCCAGAAAAGAATGTATTTTCGTCAGAGCTAATCATATTACGCACAGAAAAGTACTTTTATCATAACGAATCCTCCACTTTCCTGATGAATGGAAAAGAACCAGAAATTAGAACGAACATAATGTAACATAATTAGTCACATTCATCGCATTTACAAATTACGATATACAGACAGCATTGACAGAAATATCTAAACATTGTCTCTATAAAATCTTAGGTGGCATATCTATGGAATGACGCAATACATCCGTTTCTTTGTGACGAGACTTTATATCTAATATACAGAGAGGTATAAAGAGCACAAAAAGACATATGCATAGTCCATAAGAAGGTCCATATACTCCACATATTCATTCCTTTATCGTCATCGTCATGTTCGGAGTTGATTCATTCAAAAGAGACTGCAACAAAAATAGTCGGAGTCGATGAAAAATTCCCTCAGCGTTCACCACATTCACATGATGACAATATACTCTAGCTCTACTCTAATTGCGATAATATTGCAAATCATTCAAATTGAATCAAATTGAGATATGCCCATGGCAAGGGACCACCCTTTTCTTTCTATACTTTACTACTTATTGTTCCCCATAGAGACTCTCGGAATGGACTGGGGTCTGGGGCCCCTGTTGATGATTGAACCTTAGGTATATATCGATATTCTGTGCAAATTTCAATTTATACAGTCTGCAGAACATGGAACATGTACAGTGTATGGTATGCAAGAAAATGTAAGTTAATGGCCTCAAATGAGTAACAGTTCTCCGTTACTTTAGATATCTTCTTGCGGGGTGTTGTAGTAGTAGGCAATATTTCCAGTTGTTGGACACGCAGTAGGTTTTATATGCATATACGACAAGATATCATGTGTAATTAACTGTCGTTTCTCCAAAGATGTGTGAAGAAGAGAGACTATGAGAAGTGCATGTGGTCGTCTATAAAATTGCGGACGTGCGGATCAACAAAGAGAAACAAAGAAAAAAATATGACATCAAAATCTAGCAAAATAGTATGTCTATGAATCCGGCTTCTATTACTATACTTTCAAGCTGGATATAATACTTACATATATGTAACTACTGCAAGCTTTTGAGACGGGGTGAAAAGAATGGAGAGACGGAAAAATTCCAGCAAGTGCAGTAATGTATGTTAAGTGTACTGTCATCAGTGGTTATCAACGGTGGTGTATCATGCCACCGCAATTGTTTTATTATATACAGGGTTTTCGTAAATTAACATAAACCTTGAAGTACATACATGTACACAGTAAGAGGGAGGACAGCATATTGAAATATTTTAACTTTTCTGATAAATCTACTATTATTTAATTCTTTAAGTCACACAGTTGTACAAAGGATGGAGGGATAGAGTGGGTGGGGGAAATAAACCGTTATATCGTTAACAATAAATAATCTTCCTCCTCCGTCTACCCTCTTCATAACCTAATTACACAATTTACGTCTAGTTATACTTATATACTTTTGAAACACCCTATATATATATAGAAGTGTGAAAAAAAATCCGTTGCTGGTACAAAAACATTTTGAACTTCTTTTATCTTCACCCAGATGGAGTAGCTATCTTCTTATATGAGGCTGCGATGCAATTTGTACATATGTATATCAAGAGTGTGCGCATACGCAATAATAAACCAAGCATGATCTATACCTACGAAGCTTTCAAGTGTTTCTGTGCAATTCCGTTCCTGCAAATCAGCGTTTTCTGTTTAAGCTGGAAAAATATTTTTAGCTTTATGTTGCAGCCCCCAAGTAACAGATACCAGACTCCGTATACATAAATACAAAAGATCTCGTTCAGATCGGCTCAAGAAAGAACCACGTTTATATGTGTACATCCTCGTATATAAAAGTCAATACAACAAAGCTTATTCGACTAAAACTAGATATGTATGCCTATACGCACCAGGATTGACGACTGCGTGTTGGTTTTTTAATTGAATATTTGCTTGTATTGAGAAAACTGCGATGTTGAGACGAGCGACTTCAAGATATCCCTTTGGAAAAATTTGCTGAAGTCTTGAAGTGAAGTTATTTGTTACGCGGGCGCTCTCTTTCAAGTAGTCTGGCAACTGGGCAAGTAGTACACGATCATCGTTGGAGACGGTGATCAGCAGACTTAACAACAACAGCAAGCAGCGTTCAAAGGGAAAAGAAAGAGGTCAAGAAACGGATAAGACTGAGAGAGAGGTAACTGCACGAACGGTCGTTGTTATATGATTTTTTTTTCTCCATTCCATTGCAAACGGAGGTTGTAAAGGTATTTGGCAAATATAATGCCATCTATGGGTAAAAATTTACTCTAATGGAGAAATTTTTTTTTCTTTTCTTTTCTGCTGTATCTTATCCCGAAGATTTTATGTCAGAGTAGGTAAAGATACATAGATATATGAATTACCGAATTTTAAACGGAACAAAATTTTGTTTGCGATCAGTGCGTGAGTTCTCGAGCAGATCGATAGACCCGCTATAAGAGACCTTGTTTACAATTGTTTCACACAAACAACAAAAAACAATTTTTGATTCAATTAAAAAGAGAAAGTCCAAATAGAGTTCAAACAATCTACATAGGTACCGATTTCGGTGTTTAGATCAGGCTATCCTTTTCTCTATGCCTGGATTTTATATAAAAAAAAAAACTATCTTCTCCTTGAATCTCAAGAGTTACTTACAAATATTCTATTTGAAGGGCGGCCAATGATCGTCATCACGTTCATATGCACAAAAGAATCAAAGATAAGCAGAAAATCGGAATTTAAACAAAATCAAAAAAAACTCCCGACATACATAGGTAGAATAGTAGTTGAAGTTACCTGAAACCTGGTGACGACTCACGGGATAGAGGAGTGAGAGGAGCTTACAGAAAGAGTAAGAAAGATCAATTCACTGAGGTCGTACAAAAATTTTATTTGAAACTCAAACAAGAATTTCCAATGGAATTTGGGACCTTCACGGGTGAGAGATAGTGCATGCATGAGCATGAGGTAATGATGAGATTTTCTGGTGATCCGATCGTGGTGATCGTTGTTGTTGATGAATGTAGTCATACATCGTAGATATAGTTGTTTTTTTATATATCCTCACTTTAGCTTTAAGAACGGGAAAATAGGTCGCTGGCACTTTATATTCAGCTAACAGGTTCAATTTGTGATTATTTTATGCTTCCAAGAAATTTTCAGGTGTTTTTTCTTTTAACTGTTTTTGTATTATATACGCTCGATCATTTTATGCAGCAAAGGTTAAATGACTTTAAGGTAGGCTACAAGTAGTAATTTCATTTTTTTTTCTTTGTTCTTTTTTTTTCGTTTTTTAGTGTAATTCACGGTGTGAACCTTACAAATTTTAAACGTGTTCAAGTAGAACTAATGTGCTTATAGGACAAGCATTTATAATTGCTATTTTTCTCTAATTAGCATATTTAGTGTGTTAAAAAAAAACACAAACAGCAAAACATTTTTTTTTTGCAATGATCTATGATCTAAATGTCAGGGGTTCATAATTGTTGTGAAGTTTCTAAAGAAATCCTTCATTGTCATCATTGAATTGACGATCTATGAAATTGGTAGGTAGAGGTAGGTACTTGATGTATAGTCAATGAGTGAACGGATAATATCAAAATTTTGTGTAGGTGAAATATTAATAACAAACGAATCTGGGTCATGGAAGTTTAGATATTATATGACGTTGCATTCAAATGTGAATGCATTTTATTGTGATTTCGAAAAGAGTTTTAATGATGATGTTTCTCATTAAGCTGCCATTTTCGGAATCTATAATAAATGTCTTCTCAAAACCAAAATTAAGTAAAAATTTAGAGTAATATGTATACACCAAGATCAGTAATGTAATGCATATAGAGAACTTAATAAATTTAAATAAAAATTCTTGTTTGTGGATTATAGTAAACTGGACCATATTATTTGTAGTATACCCTTGATAGAACAGGGTGTTCGAGGTGATTGCAAAAGTATTAATGAAAGTTAATAATATTTGTCTTCCATTAAAACGTTTAAATATTTTTTTTATTATGCTGTAGAAAAGTGAAAGCGGCTAAGTCATATATCTATAAATAATTTATGCAATATTATTTTATTGAAATGACTATCATTGAAATTATTAACCCAACTATGACCAAAACACAGAATCTCAGGAAGGAGATAAGAAAAGGATTAGGTGACTTGAGAAGATGTATGTCGCTTTTAAGCCTTCGCAGATTGTGAACCGGAGGAAAGACAGAAGATGATAAACTGTTCCACATTCGCACTTGCATTCTGCAAATAAAATTTTGGTACACTTTAAAATGTGAGTGTAAAATCGCAATTTTGATTCAGTTTATATAAATATAAAACTTTTCATGTGTAATTCATATCATTAGGTAGATTACATAATATTAAATTTTCAAACAGAAAAATCTTCAAACTAGGCAAAATTTCACATTAATTGTGTAAATTTACTTCAAATTCGATGTAATTGCACATTTCGGATTTCAGTGAGTGGAGGATAGCATTATGTTGTTTGAATCGAGCAGTTATAGAGTGAACATAGACAATGACATGTTTTTAATTAAAATAATTATTGAGAGAGTTGAACTTAATTTGGTATGGTTTGAAAGTGTGCTCTTTGTATCGGATTCAATTATTCTCGGTCGACGAAAAATTTAATAGTATTAGGAATATGTAAAGTGCAATCGTATCAGTAACTTTATCACTAGTCCAGCAGAAGTCCAGAGGAGAACGCAAAAACGACCTAGGCCTGTAAAATACAGGACTGTTTTGGCAACTTAGTAGGATCGTAATAAAAACGTATGGAAGCTTTCAACATTTTCATTGTTCCATTTGAAAAAATGTTGATGAAAACTAATTTTTGTTTTTCAAACTATCTCCTTACCAGCGGCTCTTACGGTCTTAAAAATAATTGTGACAAAATTACAATTTACAAGAAAAAATACAAAAAATTATTTAGAAAATAATTAATAATTTTACTACGATAAATTGTAAATTTACAATTGATTATTACGTTTTATTGGTTATTCTTGAAAAAAATATTAGAATACAACACAACAAAATTGCAGGAAATATGACTTGATTGATAACAATAAGTAGTAGTAAATGGTATTTGAAATTATGTCGACACAAGCGAATGTTATCAGAAAAAAATATCATTTCCTCTCGAGAACTTTATCACAAAGAGCAAATTTTACCAAATTTAAGATGTAAAATATTTTCACGTTAATATGTTTATAGCATTAAATACCTACTATGTATGATTTTGTTCTCAAAATCTAATTACAATGTAATTAAAGTAGTGGGAAAAAACAAATGAAAATTAAATATTTTTGTACTTTTACTATCTCTGATCACACGAAGTTGTTGTGTGAAAGCAATTCTCCCGTCAGTAGGAGATTTTTTTTTAATTTTCTGTTGTGTAATTTTACAAATGTACGGTGCTTGTTACATGCCTCCTTTTTTCAGTAATTTTACAAAAAATTTTGTGATAACGTTCAGTTTGTGATAAAATTACGCAGTTTTTTTTGTTTTTTAGAATATTAGAACGTAGGATATCTTATAGAGAACATGTTCTCCTACTTTTTCCTAAAATATTTTTGTTTTCGTTCCGTACCTACTAAATAACAAGCCTCTGTCCTAAATATGATAAACTTCGAAAATGTGAATTATTTTCACTCAGTTACTGTTGCTGTGTATAACACATAACATATAGATCTTGTAACAAAAACAAAAAAATATATATATGGTTGGTGGAGTTGTAATTCCCAAGGGTTTGGATGGTTATGTGTTTTACTGTTAGATTATTTATTTAAAATCATTGAATAAACAATTTATGTCACTCGCTAACAGAAATTTTAATTGTATACATACACTGTAAAAAAATAAGACAATTCCCTAAATTTAAGACACGTATTTTCCTAAAAATAAATGTCATTTTCTCTAATATAAAGGGAAAATCAATTTAATTTCTCCAAATCAATGGAACATTCAATGGATGTAGGTATTTGGCACCAGAAAACCTATATAGTACCTAAAATTTCCGAAATGTTAAAGCTTTCTCGGATAGAAGGAAGAGAACATTCAATAAAATTAGGTATTATTCTACATTTGGAAGTACATACATTTTAGGAATAAGCACCTATTCTACTTTTTCCAAGGTGGAGCTTTTCCTAATCTTATCAAAAAATACCTAAGCTTAGTGGCACAAATTGTTGCCACTCACTTTAGGGATTTTTTTTACTGTGTAATGCGAAATTTTAAATGTATTAGTGCGCAATCCTTTTACAACACTCAAATTGAATGAAAATATACACTTAAAGATTTAGAAGCAACGCTTTTTCAAATTTCTAATATTTATTAATAATAACAAAATAAACTTGAAAAATTCGCTCTATTCCCAGAACTCGTCAAACGTCAAAATCAGTCTCATTAAGTTAAATCCGAACACGACAGTAAGTGGCTTATTCATGTACACTATATTCACTCGATATGCTGCTTCCTGTTAGCTATTTATTCAATGTATAAAATATAGGCCTAATTAGGTATTCGGTTTTATTGTAATTGTATAACAGCTCTGATGTCACTAGTTCGCCTTATACCTTAGGCAGACGAGCAAAACCAATGATCATTCATTAATTAGCGATTTGAGTTTTCTAAAATCACTTTGAACCTTTGAATTATAATTTTTATAATTTTAATTATTAAAAATGTAATGTCATCAATTACATATAAAATTTGACAGGACTTTCATTTTAATTGACAAAATCTTGAGTAATTAGATTTTTGGAAAAATTTAATTACGAATGAATGATCCATTTCCCTCGAGTATTTTAGTTCGTAATAATAATAAATGTTACTAGATATTAAAATTAAAAGAAATTACATAACATTTTAACTGTTATACCACATTATAAATTAAGTTTGACATCCGCACAAAACACACGGTTTGAACTTTGTACCGATTTCCCCTCGTAAAAAATTTATGTGGCTAAATTCGATTCAATTCACACTTAAAAGCAATATAGAAACTTTTCTTCAACAATAAACAATGCGGGAATAAATGAAATTTTCTTTTCTCCTTGGTCGCAAAAAATTAATTTAAATCGTTGTTGCGGCGCACTCCGCCAAACCCAAGACACTTACTTTTGATTGTGGAACAAGAAAATCAAAACAACATCAGCCCAAAGACCCATTGCGATGTCTCGTCATCCATTGAAAGTCGACAAATTCAATCACAGTTCTATGGTCATTTAGTTTTTTTTTTTTTTTTGTACAATGATTGTTGGCTGCATTTAATTATAGTGAAATTCCATATAAAGTTGAACACCATTTTTTTGATTTCATTAATCGTTTGTTGTTATTATTTTTTTTTTACTTCTGTTTTGAATAATTTGTTATACAAAATATAAACTCTGAACCCAAAGAGATTCTGTACGATCCATAATTTGGTCTTTTATATTGTTTCTGTTTTGTGGTTATCTCTCAATGAAGACAACGACGACGTCGTAATCATCATTGTATACGTCCATTATAAGGGGGCGATTTGAAAATTTTTACTTGGATCTCTTTTGAATTTATGGGGGTAGAGTGGGGAAGGGAGGCGGCAAAGGGGAGAAGAGAAAATACTCTTATCAGAGCAACAACAGAATAAAGCATGATGATATATCTTCTCGTATGCCATGCCACCCCTTATTATACATGAAACCAGATGATATTTTAGAACATTCCCTCTCTTACTAAACAATGTGCGCATGCCATATTATGTACGTACATCTGCATATTTTCAGTTATGTATATATATATAGAGTTAGTTACGAGTTAAAGGCGCGGATAGAGTATCGCAATACTAAATACTGTGCTGCTGGTGCGCACTTCACTCTAATTGGAAAATTACAGAAAAAAATGCTTCCATTGAGAAAATTCATTGAGTGACGAGAAGAAGGTCTTTCGAAAGCGGAATATTCTCAATTGAATGGTGTCTAAAAAGACGTAGTAGTAAGTATACATAAGTATGTTACTTATTTAGTATTTAAAATAAAAAAAAAATTTAAGAAATGAGATGAATACATCTGCATACATATATCCTGTATGATTAATATGTACATCATAACTACAACTTAGATTAGATCGGTGTAATTTTAATACAAATTTTTATTTTTAACATGCGCCTCTCTAAGCTACACCGCACATTTATAATATTCCTTTGACGTAATTGTGCCGCATTCTGTATCAGCCTTTTGTATCTGAACCGCTTGATCTGAAATTGTGTTTTTTTTTTTTTTGTAATACTTTAAAACGTGTTAGAAGATGAGAATATTTTAAGTTCAATGGCTTCAGTTGTTATTCTAGACGACGACTTCTTTCTAATCTAATACAAATGTTTTACATAATTTATCAATAATAATCATATAGGGTCAATTTTAATGAAGATTTTCTGAGTTTGCAATTTGAAACACTTCAATAAACATAATAATATAATATGTATATATATATACTATTTATGTAAGTAGGTACATTGTATATTCAGCTTTCGAACCGTTCTGTGGTGTCACCACCTGTATATGTATGTATATTATAAGTTTCAAAGATCAGCAAAACAAGTAGTTTTCGATAAGTTAAAAACTTCAAAATGGACGGATTTTAGCATCTTAAAAAATAAAATACCAATAGAAAAAATTAAAGAGAATAAAAAAGAGTGAAAAACTTAATAAAAAATAAATAAAAGTAGCCAGCTGGTTAAAATGGACCCCATGTGGGTAATACCAAACCCCGATAAACACATTTACAATGAAGATATATATTGAGAGCGAGAATATGTAGTATCACGATCATCACACCTTTAACTGACCGTATAAAACTATAAATTAACAAAAAAAAAAAAAACTCATATCGATTCAGCAGTTCGGATTGAAATGGTGTTAGTTTCCGTAAACATTTGTAAAGTAGCAAATAAACGAAACTTTAAAAAAAAAGTATTTGTCACTTTATTCATCCGTTTGATTTTCAATCCGTGCACCCGCATGAGTCGTAAGATAAAATATCTTACTAATATACACAAGCAAGGATAAATTACAAAGATAGTACACAAAAAAAAAAGAGCGAGTAAAAATAGAAAAGGAATAACATAACTAGGTATCTAATTAAAGTAACAAGTATACAGAAGTAATTAAATAACATATTTACTACTAAGGATTACCAAAAGAAAAAAGATGGAATAAACAATTAGGACACTACATTCTAACTGACTGCTACGCGTTAATGCCTTGAAAATGCTATTATTTATTATGTTTAATGAATGGAACTGGATCAAATTTTTAACAGAAACAGGTAAGTTGGTCCAGTTTATAATAGAATGGTTGAAGAACAGGTGACTTGTTACCAAAAATTGTGATCGTGGTACAATGAGATTCAGTGTCCTACTTGATCTTTCAAATTGGAGTTTTTCGTATAGATATAACGGAATACTATTTTATATTATCTTTGCCCAAAATACCAGTGAACAAAATTTGAAATAGGTAACTAAGCTACAAGCAGCCAAAATTGTATCTAAGAACGGAGTGATATGATCATATCATCTAATTCAATACCCATACCTAAAGACAGAGTTAAACGCAATCTCAAGTTTACGGGCATTATCGTAATCGAGTTTGCCGAAGACGTACCAACAGTAACCTTGTCGAAACCAGGATAAATTCAATAGATATCCATAGCGCACGTAAACCACCATAAATTCTATTAAAAATATTATTGATATGGGCATCCCACGTAAGTAAACAATTGAAATTTATTCAAAGATTCCTGACACAGTGTACAAGGGGAATAACAACTATATTATTAATCATAACGATTTATGATCAAACATTTCGATTTTGCAGGGTTCATACGGACCACGAGTGAATTGATTGAAGATCTTTATAAATGCAGCTAATAGCATCCTCAATAAGGCCAAGGAGCCTAGAGATGTATAATTGCGCAACATCAGCGTAGAGATGCATTTTGCTATGATTAACTTAAGAAAAAACATCATTCATGGAAATTGAGAATAATAGGTGATGCAAGTATTGATATTCTTGTGGCACACCGGTTAAGACAGGACAAAATGACGACTGGCATGTATTTACTTGTACTCCTTGGGACCTGTTACTGAGATACATAATTATTAATCAATTTAACTGCTCGAGAATAAAATCCGAAAAGACTTCTAAGTTTGTAACAAAGTAGAGGTGATTAACATTGTCCAATGCTTTTGAAAAGTCAAGAAAAACTAGACCAGTTAAATCACGAGAAACATTTGTTTGTAAACAGCCTTTTTGTAAAAAATTTATTCGAAATGATCAAAATCGAGCAACTCCATCTTAGAGTAGCCATACGAAAAGTTCTTTCGATAGTTAACGTATATTTGAAAGCTGGGTGAGAATATGCTGATACAGGGACCTCAGTATGTAGTTATGTATATATTTCGAGGTGTAATTTCAGAAATGTACTGAATTAATAAAAACAGGTTTATCTCCAAAACGGGGTTGCATGTAGGTAGTTACATGTGGAGAGTCAAATGAAAGATTACACTCTGAGATTTCCAGATCTTGTAAGAAAATATAACGGTTATCAAAAATTTTGGCGAAAAACGCGTTAAAATGTAAAAATAATCACGATTTTTTTCTCCAATTTTTTGACGTTCTATAATTAGCGACATGAGAGGTGGAGTAGTGGTTCGACATTGTTGTACAACAAGGAAGTTATGGGGTGTGTGATGTAAAACTAGCATATTTTCTTAATCATTCTCTAAAAAGCCCCCCCCCCCCTGTCTTACAATTTTTCGTTCCTAACACTTTAAATATTATCTCCAATTCAAAATCATCCTGTAAATAATTGGCAGAGAATAAAACTTTTACCTGAGGTGTAAGTATGTCATAATTCGGTATCATAACAGAAACAAAGATGATGACATGAATTGAGAAAAACTTTTAGCATATATACTAAAACAGAACAGAGAACATTTTACCAGCTCCAGAGATATCCTCAATTAGCCAGTTTGCATATTTTTAGATAGTTTAATATCAAAAGCACTTTAATTTTCCGTAAGAAAAAAGAAACAATGTATAAAGCCACGTTCATATTCCTCTATAAAAGTAATAGTTAATATTTGTAAGGTTGTTCCATACTGCGTAATGCATTCATTTTATACATTTTGAGCATTAAGCAATGAATATGACACACAGGCACACATATACACTCTCTAAACGTGAAGATTAAGATTGAATATAAAATTATGAAAAACAGTTCTCTATACCTCTTTCAAAATAATTACCTACTCTAGTAGTAGTATAAAGTAGAAAATCAAATACCATAAACTCTTTCAATGTTGTGTAAATTTCTAGAGATAACAAGTGATTTTTTAGTACCTACGCTTTAAAATTAGTTAATTATTATTTTACGCTTGTATTTTACCAATAACACTATTTATATATGTATATATAGAAGTGAAAAACATTCCGAAAGCGGAACTAATTTGCTTTTTGTTGCATTACAGTTATTAGAAAAAAACTTGTAAACGACAATAAAAATCAACGGAAATTATTGCTTTATTGTGTCCCTTATTGTATGAATGTGTGTAGATACATAAAATGAAAAACTTCATCAATAAAATGTTGGGAAATTTTTTAATGTGACTTTTTTTTTACATCAAAAAAATTAAAATTAAAATTCCAAATTAATTTTTCTATTTCTGTTTGCATAACCAGCAACAAGAAGCATATTTCTTAAGCCAAAAAAAAAACGAACCATTTTATGACCTTATTATAGATAAACTTTTCCGAAAAGGTTATCCCAATCAAAAGACAAAATTTTTTTTTTTTTTTTTTTGATTATAAAAATAATTCAAATAACTCTCCTCCCACTACTATGTATGTACATATTATGGTGTGCAAATGTGCATACAATGTATATGAAATCAGCCTACATACATATACATATGTACGATCTTATCAGAAAAATAAAATTTTTTTCCTAAGCATCATGTGTCAATGGGCCTCAACATCCGCTTTGAAGGAGATAAAAAAAAATTTAATATTGAAAATGATATAATCTTATGCACACGGAAATTTAATTTTTAATTATTAATGAAAAAAAAAAAAAAACTATATTTAGGAAAGATGCTTATTGCTGTTTTTTTATTACTGTTAACTTTTGGGTTTGTAATGAGAAAAAATTTCTCTAAATCGAGAGCGTGTTTTTGCCCTCATTTAATCATTTTTTTTTTAATCAAACTTGCATTGTAAGGAAGTGTTTTGATTAATTAACTTAACTGAGATTTATAGTACGATTCATAAAAACAAACTATTTTGTGGATAACAAATATTGTTTTTCTTTGTATTATGAAATTTGTTCGATTAGTGACCATCTTCTTAAAGTACACTCTTAGAAGTACAGCTCCTTTTGATAGTTGACGAATCGTCGGTAAATTGTATTCAGATTTAGTCGGTTTGATTAAGCATTAAGGACAAACTCTAGCTCCTATTTCATTTCATAAAGGTATATGACAGGGCTGGCCACATTGACAGGTATGCTTTAAAATTTTTCGCTGAAGCCGTTAATGAATCTTCGTCAAATTTTGAAAAAATATTCAGTTGGCCAATGATAGTCCCATTGTTTTTCCTTCCGACTTATGAGTAAATGCTCATAGGTCCCAGCCCTCGTTGCCGGCTTCGTGCAGCTCGTCCAGGAGGTTTAAGACAAGGAATGTGGAACGCTTTTACGAAACAACTGGACAGTCACAAAGAAAATGAGTCACCATCTCGGGTTGTTTTTGCGTCCCCTACATAAAGGGTTTTCCAATAAGAGGTGTTATTTTGATATTCGCAGAAAAATGCCATTTTTAGAGATAAATGATCGGATCTTTATTTCATTATAAAGAGGAAGGTATGCCGTTAATAATGGAAACATCAGCCAAATGACCACCACGACCACGCCTACAGGACCATATCCTTTTCATGAAATTTTCCATAACAAAATCGCAAAGTGGCTGACCTATGTCCTCGATAGTCTCACGAATTCCATCTTTGAGGTCTTGAATCGACGCTGGGCTGTTGGCGTAGACCTTCTCTTTCACGTGGCCCCAAAGGAAGAAGTCGCAAGGTGTTAAGTCACAAGATCTCGGTGGCCAATTGTGATCACCTCTTCGAGAGATAACACGGTCCGGAAACTTTCCCCGTAAAAGATCAATGGTTTCGTTGCTTGTATGGCACGTAGCACCGTCTTGTTGAAAGTAAACGTTGTCCAGATCAATACCATCCAAATCCGGCCATAAAAAATCATTAATCATCTGTCGATAGCGCAATCCATTCACCGTAACTGTTGCTCCAGCCTCATTTTCGAAAAAGTAAAGTCCAATGACCCCGCGAGACCATAAACCGCATCAAACAGTCACACGTTGAGGATAGAGAGGCTTTTCAACAATAACTCTTGGGTTTTCCGAGCCCCAGATGCGACAATTTTGCTTGTTGACGAAGCCATCGAGGTGGAAATGGGCCTCATCACTCAAGATGAGTTTTCGATGGAATTCCGGATCATTTTCATGCATTTCAAGGACCCAATCATCAAAGACTCGACGTTGTTGATGATCGGCCGGCTTGAGTTCTTGTGTTAACTGAACTTTATAAGCCTTAAGACCCAAATCTTTATGCAAAATACGGTGTAATGACGTTTGTTGAATGCCTAATTCCAAAGAACGACGAGGAATGGACAAACCTGGGTTTTCTTCAACACTTTCGGCTACAGCAGCAATATTCTCGGCTGTTCTTGTGCGACGTGCACGGGTTTTATTCTTCACATCACTAACTTGTCCCGACAGCTCGAATTTTTCTACCAATTTCTGTATTGCGGTCCGACAAGGTGCTTCACGACAACCCAAAAATGTTCGAGTTTTACGAACCGTCTCTGCCACGTTTTCACCATTTTTATAGTGAATTTTAATAATTTCAATGCGTTGTTGAATCGTGTATCGTTCCATTTTTATTAATGGTGTAGTTTTTACTTGTCAAATGTCTAAAAATGACAGCTTCAAAAGTGACATCTACCGAAATAGCGGGCAAATTAAAATAACACCTCTTATTGCAAAACGCTTTATTGGGTCAGCAACAAGCCCCATCGTTTTTAGGTGACCACTGAGACGAGAGTGGCCAGTGAGAACTGACATCAGGGTTCTCAGGGTTGGCTTGTTTAGCCCCAATAGATTTTTTATTTCTTTTGGATTAGGTCTGCCCCATAGCTCTACCTGAAGTTCTACCTATATAGTTCTACCTGAAGTATCATCTAACCAAAGGTGACTGTGCTGACAGTGGCCCAAGCCCAGATATTAGAGATAAGATATTTTGGTGCGATCCCAATTGTGGAGGATATCTCTGAGGTTGCACCAAGACCATCACCCAAAGTACCAGTGTCCTGCTAATCCGAGAAAGGGAGTTCAGGGTGGATTAACATTCCAATACAAGTTTGGAGTTTGTAAAGAGTTTTGATAAGACTTTGAGGGCTTCCTGGCGGTCTGAAAACATTGCAATTTCCTTGTCATCAGTGTTTGAGTTAAGGGATGTGTTCCCGCTTCAAGGATGGCTTTGACTTCCACCTGGAAAACCATGACATGGCTTTCAAGGTGTATGACAATGTCCACGTGAGATAAAGCTTTTCCATATACAGTCACTCATTATCAAGCAGTTAAAGATCGTACAGATACTCAACTGCACATACAATGGACTCATACTTGCCTGAAGTATTTCGATATATATATCAGAAGTGAGAGTAAACTAAAATAAAACCGCATGATTGTCCCTAGAAAATCTCTGGAGCTGAAAGCTTATGACATATTTAACTTTTTCCCTATATTCTTAATATACATAGTAATATATAATAATTACTTGAGAGCACCGTGCATTTGCTAAAGTTTGAGACCTTTTGAATAAGTCTTTGTAGGACTTTTGAAAGCAAGAGCTATAGTTGATGAAAGCACGTTCTGCCTGACTGTTAAAATGAGAAGATTAGGTATTACTGATTTATTTGTGAAGGTGTCTCGAGGTGCGTACATTCATTTCTGTTTCGGCAAAGAGACACCTTGATGTCCCAACTTTGCCTGAAAGCACTCGAAGATTCAGCATATAGAAACTCTAAGCACTACCTAAGTTATTATGGACGAATTTCACACAGGATAATGCTACCACAAAGAGAAAAAAGTTCTCCAAATCCTCTCTGTTAAGAAGATTTGACCAGATAATAATACACGTCTCCGGTGTTCGTTCTGTGAATTATTATTTTTTTTTTTAATAATTATCAAAACTATCCTATTCGATAGCCTTTTAAAGGAGTGCACTATGAATGCGGTCTGGATTAAAGAAAAGTGACAAGATCGTTTTGGCGATGACTAAACTTGTTAGTCTGAGGTATATGAATTCGTATATGAATTGATTGAACATCCAACTCTACTCTTCAGATTTGTTTCCTTAGACTACCATCTCTTCCCAGATTCTAAAAAATTTCTAGTTAAATAATGCTTTGGCTCAAATAAAGAGATGAAAGCAGTCTTGACTGGCTATCTTGAAGACCTTCCGGAAAACTACTATTAGAATGGAAAAAGTTATAGGAACTATTGTAATATTCAGCAAATCGTACTTAGGTATACAGGAAGAAAAAAATCTGGTCCAAAATCTGAACGTTGTGAAACATCAGGCTAAAAGTTTTTTACTTTAACAATATGTATATAATTAAAAAAATTTAATTCAAAAAAAATTTCATAACGAAATTTAAGTCATTTTACCACACTACGAATGAAATCCTTTCTTTTTTTTTTATTTTTTTGTTTTGCAATCTACTCAAGTATGTTAAAAACAAAAACATTTACTACTCACAAAGATTTCCGTAATGTGATTCATCACTTTAATTCAACTTAGACACATGAAGATCTATCTAACTATGTACATAATATATATGGATATATATATGTAAGAGAAACGGACAACAGAAAACCATAAATTCCACAGTACCCCCGGCACAGTCTGAGTGAAGATATTTCATTTCGAATTAAGAAATTTAATACTGTTTGTAATATAACAGGAAGAAGATAGAAACAAAGTTGTTGAATTTCAAAAATTCCAGAAGAAATACCTACATACATAGATATATCCACCACCATGTAATAATAATAATATCATTAAATTATCTAAGAGAAAGTGCATATGCAATGCCGTTTTAGAAATATTTTTCTAATTACACATGTTCACAAATGTCTAATGTGGGTTGGTCTAGCCTAGCCCAGACTGTCTTGACTTAGCTTGGAAAGCTCTATAATTCCCGTGTGAAATACTTTACAGTTTGGGATTCTTCTGAATAGGAGGGTAGAGTAAATAGATGAGGAAGGTAATAACTGACAAATAAAAAAACACATCACACAAAAATAATAGGTAATAATAACACTATGCGGAACAAAACAATAACAAACAACAATAACACAAACAACAACAGCAACAGCCTTTCTAATTTGCTTTTGTAACATAGATTTTATAGCTGAAAGAAGGAAGACAACGTAGATAGCAAAAAAAACAACAACAAATAAATAAAATTAACAAGAAGACGAAGAAAAAAATGAGAACAGTCCAAGAAGAGGATTTTGACATCAATAACCAGAGTTTTGTATACCGTCACTAGATATAAAGTATATAAAAAAAAATAAGTAGTAAGATGAGAGCTCTGAATCTATACAGATATTTGCTGTCGTATTTTTCCCGACTTTCTCAGAATCTCTTATATTTATTTATGCCAGTCGGATACACTAGTTTTGCTTTAACACTATGTATTATTCACCTCACTTTACTTTTTTCTTTTTTTATTTATTTACTCTTTTCTTACTACTTTTTGTATATATATTTATTTATTATTTTTTTTATTATTTTTTTTTTTTAATAAAAAAAAAAAATCTTCACTGGAATGCGCTGTGGTAGGTAGGCTTACTTGTTCCTACAACTTTCCTGTGCAAGCACTTTTTATGTACTCTTTATTTATTTATTTTATTTTTTTTTACTGTTATTAATAAGACTTGTGCCAAACATTTACATGAAGAAACGAGAAGAATAACACTTTTACTAAGATTTCACAAATATCATTTTTTATAACTTTTTTTTTGTATTGGTATTTTTCACGAATTCTTTAGGGGAATCACTTTTTTTTATTTTTGCGCTATTACTAACCATTTATTAGAGAGAGAAAATGTCAAACGCGTAAAATTATATAAATTTATAATTGTCTACATAGTACGTATATTTAAGAATAATATGAAAACAAATTGCAAATTATTATTTAACAAAAAAAAAAATTTTTTTTTTTAATGATTTTAATACTTAAAAATACGACCAAAAGTTAAAAAAAAAGTAAACAAAAAAAAAACTAATAATTTTCAACGAAATTCATAAAGAACGGGAAGAACAACAAAAAAAATTAAAAACACGGCGAAACCATTCAGTTCGAATGTTAGAATCGCACTACCATTCTCCGGAAAGAGTATCGAGATTGAAACGGCCGTCAACTGAAACCAACCGCCACAGCGACTTTTCCAATTCCACTCTCCAGTCTCTGGGTCTTGATATTTTTTTTTACCATTTTTACTATACCAAGTTTCACAGGCATATACATACGAACGCCCAAGTCAACTCGCATAAAGTCAATCTCCAGCCAACAGAGCCACGGTATATACAGAGACGACAACGTTGTCGAACAGAGAGATTTGCTTAATAATACACTATATAACGAGCTTTTGAAACATATCTATATATATATATGTTTATAGAAAATATCCACAAATACAACATAAACATAATAAGGCTCCAGCAAAGTATAGCGATGAAAATCAGTATAGGAACGCGCGCCGCCGCAATCAACAATAACAGAGATTATAAGAGGAAGGCAGGGCAAACAGACACAAATAGAATGCGGCGGCGGGCGGCCAGACGGACGAGCGGTGGCGACGACAACGATGGTGGTGACGTCGAGGGTATCCCATCGTAATAGCATAGCTAGATAAAGCATTCTAGCATGGCAAGTGAAAGATTACTGATGGTGTTATACCTAAAGTGACTTAAAACTAGCTTACAATGTTTCGTCGTTATTATAAGCTTTGGGACTGGATTCTAGTATAAACTGGAACTTGACTGGTATATCGTTATACAGATGTTAGTATACTATACTATATAGGTAGGGTACATAGGTACTTGTTCGTATATCTCTTCTCGTGGACGTGGAGCTGGAGCCTTGCGAGGCCGACGGACCACAAGTTGAAGTTGAGCTACGGCAGCACTCTCCGTGACACTCCATATAGATACTATAATGTAAGTCCGGTCATAAGCTGATCTGGGTCCAGCCAGTAAGAAATTGAAGTTTGTGTGTGCTAGCTATAAGTAACAAACGAGAGAGTCGAGATCTTTATTAAAAAAAATTAAAAAAAAAACTGATCGTGATTTGTGAAAGGGTACCCCACAGTCAACCACGAAAATATATGTTGCAACTATGGAATTGCTATTTGCAATAATTATTGTTATATATGTATGTATTTGCACAAAAGACTCTATATCGAGAGAAAGTACAAAAAGATATATATTATGTATAGGAAGATAATAACAAAAAAAAAAAAAAAAAAAAACAAGCACTCCGGATTTGTTAATTTGATAAAAGTTTCAAATTTTAACCACCCAACAACTGATCGATTTCGGTTTTCCCACATTGATCTCATATTTCTTGTAAAACTAGCAATAATACTAAATGGAATTCCCAATTACCGTTATATATAATATTCTCAGAAAATTCTTCAATACGTGCATAATTTTTCGCTTGTTCTGATATCTACATACATATGTACGTCGTACATACATTCAGAATATGGTGTGATATACAAAAAAAAAAAAAAAATTAATGTCGAGTGCGATGCCATTTTCATAAACTTTAAGAAGTCTGAGCAAATGCTAAGCGACATGCGATCGTCATCTTCTATCATCATCAACAGAAATTATAATTTTAATGTTTTCGTTGTTACAACGTGGTAATCCCATGGTATTTGTAATTTTTTTGATAAGTAGAAATCACTTTAAAGCCCATACTAATATAACATGACATGGATGATTCAAGCTAACAAGATCAATATCAATCCTCTGAAGCACATGAGATCATTGTAGGATGTTAGTAGGATATTAGCTTGATGAATTAAAATTATTGATTTATACGGAGGTGCCTACTAACTTTTGCTTGCAGATGACAAAGAAAACTTTTTAGATTTTTTCCCTAAATGCTTGTTCTTCCCACTTTTGCATACACTTGTTGAACAAATGCTGAAACTATTGATACCACCGTTCCGCAGTTACCTCAGAAACAAGATTTTCATATACATATGTAGGTTTCCACTGCCACTTAAGAGCTTTTAAATATCAATTAGCACATTTTATCCTTTATTAAAGGAAATAGAAAGAGAAGTAAAAACGTTTCAGGTAGGGCGGATGAGTCATCAAATCCACTCATGAAACATTGGTCAAGAACTCCATAGTCCAAGACAATGTAAGTATGATGGTGTATTGTTGAGAATAACTCGCATCTTTTAGTTGTTTTTCATGCACTTTTTGCAAAACATTCGACAAAAAAATGATGTTGCTGTACCGTAAAACGGGGTGAAAATTGGCAGATTTTGAAGATTTCAGCGATTTTTTTCGCATAAACTTTCGAAAAATTTAATATATTTTGGTATCATCATAGCATTTGACATCTTGTTTATGTAAACTAGTAAATGAAAAAATCATATCGCTTAAAATTTTAGAAAAAAAAATGCCTTTAAAGGGCCTGACAAAGTCAGCCCGGGTCTGGGGTGACTTTAGCAGGTGTATAACTTGTTGATGATGTTTCCATAATTATTAAATATAAAAGCAGGTGAAACTAGGAGAAAATAGTAAACTTCACATTTTGCACATTCTAAATCGGATCCCTGCTGTCTTCGTAGCAGTCTTCGCGTAGCTAACCATGGCAAGTGACATACTGTAGCCATTCTATGCTCCTATAAGAGCTCCATTTTATTTTACACAATGAGTACAGGACATCATTATCATTATTACATAGCCACCTAATGCAAAGTATCCGCAGTCAATGTCTCTTCCTCAGGACTTAAAATAAGCGAACCGCCAATTTTTTTCTTGTGTACACCACTTAGTCTATTCTGAATCGTTTCACGAGACACTTTCCACTTTTTACTCTCACTGTCTTCTAACATTCCCTTCTTAACATCTTCTAGTCTTCCTATGACGTCAACATTCGTATAGTTTCGATGTCGACGCATTCTTAGTGGCCTAATATAGTTTCGGGGCATTTAAAGTGACACACGTGCACTCGCTACCGAATCGTGTAACACACTGAACTATTCAGTACTCCGCGCCTCTTTACCGTCACGTCAGCCGATCACCGGCACTAGCTGCCAAAGCCACCACGCATAATAAAGTCATCCCGTATGTCAAAGTCACCCCGTTTTACGGTATAGCATTCAGGTTGTAAACACAGATTCAGGGAACATTTAGGAATTTGCACCTTGTTTTAGTCCTCAGTCAAATCATGCGATATCCATTTAAGACAAATCTTCTTGCAAGAAGTCCTTGAGCGAATTGAGACCATGTTGGAACTGATTGAACTACTGTTCTAGAATAGCCAAAAATGTTTCTTCATCGTCAAATCCTGTTATCAAATCAATCCGTCCATAAAACATATAAAAGCTAGAATTGGTCTAAGACCCTAACACCCTAGATGAATGACCGTATGTAATTTTATATGGTCAGCTCTTTCTGTAAGTTTGATTGTTGAAGTGGTTTTTTGCATATATTTCTAGAACGGTTCGTCGAACAGTAAAAATAATTATAACCAATTTCATAGAATGTCATATTCTGAAGAACTGTTCAGTACTATAAAAAGGTCTAGGACTGATCGCTTTCATAATATACGTAAAAACCTTAAATTTTTATATGGCAACACCAAAAAGGGGTTACTCAATTTAGCCTATTTTTGAAATTATATTTACAATTTTTATAAAAACGCCGCTTACAAAATTTGAGCTCTCCATGTCGACGCACTTTCAGGCAGTATGCCGAAATATATAGTGAAAAACGAAATTTTTGTATGGCAACCATCCGAAGGAGTTGCCCGATTTGTCCCATTTTCGAACTTAAATTTACTTTTTCTCTAAAAAGCCTGTGTGCAAAATTTCAACTCTCTAAGTGAACGCGCTCTGGAGTTATTATAAGGACAGACGGACAGACAGACAGACGGATGGACGGACATGCAAAATTCAAAATAACTTTTAACCCAATCCATTTTGCTCTACCAGCGTTATTTCTATGCGTTGCAAACGGAATGACAAACTTAGTATATCCTATAGCTGGTGGTGTTTAAACAAAGGCCTTAGCATGAACCCCAATAAGACGGTTATCACTCCCTTTACAAGAAGATCGACGCTTTCACTAATAACCCGGAATTGATATTTTCAGACGAAGTCAAATATATGGGGGTAACTCTAGATAAGAAACTTACCTGGAATTCGCATCTGTCCAGAGTGACGGATAGAGCGGTGCGATCTCTCTACACGTGTCGTCGCTTCATTGGCAGAACATGGAGTCTGAAGCCAAAAATGATGTCCTGGATGTACACCACGGGTGTTAGAGCCATGGTTACTTTTGCGGCCCTCGCATGGTGGCCAAAAACAAATCAAAAAACGGCTGAGGCTCTTCTTCAAAAAACCCAGCGGCTTGCCTGTCCAGGAATAACTGGTGCCATGAGAACATGTCCTACAACAACCATGGAAGCCTTACTAAACCTTCCACCCCTACATTTGCAGGTGAAAAAGGAAGCGATCTCCAGTGCTATTAGAGTACAAATGGAGAAACAGTTTAAGCCAGGGGATCTGGTTGGTCAGTTAAGTATCTTAAAACATATGTATATGTTTCGAGCAAATGACAACAATATCTGATATAATCACACCCAGGCTGGATTTTGTAAGACCATTCCAAGTGGTTCTGGGAGACCGACAGCAATGACGTTCCACTAAACCGTCCTTCCAACAAGGATCGATGGTATGGTATACAGACGGTTTAAAAAACGAACAATGGACTGGGCGTATACGGCCCCAAATGCCATATATCAAAGGCTCTGGACTCTACTCCTACCGTATTCCAAGCCGAGGTATTGGCCATAATAATGTGCCAATACCTGCATTAAAAGAGCCATAAATGGCTCAACCATTAATACCCTCTCGGCCAGTCAAGCTACCTACATTGTCAAGTCAGGGATAGTCTGGGAATGTCTACAAACCCTCAAAAACTTATCAAGGAGAAACAAAGTTATCCTCATGTGGTTACCTGGACATAAGAGCCACAAAGGCAATGAAATTTCTGATGGCCTAGCCAAAAGAGGAGCGGAAACTCAGTTTGTCGGACCAGAGCCATTTTGTGGCACTTCAAAGTGTTACCTCAGAGCTGCCCTAAACGACTTGGAGAATAAACAAAGATCCCTGTATTGGGAAAGGCTACAAGGACTTCGTCAGGCAATAAAGTTTATCGACACCTCTGGCGGAAAAACAAAAGAACTCCTACTCCTTAGAAGAATAGAGCTCAAACTGATTATTGAGCTCTTCTCAGGCCATTGTCCCTTAAGGTATCACCTAAACAAGCTGGGCTTGGCTGAGACTTCATCCTGCCGTTTGGCCAGGCGGAGACTACTCCACCTCGAACATGCTTTTCCTTCACCAACCTACGTGTGGACCCTCAATCCCAGAATGGCTCTAGACTTTATTAACAGTCTGAAAGGGGGTAAATGCAACGGGGACTCGCAATAGATCTTTCAGGTCGCAGTGATAGCGATGCTAACGCCTGCACACCCCTTCATAAATCTAATCTAAATACCCTACAGATTTCATCTAGGGTATAAAAACAATGAGTCGAAAATTTTCGCGTCAGTTCAACTTTTTAACGAAATAACTTTTTTTTTTATACCACATGGACAAAAACTAAGTCAACTATTCATTTTTATCTTTCAAAGCATAAAAACTGACTATGTCATATTCGTCTGAGATGTTAACCATCCTAACTATCTTCATTCGACAATCATCTACTGACATAATATCAATGGATATTATTGAACATCTCTTTAGTCGTTGACACTTCATTCGGACATCCCGACTGCTCAGCATCATTCATACGTCTTTTGTAAGACCAACAAAGAAGTTCAGTGATTAACTTGAATAAATCTAAATAAGAGGAAAGGAATGCGTTAATATGGTGCAATGAATAAAAGATTGGCCCATATTTCTGGAGAAAACTATAAAAACAACTGCTCAGAACATAGTTCAATGTATATTTAGCTATAGTTTACAATTTTACATACTATTTTCTAAAAGAGATTGCAAAGAAATGACGATGAAATATGTATATGCCTTTGAAATGACCGAAGAACGAACCAGTATGCGCTTACAGTATAATCTGAGCCTTATTATGTAAGAGATTCCTTCCGCAGTAAATACCATATGTCAAGAAAAACAAAAAACGCCAAGCTATGATGCACTCCATGCATTATATATATATACATATGTATATATCTTCTACAAAAGTAAGCCACTTACTTACTTTGTTGCTAATTTTTTAGTTTTCTTCTAAGATCAATTTGCAATTTTAATTTGAGACACAAATCAATTGACGACGGGCTAGTTTGCGCGAAATTATAATTTTCTAATGATGTACTTGTATGGTATAATTGCTGCCGCTATACTTATTACTATTACATACTAGCCATGACCAGGCATAATGCCATAGTATTAGTAATAGACTGAGACAATGGATTAGCATTTACTTGATCATTTTAGATATTATAAGTTAAAGTATCCATCGAGAAAAAAAATATTTTCGATCTCTAAGATAATTTTAAAAGTTAAGTTTTTGCACGTTTCAGAAAGTCTTCTATCGAGGATGGCAGCCCGATCCGATACTGTTATGTCTACTATCGATGCAGCAGATCGTTGATTATTATTATTTTCCCTTATTCTCTGGCTATGTAGTCATAATAATCGGAATTAATCGTGCGCCATTAATTTTTGCGAAAGATGAAAAAAAAAATTGTCAAATATTTTCTTATCGTAATTCTCAGGCGCGTTTTAGCTCCAGGAAATATGTTATAAGCTTGATTAATTTTTTGTTTGCTTATTATAGTAGTAGCGAAGCGCATTTGGTAGATTTTAAGATATGTATGTACAAGAAAATGATTAAGAAAATTTACTTAAAACAAGTAAAAAAGCTAGAATTGGCTTAAGACCAATGCTTATGATACCCTAGAAGATGAATGCCCGTATGAAATTACGTATTGTCACCCTTCTGTGCAAGTTTGATTTTTGAAGAGGTTTTTTGCATATATTTGTCGGACAGAAAAAATTATTATAACCAATTTTATAGGATTTAGTATTCTGAAGAAGTTTTTAGTACAATAAAAATCTTGGACTGATCGTTTTCACACTATACGTAAAAACCTTAAATTTTTATATGGCAACACCAAGGAGTTGCCCGATTTAGACCATTTTCATAATTTTACAATGAAAACACCATGTACTAAATTTCAGCTCTCTATAACGATCCGTTCTCAAGCAGTGTCCAAATATATAGTTGAAAACGAAAGTTTTGTATGGCAACCCCACGAAGGAGTTTCCCGATTTGTCTCATTTTCGAACTTAACTTTACTTTTTTTTTTAAGTCCGTGTACAAAATTTGAGCTTTCTAAGTATACGCGTTCTCGAGTTATCGTGCGAACAGACGAACAGACAGACGGACAGACAGACGGACGGACATGCAAAAATCAAAATAACTTTTAATATTATGCGTAGGTGTCCAATCAATTTTGCTCTACTACATATCATTATTTCTAGGTGTTACAAACGGAATGACAAACTTAGTATACCCTATAGATTTCATCTAGGGTATAAAAACAAAGAAAGGGTTCCATTTTGGGTACAGAATGTGATAGGTTATTTTAAATCCAATATGAAATGTTGGTATTGGTGATGTGTTTTTTGATAAGAAAAAATAGTAGTTAAATAACAATAAATAACAACGAATTAAAATTTCCGAAATTTTTATTTTGTTGAGTCACGACTTCAAAACGGAGGTGAGAAGGGGACAAATTTGTAGACTATTAGAAAGGTCCAACGATTATAAATGTACCAATTTTTTAAATCATCATCATAGGATGTAATGTTCAGAAGTTTCAGGGTGATCTATTAGAACATACCCAAATATTTTTAAGTCCCTTTATCTTGGAAAGCGTTAGGATTTTTCCTCCCCCACTTATAAAATTTTGTTGCTTGTCTAAGTATCAGCTATCTATTGATTTCAGGTGCAAGGCTACATAGGGGGGACACCCTGTATGTAGGTATACCGTAAAAAATAATAGTACTAAATTTAAGACATGTTTTTCTCTAAAAATAAATGTAATTTTCTCTTATAGAAAGGAAAAATCAGTTTAATCTTCCCAAATCAATGGAATATACAATGAAATTAGGTATTTGGCACCAGAAAACGTAAAATTCCCGAAATGTTAAGCTCTCTTGGATATAAGGAAGAGAACATTCAATAAATTAGGTATTATGTTACATTTTTTATGGAAATATATTTTCGTTTATATAATTCACATATTGTTTTTGAAAACCAATCATTTATTGTTTTTCAATATTTTGTTTGAGCGTGCCCAGCGCACCAACATAACTTCCGTAGTACTTAGTAGCGCTTAGTAGTATCGGCCATAAGAAATAAGCTATTCAGCTCATTCTTATGTTTTTCAAAGGGTTGGTATTCTATCACCTATAGTGGAGTGTGGTGTTATTACCTATTCCCTACATTTTAGGGAATATTCTCAATACATTTTAGGAAAAAAATAGAAAAATGAAGATTCTCTACATTTTAGAGGGAAAAAACAAAAATTCCCTACATTTGATGGAGATAAGCCTACCTACATTTTAGGAATAAAAACCTAATCTACGTTTTCCAAGATCGGCTTTCCCTAATCTTATCAACAAATACCTAACCTTTGTGACACAAATTGTTGCCACTCACTTTGGTTAATTATTTTTTATTGTGTATATATTCAAGTAAAAGTTGGACATGGGGGCCATAAAGACAATGAAATTTCTGACGGTTGGGAGAACAAACAAAAATCTCTTTATTGATAAAGACTATACAAAGTTTATCGACACCTCTAACGGAAAAACAAAAGAACGCCTAGTCCTTAGAAGAACAGAGCTTAAAATGATCACAGAGCTCTTCTCAGGCGGCCATTGCTCTTTGCGATATTACGTAAACAAGATGGGCTTGGCTGAGATTTCATCTTGCCGCTTCTATCAGGATGCTCATAAAAACTGGAGCACCTGCTCTGCATGCATTTGCATAGCATTGACCAGGCTGAGATTACTGCATCTCGAACACGCTTTTTCTCCACCAAACTACATGTGGAATCTCAATCACAG
The DNA here is from genome assembly GCA_963924295.1 of Dioctria rufipes. Classification (NCBI taxonomy): domain Eukaryota; kingdom Metazoa; phylum Arthropoda; class Insecta; order Diptera; family Asilidae; genus Dioctria; species Dioctria rufipes. The sequence continues at coordinate 11,033,620 of OZ002745.1, forward strand.
AATGGTTCTAGACTTTATTATTAACAGTCTAAACATAAAAAGGGAGTAAAATGAACGGGGACTCACATTATGCACACCCCTCCACAAATCTAATCTAATCTAATATTCAAGTAACACAAATTAGCTTTTTCCATAAATATATGTAATTACGAGATTTAAATCATCATTTTCTAATAATGATTTAATCAATTCAATAACTCTTTTAGCAAGACTGTACATAATATATATGTATGTATGTATGTAGTATGTCGATAAATAAAGGTCGAATTAATTCAAATGCGATACCCCCATCCCCAGAACACTGATCATATTTATTTGCAAAATTAAAGCATGATTTCAATTGACTTTATAGCCGACTTGATGTTATATGTCACTTAATCTTGCAATAAAACCGATATTTCTGGTTATTTGCATACACATACAAACATAGATTTAAATGATTTACCAAATCGTATGCCTAATGATCACTTTTATGACTGCTATTTATTATAGAGTCGGACTTGTTAAAAAATAATAACTAATAAACATGCACCATAGCTTCAATATACAGTGGACTGTGCAATAATAATAATAGTTTTGTAATTTGCGCCTTCACGATTCTCAAATCAGCTGCAGAAGCATGTTCTTCCATTTCATTGGATAGATCCACATAAAACTTATAATAAAACTCCATGCCTATATACGTACACAGTCGTATTCGCAGAGATCTTTTTCTTATAATAATTATTTTCAATATTTCAAAAGTTGTCGGGAATTAATCTACTTACTCCAATACAAGCCGACATGATGGCTCAGAGTCAAAGATAGACTCGTGTTACACACTCTATCACTGCCACTAGAGATCTATAACATGACATCTCCTCCGATTGGTGCTGTGATGTTGGTGTCTTCAGCTCCTATATAAAGTCACTTTTTGTAAAAGCTCCCCGAAGTTGAAGATACAGAAAATCTTACTAAGGCTAAAAGAAGCAGCAATAGCAACATAATTACGTACTAGATACTTTACGAGAGTTATTTCATGTTTTGTAATTATAGGTCATATGCGCACTTACATAATTTTCCAGTGCATCTTATTCCATCAAGGGCCCCCGGTGGAGGAGGAAATTTATAGCGAGGGAGACTGTTAGACATGCGCGTCTTTATTGCATCAAATCAAGCAAAACTAGTAGAAGAGATCAATGAACTGCAATGTGGGGTTTTTTTTTTTTTTTTAGAGAGACATGCTTTATCCGCCGTAACACAATGTTTTGATATTTTGCGATTGGTGACAAATCGAAATCAGAAAGATATTTACGCTGATTATGAAGCTTTGTCTTTTTTGAGTGACGTAAATGAACTTACGTTTTATCAATTTATCATTATCATCGAGTAGCAGCACCAGTTGTAATGTGACATTAATATATGAGAGGTTTAATTGCTTGAATAATAAAAAAAAAATAATGCGTAACGTTGCCATTGCTTCTTTAATTCAAATGACTTTGTATCTCTATTGTTGTTAGTGTGGAGAGAGCTTTAAGTTTAAAATGCCTCAAGTTTTTTTGTTTGTTTGACAGTTACAAAGAAAATTTTTCTAACTTTCATTCGGAAGGATTATTACAATCTTAAAATTAGACATCTTCAGAAATGTCAAATTCAAAATCATTCTAGTCTAATCCTTTGAATAAATAACTAATAAGGAAACGACATTTCGGGTGAAAACCTAAGCCACTCGGCGAAATGTATTAGTGTGCTCTGTTTGTATTCGTTTCATCATGGCAGTAATAAAATCCTGACATTCTGAAGGGGAACATTTTTTATAATCCAAATTGCTATGTAAAATAAACAAATTTTTAGCGCCCCCTTATTTTCAGCCCTTTAGGCTTTCCAATAACAGGTGTTATTTTGATATTCAAAGAAAAATGCCATTTTTTGAGATAAATGATCGGATCTTTATTTCATTATAAAGAGGAAGGTATGCCGTTAATAATGGAAGATAACATCAGCCAAATGACCTCCACGACCACGCCTACAGGACCATATCCTTTCCATGAAATTTTCTATAACCAAATCGCAAAGTGGCTGCCCTATGTCCTCGATAGCCTCACGAATTCCATCTTTGAGGTCTTGAATCGACGCTGGGCTGTTGGCGTAGACCTTCTCTTTCACGTGGCCCCAAAGGAAGAAGTCGCAAGGTGTTAAGTCACAAGATCTCGGTGGCCAATTGTGATCACCTCTTCGAGAGATAACACGGTCCGGAAACTTTTCCCGTAAAAGATCAATGGTTTCGTTGCTTGTATGGCACGTAGCGCCGTCTTGTTGAAAGTAAACGTTGTCCAGATCAATACCATCCAATTCCGGCCATAAAAAATCATTAATCATCTGTCGATAGCGCAATCTATTCACCGTAACTGTTGCTCCAGCTTCATTTTCGAAAAAATAAGGTACAATGACCCCGCGGGACCATAAACCGCACCAAACAGTCACACGTTGAGGATAGAGAGGCTTTTCAACAATAACTCTTGGATTTTCCGAGCCCCAGATGCGACAATTTTGCTTGTTGACGAAGCCATCGAGGTGGAAATGGACCTCATCACTCAAGATGAGTTTTCGATGGAATTCCGGATCATTTGCATGCATTTCAAGGACCCAATCACCAAAGACTCGACGTTGTTGATGATCGGCCGGCTTGAGTTCCTGTGTTAACTGAACTTTATAAGCCTTAAGACCCAAATCTTTATGCAAAATACGGTGTAATGACGTTTGTGGAATGCCTATTTCCAAAGAACGACGAGGAATGGACAAACCTGGATTTTTTTCAACACTTTCGGCTACAGCAGCAATATTCTCGGCTGTTCTTGAGCGACGTGCACGGGTTTTATTCTTAACATCACTAACTTGTCCCGACAGCTCGAATTTTTCTACCAATTTCTGTATTGCGGTCCGACAAGGTGCTTCACGACGACCCAAAAATTTTCGAGTTTTACGAACCGTCTCTGCCACATTTTCACCATTTTTATAATGAATTTTAATAATTTCAATGCGTTGTTGAATCGTGTATCGTACAACGCACTTCATTACGGTTATTTGAGACTCCGGAGTCTCTATTACATAAAATCGTTCACAAAATCGTTCACAAAAGAATATTTTACACTTATTTCACACTACTATTAAGTAAAAATCCTGTTAAATTATTTATTTATTACTATATCTCGAATTCAAATCCGAGAACTTCTTTTCAAAATTATGAAATGTCAGAAATGTTGAACTGATGCAAAATAGCCAGTAGGCCCTCTTGTCATTTCTCCCCCCGACCGTAGGTCATATTGTCATTGAATTGCTTAAACACGTACACTGTATTTGCACGATACCCCGCTTCCTTATTAGTTATTTATTCAATGGTCTAATCTATACAGTTTGCCAAATCAGAAAGAAAAGGGATGCACCTATAAATAGGGACTGTCCAAGACACAATTGATAACACCTGCCATAAGATTTTGTACAGTTGTATTTGTAGCCTCCTTGTAAGCACTACGTCAATTATTTAAGAAATCAACATCGCTTTTAGATCTTTCCCTTGATATCATCAAAGCTTATACTCCATGAGAGCTCAGTATCTCTCGATTGGATGAAGCTCTGGGTAATTTGGTGGATTTGCTGCTCTAGGCACAATATTAACTTTATTTTTTTTATACCACTCCATTGTTGTAGAAGCGTAGTGACACGTAGCCAGATCAGGCCAAAATAATAGAGAGCCTCTATGTTGTTGAATAAAAGGCAACAAGTGTAGCTACAAGCAGTTCTATGCATTTTTTCATTTTAATTGACGGTCCCTGTGTGATAAATTCCTGGCTCCTGAGTCCACAAGCACAAGTCGCCTGTCATATTATCATATATTGTTTGGAAAATTTGCTTAGTTTCTTTATTGAAACTTCTGTGCTTAATCCTTTTTCTTCGCCGTGTAGAGCTCCACAGAATTGTTTAAAACCAGCTTTTCAATAAGTCATTCATCATTCATTATCACATCACATAGTCGAATATGGTCAGGTAAAGTTCTTACAACTTTCGACCTCTTGATTTTGCCACACGTTCTCTATCCTCCGAACTATCTGGAACTTTTTGAACTTTATACGTCTGTAAGCTGTTCCTTTTTTTAATTATTTTCAGTTCAATACAGCAAACACGACGATTTTAAGAGAAATCGTGTTCGATTTTGCATCACCAGGTAGAATCCTTTGAGTTAAGTTAAGCTTACTTTTTGGCTCAAAGACATACACATATACAAGTTTCATAATTTTAAATGATCTTGCGGCTGAATTCCATTTTTTCACTAAGTTATATAGTTTTTCTCAAATGTATGCCAAAACTAAACATAATATTTGTTAGTTCAAGCATCGTGGGCCAAATGTCCTCATCCATCAGTGAATTTCTCCAACATGGTTCTACATTCTCTGACGGAAGTAGGAACACACTGGACAGCGAAATCAGTCTGGATGATATGCTCACTGCAACGAAGAACTTAAGGCGTCACACATCACCGGCACATGATGGCCTGACTCCACAGCTCCTTATGCATTTCAGGGAACTTTTCATTCCAGACCTTCTGGAGGTTTTCAGATCAGCGGTTATGACGCATACAGATTTCCCTTCTAGTCGGAGGAAATCTATCATGCGTCTAATACCAAATAAGGGTGACCTTAGAAGGATGGGGAACTGGAAACAAATAACCCTATGCAATGTAGACTACAAAATCGTCTGCAAAGCATTAGGGGCAATGCTCCGCTTAGTGATTTCCTCGGTTAAATTACAATATCGCGGCTGCAAACATCTTTTTGCATACCACCAGAAAACTGAGACACCAATGGCAATGATTTCCCCCTCTCGGGAGCTAAGATAAACTTGAGCAAGAGTCAAGGTCTTTGATGTGGTAGATGGCGTGATCGCACAGATGCCCTACTTCGCATACAGTGGACCAATAATACTTGTCTTAAGTATTTAGGAGTATATGTATATCGGACGCAAGGACAAATCTCGTAAGAGTCAGATGGCACTGGAAAATCTTTCCGGTGCAGTCAATTCTCGGCGAAGTCCATTTTTTAATCTTTCTTTGAAAGTGCCAGCAGTCGTAGTAAATATACTTGGTTACCTCGTCCATCTTAAATGTTTTAAAAGCAGAAACTCTTGAAGAGGGCTTTATCAAACTACTCCAAGCCAAGCTCTTTGGGGAGGGAGAAGATGGGTTGCTGAAAGCAAGCCCTGCACACCAGTTAAGGAAGGCGGTTTGGGTCTCACCAAATTGGCTGTGAAATTTCGATGTCTCCAAGTGCGAGCATTCCAAGGAGCTTTCTGCCATAGAGACACCTTAAATTCTCAGCTGTGGGTGGACGTGGCACAGGAGAGTTTACTACCTTCTCTCTGTCTGCTCGTCTTATCCTATTTATTGGTTTCAGGATATGATCTCTACGATTGAGACCTGGGGCAGAATCAGGCTGGAATTCCATCAGGAATGGGATTGCATTAGGTACCGAGAATTTAGAAAAATTCCAGTGGATTTTAATCCTGAATTAACAGATTCTCTTGTTCATAATTCTCAGGATATCATTTCGGGATTGCATCGCCATGCTATTCTCGAGGACATCATTGATGTTACCGAAAACTGTGGGACTCAATCCTCTACACAGGTCCTGCGTAACATGACTGGTTCTGACCGGAAGAGATTTCACCGGCATCACAGTAGTGACACTGCTGCTAAGCTGGAAGATGTGACTACACACCTCCTTTTGTGCACTGACAACGAGGTTGTTTCCAGAGGGGTTCGTAATCTTGTGCAGATGGAATGTTCACCTCTGGGTGGATATGGACGTAATAGGTGGGATAACGAGTAGAGTAGTCTACGGCAATCCCTCTAATTGCAATGCACTATAGTCTTGTGCATCCTAACCAGTTGCCACATATTGATCGCCGAGTTCAGAGAATGAGCACGGTTTGTGGAGGTGATGGGACTCTGTTTCACAGGCTCTGCAGAATTTAATGGATTTGGTGACACAATTGTGTCAGTTGGCCATACGTCTTTTGGTATTACGCAGATATCGTTTCTGTTGGAGCCGAGGACAAGTGAATAATTTGATCAGTTTCGTATTGACTCTAGCTAAGTCAATGATTCACTGGTTCTACATGATAGGTGATACTGGTAATCAGAACTAGAACAGTACACAGCGGATCACTGAAGCGCCATTTCGTTGCCAGGATAAAGAAGCGGAGCCCTGGCAACGATTGCGTTAATATGATACTCGTAAAAAAGACTAGTATTAAAGAAGACACCCAAATCTTTGGTTTTGTCAAGTCCAGTTAATAAGCATCCATGTAATATATAACTGAAATCCAAAGGCTTCCTTTTACGAGAAAAGGGCAGAGCAGTACATTTGCTAATATTGACAGGAAAATAGTTATGTATAAGCACACAATTTATGAGTCGTTGCGGAAAATTTGGCATCTTCAGTATAGGAAAGTATTCTTGAATTAGCCAAAATTAGAGGTAAATTATAAAAAGGAGTGGTGCAAGATGGCTGCCTTGATGAACTCCAGAAGTATTATCTATTTAAACCAATTGACACAGACAGTAGGAAAACCAAGGACAGTCAACTAATTAATTAAAATTTTGTGATTGATTCGGTCGAAAGCTTTACTGTAATCCGTGAAAATGTAATCGACTTGCTTTCCGCTACCATCCTCTGTCATACATCGGAGCCTCCGACATACTCCTCATTATCTTCTCTATATAATTTGAAAATGAAATTTGGACGACAAGAGAAATTTTGACATTGAAATATTTTGTAATTCGGAGAATTATGCCTAATCTACAACGCATGGTAAAACGACATCGTTACAACCACATGGATTTAACGACGTCGCTTTACCATGCATTAATCGTTATATCCAAGGTATATAGAATACAAAGTATTTCCATTACGAGCCACGTTCCGCCATTAGTGACGAAATATCGTGAAAATGTATAGGAAAGCACGGTACAGAGAACACAATAATCTCTCTTCTCTCTCCTATAAAAATGTATACACATTAGTCACAGAATTACGTCACATGCTATCAGCTTCAATGTGTCAAAATTTTAATGGGAATATCTTGTCCTCTATATACTTTGCGCCATACCAATCTCTCTATTCCACTCAAAAACTCTCATATGCATTGCCGGTGTAAAATTAAGAAGAAAATGATGAGAGTATTATTAAAAAAAAAATTAAAATCATGTGATCTCTGTAGTTTAAGGAAAAATATATATACTATACATATAAATATACATACCACGCAAACCTATTATTCATGAAATATATATAACTGGCTTGTTGGCACTTACCTGAAAAAAAAAGAGAAGAAAATTTATGAATATAAATACTAAATTGCCATACGGTCAATCGAAAAACATTAAAAGATTTATTATCTGTTTACATCAGTAAATATCTTCAAGAAAATACGCAACTAATGCGAAAATGAATATTGCTGAAATTAAATTGAATGTTATAAATTGTACTTCTGCAACTAGACCGTACTGACGGTTTGTACATTATGAAAAATAAACACTTGTCTCAGAAGTCATAAATTTTTCGATATTAAAACGAAGACGCATATGAATGTACTATATGCACGTATAGTAACCGCTAAATAGACAGACAGACGGACGAATATCAATTAAGTTCCATACAAATGGCACCAAATGGCAAAAATAAATGATGGTCATACACTTTGAAAGAGACTGATCGACAGCGAAGGGATGGACATCGACTATGTGCGCTCAGAAGATTGTTGCAATCAATACTCAGTTAATGTCCCTCATAATCACCAGGGGTTATATACGATGCGGCGGCGGCACCGGCGACGTTCATACAGTAAAATTTAAGAAGTTAACATTGCGATCATGCGTGCTAATAAGTAGCCCACAAAGTGCAGTTGCGTTATGTTCGCATTTACGGGGGGCCACTGAGCACGCTCATTAATTCAATTGAATTTAATTAAAAATTGAAAATTAAAGAAAAACCTTGTGAAATTGATTCTGATTTAATCTGAGATTTTTTTCAGAGAGCCTAAACAGATGGAGTTTTTAATTTCCATTTAAAAAATATGATGAATAAGAAATTAAGACGTATTTAGACAATCATTACTGCACTTAAGTCTAGTGAGGGCCATAGAAATGCTCGCTGCTAAATTGATTGGTATAGATCACTATGACTATCTCGATCAATATCCATTGATAGACGTCTATAGAATTCGAAATCCATAAGCAAGTTTTATAATTTTCAATGTCTCAAATCTAGCCTAGATGAATTCATATCGGCTATATTAATTTTCTTTAGACTCGATGCTTATCACGACGCCTTTCTATTGCATCTATGAAACAAGGTTGTACACGATATCCTATTAACGATCATGCTGTAAAAAAATTTAGAAATCAAAATTAAGACGGTCTTTATTCCAACGGAAGTAAAATAAATCGCATATCAGTATAGCTGTGCTGTAACCCCGAAAAGGCGGGTGTAATTTGTGGAAATTGGACTCTAAATAGAATAGCGGTAGAATATTAAAAAATCTCTCAAGATAAGGAATAACTATCATGAGTACCTTCCTAGACATTGCAGAGTTTAAGACAACACTAAACTCTATATTTGCCATTACCAGATTTGACTAATCTGATACCCACCAAATTTCTTTGGCTAGTAATGGTTATAAACGCTATTCTGGCCTGGCACAATGCGTATAATCGTTAGAAAATTAGAAATTTGAGTCAAGCTTATGACAGAATCTCATCTCAAGTCTCATAAAACATAAATGGTATAATGGTATTAGCATACGCTGACAACTTAATAACCGGCATTACAGTACATCCCCAAAGTGAGACTCATCCTTGGTATAAAAGCTTGATGGTGTGCCCTCCATAAGTTCGTTCATCTGAACAGACTAAAATTAAATTAAAGGATAGCATTCGTAGCAATCACTGCAGATTGGCATATAGAACGTCAACCAAGGCGATTAAAACTGTATCGTCAGACCACAAGAATTTAACTATTGAAAAATATTCAAACTGTTTTCATGGTAGTATGCCGATTCGTCTACCCGGAAAAGTATCTGTATGCGATTACTAATTCCACTGTCTCTCAATGCAAAAGGTTTTTCTACTGAAATTCCAAGTAGAGAAAAATAGAAAGGCACTTCATTTATAATCGCTTAGAAATATCAGTTTTTATGGATGGATCCAAAGTAAATGAGGGTACTGGGGCTAGGTTTTTCTTTAAATCCCATACAAGAGAACGATTTCTGCAAAGTTTTAAGTTTTATTCTTCTTGCAGCAATCCGGATACTATTACAAACCTAACAAAACAGAAAAAAATTTATATCGACAATCCGATGGCAATTGAGGCGCTAATGTCTTATATTATTATGTCGCAGCTGGTTCAGAGATGTCAATGTAATGTCTGGAGCTTATGTGGGCTGTAATTCTCTGTTGGATGACATAGTATAATACTTCGTTATAAGGCAGCTAATAGATTTGTTAGGGGATTCAGAAGAGAACGATAAGGAGCCAGGTAAATATACTTATTGGATATTCATTTCATTTCATTTTCGCTGTTATCATTGCACACTGTCACTTCAACAAACATGCAATGCTTATGCATTCTCTATATACAATATACTACAATATATTGTGTGGAAAAAGGAGGTATCGAAAGCATTCAGCAGCAACATTCATGAGTTTGATTTATAAACAGATGCAAATTGAGTCTACCTAATATATCTAACCTAATAAGTACAACTGATAGGTCCTGAGACTTGTAAAAGCCACTCAAACCTAACCTCTAGCAACTAGAAGTTCCAGATCATAATCTAAACTTATAATCCATATGAAATTTAAACCAAAATACTTGGCAATTTCTCTATGTATATATAATTTTAAGGAGAAATACTACGTATAATTCAAATTTTTGTTTTTAAATTTTTTATTTTATATTTGCTATCAGTAAAATGCTAACGTGCACAGTATGCAAATGAGACGTGACAACAGGCAAAACGCTTTAAATTCGGCGAGCCCATATTTCTATGAGTCAGACTGTATATGTACCTATACACGTTAGTGTATTGTCTAACTCTGTTTAGATGAAAGTTCTTTGACTACCATTGAGTCGGGGTCACTTCAGTCACCATACCCAAGCCCATGCCCATGCCAAAGCGGACGGTCGCCATATTATGAGGCCACCATCTATTGAAATGCAAAAGTTAAAAAAAAAAATTATTACTCATAATGAAGCCTTCATGCGGTATCATAGATCTGAGAAGTAAATAGCTCTAAAAACTTTAATTAACTCTCAATTTTAAGGAGATTCATTCAATTCTTCAGTTATGTAGCTCTATGTATATTATAGGCCTTTTTTAGAGCACACATAATAAATTCCTCTTGGATAGATAGCATTCGACACATGTGACGGGGATTATAGGCCCATGGGCACATGAAACGACTATAAGACTTACTACATATGGTAGAAATGAGATCAAACCAACTGACAAGGCCGAACGATGAACCTGGAATTTCCACGATTTCCACTAGGTAATGAAATTCGGAGATTGCGCGTTTACATGAATCAACAGGTTCTTTAGTTTTACTTGGCTGGGATGGCTGGTTTGGCTATGGAGCAAAATACATATATATATATATACGTATGTGTATATATATATAGGCGCAGGCACAATCGGAGCTATACATAATATGCCGCACCGCGAAAATAGTTCTCGCGTATATTCGAGAAAAAGAGGCCTAATAACGTGACATGCATACGTGGGCTATTCTCTAAGTTGCCCGTGGCTTGCGCGATCAATCATAGTGTATAGGCGCTCTCTGTACAATTCATTCAGCTTTCCCTCATTTAGTGTGTTACTGTTTCATGGTGTTAATTAACTAAAGAAAGATATGGGCGACTTTTGACGTGCTATACGAAGCGGAAGAAAGATGGCAAGATTAAAAGCGGAATTTTTGTTGTGTAACAAGCACAACGGAATTCCTTTTCATATAACAGAATTTCGAGGAACTATTACATCCGAGACAGATGGCCTTTTATAGCGATTAAAAGACTTTAGATGAATATAGGTAGGTTAGGTAGGCGGAAAGTCGAATTTGTGACTTATCTGTTATGAGATTTGTTTTATTTATAATCGCGATAGAATTTAGCAGATCCATATATATCAATTTTGAACTTTAATCATAAATATCGATGGAGTTCATCTAAGCATTAAATCTGTTGTGCACCAATTGGTATCAAGAATTCACCATTGATTGGTAACAGATTTAAAGTTCACGGTCGACGAACTGATTATTCTGTAGGCGAGCCTGAAGAAATTACAGTTTTCTATAGGGTAACGTTACATATTATACAGATTTACAATAGGAAAGCAGATTTTGATACCAAGTACCTGCATATCTATCTAATATTTATCATATTTTTAGATCTACCTATATACATATATATGTACCGAATGGAGACGAACTTTTTACTACAATAAAAATCAAGAGTTCGGAATTCCACTACAAGACATCCATGTATGCACGCAAGGTTTCGTTGGTGAAGTACACGAAATCGCTTCCCGAAAGTCCAGTAATGTGCACGCCATCCCAGATCCACAGGATTATTTGGCGTACACGAAAGAACGCCTGAAATGGTTTTCGAAACGCCAAGCGGTGTTTGGTCAGCGCAAATGTGCCTGTTTACGCTTCAAGCACTACATTTGCACAGAGCGTGCAGTGCATCAATTGACGATACAAATAACGAACAACATTCCTGAAACCTTAGTGTTCGTTGGTTCGACCAAAACTTCCGCAAATTCCCCAATACGCGGTTACATTCGAACCCCAAACCGGAAGTTGTTGGCGGCTCTTAAAGAGCATTGTTCTGTGCTCGAAGTGAACGAGTTCAGGACGACGAAGCTGTGCAGCAAATGCTGCGACCCGGTGAGGCCGTCTCGGTCTCCACACAGGTACCAGTGTTGTCCAAAATGTGGTATCACGTGGAACCGAGACGTCAACGCCGGGGTGAACATACTCAAAAATGACCTTGCCAGAGTGGGTGGCAGGCCATTACATACGAATTTTTCGCGAACAACAACCCTATAGCATAGGGATGGCTGCATAAATGCTTCTGCGGAAACTTATTATGCAGCCAAGGCCTCCTAACGAGAGGTTTAGGGTGGCGCAATTCCCCACTATTTCCCCCTACCTATATAAAGGCAAAGTTTTTGTTGGGTCATGATTACCTAATATTTATGTCCAATTTAAAAAATGGCATAATACCCTAGACACACAGCACGATCTAATGAATCATTAGTACTAACTATTCATTAAAATGCCTTGTGTCACACAGTATACGTCATTATGGGTCGAAAATCAAATGATAATGAAGTACACTAATGAAGTGTTTTCTTCCTTCATTATAGCTATAATGAGGAAAAATGTGCTAGATTTAGCATATAATTTAAGTATGGAGCTCCGCTGTGCATCTGCTGATTTGAAAAATAAGAAGAAGAAATGCAAAGCACAAAGTAATTATGTCAAAATATTTTTTTCATTTCTCAATCGTTAAAAATAAATAAAAATTAAAATTAATAAAATAAGTAAAAAACGAGTTTTCAAACAAAACTGAGGCCAAGCCGCATAAAAAGCAAAAAAATAAACTTTTCTTCACACACAGAGGTGGACTCAGATTTTTTGATTTGGACATTTCTCTTGAATATTCTTTCTCTTCATGAATCAAATCACTTATTACCTCTGATTGATCATACTGAAATATATCGGTGATTGTCAGCGAATAAAATCTGAGTCCACCTCTGTGTGTGAAGAAAAGTTTATTTTCTACTTTTTCATGCGGCTTGGCCTCAGTTTTGTTTGAAAACTCGTTTTTTACTTATTTTATTTTCTACCTTTTTCAGGTTAACTAAATGCAGCACATGGAGATATTTTAAAACAAGTTTATGACGGCTGAAAAGGCACTGATTTACCAGTTTTTCAAAAAATTTATTCGAGTATCAAATCGTTGAAGTACTGCAACGGTTTTCTGAAATTCAAATTAAGTTTTAAACAACGGCTTTTAGCTGTATTCCAACTTGATCCCATATAACATGAATTTTCCCGATTTTCCATGTTTTCCACAGACTTTTCCTATTACTATGAAATTTTTTTAAAAATTTACATGAATTTTCCTCGATTTTTCATGCAAGTTTTCATGATTGTTGAAGATAAGGTATTGATGCCAGTAGGACGGGAAAAAAAAAATGATTTCGCATAGCTTATAAAACTTTTTTGTTGGAAAATTTTCCGGAAAATTCCAGAAATTTTCGGAATATTTTCCAGAAAAATTGGAAAATTCTGCATTTTTCCTGAAACAGATTTATCGCTAATCATATCGATGAAAATTTTTCCTATGATTTTCCCGCTTTTCCATCAAGTTTTCCACAAAAGCAACTTTATGCAACTCATTTCGATCTACAACTTTGTCTTAGGTTGCAAAACGCTCAAACGCTTCCTTGGTCGGAAAAACTCCGGAAAAGCGTTTTACATGAATTTTCCTCGATTTTTTCTGCAAGTTTTCACCATTGTCGGAGAGAAAGTAATGATGCCAGTTGATAGGGAACTTGATCCTGCATAATTTAGAAAACTTTTTTACAGGAAAATTTTCCGGAAGTCGGAAAATTCCGGAAAATTTGGAAAACTCTGAATTTTTCCTGAAACGGATTTATCACTAATCAAATTTGTACCAAATTTTCAAATGATTTTTCGGGTCTACGAGAGTGTCGAAAATAGTACAAAAAAGAAATATACAGACAGACAAATTCGTGTACGAGTTAAAGGGACAGGCTGGTCTCAATAAAAACAAAGTTTATCGCGTTGATTCCATCAATATCGCTTCTTTAATGTCGTAGGTAAATCAAAACCAGTTTGACACTGCAATTTAATTAAAGAAACGGCTGTGTGTCTGCAGTTTATAATGAATCATTATAGACTAATGAGTGGTTAGTTATTTCTTCATTAAGAGCGATGTGTGTCTAGGGCATAACATTGTTGTCGGAATTTAACTACAAAATATGTATTATACATAGTAAAAAATTTTAGTATTAAGGTCATTATGCAAAACCTAAAAGAATACCTGTGAATATAAAATTGTAGTAAACTATATTAAAAAGTAATATAGTAAAATATATTTCTTTTTAATAGATAGTTATTAAAATTACGTATTAATATATTCAGAATATTACAATTTAATAAAGAAGAATGCCCACTTTTCGTACAACTTTAGGTGTCCTAAACGATACATTATGATACTCTAAACATATTTTATTAACAATATTTCATTCAATTAAACGGGGAAAGCTTTGGCGGTCGGATGTAGCTTGAGCGACTTTCTTGAGTGAAAAGGTGGATTTTTCTACTTCTCGTAATTGCGCGGAATTGATGAGCCCTGGAAAATAACTTATTATGAGAAAAATGCTCACAACAGAACACTAATGGCCATTGAAAAAAGAACTGCAAAAATATATCTGAAATGTAGTAGCTAGGGCGCATGTGACTCAAGTGCATGAAAATGGGGTTTCCGGCGGCCAAAACGTCTCGAGAAAATTATCTGAATCGGGCAAAAAGTACACCACCCGATAGTACTCGGGGAGAACTTTAATTTGATATGCAACATGCGGTATTGGAACCACCACCCACCCACCGAGGACTCTTACCCCCCACCATAAAAGTATGCAGAGAAAAATTTTTTTCTACGAATTGTAACTGGTAATGAGGTGAGGCGAAAAGTGAAACTCATTTTCCGATCGGACATAACCCTACTGAATTAGAGCCGATTTAAGGTGAGAAAAATCTAGTACCTCAGTTCGAATAAAAAAAGAGGGAAACACTAAAAAAGTATAGGGATGGCTATAAATAGCTATTTAAGCCTGCGAATATAGGAGTGTGCGTACTCGAAACTTCTTCTCTGCATCTAAGAAATTCGATATGTACTAGATTTTCCAAACTTTGACACACCCCCGGCTTCCCGCTTAATCGAAATAAACATTGTTAATATGTTCAGACTTCATGTAAAGACTCTCCGTCTCATTCAAACTAAAATCTTAAAGTTACGGTCTTACGGCAGCAAGCTTTGGGTACACTAGAAGTTTCTTGAAGAAAAAAAATTTTTTTTTTTCCATAATCTAAGAAATAATGTAGGAAGTGTTATACCATTTTAGAATCCCTATTAAATGCGTCAACTTTTAAAGTTACTTGCCAAACTGGCCATTTTTTTCAGTGTAAAGTCAGATAAAGTTGGGTGAAGTATTAATTTTCTATTCTTGGTTCGGCAAAATGTGACACTTTCATCCAAGCTGGAGCAGTTAGCTTAGAATTTAAAGCAACAGGTTACATAAGCACTATTCGGGATTACATAAGAAAAATAAAATTAAAAAAAATTAAAGATTTGTAGCAACAGGAGCTAAAAAACCATCACGTATGTACATTTTCTCGAAAACAAAAGAAATGTCTATAATTTAAAAAATACATGACTTAGATTTTTTTTATTATTTTTCTGGTAACTATTATGATTTGGTCTATCACCCGATTCCGGCTTGACGTCGACTTATGGGACACCCTGTATATACAATATCAAAAATATTAATTTTTCTTCAAAAATTTCAACCGTACATATTGCAATAGGCAGGTTTTTTCAATTGTATGATTTTTTACATGTTAAAAATGTATAAAGGCTCATTCATGTCTACAGACACGTACCGTAGCAGACACGTCAAATATTCTTTAATGCTTTATGTCTAAAAGCTATAACGCACAGACACGGGCCGTTTCCGAATGACATTCTCGCATATATGTATGTCTGTTCGTGCTTCCGTGTTCAGTGTGAATGTATTTTCCGCACAGTACAGACATTTGCTGTAAGATGGACAATAGATACTCTCTACATACATAATTTAAACTACAGGAAATACAATGACACCCAGAAAAAGGATGCACTGTGGAAGGAAATAGCAAAGAAGCTGAAATTGACTGGTAAGTACTTTAATTGAAAGTTGTCTTAACCTAATCCTTAACAAAATTTTTGAAACGTACTAATGGAATCTTTCTCACTGCTTGCCTATGGATATCGGGTCTTCTACGTTACGTGTCTGGCAGTGTGATAAGTACTTTCTAAAATGCTGTGTTTTCCACGATACGTGTCTGTAGATATGAATGGGCCTTAATTTAGAAAGACCATTCCAACAACCACATTCCTGGATAAGGATTTAAAAGTAACATTCCAACAATAATAACAGTTTTTCCCATATATCTCTAAAATAATATTGTAGGGAGTATTTTTTCTTTTTACTTTTCAAATCTACTAATCAAGAAGCTTCCACGATTATCTGCCTGTCTGGATAAGGATAACAAAAAATTAAATTATACATTTGTCCCAATATTTATCTAAAATAAAATTGGGGGAAGGGGGGGGGGGGCGGATTTATTTTTGTATACCTATCTGAATCTACTAATCAAACACCGCATGCCTGAATGAAGATAAAAATACAAAATGGATATAGTAACAACAAAATCAACCTTTTTCCACGATAAACGAATGATAGGGCTTATTATACCCTAGATGAAATGTATAGGGTATACTAAGTTTGTCTTTCCGTTTTGTAACGCATAGAAATATTTATGGTAGAGCAGAGAATGGATTGGCACCCACGCATAATATTAAAAGTTATTTTGATTTCTGCATGTCCGTCTGCCTTTCTTCACGGTAACTCGAGAGCGTGTGAACTGAGAGAGCGAGAGAGCTGAAATTTCGCACTCTTTTTAAAAAAAAAAGCAAATTTAAGTTCGAAAATGGGACCAATCAGGCAACTCCTTTGTAGACTTTCCATACAGAAATTTCGATCTATTATTTGGACACTGCCTAAGAATTCGGGTTTTCACTTTATTTAACTTTTATTGTTATCTAGGGTAGATATAATATTATTAGTCCTCCTTGGACCGTACAAAAATAATGTTACGCGCAACTCCACGTGTGCGTGTGTGCCGTTAAACGTGGTATTTTTTGATAAAGTGACAAATTAATCATTCAATTGCCGACAGCAGTGTCCTAATCTAACAAAAATGATAGCAAATACAATAAGTCATTTCTAGTATTAAATAATACGGCTTCTAACATTGTTCAATTAATTAAAAATGTGAACAACATTAACTCATTGCATTTCTTTTCCAACGTTACATAATAATATTTTTGGGTTGGACTATAATTATAAGAAAGAAGGCGATTTGGACCATTAGCCTCCGATTCTTTCGTTAGATTTGTACCAATTTTCCTACATTTATTCGAATTTAATGAACCAATTCACATATCTAAAGGGGTACCACCGATGTGGTTGGTATTTGTATGACAACAAGTCGCTTAATTTTTCGCTCAATAGCGCTAAGCTTTATTCGAAATCAAATCTGGAAAATTATAGTACAAAAAAAGCAAACCAAATTTATCAAAACTTACAACACCATAACACGATTTTTACATGGCTTTGTAGATATAAGTTTTGTGTGGGTGGACTGGCCATATGCTATAGGCAAAGAAATTCGCGATTACAATTCGCTATTTAGTATACAAAGAGAGTACACACGTAAGCACCGATATAATCTGAACAAAACAAACACTACCCCTACTACTAAACAGTAGTAGAATCATAACAACAGCAGATAATAATGTAGAAAGCTTCCAGGAATGATGATGCATAACACTTTTCTCGGAAGTAAAACGCAACACCATCGTTGAAAATTTATTTGCCCCACTCGTAGTTTTTGTTTTCTTTTTTCAATGAATCTTAAGGTGATAAAATTCCAGTCTGTAACAACTCTAAACAGTTGTGTAAAGCTTGAATGATCTCCACGCCAAGGAGATTCTCATCATATGGCAGCAACGCGTAGAGTTTCCTAACTTGGCGCTCTGTCTCAGGTATGTACAAGCTACAAGAAGTGACACATTTTAAACGAACTTGTCACAACGTTTTAAGTCAGCCTCTACTCATTGTCAGAATATTGCAATGCCAACGTCTATATACTTAAGAGTTGGAAAATAGCTGACTATCCCACCACAACTGACTGAATCTCAGTACAGTATAGATCTGGCCTAGAACTGTACTGACTGGATTTTACTTTTGCATCGCAATCTATGGTTTCTATATAGAGTTGTTGCAGTCACAATGGAATGGGAATACGTGATTTTTTATTTTTTTTGTACTGTCGTATGCAGCGAGAAATGACGCATATATATAAAAAAAATATTTTTCCTTGTTTCTGTCAAAGTTTTATGTTGATACCTATTCTTTCAGTTTTCTTTTATAGATTCTGGACTTCCGAAATTATTATTATCAAATACTCAAGATAAGAGGCATAGGCAAAAATACATACTATAGAAAAAATGCATCCTCCTGACCTGATCTTAAAAATATAAAACTTTTACTTTTCAATATTCTACTGATGAATAGGTTTCGTAGCAGGTATAAGTGGTACTATTAGTATAGGTATGTATGCAATTCTGACTGCCATCTAGTGACGGAAATGGAATTTAATTTTGTTTTTAACGCACTGTGTGGTCTATGTATGTTCGAACCTACACGAAGGCAATATTTTGTCCTAAGCTATTTACTCTCGGAAAAAGAAATAAGTCGCAAGTAGCCAAATCTAAAGAATAAGGTGGGGATTGGGTGAGAAGTTTATAGCTCAATTCGAAAATTTTGGTAATGACATTTGCATTACATTGACATTACTATTGCGATTAGAGCGCCATCTATAATCAAAGTCACTAACTTATCAAACAGCCTACCAAAATTTTTCTTTTAACTTTTTTTTATTCAGTCGGGAGATATGAAGAAAATTTATCTTGTTTATTGACCAAATTATATTGGGATGTATAACATTTTTTATGTGAGTTCCGATCTACATTACAGAATTGAAATGTTAGTGTTGATGGAGTCATTATAGCACTGTGCGTCAGAAGAGTACATTCAAATTCAAATGCATCCCTTAATAATGATTATCATAAAGCTTAACTGATGACTAAGGCTAAGACAATACTAACTCGTTTACTTAGCCATCAAATCAGGAAATAATCATCATTACTTATTTGCTAAGCTTCATAAAGTTTTCTTTTAGCATCATTCAACCACTGCATTCTGGAGGTAATGAAAAAAAAACTTCTCTCGAAAACCACATTTGAAACTCCAATCAAATTAGTCATAGTCAAAATTGCCTGACTCGTACATATTCTTTAGTGTATTCTATTCACTAATTTGGGAATTCACAGGGGAGGTAGATTAGATCTTCTTCACTATCATTTTCTCTAATATTAGCTGAGAAATTTTAACTCACGAACTTCAAATCATTAGTTTATCCAAAAATCCTTTTTCAATTTGTTACATGTACATATGTGCAGCATCAAAGCTTTTCCATGAAGTGAGTACACTACAGAAAGAAAAATCCAGGCATCAAAGTCAATCACAGATCACCCAATATTTATATCGAATACCGATTCATACAATATATATCTATGTATAGGAGCTAAACTGGAATGAAGAAGACCTCACATGACGTTTAATCTCACAACGGCAATTAATTAAATCCTTATTAAAAACATAAATCTGAGGGCAGATATCATTTTCAGGATGTCCCAGTTGTGGGTGTTGATCAAGGCTTCTTCATAAAAATTGAAATTAAGAGGACAAGGCGCCGATTTTCTACCAGTAAGTAGAGCCAAAAGTACAAATTTGTGTATCATATCAAGGATGGATTATCAATCGTCTCTGACCAAACATTTTTTTCCTACTTCCACATTTATCTAAATAGTATACATATTTTATTTTACATGTTGATAATTTTAAAAAGGCAAAGGCGAATAATTACAGATTGAATATCTCTGATGACCGGCAAGGGATTATTTGTCTTTAATGAATTTAAGCTTGTGGGAGGCATATTACCTTGAATATGGACCAGAGCAGTCGATCTTTCTAAGAGTAAATCGCAAAGGTCCCGATATTTCAAGCTATTTAATGCTGTACAATGTATGTTTGCTTAAAATCTATATTACCTAGAATTTGTAGATTAAAGACTACGCTTAAGATCTGGGTGATCGGTGCGGTAGGTCTTCCATTCAGGTTATCCAGAGATGTTTTTCGCGATAATGAAAATAATAGTGCGACTTAGGTGGGACAAGGTCTTTGGAGTCATTGAACACAAATACTTTGAACAATATTGTTGGTTGTTCCATAAAAACTATATTAATAATATGTAATAAAACTATTTGTTATTCACATACATACACATACATACATATGTATAAATATATGTTATTCACGGCCGATTTATGAGTTAAATTTATATGGGTAGGACAATATCTAGATGTGTTACAAAACCCCCTGGGTCATTCCATAGCAAATCGACCAAAAATCACAGAAAATGTTACATGAGCATCACCAATTTTGTTGAAATTTTACATACTTGAAGGTTTTGCGAAAACAAAAATACAAATTACAAATTTTCCCTATACAATGCGTATTTTGCGAATTTTGGCATTTTCGTAATATCGCAAAAATTCTGTCCTGGTCTTCTTTAAAAATTCATATATATTTTTCTATTCATGTTAGCACAACGAAATATGGCTCATTTGAAAGAGAGGATTTCTAAGAAAAATAGCTTCGTAAAAATAAAAAGGACATCAAGAATAAGGATTTTATCCTTTATCCTTGAATAACTTGGAAGACGTACTTTTGAGTTAAATTCATTTTTTTTATCTTATATCTACTAAAACATACAAAAATTTTAACTTGCGATTTCAACGGGATCACGGAAAAAAATCAAGAAAGTTCACCAAAATACATCTATAACTACTTACAAATAAATAAAAATATAGTTTTTATACAGCGTGTCCCGTATGTGGTCTTACAAGTGAAGGCTATGGATAGGTCATAACAGGACTTTAAGATATTTGGGTTTGTTTTTATATATCACCCTGTAACATCTGAACGTTGTATCCTATGATGATGATTTAAAAATTATTTAGATTGATAACAGTTGGACCTTTCCAATGGTATTAAATTTTTCCCCTCATCTTCTCCGTTTTGAAGACATGTCTAAACAAATTTAAAATTTCGGAATTTTAGCTCGGTTTATTTTTATCAAGACCTCGTCATCAACACCATGTTTTCATATTGGATTTAAGAAGCCCAAAAGCTTCCCTTTAAAATGACCTATGACACTCTGTACCCAAAATGTAACCCTTTTTGAACCTTGCTGCTTATAATCTAGTTCTACTGAATCGCACACAATATCATCCAAAGTGGATAAAGTTAACAACGTAACAAAAAATTACGAACGATGTAGACTATTTTAAAAATTCCCAAACAAATTACTGAAACAACAGCAATGTTATAAAGAAAGAAACAAAATATAATCATTTTTATTGTTGCCCTGGATAAATGACTTCCTTGTGGGCGTGTTTTTATTTTTTTTTTTTTTTTTTAATATTTATCAACCTTTAAGGCCTATATACATTTAAAGAAAAATTTCCCAGACACACTGATTGTGCAGTCCTACTTTTATAAAAAAAGACTAGATACCTAGATACGTATACGAAGCCTTTTCTATTCTATTTCTTTGCATTCCCTTTTCCCAGAATTCTCCAGGAACGCGAAAATATATTAATTTCGACTCTTAAAATTCTTTTCAAATACAAAGAGCCCTAGAGAATCAACCGAAAATGGATCTCTTCTTCTCTAGTACCAGAATAAAATTCCGGTCAAAGCTATAAGAAAGTGAGATTTTTTTTATGCTTCTACATCTACTATAAAGCGATGACGACGACTACGTCGGTTGTAAGTTCCGTTTTCTAATCCGGAAATTCTTCAACTATGTAAATCTTATCATGTGTTTGTTTTTGTGCCGCTTCTTTGCTCAGCTCCCTCAATATTTATATCGTCTATAGGCTCCGTTTCACTCGAGTAAATGAAGTCAACATCTGTATATAGTCAGAGGGGGTAACAGACCATATCTTATGTTATAGAAGAAGAAAAGAAAAAAAAAGAATAATAATAATACGAGGATGATCGAGGAAAACGACGAGATCGACCGCGTTCATTGAGGTGTTCCAACTGTGCTCTATCTTGTCTGGTCTGCTCTCTAAGTGCAAGAAAGTCTGATTCACATCTTTTAAGAAAAACAAATATTGGTCGGCAATAAATCTATATGGATAGAGCGTGAAATACAAGGTGGAAAAGTCGTAAGTCGTAACGCTCCTGCATTTCATGTATGAACAAATGATTGTGGATAATTTTTATTAGAGAAAGAAGATGATCAAAGCTTTCTAAAAGAGAAATGATAATATTGAGTTCTTGCTAGCGGTGTGAATAAGTATTCTCACAATTATTCGATAACATTCAAATAAGACAGAAATATCTTTCGCTGCACTCTGAACATTCTTATATCTAGTTTGAATTTTTTTTAAGAATCCGATGTCGATGGTCCTGACTCTTTTGCTCTCACAACTAAGGTATTTTAAGTAGCATTACATTTCTTATTGGATAAGCTTAAAATCTTAAGCTTGGATAATTCAAAATATTACAAAATCTACAAATAATACTGTACCATCATTGTGTGTTCAAGCGAATTGCAATTTAGCCCTGGTTTTCATCCAAAGTTGATTGATTTTTCTAGTTTAGATTCTGAAAAATATGGCGCCTTTGGTTTTCTATAGAAAATCCACATTTAAGGGGTTACACCTAGTTAGCGGCCGAAAAAAGGCTTGTGTTTGTGAAAATGGGAAATTGGGAAAATGATTGCAGGTTTCGAACTGTTTTTTTTTTTTCATAGTAAAGGATATATTTTTGACTATGTTTCATAATTTTTTTATTGGAAAAAATTCACAAATGTTACAGATATAATAAATTTCCCGGAATAAAAAAAAAATTAAGTTTTTGTATCGTATTATCTAGTCTTTAATCGAAGGATTTGATAAAATATTAATTTTTGAAAAAATGTTCGGGGTCGAAAGTGAAAGTGAAAAAATCATTTCATTTTCCTTGATATAAAAAAAAATATGCATCGAAAAAAAGATACTTCGATTAAGGACTGCCTTCTGTTATAAAAAAAAAAAGTATTCAAAATTTCAAGTAAATCGGCCCACTTGTTTTTGAGATATCGTGGTCATAAATTTTGAAAAAGCTGTTCGAGAAAAACGCGTTTAAAGTCTGAAGTCAGGTATATACATAGAAGTCAACTGCTGTATTGTGACGGTTTGTGATTTCGAATACATATACCTCTCGTGGTTATAACCACCGCCATCCTAAATTTGGGGATTTGAATAGAGCAGCGATGGACAGCCGATTTTCGGACCGCGTACCTGCTTCTTTATACCTGCGTCGAGGGGCTCGCAGACCGTAACTGTAAAAACGGACGTAACTCGCTTAATTTTGAACAGATCGACTTGAAATTTTCAGAGAATGCTTTTTGAAAAGTTTTATTTTAAGAATCCGTCGAAAATGAAAAATCGATTTTTTTCGAAAATTCTGACTAGATGTAAACCCTTAACACGGCCGTAAATAGTTGTAGATTAAGCTGGTGAAATTTTAAATTTTGATCAGAAAACTTTCGAAATTCAATATTCATTAAATGAAACAAATGTTAAAAAGGACCAGAGTATAAAATCTAGTAGATACCTAGTGGTCAGAAGGAAAAAAAGAAGAAAAAAAAAACAACTAAAGAAGCTAGAATTGTAACAAGGAGATGGTCCCTACTAGTCATGACCGAATTCGTCCAAATTCACAGTATAAGTAGGGCTTGACTAAAAATGAAAGTCACACAATTGAGAGCTCCAGATGACCAAACGAAACCCAAATATTGCATAATGTAGGGGAGCCCGGGGTTTTGAAGGCTTACCCCTTGGAAAATGCTCAAATTTGCAAAATTTCGTGGGAGTTGTCACGCTTAAATTGCAACAGAATTTGAACGAAAGTTACAAATTGATTCAGGTTAAATGCCAGGTATGTAGATTTTCGATTCTGTAACTGGCATTTCCATGCGTTTTCAAAGATCGTGGATATGCAAAATTTTTATAGATTTAATTTTTTTTTAAATAGGTAAATGATATCCGATCTTCCTAAAATTTTATACAGATAATCTCTTAGTAAAAGCGTATTAATAAAACACAAAAAATTAGATTAATCGATAAATTGTAGAAAAACATTTTGAAATGAATTTTTCAGACAGAATTTTGGCCGTCGAAAATTAAATTTCGCAACTTAATGAGAAACTTTTTCCCATTGGTGTATATGATCATTCATTTGACATTGAAATTATCATCCAATTTTGATGAAATTGTGTACGCATGTTCTACACAGATGGTAGAATATAAAATAAATACCATCACCCTTGGAAAAAATAATTTTTTTTTATTATTATAATATATAAGTAACCCACCACGGGTTGCCACTCTGTAGCCCGCTGCCGTATGAATCTCGTAATAGTTACAAAAAATCATAAAAATACCACAATGAACTTAGCAAAAATGATTTTGAAAGTCGGTTGGATTTGGCCGAGAGATAAAGGTGATAGCTTTGCAATATATGCTGCTAATTAATGTAAGTTAAAAGTAATTTAGCAAACCTTGCAATCTTATTTACTTATTAAACTAATTGGGGTAATGACTTATGGTTTTCTGTATATGAAAGATAACAGATTATAGATAACTGTAATGAAAAGAAAGTGCCTTAAATGTTGCGAATATACCCGCTAGATGATAATTATCAAAGTTTTCCAAAAAGTGTTGATTATAACCCCGGGTTCACTTACATTACGCATTATTTCGATTTCGCTTGGTTATCTGGAGTTCGTACTTGCGTCACTTTCATTTCTAGTCAAGCCCAACATATAGTATACTGTGAATTTGGACGAAATCGGTGATTACGAGTAAGACCTTGTAAGACCAATCTGTATGATATCCTAGTAGATGAATACCGGAATATAATTTCGTATGGTCCCCCATCTGTGCAAGTTTGATTTTTGAAGTGGTTTTTCGCATATACATATTTCTAGAACGGTTCGTCGGACAGAAAAAATGATTTTAACCAATTTCATAGGATTTCATATTCTGAAGAACATTTCAGTACAATAAAAACATCTAGGACTGATCGTTTTTATAGTATATGCAAAAACCTAAATTTTTATATGGCAACACCAAGAAGAGACTGCCCGATTTAGTCCATTTTTGAAGCTTTATTTAGTATTACTATGAAAACACCGGTACAAAATGTCAGCTCTCTACGTCGACGCGTTCTCAGCCAGTGTTCAAATATGTAGTGAAAAACAAAATTTTTGTATGGCAACCCTACGAAAGAGTCGCCCGATTCGCGCATTTTTGAACTTAGTTACTTTTTTTTTAAAGCTCTTGTGTAAATTTTCAGTTCTCTAAGTACACGCGTTCTCGGGTTATCGTACGGACAGACAGACGACAGACAGACGGACGGACGGACAGATGGATATACAAAGATTAAAATAACTTTGAATATTATGCATGGGTGTCTAACCCATTTTTTTCTACTAGCATTATTTCTGTGCGTTACCAAAGGATCGACAAACTTAGTATAGGTACCCTATGATTTCATCTAGAGTATAAGAATACCACAACAACCCCGTCCAATGTAATTTAGTGTATAAAAATTTGAAAAAAAAAATAGTAATAACGAATGTATGATTTTCAAAAACTCAGTCTTTTCGAATTTTCGAAATTCGAAATTTTATGCTATTGCCCATATAAACGGTGCGAAGAAAGTCTTGTGATGTGTACTATTGGTTTTAAGGCTTTTGTGTATCTTTTATACATAAGTATATATTCTCATGAATTTTGTAGCTTAATGCTTTATGATAGAGAAACGTACCGATTATTAGTTAAAATATATTTGGAAAAACGTTAAGGCATCATTAGTGTCAATTTATAATAAAAAAAAAACCTCAATCACTATCTAACTGTTTTGATTTAATTATCCATCGCAAATTATTTTCCAAGCTATGTAAATCTAAAATTCAATTTCACTAATATCTGGTTGGGCTGCAACAAGGGTCTATTCTTTTCCTTTTTTTTTATTATTACTTACTTATTTCATTCCCTTCAATATAGCGAATTCTTTTAGACTAATTAAATTCATTAAGACCAATTAAACTTATTTAGTATTTCAACTTCCTTACGTCGCATACAAAACTAAAATGCTATGCTCTTTTTTACCGTAAAAATTGTTTTCCACTTCAGCATTCTTCTCCTTCGATAAAGTAAAAACGCCACGAAAATTTTGTAAAAAAAAAAAAGAGCAAAAGTGATAATGGCATCCATAAAATGCTCAATGCTAATTCAATTTTATATATACATCTATCCAAACGTGGTCCAATGCTTAAGCGATGATTATTACCAGAAACCAGATCTGCTTCCTTATCTCTACCTTGATTTATTATGCTGCTTAACCTTCAGCCTTAGAAATATGTTTAGTGACATCAACCCCAGACTTTTGGGCATCATAATTTTTTAGTTAGTATACTTTCATTGCACAAACAAAATTCCAATTTTTTATTTTTTATCGGTACGATGGTAAAATCAAAACAATTTTTATTTCCTACATTTATAATACTCCCATAGCCGGGATTTATTAGTTAAAACATTACTTAAAAAAAAGTTCGTTCCTATGTGTGTGTGGCTCACAATTCAGAGATAAAAAACAAACTCCGAAGCAATTAAAAAAATTTTATGTAATAAACACTTCAAAGAAATATTTTGGCCAAAATATAACCTCCAGATAACCCAAAAATATTGTGAGATAGACATAGCAGTGAATGAAAAATACGAAATAGAGAAAAGTCATGATGTATATGTAATAGAAATTATAGATGGATGAGAAATTTGATACGCAGATGAATTGAAGAACTGATGCAACTTGGAAATGATTTATTTTGAAAGCTAAAATATGTATGGATTTGGTAGTACATCCGGTACGAAAAATGTTGATCAAATTTATTACAAGTACTATCCACTAGAGAGCCAGAGCTCAAATTTTAGGCTGAAATAAAAATAGTGAAAACATATTTATTTTTTCTATTTGAGACTCTCTAGAATGGTTGTGATAATACGAGACTAATTTATATGTATGTGGGTATGTTGATCACTTATGACCTTATTTTTCTGCATTTCATTTAAAATAGCATTAAAGTAGGCCAATGTGTGCTGATTAACATTATGAAGGGCCTTGGAAATTGAAATTATTTTTTTCTATAATTCCGTATTAAATTGAATTCATTAGAGGAATTACTGCAATGCATATTTAGGTTAGCAATATAAAATGTAATAACAAAAAAATTTAATTTAAAAACCAATTTTGAGGTGAGAATTGATTACTATTTACAAAATAATATGTTGCCTCTAATAATATGCGCCCATAACCATGAACTTAAAGATTAGGAACTGATAAGAAAGAAAGAAGGCCTGTGTTATTCCGTGAGGTCAAAGTCAGTAGCTTTTCTTATACACCTTCTCCTCCTCCTATTCACCACCTAAGGATAAAGGATATGGGTGAAATTTTCTTCCTTATCAAACTTTTTTTTTCTATTAATTTTTATTTTTTTTTTTTTGTTAATAATAATTAATTAATATTTTCGTTCATATGAAAATCACCGTTACTCGTGATTGATGCAAAAAATTAATCAATTCCACAAATTAATAACTTTCTCAAAAAAAAAAAAATAGAAATTAGTTATGGTATTACATGGAAAATGAAATAGTTCATTTTTTTTTAACCTGGAATCAGGAAAATCTTTCAAGAGTAAATATTAAAGTTTAATTTGAATGCCAACATTACCGCTTGGTTATGTTTTGATTTCCTCGCTGTTTATACAACGATTACGTACATATTTTTCTAGTCGACAAACTAGATGAACCTTGATGGGCCTCGAAAGAAATTTTTTCCAAGCCCAAGTCAACCACCAAGTATTGGACCCAGGACTTTTTACTTAATAGACTCTTATTTGATATAGACATGTTGTGTGATAAACTATCACTTTCAGCAACTCCACCACAGCTATGTCAAAGTGAAGGACTGACTACCCAATATTATTATTATTTCCTCCAAATACCTCTGGATTTAGATTGCTATTGATTATTCCAGAACTTTAGATTGAAGGTATAACTTTAAACCCTCAGAATTAAAGAATATCACGGAGTAGTGACTACAAATAACAAGAAAATGAAAAAAATAAAAACCAAAAAATTTTAAGCAATAATTGTTGAAAATTCAATTGACTAGAAATTTTTTTCAGGGGGCGGAGTGTGAGGAGGATGATTTTTTTGTTTTTGCAGTAAGCATACAACATATTCTAAAATGTTTTTCATAATCATCTTTCGTTGTTGATTAGCCCTCCAAATTTCATAAAAATCAAATATTAATCACTAGTGTAAAATTTATGTTTATACCTTTGGAAACCATATCTCTTCAGAGCTATAAAAACTTTGTTAAACTTGTATATAGCCTACTCCCATAGAAAAACGCTTCAAATCCGGATTATTTTATGAGCCATCATACTCAAATGAAATAATATCGTCCGATACTTGCATTAATTATGGAGAAATGATCACATTTTCGAAGTAACTACCTCAGAGGCATTCGTTCTGTCTTCAGAAAAACAGAAAAGAGTAAAAGAAAATTGCACAAAAATGCAAAATCCACCATCATCATCATTACCACTACCGCACACAGCACCACCACCATCACGGCCGCCAGCAACACTTGGATATAACGTACCCAATATGCGAGTAAAATTCTTCTTGTGATCCGCTTGAGGTTATCAACCCAAATTGAATGTTGGTAGATTACACATAAGTAGAGGAATTTGAGCAGTTCCAAACAACGACCAAGAGAGCGACAGCAAATGTTCATATCTTATTGATATAGCAAAGAGAGTGAAGGGGACAGATCAATGATCGTATGAACATGGAAATCATAATAGTGTAGATACCTATAGCGCAAGAGAGTTGCTGATGCTGATTTCGAATGAAGTTAGCGGTGATACCTACCTGTAATGGATGTGGTATCATATAGTAACCGCACTATTGCGAAATATACGGAAAAGATCTACAGTAAAGACTTGAACCAGAGAGAGGACTATAATAATGTCTCGTCGTCGGTGCGCTGATCTATTTTATTTTTATTTTATTTTTTATTTTTTTATTTTTTCAATCTTCTTTTTCTTGATATATTTCGTGCAAAGAAATCCAAACATGACAAGACTTTTTCTTTTACCTTGCGCATTCCAATTTCAAGTCACAAATCGAGTTTTCCAGCATCAGTGCGCGACTCAATGTTTGTTGCGCAAAGAAGGGAGAATGCTACTTGCTTTGATGTGCTGTTGTTGCTTTACTGCTATTTTGTTTTATAGTGTAAGACTTAGAATAAAACAGCCATTCGATGAAGAAAATTTTTTCTTCCTCCTTCTCTGTGTTTAATATATATTTTTTTTAACTTTCAGAAAAATGTATATAGTAAAAACCAAAACAAAAACAAACAAAAACAAAAAATACCAATTCGGAAATATAATTACACACCACAACGGCACTAATTCCAGTTTTGCTTCTTAAGACGGCAAACAAATATGTACAGGCGGCGACATGAAAAATTATTCAGTGTTCAGGGGGATAAGATAAACCAAGAAACCCCATTCGAATTGCATTGCACCTACTACAAAGTAAAGAGCCCATTACGCAATGGATACATACGTAACTTTATCTAATCTGCATATAAAAGCTGGGGCAGTGTCAGTGACCCTGTGAATTCTTTCTCTTTTTACAATCCACTTTCAAATTTTGATACAAAAATTTCATTTTTCTTTCGAGTTTAAGATTTTTCTATTCGGACTCTTAGCTTTATATATCGATGTAGATATAGTCAGTCAAAAGTCCTCATTACCTCCTCCTGCGCTTATTATTATAGGCTTTGCTTCCTCATTACGGACGGAACAAAGAAAATTAATTAATAATGGCAGAGTGATTTGATGAAGGCGATGATGATGTCAGTAGTGGTGGGATGGAGGCAGTAACGATGGTGTAGGAAGTACCAATTTTTTTTCTTCTTTTTTTTTTGCAAAATTTCATCCACGTTGAATTGAGATCAAACGACCTCAGAAGAGATTGTTATCTTTTCAGTTGTTCGTGAGAAGAAAAAAAAGAAATGAAATGAAAAACAAAATTTCATGATGAAGGAAGATATTAAACGTGAGCATTATATAATTCTGTCAGAAAAAGTAACAGGCATAACAGAAATTATATCAAAAACTAAGATGCAAAGTGCATTTTCTATTTTTGTATAAAGTCAATCATAAAAGTGTTGACCCACGAAATATCCGCTGAATATTGTTGCTGAAGGTTAAAGTTCATTTGTATAGAAATTTTGTGAACTTTTAAGATAATAAACGAAAAAAAGTGTTGAGAGACGACCTGTATGGGGTGGTGATTACTACATATGTACTTGGTAGAATGAAAATGTCTCAAGACTTTTTCCAAGTAAATATCGTAAGACATTTTATTGTGCATATGATAGGGATGATGATGATGGTAGTGGTGGTGGTTATGTAGGAGTTATAATCACTAATAAAGGTTATTTAAAATCGATTCAATGGGAATGACCTGAGTAAATATTGAACTAATGTATAAATATTTAATACCCCGATTTCCAATGATGTTTGATGAAAACTGACCCACAACAAAATGTGGTAGTAATTCAGTAATTCGTCTAACTTTACAAAAATTAGATAAAAAGGTAATTTAAATTTGAAAGTAATTTTTATCTTCAGTAGAAAGTAACACGGTTTTCCATTGGTTTTAATGTTAAGGAAACTAGAAACATTTCAGTATGACACTGGAAATTTTTGGATAACGCAATAAACTTGGAAATTGGTATAATCTATAGATAGAAAATATTTAATATAAGTGAGAGTATTAGATAGTAGAAGATTATCATCGTACAAGGAAATAAATGCCTTTTTTTTTACTGCAAAAAGAAATCGTATTTTTTGGAAGGCATAAACAAGTAACAAGATTTGTCTTTTGTTTTAAATATACCTAACATGTTGAAAAACAAATACCAAAAGTATTTGTCTACAATGAAACATGATGACTAAAAATTCTTAGTAAAAAATCTAAATTTGCCTGTGATAAATGAATAGGTGGACGTAAGAGTAATTTTATAAGATTTGGTCTTATAAAAAAAAACATTTTTTTTAAGACCAAATCTTATAAAATTACAAAAAATTTTTCCTGTTATCTATGACTCAATATCTACTACTAACCTTGATAATATCAAAATTTTAGCTTTAGAACCCTAGATCGAAGAGGGGAGGGGGTATTTTTTTTTGCACATTCTGGCCTGTAAATTTATAACCAATTTACAAAAAAAAAAAAAAAAAAAAAAAAAAAAATATATATATATATATATGTATTTCATAATTTTTGATTGTCGATATATATGTATGTGCGCATCATGAAGGCATAACATTCGAATCCAAAACCACTAGATCTATATAAGTGAATGAATATTTTGTATATATAAATCGAAAAAATAAACAAGCCAGTGAAATTCGATCATCAGTACAACTTTAAATTTGTAGTTTTGTGCGGCCACAAATTACACCAGGTAATCTACAAACCCAAGATACCCACCCTCTATGATTTCGTCATGTATACAATTTCTTTCAAAAATATACATATTTATATACAGATAACCTTAGTCTCTTTCTCACAACTTATGACATCACCCAAAATATTTAATGCAAATAAAATAGGAAGGACAACACTTTGAATTGCAGACCCATACCTAGTTTTATTCAAAAATTCACAACAAACTGAAACCCTGTAATCACACCAACGTTAAAAGCTGTCTCTGTTATAAATTTATCGCTCCTGCCGGTATTAAATTATAAAAGCCTGTCACTTTGGTTCGTCATCAGATACACCAACATGTCAGAGAATTGCGATCTATATAATTTGACATTTTTCACAATATTCATCCAAATTATGTTGACATTTTCAGCTAAATATAACACATATCTATCTACTCTTGCAATTTTAGCGATAACAGCGCAAGTTTTTTGAAATTATATATAGGTTAAGGTAAGGTAATTAATAATAAGTGTAACAAAAATATGTCTTAAAATAATTGACATTTTTGAGAAGAAAACAAAGTTAAAAAAAAACAACGGTTATAAGCATGATGATTAAAAAAAAACAACAAAGAAAGTTTTTTTTTAAATATATTACCTTTTATAAGCAGTTAAAGTTGATTTTTTTGAAATTGTAATTGATTAAATGAAGATTTCAATAAAAGAAAAATAAATTGTGGACACAAATTAGTGATTTATTTTTCTACGAACTGATTAGCACGGCTTACGGCATCTAAGAGAGCAAATTGCAAGAGTTTCCTGTAAGCAAGGAGTAAGAAGTAGGCTGTATAGGTTCTATGATGTAATCTTTTTCATAGCCTTAAAATAAACTCGACTCTCATCATAGAGGTTTAAGAGATTTTCAATGTACATACTTCCGGTCTAGTCTGCCCCATTTATTCGTGCAAAAATGTAGTCCACACAGTTCTGGGCCTTGTTAAGAAGCTTTACTTAAAAACTTCCTCTCGAATTATTTCGTTATTGAAAAAGTTAAACTTTTTTTAACTGAGTAACTTTTCCAGATTTTTCAATACATTCATTAAATTTTAAAGTTTATTTAATTTCTGAGCGATAAACAAACATAATTGAAATCTCATAAATTTTTAAACATTTATAACTGCTAAATCACAAAATATCGTAAAAAATTTCAGCATGATATATGTACATACTTAGATTTATTTGATGATAATTTTTTATGAAATTATACAAAGCTTTATAGTTTATTGCCAAAAACGTTGCAATAATTCAATGTGAACAACCATTAACAGAGGGTGAATGAATATGAACACATAAAAACTCTGACAAAAATGCAATTTCCATAAGTACAAACTGCAAACACGTAAATAAGGTCACGAAGTTTTCTATCAATTTCAAAAGAAAATCCTGGCATATTCATTCGAAAACATCACACACATAATACGTATGCAACGGTCGTTTTCAAACAAATCCGCACCCCAAAAGAAACATTCTCATGGCATAAGCTACAATAATTCGTTTCCCAACGACAGTAATGTAGAAAGAAACTCCCGCCAGCCATAGCTTCAAATGTAAAACTATAGGATTTTGGGATAAGTCCAAACAAGGATATAACATACCCCCTCCCCCCCTACTGCTAGCATGAAAAGAATCTTTAAATGCAATTTTTATGTTTTTTGGTCGCTCCTCTCCACCGTCCTTTATTCATGCTGTCACACATATTAAGACAACAACCACAATAAACTTAAAGCATCAAAAGTCTTTCAAGAAATTGTTGATGGCAACAAACAACCAAGAAAAATTGGATTCGATCAATATAAATTGAAATGGAATGCGCTAGCAATGGTCTCTTCTCCTATCGCAGAGCTGTGACTAGAACGTCTGTTTCACATTGATGTTATATCTTACTATCATAATCAGATAATCGAAAGGACGAACAAAAATAATAGTATAGAAAAAAAAATTAATTTAATCAATGTAAGACCTTGAGTCCATTTAACGGCCACTCACCTCGAAAAACTTTCCTTTTGCCGGCAATCTGTAGGGGTAAAGACACCCCGGCATCCAGCTGAAGCAAAACTCGATGTTCTCTTGGAGCAGGTCCCTGAGAATGAGCAGGACAATAGTGTCGGGGTTCCCCATTCGAATCAACATAAATGGGCGCCTCAACAAGAGGCCATGCACCGGTCACAGCTGCTGCTGCTGCAGCAGATCCATGGGGTGGTTGCGGTATTGAAATCACATGAACTGGAAAGATGTGGTGATGGGGATGATGTGGCGGCGGCGGCTGTGGAGCCTGCGAAGGAGATATTTGTGGGATTTGCTGTTGGGATGCTGCAGCTAATGGCGGCTGTAACGATGGTTGTGATGGTAGTGAAATCGATGATGGGGTAATTCCCACTGTTATGGGTGTAATGAAATGTGTTGTCGTTTTAGGATTCTCAGATATCTTACTATTTCTAAACTCATCACTGTTGCCATTTTTCTTCAGCGACGGCAACTGAATTGATTCACTATCATCTTTACCACTTCCGTTCCAGACAATTCGATTATCAGTTTCATCTGCGCTTTCTTTATTAATCTCACCCTTCAACGACTCCGAAATCATTGGTTCATTATCGGCCATAACTAAATCATCGATACGAATTTTTACTTTCTTAAAACTGTTGGCATTTTGATCATCTGGAATGGAGCACGTATGTGTCGCTTGTAATGATTCTTCTATAGAAGGTGCAGATAACAAGGACTTTGCTTCTCCTAAATGTTGTTCAATCTGTTGATCTTCATTGGTTGGTGATAGGGATGTTGTCGGAGAAGGTGGTGTAGGCGATAGAATCGGAGCTTTAACCATTGGGATTTAGATTCGTTTCACGTGTCAAAAATCACTTTATTTTTATTTTTTTTTGGTTGTTTTGAAGTCTTCGAGTTTTTTAAGGATTTTGCAGAGTTGGCAAAGAATTTTCTTTCTGTATATTTCCAGACCAGATACCCTATAAAGAATGAAAAAATAAAGCATTAGTGTTCAAACAATAAATACTTGCAATCATATAGGTTTAAAAAAGTGTATATATATGTAGACAGCCTTTTCCTATTTCCAACTTACATTAAAAAACAATACGACTAAGCGCATAAACTACGTAACTGTTGTTTTTCGTTAGAACCTTTCACACGTTTAATAACGATTAAATGAAAATTCGACATGTTAGCAGCAAAACTGTTTTTAAAGATGAAATGAATCTAAACTTATTTTATGTAATTGTAAAAGAGTATTCATAATAACATATGAACACAAAAATACATTCACGATAGAGTGCTCTATAAGGATTTGACGCGACGTCCAATATGGCTTGCATCTAACTACAGAATTTTCATTGTCTAAGCCTCTGGCATTCCGGTACTTAAATTCTTCGGAATATACGCAAAAACATATACATAGATACGCATCCATATCAATATCGGTAACAGAAACTATGCATTTTACAGATAGAAAAATGTCAATTCAACCACTAATAAAAAGAGATTACAGTTAGCGAGGGTGTAAAAAATAATGCCTCTGCAATAATAAGTACTGTAGACAGACCATTCAGGCCAACAACAATGCTATAATTTCTATTCTACTGAGTAGTATTAACCATATAATTTTAACTTTTCAATATCTAAAAATTTTCCACACGCTTAAATCAATATTTACTAACTTTTTCAATCCAAACGAATATTGCACCACTTTAGTACTTGGTTCCATCATTCTCCATCCACAGCGTTTTGAGAGCCTTCAATGTCTTACCAAGGAAACCCCCATTCTCCAATTAAAAGTTTCTTTATTCCTTGTATCTCACGACAACGTTATGGATACATTTCATTCATTCAAAATCGCTGAGATGTAGTCTCTTATTGCGTTATCAGCAAAATACAAGAAGTGTACTTCGGGAGAAAAAAACTGATCTAATGTGCCCACCAGAATGATGGCAATGTATATTAACCGTCGGTGGCGGTGATGGAGGGAGCTAACGAGCTTTATAAGAGGGCACAAATAGAATGGTAGATTAGGCCTTGAAAGTGGCGCAACAAGTTTTGTTATTGTGCTCTTGGTACACATCATCCACCAGTAGCACAGTCGCCCGGTTCACCTCTGATATTGTTGTAGGTAAGTACCTCCCCATTTCTTCTCTAACTTTAATAACTTGATAGTGACGCCAACTGTTCTTGGATGGGTCACAGATAATATCCTCTATTCAACGTTGGTTCGTAATCAGTAACTAGAAATAGCCTTAGCAAAATGTGGGCGTTAAAAGGCGTCCTCATTATTTGAAATTGTCTGTCTACTGCAGGTGGGTGGTGGTTATATCTGAGTAAAATTTTTGTTAAGGGATGAAATTGCAATTTTTCTCTTCATTTCTCAATTTAACGAGATTGCATTATCTCAATTGCTATTGGCAATCTTTACTTAGAAAACTGTAAATGACGCTGTTATATTTTTTCTTATTATAAAATCATTAGGAGAAATTAAATTGGGAAGATTCTATTAATTATAGGTCAAATTACAACTAATTATTATGGTGCTGCCCCCTTTTTTGGTTCTAATCTAATTAGAGATTACAAATTTAATTGTGTTTAAAAATGTATAAAACCCCGTTAGGCACATTAGTGTCTTGTTATTACAATGAAATTATCAAATTTCTATAACCCAAATCCTTACAAAAGGAGCATTCTAATATTTAACAAAGAATAACGAAGGAATACATGCTCGCCTTTTTTGTTTTCTTAGTCGAAGATTATCTTTCAAATAGCACAGTATTAATTATGTTGAGGTAACCAGCCTGGATCTGATATAGATAGAATTGGTTTCCTAGACGTTATTTTAGCTTCAATTTCGCTGTAGCATTCGCAAGTAGAATTTAAGGTCCCAGAAGAATGAGGTGATGGAATTCAATGGGAGAAAGCGATTATTTAAGTAACATCCCATCAGTAAAAAATCTGGTAGATTGTGGAATGTTTCATAATTGTGGGGAGTAAATAGCCATCTGTTGTGATACAGAGACTTCAAAACTTCATAGAGGTCATAGGAAAAATGCCATTTACCTTTAAGCCGAAATACTTAGCAGTAGTTATGTGCTAGAAAATACATCGTCTGAATTTCTACATACATGATGCCATTATAAATTGCTTTAATCGCCCTGAAATCGTCTACATACCTTCTGAAGCTTGTGTGCGAGACTATCTGATTACATACTCTAAACATGTAAAATGGTAATAAGGATTTCTTGAAACCTTGCTAAGATACATGAGAGCGTAATCTCCCATTTTTGGTCTCAATCCTTTCTGCGATTGATTGCAATGTAATATCATGGAAAAGAAACAGGTTAAGGAAATATAGGAAGAAATCTCCACTTTGGAGTAGTACTTCAGGACAAAACCAGAAAATTTGTCACATACCTGAAATAGAATTCCTTAATATCAGTAAGCCTAAGCCCAGGACTCTTAACAAGCTTTATAATTTAACATGGACACCTGAAATGTTCCTCATAAAGATTAAGTTATCTTGAATATCAAGCATTAGGCCACTAAAGTCTTAAGATATTCTCCTGACTTCTTTGGAATTTAAATTCAACATTTGGGTAGATGCAACTGTAATACATGATGACAATGGTTATACAGAATCGACTTTAATAGAACCAGAATTAAGGTAAGCAAAGTCTGCGGCTAATTTATTTGAAGATTACAGGGGCGATGCAATCAAGTATTACAACGGTGACCTAAGTTTAGTCCCAGTAATACAAAGAGAGAGAGCCAAAAGTGATGGTCTATATCGACGCTTCCAAAATGGAAAAGAATCCAATAATGAAATATGAATCGCCAGTATTATAAAATTTTCGCTGTCCTCTCTTGTTACGAGTCAACAGTAGTATGGGGAGCCGAAAAAAAACAATATTATCTGTGCATTCCTTGACATCATTGATTCATCGGAATCGAACAGGTTTACCAGCTCATCCGCACAAAATTAAATCTGTACCATGATGATTTCCAACGCTTTATTTATTCTGTTCTAGAATTAAATGTCTTGAGTGTAAATTCATTAACAGTGCAAATGAGTTCTTAAGTCTAGATAGTTCTGAGGACAGATTGATTCTGGAACACACAAAAAATCACTGCACGCGTACTCGCGGAAACAACACTTGATACGAAGTACTTTTGAATAAGCAAGGGAGGCAGTATGTTAAAAGATCACTGTCGCCTCCTCCTTTGCCAAAATACACTTTATAGTCTGTAAGTAACATTCTGCATAGCTTCTATAGCCTATAAAGGATGAAGAAAATTCACATTAATATTTTATGACTGTCCTTCAATCTCCAGGTAGTGGAAGAAACGTCTAATGATACTGGTGAAAATAAAGTACATACGTTCAGAAAAATTTTGGACTATTTAAACAAACTGGTTTGGTTTAGTCGTGTGTGAGTGTGGTTGTGATTAATAAAATATGTCCATTAGTAACAGTGGTATTTTGTCTTCGAGTCCGAAGCAATTAAATATTTCAATACACACTTTCATTTCCAGAACAAAAAAAGCATAAACGTTTGACGTATATACTTTTAAAGAATGCCCTCATGCTCACATACTTGATTTCAATAATCCTTTCTTAAATTACTTTTCAATTGGTGTTCTCTACACCTGTAATTATAGCATAATTAACACACCCAGAATTGATGTATTACGTGTTGTCGCCATCCGTGCTGTCGTAGATGGTAATTGCATTCATTAACAGTCGACTATAAAGCCTGCTGTGTAAATAGACACGCAAGGATAAATTTTATTCGCTTGTTGAAGAATTATTGGTCTCCTTTCATAAAATTCATTCAATATTAAAACCCGATATGATTTTTGTGTGGCATGTTTAAGAGTTCTAAAAATAATCTTTATGGTGGGAAAACTAAAATTTTCTAAAGCGGGTGATTTCTTCACCCAAACGATCAGTCTACATCTACTATCTTTGATATCAATTATTCTTAACGTGATTTTTTTTTTTATAATTTGATCAAACGATCTAATCTTATTTTTGAAATTGTTATCCCCTAGAATTTTTTTCTTAAAAAGTCTCAGAATATAAAGGAAGACTATAAAGAACGCTATAAGGAAGAAACATGTAAGATGTAATAAAACTGCATAAACCCTAAAGATAATTATCAATGATTCCGCAAGTATTTTGTGTAGACCATATCAAACATAATCCAGCTTCAATTAACTCCAAGGAATTCTCTCTCACTTTGTAAGATTATAGGTCTGTTTGATGCAAGCTCCGGGTAAACCTGTTTTTTGAAAAACCTGGGATACCCCGTGATTATGGTTTGACAGTTGTCACTTGAGAACTGTCACTTGCAATTTGTTGTTGATTGGGACATATAAATTATTCTTGAGCGGAAATAAGTAAAAATTAGAAGAAAAGAAATAGAAAAATAGCTAGAGCACATTTTATTTGTATTCACCCATTTTATAAATAACTTTTTACAATTAATTATATTCTGGAGAACTGTCGGACAAATATCATTACGTGCGTTCAGGTGCACGCAGAATGTGACATAATGTCACATTTTTACACACCATCCGTGCGTTCAGGTGCACGCAGAATGTCACATAATGTCACATTAGGTCTGTTCACGTACTCGAATTTGTGTGAATGCATTACAACATTTTCACCCAAAAGCACACAAACTCTGTTCACGTACTCAGAAAATTGGGGAAAATATGTAGACGTCACACTTCCCCTTCAATAAAGTTTTAGCCCAAATCCACCCAAGAAAAAACTCGGGGTAAATATGTAAAAACTGTCAAACACATTAAAATTTGAAATCGAGAATTGTCAGAAGTTTAAATTGTCAAAAGAAAAATGGAATAGGCGGCAGAATTTGCAAATGATGTGCACTGCTTAGAATATAGAGACAACAGGAAGTGTTGATACCTGTAAAATTCGTGTGCATGAGCGTGGATTTTTTCAGGGTCCCGTGAAGTAGGTCAGCAGTATATTGAAGAAAGAGACAAATGTATTTCCACCGAGATTTGTTTACGTTTATGACAGCTGAGAAACTCTCAGGGTATATAGGTGTAGTGACAGTGAATAAGAACATTTTCGATGGGAGCAAACGTAATATTTTCAACCATATATCTTGTTGCCCCGCTCTCTATATTGATTCTACTACACGGCTGTACTGAGCATTTACTACAGCGGCAACAGATACTCACACAACCAGAATTTGACTACATCAAATTTGGCTTATCACACTTCCTGTACTCTCTATATTCTAAGGTGCACTGTTTGCCCAGGTCGTATAAAAATGTACAAAATAGTAAGTAAAATGAATAGTTATGTTATGTTTGGCATTTTATTTTCAAATTAAAGTTGTTAGCTTCACAGACTTTCGCTTTCTGCCCAATAACACACAAAAGTTGTTCATGTACTTTCCAAATTTGATAGCTTCCCCTCCTGCACATTTTCACACAAAAAAGCCCAAGAATGAAAACACCATGTCGTTCAGGCGACCGAAGCGTTGTCATTTCCCCAGCACATCGGTGTGCAGTGTGCACATTTTACACTACGGTCTGTCTCGGTGCGCTTAGTAGGTTTGACGTTTAGCGTAGTTTTATTCTTAAAGAACTTTCAAAAATGACATTTCGAATCGAAATGCACACCAACCGTTCAGGTGCTATCCCTACTTTTTCAATGATGTGATGTGCACACCGATGTGCTTTTCAGCACATCGGTGTGTGCACCTGAATGCACGGCATGTCGTTCAGGC
The DNA here is from genome assembly GCA_963924295.1 of Dioctria rufipes. NCBI lineage: Eukaryota > Metazoa > Arthropoda > Insecta > Diptera > Asilidae > Dioctria > Dioctria rufipes. The sequence continues at coordinate 11,074,156 of OZ002745.1, forward strand.
GACCGAAGCGTTGTCATTTCCCCAGCACATCGGTGTGCAGTGTGCACATTTTACACTACGGTCTGTCTCGGTGCGCTTAGTAGATTTGACGTTTAGCGTAGTTTTATTAAAGAATTTTCAAAAATGACATTTCGAATCGAAGTGCACACCAACCGTTCAGGTGCTATCCCTACTTTTTCAATGATGTGATGTGCGCACCGATGTGCTTTTCAGCACATCGGTGTGTACACCTGAACGCACGGCCGGTGTTTTAAAAACTTGTTCGATGAGTGCACAAAACCCCGGGTAATTTTAGGGAAAATTGTAGGGGAAAATTTACACGGTGTTTTCATCGAACAAACCTTATGACTGAGATACATAAATAATATTCTGTCCAATATATGTAGGAATTACTAAGCTCCTCCCAAAGGTAATGTGCCGTATTTGTTGGTTCTTTCGATGGGATGCAAAAGTTGTTATCATTTTTGTAAAGATAAGAGAGAAACGGAAATTGGGTGTTTAAAAGATTTCAAAACGTGCTCACTGATTTTATTAGTTTTACGAGCTGAAGATACTCATAAGTAAGATTAAAAAAGGAAAAGCAGATAGTAGGAGTAAAATTGTAAAATCTTATAAAATTAAGAAGTTTTTCGGAGTTCTGCGCACATAGTATTTTAAAGAAGCTCTCGGTTTTTGCATTATTTTCAAAGAAAGGATGTATAACAATTAAAAATCGAAGTCTTTGATAATTACATGCATATGTGTATCGAATTAATTGTTTTTGTACCATCTTTATTTACTAGGCTTTACAAAAGTATATACAAACTTAGTGTACCTACCGTCTTTAATTTCATCATAACTTTAGAATCAAGAAATTCAGAGATCTCTACTGAGGTCTGCTGTTTTTTAAAGATTTCCAAATCATATTAAATATCAGTTACATTAAGTTTATTAAGAATTTACAAAAAAAAAACCGTTTTTGATTAGACATAATATAGTTTAATCTAATTTGTTTTTGTATGGCTAGCTTACGCTAATATATCTATTCATAGTTGTTTCATTGAAAAAACCAGCTTCCATTGCCTATTCGAAAGTTTTTATTTTTGAAACTGTTATGTAAATATGAAGACATTATCAGTGACTAGCCCGAGAAGTATGCACCTAGGTAAAACGGAGCCTCAGTACATAAAAAGTTTGTTTCTTGTAGACCAATCAACTATATATAAGATCTACATACGTTACTAATTGTGTGATAACCGTACAAAATTGAAGTATTGAAGGACATCCGACACCGTAATATTATCCTTTCTTAGTACTCGACCTCTGATACGTCACATTTCTCATAATTCTAGCGACATATGAGTACTTTTTTCAATTGACGACTGAGTTGACACTTTACCGAAAAATTTCGAAAATTTAGCTGATATGCTGGGTTCGATCTCCACCTTCGTTTACCAAAGGTTTACAATGGGCTGATAGAATAGTGGCTTTTTGTTTTCAAAAATTTTTGCCCACATTATAAGGATAACACTGCCCAATATTTGACTAAGACACAAAGGCATATCGGTATTATTAGAATATGCTTTCATTTTGGCCAATTATCGATGGATGTATAAACAAAACATACATTTAAGTTTTATCGGAATTGATGCTTAGAAGTACAAATACTCTTTGAAACATTCTACATAAAATGTAGACTGGATATACCTCGGTTGGGAATATGAAACTTCTTAACTTCAGAATTCAGGTTCATAACACTGCATCAGAAATTACTAGGTAGGCTTTTACAATGTAATCAATTTTAGTTATAACGCGATACCTATGTAGGTATGTATATTCAGATAAATTAGGTCCCCCGTAAGCGTAACTAAAGCATCCCTTGTGCAATTACGTCAGTTGATAAAGGTGATATATATGGTGGGAAGCAAGCGATCCTTGATATCTCAATATCACTTCAAACCACAAAATAATGATAACATCAAGTCACCTCTACATACATTTATAAGCCAATAGCTCTTTTGCATTGCTGAATGCAATTAGACAGGGCTTTGGTATTAAAAATTGAACCACTTAGTTTCAAAACCAAAATTTTTGAAGAAACAGGTAAACATATGTTGCTAAATCGATAACAGCAATTTATCTTGTTGCAATTCAAAATTACTGCAAAAAAATAAAAAATAAAAACAAAGAAACATTTTGAGAAGTGCAAGTCCAAGGGATCGCAAGGCGCTACTTCTTTTCTCCAGTAATCATAATTGCTACAAGATTTTTTAAAAACCTAAAATACATCAATTTCTGCTCTAGAAGATTTTCCAATTTTATTAAAACAGTCTCCACTAAGTATAAATTGTTAAATAAATATACCTCACGACTGAAGGGTCTTCTTAGTAAAGTTTTTGTAGTTCCATATTGTTGCAAACTTTTCACAGTTTTAAAAGCATTGAAAGCGCGATATTCACTACACCTAATTAATTTACACAAATTACTTTCACAAAAGTAATTTTCAAGTAAAATAATTGCGTTCAAATAAGTTTTTCCACTGATGACAGAAACGCCCACACCTTAATACAATTTCTTTGAATCTCTACAAGTACAGTTAATTACATTCGAAACAAATTTCAGTTTTTCACTTATAAATGTCCATAAAATCTAATAATCAATTTAAAAATGCCAAAAAATTGAATTTTAAGGGATAAAAATCCAACGAAATTCGTTCCCGTATTTTAAACTTTTGCTTATCGGCTCAGCGAGTGTGCAATTTTCTTCCGTTTCACATTTTTTGTTGATTCTCAAACGTCACTTTCCGAAATGCACTCAATTGACAAAGGTATAAAAGAGATATAAGATTTGAGTTAAATGGTATGGTAGCCATTTTTGTTTATCGATTTCTGTCAAAACAAGAATTTTCCTAGATAGTTGTACTCTTCGTACTTTCGATGGTTTATGCTTTTCACGTGGTTTTGTTTTCGTGTAAAAAACCTACACAAAGTTATCGACTTTTTTTATTGCGGATGTGTGTGAACTGTATATTTTGCAGCCGCAGTGACATTTCGCAAATTTTATGAAAGCGCGAGACGATACAAAAGGTTGTGGTTTGAGCTTGTGCTTATTTCTCGTGTATATGTCTCTAATAACTCGTATAAAAGTTGGAAACATACGGAATCGTGGTAAGGGAACATTTAAGAAGCGCCAAAATTTGAGTTTTCAATAAAATTTCATTTTCGGAATAAATCAATAATTTTGTTTGAGAATTATTTTTGTTATGGTTTAATTAATTTATAAATTTAATGTTCCTTTGCCCACATATTTTTTTTTTGTATTGACAGTTGACAATTTTCGCAGCAGCACATAGTCTATCTGTCTATCTAAGTCATTGAATAAATAACTAATTAGTTATTTATTCAATGATCTAAGTATCATGTCACAGACATAAAAATATTTATTTATAATATCTAATATATTTATTTAAAATATAGTAAAATAATAATAGGCTAAAAATTTATTTTTAAAGTTTGTATTTATTCGCAAATATGTCGTCACTGACAAAATTGACTGCAGATTGGTCAAAGTCGTTCCCCGTTTACCCAAAAGATAATTTAATCTCTCACAAGTATATAAAAGCGAAACATTTTAAGGCTTCCTTTGAAAAAGATGTATGTGAAGACAATTGATATTAATTTTTAAGAAATATTTAATATATGACGATTTTCTTTTTATTATAGATTTGTCCTCCACCCATGAACCTTTTGCTAAGTTGGGAATACGCCCGAATTTGGCATAGAGAGCACGATGAGTATATAAAAAAAAGGAAGGAAGCAGAAAAACCGAAGCGTCCTAAAGTAAGAGAATACAAGCGTCGTGTTTTGCCACCCAAGAAAAAAGATGATTGGTATTTTAAGAGGTAACTATGTAGAATACTCTATAATAACCTTTTTATCGAGGAGTATCTTTGAATCCTTTTACTTCCACGGAAAACAAGGACGACAAATGGGGAGAATATATACAAGTCGCAACAAACCATTACAATAGTACGAAACATAGCTCTACAAAATTTACACCACAGAAAGGCAGCTTAACTTCCAGAGGATGCTGTTTAAAATAGTTTTCTCCAAAATCGTTCGGATCTCCCTATATAACTTATAAATGTGGCCAATACACATTCATTATTCATTTACACTTCTCTTAATATTCTATGTCAATCTTCTCATGACCTCCAATTCCAAAATTCTTCGCTTGATGAGACTCTGCAACTCCAGCCGATTTTAAGGTTTCTGCTTAAATAGCTACAAACAAAGATTTGCAGATTGCTTGCTACGAATTGGAGACCCAACCTTCACAATCATGTAGTATTTTAGTATAGTTGTTCACATAGGCTTCGCAGTTTGATTTTACCTAGGATCATAATAGAGTTCAATTTCCGGGCGGGGCATCTGATAAAGGGGACCTTGTTGACTTGTTGATACAGGAATTAAGTTCATTTGAGATCACGGAAATAGATTCTTTCCATTTTCTTCAATTTTGGTTTGTTTATGTAGGTGCTGTGCTGGTGGTGTAGTTTGAGTTAGTCCAGTTCTTTTATTTTGGCTGCATTTTGTATCGGAGGGCAAGCAAACAGATGTCCGAATAATCAAAAGGTGTGAAAAAGTGCAACCAATGTCCATGTCGCACGAGTATTTGTGCAGCTTTTTTTACATATATCATTAATAACTACTAGATAGAAATAGACTCCCCGAAATATGCTTCTTGGCAAAGTTGGCGGACAGCCTTTTATTCTGTAGTTTGTGTAAGTTGTCTTTGTCAACTCGAACCCATTCTAAACCCATTCTCTTGTCTTCTGATTTATCCATAGGCTGAGACAACTTACAACTAGATAAGAAAATCTCTAGGATCACTTTTTGAAAGCTTTTTAACTTTTTATTATTATATTATTATTTATAGAGCTCTATATTCTAAGATTAAACCAAACGATTGCGAAGAATTTATGTGACATAACATAGCAAGAGAGAGAGAGAATGTGTAGAGCTTTCTATTAGCGAGCCATTAGCTCATTTTAGTTGGACCGCGTTTTTGTGCGGTTTTGCACATCTAGATGTAAGTTGTCTCAGCCATAGGCTTACAATCTTAATTTCATTAATATTAATTCATATTTCATATGAAGTTTATGATAGTATGTAACCAGTAAGGATACATACAGAAAGTAGTACATAATTATATATTTCGAAGAAGAGAGACCAAAAAACTTAATAGAGGCATTGAAGAAATCATTAAAGCTTAATTTAAAATCACTTTTCCAGAAATGGAGTTTCAAAGTAAACCAAACGCGCCAAACATTTCAGCATTACCAAATCCGCAATCCAGCCAATAGTCTGTGGGACTGATAATTTCCACTTACTTATAACAATGGACTTAGCGATTTGCTATTTCATGTGGCACAATTATTGTGTTCCTGTATATCACTGGCAGAGCACCCTTTAAAACGTTTACTACATAAAAAACATGTAAAACTTAGCCATCTCAGATGAAATTTTACACCCGAAATCGAATTAAAAAATATACTTTCTTGTGCCCAAGTGATATTTTAATCGCTTATAAGAAATTAAACTCAGTCCGACTTTAATTTTCAAAAGTTATTTTTACCTGAATCCCGCGCATGGGCAAGAGAGACGGAGCATGGTAAACACTATCTTTACCTTATTCTATCTGCAGCCAACATAAAAACATCAAATAGCATAAGAAAACGTTCAGTAAGCAATATTTTGTGTTGGCAGCTCCAACTCCGCTATAGGGCGAAAGAGAAAACTGTAAAACTTGTGCCATTCTTTCCTATAGGAAAATGGCAATACGCTCAGTCCATTGTTATAAGTCAGTGATTTCGAAATAAGACCAAACATGCTTTAAGATTTTCCTAGCAGAACGCCGACTTAACTAATCTGAAGGATCGGAAAATTGCCCATGTAGGAATATACTGAAATTGCTTATACAAGCATTGATTTCATTTTACTATTTATATATGAAAAAGATGCTAGATTTAACATAGCAACCCTTTAAACAAATTTTAATCCTTTGTCATTCAGGGTTAGCAATAATTCCTTTTTTTTTGTAATATTTTATTGATTTTTTCATTCCTTTAAAAACTTTTAAAAAAATATGCCTATAAAAGAATGGTCAAAAACCTACCCATCAATTCCAAAAGACAATATAGTTTCCCATATTTTGTTAAAGAAACCTCAGTTTAGGGCATCATTTGAATTGGACGTAAGTAAAAAAAAATCTTAAGATCTAACCATATATCCCTCCAAAAGATTTTTTTTAATTAGTTCTTGAGCTTACAGGGCTGCGAGCCTTCAATGAACCTTCTACTGAGTATGGAATATGCTCGCATTTGGCAACAGGAACATTCAGATTATATAAAGAAAAGTAAAGAATCTGCCAAAAGCGAAATTAATTTACAGAAGGAAAGAAAAAAATTGTCGGAAAGTGCCATTCAGAAAAAGAAAAATGGGTAAATATTGAATGGCTGTAGTTTGAAAGTGGTGAATATCTGTTTTGTTTGCGCTGTTACAAATCTGCATGGACCATCGTGATCTGTTATCTTGTGACTTGAAATACCTCACCAATACAGCATAACAACAATTTGGCAACATACATAGCAAAACGGGGAGCTCGCTTGGCGTGATCTGATATGTTGCAGAATTCTTCCCTGGAAAAGCTATTTATTGCTGTTTGTACAGAAGTACTTGGGGTTTTTAATAAATTGGGCACCTGCTAAGTATAGCTTAATCCAATGGTGTTCTTCTCACTCGGATTGATCTAGTTACGTCAATCATCACACTCAGAACATTTCTGTTTCTGTAATCTCAGTCTACGCAGAGTGCATGCATGACGTTCTCACTGATGGGAGCAAGATCTATCTAATATCTCTGCCGTTCTGTGGGTCCAGGCACCCGATGGTTTAAGCACAATTACACGTCGGGCTCCTACCTTAGCCCTGTAAGAATATTGTAAAAATTTTGCACTTTAATAAATCATCGGTGAATCATCCCACATTCACTAGAGTATGACACTCTGCCCGCCTATGGGTGTTAATCACAGTTACCACGTTACTCTCAGAGGGCCTCACCAATGTTTGGATGGAACAATTTCCATGGGCACTCGAACCCATGGTATCAGAAAGTATCTGGTCAAGTTTCGTAGCCAAGGCTAATTAACTTGGGTTTAATGCATATCCGGGACTAATGACCCTCTCACATCAATGCTCGTCTAGTTCTCTACGCAGAAGTTACACCAGGCATTTCTGTTTGAAAAAATCGCTGCATATTCTTTTATGCACTGCCATGATGTTGTTTGTACAAATAAAAATATTTGGAAAGAAGTTATAAGAATGGATCAAGCGGCAGAGTATAGTGCAGATCAAGATAATCAACTAGCTACTGTGAATTCGTCGCCGATTTCCTGTGAGCACATTCTTGTATTCCTGATATGAATATAGACTGATAGGGTAGCTATTTAGCAAACTTCTCTAAATAACTCTGCACAAAAACTGAGTCATAAGTTACAGATAAAGAGACTGATGTTGATGTATTTTTTTATCTTGAAACTTATTGGTAGAAATTTTCATTAATACTTCGGCGAATTTAGAATACCAAAGAAAATTATATATCAATGTTTTCGGGAAATAGGTCGCCCTTAGTGTCATCTGGATTAATACGAAAAATCAGGAAGCCTGCAGAGAGTTATTGAAAGGCTTGATGGTTCCAGATAATTCCCCAGTATCGTTTTATTAAGTAATTAAGTATCAAAAACATCTAAGAATTATAAGGGACGTAATATTCTTCTCTTCTTCGCTTAGGATAGAGTTAACCATTTAAACTAGTATAAAAGACTAAAATTTATGGAATCCACGAAAAATATCCCACTTTCTTTGGATATATTTACAGTACATATATTTAGGCCCATATTATTGTCGATCGGTACTGAAAGATTCTTGTAGACAGCGGAACCATACAGTCTATATAAAAAAACATGTTGATTGGATAACGATATGAAATAACGGTCTATGAACGTATGTACGTTTTTTAGGTCCATTGTACGATATGAAATAATGGTCTATGAACGTATGTACGTTTTTGTAGGTCCATTGTACGAAGTATATTCGATAACTATTCAAACATATTACTATATTCTTCATTTTTATTTCTTTAAAGGTTAAAACCTAAAAAATTAAAGGTGATGTGTGACAAAGAGGATACAATAAAACCTGAAAAAATAAAACGTGAAGTAAAAAAACAAGAGCTTCCGAAACAGGAAGTAGGAATTCAAAAAGACTTTTGTGAATGTATATCACCACCAATGAAGGATAAAAAGTAACGTCTTCACCTCTTGCCCGATTGCATTTTTTTTATAACAGCGCGCTTCGGTTTTTCAATGTTGTTACAGTCACGCAAATTTTAAAAATAGAATACAGGTTTCAAAAGGACCCGGTAGACGAAATTCCAAACATGAACTCAAGCGATCGAAGAATTTCTGTTTTTTCTATTGCAAAAAATAACCAACCAATTGTAATAGAAACACTGGCTTGCAACTAATAAAATTGGAAATGTATTTTAAATGTATTGCGTTTACCTTGTTAAATTTCAAAATATCGTTTGATCTTTCAGAAACCATATTATGAGTAAGTGATTGATTACATTATATATAATATAATACTTCGAAAGATTTACGCAGTTTGTCATGACAATCCTTTTAACACAATTGGGAAAATAATAACTTCACATATGTACATATCCAAGTTTTTTGGTGAAAGCAAGCTTGGCATCAAGATCGATTTTATAAAAATTTACACAGATAAGCGTTAAGCTGCCCAAATATGTTATTTTAAGGATGCATCATTGAATATGCCTAATTTTCAAATACACAATTTGTAAACGGAACGTTAACTGTTATCTGTTCTTTGATATTACTGATGCACGTCAAGCAAAGTTTTTGATAACTTAAGAAAGACCAATAAGATATCTAGAATGTAATGAAGAAATTAAGTAACTATATATATATGCAAGCCCAACGAATATGAGCTTCGGAGTCAGCTAGCGTACTCTATTCCTTCTGAATAATTGTTAAAACTTGTCAAAGATTTCAGAATCACGAAATTCATGATCAAGATGATCTGAAGGCTTCCCTGATTTTTTTTCAACCTCTCTTCCATTCTAACAGCAAAATGTAAATTATAGTTAAGTGTATTCCCTCTGAATATCCTTCTTTGTCATAGTCAGGAATCAAATAAAAAGAATTTTTTATAGACCCTTGCTTAAAGCAACGTACAACGTTGAGCATTAGTAGCTTAGTATTTATAACAGCAAAATAGCATAAATCAGTGTAGCTGGTCAAACCAGATCGATTTTCGATACAAAGGAGCAACGAATCGTCAGAGGTCAGTAAGGAGTCAAATATTTAACAGTGCTGTGCGAAATACACAGTTATTCAATGACTCCTAATTTACAATAAATCGTGACTGACGAACAGTAGATTTTAATGATGACTGGCTATGTGGAATCGAAGTACCCATTAAAAAAGCAAGCAAACAATAAAAAGCAATAAAATTTCAATCCTTTGACATTTAAGACTAACAATTCCTCTTTTTGCTTTTTTTCTTCTTATTTTTAGTTATCATTTTTTTTTTTTTAATGTCTACAAAGGAGTGGTCAAAAGCGTGTCCAGCAATTCCAAGAAATAATATAGCTTCTTACACTATGGCAAAAAAACCTCAATTTAAAGCATCATTTGAGCTGGATGTAAGTAATGAAAATACTGGAAAAAATGTTTTAATTAGTTTTTGAGATTACAGCGCTGCAAACCTTCAATGAACCTTCTATTAAGTATGGAATACGGTCACATTTGGAGACAAGAGCATGAAGATTATATGAAGAAAAGTAAGAAATCTACCAAAAGCGAAATTAATTTGCAGAAGGAAAGAAAAATAATATCGAAAAATTTCATTCAAAAAAACAAAAATAGGTAAATATTGGATGAAAGGAGGTTGGAAGTGGTGAATATATTTGTTTTGCCTATGCGAGTGTTAGGTATAAATTTGCGTACTACTTTGGTCCGTTATTTTGTGGCGAGCAATCGAGCAACACATCTGTATGATGTATCCTAGAGTATGCAAGTTCACACTTTTCGTCATTCCAGATTAAAAACTAAAAAAATTAAGTTGATTGAGCAATCGACTAAAACCGGAAAATTGGAAACAAAGCCAGGAAAAGTAAAATATCTTGAAAGAACAAAAATAAAACAAGAAGCTGTGAAGCGGGAAAGAGGAATTCAAAGAAACATTTGTGAATTCAAACCAGAAAGGAAGGATCAAAAGAAATGTCTTCATCCCCTCTCAGATTCTCTTTCTATACCCTAGATGAGCCTCTGTTTGTCTGTATAAAAGCATTGAAATTTTGTAAATAGAAATGTTGAAAGAAATTCGAAAAACCAATTTATAATAAACAAACACTGCTCATTTTCAGACGTTCGTCTAGGGTAAAATCATAAATTTGTTTCTATTTTAATTGTAGCATCGAATTTTCAATGTTATTTCAGTCAAACAAATCCCAAAAGCGAATTGCAGTTTTCAAACAAATCTGTCCGAGAAAATTGCGGACAGCAATTTAAGACTTCGAAACGGTGCTGGGAATCTATCGTGAAAGAATAAGGTTTACCGCATTCAATTATTAAACGTACTTTGTCTTTAAGAAAAGAAAATTGAATTACGTTTTGAGTAAATAATTGGACGATTACAATGTCTATTTGAAGGTCTTTAGGCAACATGTTTAATTTTTTGCAATGACCATCTTAAACAAAAATTGACCAAAAAGGCTGTATACTTTCTTTAGTATATACCTGAACCTTCTAGTATATTATATAAAACACCAGATTGGACTTTTTTTATATGAGAAAGTGGAAGTGTAAATTTTCTTCCTAGGTATATAAATTATAGGAATTTCAAAAAAACGAAAGTACCATCTTTTCAACCAAAACACTAGGGACTAGTTGGACAGGAGGACAACTTGACATGGTTCGTTAGCTTAGAGTTTTAATTTAATTCGATTTTGTTGAGTTCAAATTTTTAAATAAATTAAACCCAATTTAATTTAAATACAATCTTAAATACATTGTTGAAATATACATGGACATCATGAGAAACTCAATTTTGATGTCTCGCATAGTGCATCCAAAATTCTGAAACTTTGAACTGGAAATTTTGGTTCATAATGGCTTTCATATGAAATAATTAGTGAGTTTCGCCGATTCCTATTTTGGAAAACTTACTAGTTTTGACTGCAAGCCAGACTTCTGCTTTAAAGCCAATACTACACGAGCGCCATATGCCGCGCTCCTTTTTGATCGCGCGTCCTGAGAGTATGTACATATAACGGAGCTGTACGCAAGGGTTCTCAACAACCAAAGGCCGCGCCGTGGTCGCGCGGACCAATTTTGTCTGGCGTTCTCCCCACATTACGCACGAACTTTGGAGCGTTGTCATGAGTACTACAGTACTGCTAAGCAACTGCATTGTCAAACGAGCTACCAAATGGTCGCGCATTATTTGAAATTTAGAAACGTATACTGCTTTTGATATGGGGCAAAACGTTTAAATTATGAATAGATTGATGTTGATAAAGGAGTTACGCCAGAGACCAGATCTTTGGGATACTAACAACGAAATATACAAAGATCATAATAAAACATACGATAAAAGTAGTTCTGAAAATTCCAATAACGGAAGGTAGGTATATTACACTTTCTCTATGCCCTACCAACTGAGATCTTTTTAATGACAAAACCGAGGCCTGTACTGAGATCTAAAATTTAAAAATCCGAGAAAACTTATGAAAATTATGAACACAATAAATTGGTAAATTATTTTGATTAGGTACCATCAAACCGCAATTAAAGGGGTGAGCCATCGGGGTAGAGAAGGGCAAGAAGAAAATATGTGTTTAAGTTAAGAAATGCAAATAAATTCTGATAATAAGACAGAGCAGAAACAAAAAAAAAAAGAACATTTGAATATCGGGCTGTTGTTATTATGAGAATCTTCTCATTTCTGCATTTAATTTATTTCGCAGATTGTCGCTTTCTAAATTTTCAAATCATCAAGTTTGTATACTGGATATATGAGTCGAAAGTGGATCAGAACAAAAATTTTTATTTCATCCGAAAACTTTCCCAGCAAAAACAACAAACAGCAACATTCCCCCGTAAGTAGAAATTCTCGTCTGCTCGAAGTTGCATGAGACCATTTGAACCGAGTAAGAAATGGAAAAGTACGGCCGGCGTACCGTAACCATACACACAAAATGTTTCCACCAAAGTCCAGAGTACAGCCCGAGAACGTGTGCGTCTTGCATGTTTTTCCCTCTGCCACAACTTTGGCTTCGATTTGATTTTGTTTTGGATTTCTACTCAACTTTTACAGTATTTCACTCATACAAAACACTCGATATGTATTTCTACATCGCTATTCATCACAGTCGCGTGCATTTAACCTGCATGATATACATACTCATACAGTCAAAAGGTTTGTGTAGTACAACAATCACATTGTGAAACGATACCAACCAAACAAGCTCAACAAACAAATTGAGCAAACATACGTCAACGAAATTAACTATAAGGGACGGGGAGATCCACGGACATGAGGGCAAAAGAGATGTATTTTATAATGACTAGCTGCTTTAGTTGCTCTGTTCATTTAATATTCCTATAGCTTTCTTGCTGGTGTAGTGGCATTGGTTTGTTCGTTCCCATAACTAAGTAAAGTTTACGTTTAACGCGATTGTGTAATCATCAGTAGTTCTTTTTAGAAGAATAATCAAGTCCCCAAATAAAAATGTTCACATTAGACTGGACAAGTAAAGATTCTCTAATGCTAATCACGGAATATCGGAATCATCCGATTTTGTGGGACAAGAATATCGCCGGATACAAGAACAAACTTAAGAGAATTGACGCTTGGACAGATATCGCTAACAAGTTTGGGTGCTCTAAATCGGAGGTCGAGAGAAAAATGGGCATTCTGTTAACACAGTATCGCAGGGAAAAGCACAAAATTATGATGAAGTACTATGATGGCACAGAAGATCCCTATTGCTCCACCTGGTATGCGTTTCAAGAATTTTCATTCTTGGAGAATTATAAAGCCCAAATGCAACAATGTGGAGAGGTGAAGGTGAGTCTGTTCTGTTGTTAATTTTGCTTTTGTTGTATAGTTTTGTATGTATGGTTTCGCGCGTTCGATGCGATATGAAAGCTCTTTTTTGTTCATGGAATGTTGGCATGGCACAGATAACGCTTGCTGTGCGCTAGAAAAAAAACATTCTTTCAAACAAATAATGTATGTAGGTACATAAATATACTTTCGTGATTGGTGTGGTTGTGCAGTATTTTTATTGATTTGGACTGTGACACATGTTTGTTGCGTATTCTGCAACTGATATTTTAGTTTCTAATCAAGGTGGATAGAGGGTAATCTTGGAATTTATTGAAGCGAATACAATATTTTATGAACTGTATTAATAACAAAAGTACGTATCAGAAATATTGTAAATCTGATGCCTACACAAAATTTCAACTACTTGAATGGTCCAAACATGAATACGTACCACACAAGTTAATCTCATCATCATCATCTCGCATGTTGACTTAAAAAAATATATATGTATACGTACATACTTTATCTCCTGAAGTACGTTGATCTGAAATTAAAATTTGTGGAATTTAGTTACCGTTTAAAAACAATATATTATCTATAATATAAAGATTATAAAGATAAAATTAAAGAATCAACAACTTTTGTATAGCTGTATATCCTTCATTTACCCTCATTAGTTTCATACGAATTATGAAGATACTTCTTGCACTGTACTTAGAATTATTAAATAAACTTCTATCCATATTTTTAGATCTAGAACTTGAAGTTTTAATTTTTTTTGTAGACTTGACTTACATAAATACCCCAAACTATTACTCTTCATCCATATAAGTTCAATTTTATGTTCAATGTTATTAGGAAATTGTCGGTAGGGTAAATGTGTCTTATGTCTCTCATGGTACAACTTCTCATAGGCTAGCTACAGTAGATAGATGTAGATATCCTGACATTCCGTTGTCATTTAACCTTTCGTACGAGCTTAAACCACCTGTTGTTCTGTAAAGTGCTGATAAATAAATAATTTCATATTACCCCTCCCGTTTAGGGGCTAAAGGCCGAAGCTGTTTTCGCTGAATATATTTGAGAAAATTCGAAAAAAAACGCAGATAGGGTTGCATTTTGGGCATAAAGTGGGATAGGTCATGTGTAATTTGCAATAAATTATCTTCGCTGTATCCAATTACCAAAAAACAATGCATTTATTTCCATGCAAAGACGAACAAAAGCTATATTCCTAAAAAATATTTAAAAATTAAATTAAAAAAAAAAAGGTTCTGATATGTATATCGTTAATTTTGATTACAGGTTTCCAATTTCCACCCTAAATACCTCAGACATGCTTCGAGCATTAGACACCGTGCGGCAAAACAAGATCTATCACATTTTTTACATATCGAATCGGATCCAGCTAGTGTGGAAGCTCCGGTACCACCATCCCCTCCACCTCCAGATTCTGTTGAGACAGTGACTTCAGAACCTATAAGTCAGCAAAAACCTGATGTTACGCAAGCTGAAGAGTCACTCCTTCAACCAAGAAATTCTTCAGCAGTACCAAGTCATGAAAATCGAAGAACAGATTCACCTTCTGTTGAAGAGGTATCCGATAAACGAGAAAATCATCATCCAATGACGATATTACATTCATATGCTCATAATTTACATCCTAAAAGATTTGGGACAACCTCCAATTATCCAAGCTACCAGCAAACTCCTGTAAGTATCCCAAAAGTTCTTAAAAGAAAGAAAAAACATCACGAAATGGAAACTAGTAAGAAATTAAGAGGTTTAGCAACAAAAATTTTGAAAGAGGATGACTGTGATCACATCGGTGCAAATGTCACGCTAAAATTGCGTAGCATGGATAAATCTCAAAGAATCATAGCCGAGAAGTTGATCGGTGATGTAATTTTTTATGGGCAAATCAATGACCTCAAGGTGACCGCAAGAGTTTTTCCAGAGGTGGATAAACCTTCATAAATGTAATTTTTAATAGAACGTAAGGTAATAAATTCAAGGAGAAGGTTATATTGAATATATATAAATCATATAAAAAGTGTGTTTTGAGTTACTATAATTTGTTTGTTTTATTAGCTATGTCCTGATTTCATTACGACTAGGAGAGTCGATTATATATAAAATTTTACAGGAGCAATATAGTATGGTAGGTGCAATTCGCCTAATTGGCTCGTGAAAATTACGAAGATGCAGTAATGCCGATAAGCTGTATTTTTATTGCTTATCATACTTAAGTTGGCCTTGACCCGACCTGTCATCCTTGCGTTATGTACATAGCTCCGTTAAGGGGCTCATACACGGGCACGCATGTTGTTCAACTCGAGTAGGGTAACGATGTTGTCACACAGATTTGACCATGTGTGTGCCTGTTTGACGGTGTGTCAAGCGGTTGGACGAAAATCGAAGTTTGTTTGATTTTTAGGGGCGGGGCTACGTGTTTGACAACATATTGTACCGTGTAGGGAGATGTTTGCCACGCAAAAAGGTTTCATATGTGACACACCAAGTTGGACAACATGTTCACCGTACTCCTTTATAGAAAGAAACATTCTCTTTTCGAAGACCCAATTTTTCAAAGGAAATACCAAGTTATTAGGTAAACTTTAAAACTCTAAATTCAACTAGTATAGTAAAACCGTATTCCAAATAGCTCTTGCTTTTAAAATAGAGCATATTCATGGGATTGTGCAAGCTTCGACATCTAATATCTAATTTTATCCATGGTAAGATGCAACCACTTGGCGAATTACTACTTATTGGTGATTTTAAATTACCCAATATACCTTGATGTGCTTCAGCCTTTACTATACCCATCAAGAATTTAAAAATTTTAAAATTTGTTAATTATTTTTTAAATCGTCCTTTGCGCATGCCGCACAATAAGCAATCACCGACTGTAGTCATAACTCAGTGCATTTGACTCGATGACTAATTTGTCAGAAGATGGTGCAATATGCGGATATGTAAGGACAGTCAATCAGCAACGATTAAAAATTCAAGTCAACAGATCAGTCGCTGACTGGCAGTGTGCGGCCTCCCTTACCCAGGGGTTACATGATAGTACAGCTTGCATGCAACTAGCACTGCCATACTTCTTGCACGTGTAATCCCTACTGCCATGCTGGCAGCTCAGCTTTCAGAGAGCTTGCATGATGAAAAATCATGGCAGCTGAGGTGATAGTAATTTGACATTATACAGTTTTCAAGATGGCGGAAAAGAATTGCTTGAGAGAAATTGGTGGTAAATTTATACTGGGAAAATGAGATTTTCTGGGATCATATGTAACCTTCTTCTTCATTTTTTCTTGGGTTTTTATCATTCCGCTACTTCCTTTATTGCTAAAATTTTCCAATATACCTACCCAAGACTTAAGTCTCAATGCCATTTTTTAAATGAACTTGCATGCAAGATGATAAATATCAACCAAACTGCCTTCAGCTCTCAAATTTAAAATCGCAACGTAAAAATAAAGGAGTGCATTGGCAGCACCTAACCACTGACCATACCACACTACTCCATTTAGCCTTTCATGCTCGACCGGTGAATAACGGGCGCGAACAAAGTGTATGAAAAATTTCATTAAATAAGACACGTGTAAAATGTTTATATACAAGCTTTTTTAATAATCAACTTATTCAGGAAAAGAATGCAAAGGAAAATACTAAGATGTTTTTTTTTTAAAGCAATTCTAGAAAATGTGTGAAATTTACTTACATACTCTGAAATGATGTACCTACTAAGCGAAATTCTCCAAAGTCACTGTATTAAAGTTTATATAAGAAAACTGAAAACTGATTATTCAGTTGGTTGCATAAAAATTAACATATTTTCAGCTTTATCCACCAATATTTTAACAACAAAAACTCAAACTGAAATCCTAACTGTACCGGAGACAAAGACTAACTACAAATGAAGTCAGCTCAGAACAGGGTTGCCCCCTTTACCAGAATTGTTTTAGATCTACTACGTTTTCCTCACATAATAATTAGATGAGGGCGACATCTTTTTAGACGTGGCGGCATACTTTGCCGTGAAGCGCAATCATCCGGCAAATAGCATGATTTACATCATGCAAATGATTTTTTCTTTAAAATTTTAAAATTTTCAAAATTACTGAAAATTAAAAAAAAAAAAAATTGAAATGGGTGTGAAATAAATTGTTTGAAAATTGAATTAAAAATTTTCTATAATTAATTATTAGAGGTCAAAGAAAGTACGAAATTTTTAGTTTAAGAACTATAAACCTTGAGAGGGGTACGGGGCTGGTTGAGCCGTTGGAAAGGCCATGAAGATCTTTCTGTTTTGTGAAAAACTAGCTTTTTTCTTAATCACCCTGTAACTTCTAAACGGTTGATATGCTCCCCCCATACAATTTTTTGATTGACTAAGTTAGTATTATCACCTCCTGCTCTAGGCGGAAACACCCTGTATAGTGAAAAACCGTTTTGTATGGGAACGCCAAGAAAGGCTTCCCCGATTTGGTCCATTTTTGAGCTTGTATTTGCGTCTGCACGTTCTCAGGCAGTGCCCAAATATATCGTTTTGTATGGCACCCTACGACCGTTTGGTTCCATTTTTGAACTTAAACTTTTTTTAAAAGCCGGTGTTCAAAATTTCAGCACTCTATGGTCCATATTATAGTTGTCACTTCCGTTCAAGTGACACGACTGTGTAAAATTCATAGGAACACCTAACAAATGAAATAAAAATCGACAACCGCAGCACCAAAAAAACAGAAATGTGCGGTGAGCTCTCGAATTTTGTTACTTGCATTTTCATCTCGACAATTCTCACTTAATTTCTTCAGTGAAACTCTGTCTTTAATTCTTTTTCCTTTTGTTTTGTATAAATTTTACATAGTGAGTGAGGTGACAACCATAATAATGCTGTATGTGAACGAGTTCTCGAATTATCGTGCGGACGGACGGACAGACAATGACAAACTTAGTATACCATATAGATTTCATCTAGTTTATAATAAAAGAACTGAAAAAACGTCTATACAAAATCATAATTTTCATTTCAGATTTTTTGCCGATATTGGTCAACGGCTATAGTTATACCGCATGTCTAGTACCAGTGCATTATTGTTTGGATGTAAAAACAAGTTATCTTAATTTAACTTGTATGTTCTTGGATGTCATCCTACTTGCGACTTTAATGACTACCTTCGTATTGGCACTGCACTTTTGCCTTAGTTAACTCTGTCAAGCAAATTTATACTCATATAAAAAAAACTAAATATACGTTGCAATATTTATTTTTCAGCTCCAAAATTTCTAATCACAACTGAAAATGTTTTTTGTTTTTTTGTACCGGTTTAAAAGTTTTTAATGGAAAACAGAACACATAAATGTAAAGTCTTTTTTGTAATTAACTGAGACGTTTACATGCATATTCATATGCCACACATTTCCCACGGTTCATTTACGTTACTTGATTCTATTCAAACTGCTACTGTGTACAGCGTTAAAATTATGTATAAAAATCAAAATTCTTATAAAACAAGACTGGGTATTTTTTTTTTTAACTATTAAATATTTTATAATAAGTCTATTTAGTAACATTTCGAAAACAAAAAACTTAATGCTAATAATAATAATTGTATATGTTTCCTTTTTTTGGAAATAATAATGTTGAACCTAAAATTGAAAACCGAAAGTAGTACCACCGTCACCACTGAACTGGAAGAAGTGTCGGAACATTTCCGTTGGATCAAGATCTGTAAAAAAATTGAAAAAACATTGTGAAAATTATCTATAAAAAATACGAAAACAGTTATGTTAGCGATTTATTCTATGGTATAAATTTTAAATTTAATGATTAACGGTTCTTATATAGCTATAGATTCGGGAGCTACCAAAATTCATATCCTCCTGACAACGGAATTTTTATCGAAAGGTAGTATTTTGAGTGGAATTTCACTCGGTTGTTTGAAGCTCAGCTAATTACTATCTATGTATAACGAAGGATTTAAGAGATTTTATTGATTTCATTTTACTTATCATATTATTAAAGTTTGCTTTGTGAATCACCACCTAATATGGATCTCCAGTAATTGTAGAGGGACTGGAAAAAGAATTATTTAACTAGTATACAGCTAAATCTACAATGGATAAAGCCATTTGAGTCAGCATACCATGACCACTGATATATTAGCATTTACTGGATTGCTTATATATCTTTCACTAAGATAGCAAAAGCTGTAATTAACGTTTCTGATGCGACCTGATTATAAGACTAGTGCTATTCCCTTACATTGAAGGGAAGTTATTTGAAATATGTATAAAAAAAAATCGTGTTCAATCCTGAACAAGGGCGACTGTATCAAAATTAATTGTCTTATCTCACCTGTTTGCTGTTCATCTTCCATATCTTGACCACTGTCATATCGCATCTTTTTTCGAGGATCTGAAAGTACAGCATATGCTTCACCGACTTCTTTAAACTTTAGCTCCTGTTCTTTTTTATCAATATCTGATGAATTAGCATGTCTGTCTGGATGATGTACGAGGGCTTTCTTTCTGTACGCTTTTTTAATTTCTTCCTCATTTGCATTTTTCGTAAGTCCCAAAATTTTGTAATAATCTTTTCGTTTTGATCGTTTAAGGGCTAGTTTTGCATCTCGCAATAAATTCTTAATTTCTGTAGTCTTTTGTATTTTGAGAGCTGCTTCATAATCCTTAACAGAATCGTCATATTTTTCCAAATCACTGTGACATTTTGCTCGAAGCAAGAGTGCCTTAAGGTATTGACTATTTATATCAAGAACTTTAGTACAATCCGCAATAGATTCTCGTAAATTACCAAGTTTTGAATTAACTAATGATCTATTGTAGTACAATTTACTGTTAATATCCTGATTTAATGGATCAATTACTAGTGCTTCTGTATATAATGCTTGTGCTTCCCTATATTTACCAGATTTAAATAGTACATTTCCTTTATCTTTTTTTTCTTTTAACTGTTTGGATTTAGCACGCATATCTTTTGCTTTCAAATGATCTGGATCTAATTGCAAGGCTCTTTCAAAATGAGTTATACCCTTGTCAAGATTATCACTATAGTATAAACATAAGCCTCGAATATATACTGCATCAGCTGAATTTGAGTCAGTTTTCATAGCGGTTACTGCTAAATCACCAGCTTCATCTACACGTCCCAAAAAGGCAAGACATTCTGCCTTTAAAAGCTTATACTTTAGGCATGCTGGGGCAATTTTTAGGGCACTATCAAGAAAGAAAACCACAGTTCGATAAATTTTCTTCTCATAATTGCTCTGAATTTTCTCCTCGAGATTTCGTAATTGTTGGCAGGTTTGTTCTTCTCCTTTTATAGCAATATTTGTCGGATCGAATTCTTGTAGTTTCTTAATTGTTAGTTCTGTACCGATAATATCTCCCAATATAAGGCAACATTTTGCGATACGAACATAACCTTTTTCAAATTTATCATCAATTTGTATAGATTTTCGGGCATCTTGTAGAGCAGCTTTATAATTTCCAAGCATCATATAACATGCTGCTCGATTTCCATAATATGCTGCTGCATCTGGGCACAATGTGATTGCATCTGAGTATAGTTTAAGTGCAGAATTATAATTTTGAACCTTGTATAGTTCATTGCCGATGTTCTTCTTTTCTTCTGCAATTCTGAAATTGTAAAATAAAACATTTATTTTAAAGCTGCTGATATCAGGAAGAAATACAGATGAAAAAAAAATGTCAATGTCCTCTGAGTAATAATCTACAAAGAATCACCCACGCACACGAAAGTTATGAGAAGTTAAATATTAAAGAAAAACATTTGACCTCTTTTTACAAGCTCAGTCATGCAAATGACAACTAAGAGGTCATTGTAGCCTAGCCTCCCATTCCCATGGTGTATTTAGAATGACGCATTAAATCGCGACCAGTCTGGCTAATAAGCTTTTTCTAGCCAGATATAAGGTCAGTAATTAATTACAATTGATATGGGTGTATGTAGTTTTCCTAATTTTATTACGAAATGAGTGAATATGCACTTATTTCACAATACAAATTCCACAAGAAATTAGGGAAACAAATGAAATTTCGTCTTCATATCGATCCGCCACAGATAACATGGTTCGTTGACCTGCATAACCTTGGTAATGGTAATCTACTTCTATTTTTTTCCCTAATTCATATATTTTTATCATTATTCAATATGAAGGGAAATATTATTTAAGCAATAACGATTTGTATTTTATATAATGAATTGCTTCGAAGCCTTCTTTCTTTTTCTTTTTTAATTAAATGAAGAAAAATTATAGGTAATTCAGAATAAACCAATGTTTAACCAATATCGATTGAGTTTTAAAAGCTAAAAAGAAATACTTTCAGGCCAGATTTTTCGAATTATCATGATAATTGACAATATTTTACTAAGGCAAATTCTTAAAATGGTGTGTTTGAGGTACTTAAGAGAAGGTTTCTCAGTTCGCTCCCTTTATTTATAATTTACAAATCATAATTCAACTCAAAAGGATAAAATGTTTTAACATTGTTAGGTTACACCCACTGTACACATAGCACTTCGTAGAATCGAAAGCTTGCTAAAGCTAATAAGCTACATAAGAATATTTTTCAAACACGGAAAACGTACTAACATTGGTATATTAGCGTAGATCAAATAAAAACAAACAAAAAATGTCTGCACTAAGCACCAAGCTTAGTAAATCCATTGTTTCAAGGATCAAAAATGTAACGCAATTCAATTTAATTGACTATCCTATCAGCAAAGCAGACTAATTTAAATAACTCGACTTCCTTGCTTTATTATTATTTATTTATTTATATGATCTACATAATTAAGCCCAATGGTCTTATAACATATGCAGCATAGGTGTAAAAACTGTTTACACTACTCCAGTTTATATGTTATTCACTGACACGGAAGTAAGAAGAGACAATTTTTTTAGTTCCCCGCGTAAACTTCTATGTGTATTCACTCACAATATAATACAAGAAAAGAATGTGTCTTTAAATAAGTACTCCGAAACTTTTATCTAAGAGTAACTTTGTTAATTTAGTCAAAAATCCTTACGCGAGTTAAAGCAACTTAAAACTAAGTTCTATTAACAGGATATTACAATTATGAACTTCATTTCTTATCTAAAAAATTATGCTTACTTAGCTATTAAACAATCATGACTTTAGCTACTGAAAGACCCCGAGTAAACATCATGCGCATACCAATTACCGTAGCATAAAGATAAAAGAAATATGATACTCTGGTGGAGCATTGCAATCGTGCAGAGTAATATTATTTAGAATATGATAAAAGTCACGTTGAATAAGAGGAAATATATTGAGTAGGTATAGGTATAAACAAAACATCAAATTCTTTTTGCTCTCTTGCATCTTCTTATCCATAACGCATAAATACATCTGCCAATTGAAAGCCTCTCCATCTGTTCCCCCTTTTTTCGTTGCATTTATAATCTGCTGCTAATAATAAAATAAATCATTTAAATCAGCAGCAGTAACAATAACAGCTGCAAAAACATCAACAGTAGAGCACAGCTGACTTCTAAGGTCTTTATGTTGACCCGGAAGGAAATTCTACATTAATTGATTTAGATCCAGAGGACTCGGATAGTCTGTTTGTTTAAATTGCTTGATCTTGATTACCTAACGAAGGGAGGCACTTCTCGATTTAAACTCCAGCAATCCGTAAAAAAAGTGAGCAACAATGAATGAGGTAGTAGCAGTAGTAATTATTTATTAGCCAAAAGAAAGCATATGTAGATGAGTAATGGATGAAACAACATTGTATTATACGCAAAAATGCGTCAGCTTTAATTCAAATTTTTTAATATGTTAGCCTATTTTAAATAGGAAATGCCAGTTCGATGGGACAATGATTCGAAACACACATCGAAGCTGGTAAAGTAACGGATTAATAAGAATGGGGTTAAGTTCTTGATAAGCTGGCCCAATCTGCAGACTTGAATCCCATTCGGGACCTGTTGAGAATCCTTAATCGACGAGTTGGAAACTAATGTTGCCAAAATAAAATTGAATCAATGTAAACAATAAAAAAATTAGGAAATTGTACCTGAGAGCATAATTTCTAATTTAATAGCGTCAATTCTACGAAGATGTCACGAAGTAATTAAAAAGAAAGGCCAGAAATGGCTATGGAAAGCAATTAAAAATCTTTTTATAAGCAGAGATAAAGTAAGTGATTTTAGGGAAGTCAGATTTGATCAAGAATATAAGTATAAGTGACCCAGTAAAAATAGGTAATAAGTTCAACATATATTTTATCGAAAGTATTAGAGAAATTAATGACTCTATTCCCACTGCGCAATGTTTTACCAAATAGAATAACTCCTTGTAGATTTACAATGACATACTGTGATACAAAAATGATCTATGATATATTGAAAGAGTGCATTAAGAAGAAAGATTTCAATGCCTTAAATTGTGATACTTCCAATCAAGAGAACAATTAGGTCTTGTGCTATTGAAAATTATAAACTTATCACTACAGACAGGTATTTTCCCTAAAATCTGGAAGGAATCGATAGTTGTCCCAATTGAGAAGATACCTAATACAAGTAATTGTGGAGAATTTCGTCCGATAAATATGCTACCCGTGGAAGAAAAATATTGGAACGACATGTAGCTGAAAGACTAGTTGTACTCCACTATCGAATAATTTATTAGCCGAAGAACAGCCAGGTTTTAGAGGTGGACACTCAAGTAAAATCGCCCTAAATTGGATAATATTTGACTGAATGCCGGTAATGCTGTTATAGCTGTATTTCTAGATTTTAAACGGGCTTTTGAGACCTTAGACAGACAAATGTTTTTACAAACGCTTTCAATGTATGTAATAGAGGAAGTAGAATACAAAGGGTTTGAATCTTATCTATCAGAACGATCGCAGAGAACTAAGGTGAATAACATATTCTCAGAGTCAGTCGAAGTTAATCTTGGCGTACCACAGGGTTCAGTACTGGGTGTTATTCTATTTCTGTTATATTTTAATGATGTTAAGGATGTGATTAGTCATAGTAAATTGTCGTTATTCGCAGATGACTCTTTAATATTTATAAGTGGTAAGAACATATCCAGTATGTGCACTTATTTAAATACAGACTTAGAAAGCGTTAACAACTGGTTAAAGATGAATAAATTAAAGTTAAATCTTGCAAAGTCTAACTGTATGAAGTTTAATTGTGTTGATAACATATCGGTACGGATAGATGGAATTAATGTTGAATGTGTGAATAATATTAAATATCTCGGTATTATATTAGATAATAAACTGAAATTTAAAGAACATGCAGACTATAGCTGTGTTGTTTTGTGTCCGCAGAACAAGGCAGAACAAAAGATACACAAAAGAACGCGTCATACATTTTCATAGGAGATTTATAAATGAAGCGAACAGTACAAATAGTTCTGTCCAGTATATGGGAGTTTTACAACAAGGTACACAAAGGAACACAGCTTATAGATGTGGCAAAATCGCAAAAAAATCTGGTTTTTAAGAAGAATACAAAATATGTTAAGTGTAAGGAATGCAATTATGTTGTATAATGCATTGGTTTTACCACATTTCCAATATTGTTCAACTCTTGTTGCAAAAAAAAGCTATGCGCATGATTTTAAAATATAATTTGTACACGTCGATCAAGAATATGTTGGAGACCCTACAGTGAATGAATGTAAAGCAGCGATTAACATATAAAGCAATGGTTTTCATCTTTAAAATCAAATATAATTTACTTCCGGCCTACTTCAGTGGAAATGTTGTGTATGTATGTGAAGCGCAGCCGTACAATTTAAGGCAAAATAATAACTTCAGGATAAGACGATGGAACAAAAGCAGCACACAAAATTCTTTGATGTAGATAACTACAGTATTTCAATAATTTACCAAGTGAATTGAAAGCAGAGCACAGAATGCACCTATTTAAGATAAAGCTAGCAGAATTTATTAACAATAATTATATTTATATTTAAATTTTTATATTAGCGGTCAATTAAATTGAATTAAGTTTGAGGAACTGTGAAGTATGGTAAAATGAAATGTTATTTATCTTCTTTGAAACTAATAAATACTACTACTACTACTACTACATTATACGAATCACTGCGTAGTCGCTATTTATTAAAAGTTGCTTTTGTCTTTCTTGTATTCTGTACACAGTGGTATCAGCTTTAACCACGACTATCCTTCGTGGAACGAAAATATGAAATAAAGGGTTTTCACTATAAAAATGGTGAAAATGTGGCAGAGACGGTTCGTAAAACTCGAACATTTTTGGGTTGTCGTGAAGCACCTTGTCGGACCGCAATACAAAAATTGGTAGAAAAATTCGAGCTGTCGGGACAAGTTAGTGATGTGAAGAATAAAACCCGTGCACGTCGCTCAAGAACAGCCGAGAATATTGCTGCTGTAGCCGAAAGTGCTGAAGAAAACCCAGGTTTGTCCATTCCTCGTCGTTCTTTGGAATTAGGCATTCCACAAACGTCATTACACCGTATTTTGCATAAATATTTGGGTCTTAAGGCTTATAAAGTTCAGTTAACACAAGAACTCAAGCCGGCCGATCATCAACAACGTCGAGTCTTTGCTGATTGGGTCCTTGAAATGCATGAAAATGATCCGGAATTCCATCGAAAACTTATCTTGAGTGATGAGGCCCATTTCCACCTCGATGGCTTCGTCAACAAGCAAAATTGTCGCATCTGGGGCTCGGAAAACCCAAGAGTTATTGTTGAAAAGCCTCTCTATCCTCAACGTGTGACTGTTTGGTGCGGTTTATGGTCCCGCGGGGTCATTGGACCTTATTTTTTCGAAAATGAGGCTGGAGCAACAGTTACGGTGAATGGATTGCGCTATCGACAGATGATTAATGATTTTTTATGGCCGGAATTGGATGGTATTGATCTGGACAACGTTTACTTTCAACAAGACGGCGCTACGTGCCATACAAGCAACTAAACCATTGATCTTTTACGGGAAAAGTTTCCGGACCGTGTTATCTCTCGAAGAGGTGATCACAATTGGCCACCGAGATCTTGTGACTTAACACCTTGCGACTTCTTCCTTTGGGGCCACGTGAAAGAGAAGGTCTACGCCAACAGCCCAGCGTCGATTCAAGACCTCAGAGATGGAATTCGTGAGGCTATCGAGGACATAGGGCAGCCACTTTGCGATTTGGTTATGGAAAATTTCATGAAAAGGATATGGTCCTGTAGGCGTGGTCGTGGTGGTCATTTGGCTGATGTTATTTTCCATTATTAACGGCATACCATCCTCTTTATAATGAAATAAAGATCCGATCATTTATCTCAAAAAATGGCATTTTTCTTTGAATATCAAAATAACACCTCTTATTGGAAAACACTTTACATGCTACCTCTACGCTTGGTGGTAAATGGTAACTTTGATAAGCCGTGGGCTCTCAAAATCAAACTGCTCTTTCGAGGAGTGTGGGTAAGAGAAAAAAATTCCAGCTCTCTTGTTTATTCATATTTCCCGATAATTTTCATTGCAACCGTTTCTGAGAATAGTGTTTTTGTAAATTGTATGGAAAGTTTTTTTTCAGTAATTTGTTTAGGAGCTCCAGCAACAGCGAACATGGAAGCACGGAGCCGAGAAAGTAAGTAACATTTTTTTAAATAATTCCGTTGAACTTTCAAGTGCAAACATGCGAAGTGTGAGTTGGAATATTATATTTCGAAATATATATGTTTTCGTACTCGTCATTATCAACCATTCTGCGAAATTACGTACACCTAACCCTCGATTTGCTCGGTTTCGGTTTAACACCTCTGAAAAAATTAGGAAAAATTCCGTTTATATTATATTAATTTTCAGTTTAACACGGTCACAAAAATTTTGAAAAAAAAAAAAGTAAAAAAATTAAAAGAATCGCGCAAATTTAGAATTTAAAACACTAAAAAAAACTACTACACATTTATCTCGCCTGCTCAGTTCGAATAGCGTGCCTTATAATGAAATATTATGAGATTGAGTGTGCGATCATGTTTTCATTTGAATGAGCCTTCAAAAGAGGAGAACAAGGCGCACAATTCAACAGAACAGGATGAAGAAAGAAATAGGATAGGAATATGTAGATAGAATGTTCGGGCCGCTCGCTTGTTTTTTAGACGACGGTGGATTCACGTGTAGAATATTGGTTGTTTTGATAGGGAATAGGAGGGCGAGAGTGAAAGGTAAGTTACACAAAGTTTGATCTCATTAGTTGTTGAATTTGATATTTTAATCTAAGTATGTTATGTATTATGTATCAATATGTACGGATTTATATTTCAAACTCAATTGTTTTTTGAAAGTCTAGAAGCGTAGAGCTAAGTGATTACATAAAAATTTCAATAATAATAGTATTAAAATTAGTTTTGAAAAAGATTATAATTTGTTGTGTTGTGCAATTTTAAATTACATACGGGCTGCAATATTGGTAAGACTGCAAACATTTTCGAACTTTTTTTCTACATTTATAGATCTTTTGTATTATTTTCTAGCCCTTATTACGTCTATGCCACAAAACAAGGTTTGAAGAGAAAGATAATATCTTTAGAAGTAAAGATTAAAATATTAAATATTACATCCGAGATACAACTATGGAGCTAATGGAGAAATCATTAATGATTTGGGTAGAAGATAGCATGCAAAAGAAAATGCCAATAGACTGTAATGCTATAAGACAAAAGGCCGTTAAAGTTCTCAATAATATCAAAGCTAAGCAACCATCATTTTCAAGTCAAACAATTGTATTTTCAGAAAGCAAGGGATGGTTCAAGAAATTTAATAAAAGACATTCGTTACATAATATTAAAGTAAAAGGCGAAGCGGCTTCCACTGATGAGAAGGCTGCTAAAGAATATCCAAAAGAGCTCGCCAAAATAATTAAAGTAGGTTCTTATACTCGAGACCAAATTTTTAATGACGAAACGGGACATACCTGTCTCGAAGTGAAAGATCAGCTGGGGGATTTAAGGTATCCAAAGATAGAATAACTGTTCTTAGCTCTAGAAATGCCTCAGGTGATTTTTTGATGAAACCTTTGGTTATTAATCGTGCTTAAATCCAAGAGCCATGAAAGGTTTGAATAAAAGAAATCTACCTGTTTATTGGAATGCAAACAAGAAAGCTTAGGTCACAGCGGCATTATTTAGAGATTGGTTTTACGACAAATT
Organism: Dioctria rufipes; assembly: GCA_963924295.1. Lineage (NCBI taxonomy): Eukaryota > Metazoa > Arthropoda > Insecta > Diptera > Asilidae > Dioctria > Dioctria rufipes. The sequence goes on from OZ002745.1 coordinate 11,102,555, forward strand.
TGTTCCTGATGCTGAGGTTTATATGAAAAAAAATTGAACTTCAAAGTTCTTTTACTGTTAGACAACGCCCTGGACATCCTAGTGATTTATATCACGATAATGTGAAAGTCACATTTTTACCACCAAACGCTATATCATTGATCCAACCACTTGACCAGAGAATAGTTTATATCTTTAAAGCATATTACATGAAATATGTTCTCCAAAAAATTTTGAATGAGCTGGATACTGACAATACTCTTACTGTTATACAAGTGTGGAAAAAATATCCAATTTTAAATTGTGTGAAAATAATAAAATTAGCTGTTGCAGATATAAAACAGTCAACATTAAATGCGTGTTGGAAAGCTGACCTGATGTGGTTTTGAGTGGACATGACATTCCAATATTAGAGAATGAATATTCCAATATGAAATAGTAAAGAGTATATCAGTAAGCAACAAAAATTGGTGGTTAGTAATAAATACATATTAGTGCAATAGGAATAAAATTACAATGTGCAGTAGTGTATAGATCACCCAGTTCTTCAAGAAGTGAATTTTGCTAAAGTTTTAAAGAATGGTTAGATAAAGTATCTGATTTCATAGGAGACATTTTAATAATGGGTGACTTCAATATAAACTGGTATGATCATGATACATATAGGAATGCAATATACGATACATGTTTAGATAACGTGTGTGAACAAATTATTTCTGATCCAACAAGAATAACTCTGAGATCAAAAACATTAATTGATTATGTGATAGTAAAAAATATTAATAAATCTGTGAGAAGTTTAAGGGAAATTGTGAAAACAGAGAACATTAATAAACCTGTGTTAAATTTAAAGAAAGAAAGTTTTTTTTATCCCAAATCGATAACAGTTAAAGAGGTCGAGTGCTCTCCGTTATGAGCACGGCACTTGGACTACAACAAATATGTCCGAAAAGGGCTCTGAAATTGAGCAAATTAATAGCAGTAGTGAAGAATTTTCAACACGAAATAAAAGAAGAGCCGTCGTATTATTAACAAGTGAAGTTGACACCGAATAAACACTTGTTTTTTATAATTAAATGTTTTTTCAAACCACTTATTTTTTTGTAATTAATTTTTTGTTTTCTCGATTTAATATATAGTATGTACGTCTGCATTTATTAAAAACTCCATGCAATTATCAAAATATATTAATTTAATTAAAAACAAATATGTAATATTGTTTTACTTTAGATGTATACTTTTTCAGTATAAAACATGAATTTAATTGCACGATTTCATTTTACACGGTACTTTTCGAGAACGAATCTACCGTGTAAATCGAGGGTCAGGTGTATTATATTTCGCTATCACAAACGTGAGGTTTAGGAATTGGTTGTACTTTTCCAGCAGTACTCATGAAGAAGACGAATTCAATGATTTATCTCCATTTGTGATGTATCCATGATGGAATTCAATTTGGATTGAAACTGTTTTTTGCGTATACAAACGTAAAAATTTCAAATTTAAATTGAAATTTTTCACACACACACAAAGTAAGTTTTTTGGTAGGACAACAATGTGTTAGTGATATTGATGAAGAATGGATTCCACGTTATGTTGAAAATCGAGAGGAGTTGAATGAACAAGGTGCAGAGGAGCAGGAATGTGATACTGGCGCGGGTATGGTTCTTAGTAATTGCATTTATTTGCAAAGTTCAAAATTCTCTTAACTATGTAAAAATTATTAAATTACAGATGATACCGTTTCAGCATAGGTACGCGATGAAAATCAAGGTCACCGGCGCATTATGTGGCGTCAAAGGACTTTGTTTCGCATGAAATTCCTCCTGTAGATCAGGAATCGACGCATTTTGTGGGAACCCCACTGTATTATTTCCAGAAATATTTTAGTGATGCATATTTTGAAAAGGCGGCTATGTATACAAACATGTATGTTTTATCTGTCAAGGGTATTGAGTTTAAAACAACTGCCACCGAATTAAAGAAATTTTATGGTTATCAATGTATTTTAAGAAAGGGATTTCGATAGATAAAATAACTAACGCTTTTACAAGGGGCAGGAAATACATTTTGCGAAATTGTCTGCATTATGTTGATATTAACTGTGATCCAGACAAAGAAAATATGTTTTGGAAACTACAACCAATCTTTGATGATGTAAGGAATAGATGTCACCAGATTGATCGAAATGTTGGACATTATTCAATCGATGAGAAAATGATTCCCTTTACTGGAAGATGCCTTGCAAGAAGCTACGTTTCCAATAAACCCAGACCGACCGGGATCAAAAACTTTGTAGTAACCACATCATCAGGTATTGTAGTAGACTTCGAACTGTATCAAGGTAAGAAGACCAAGATTGCAGATACTGGATTAGGGCTTGGTCCGAATGTCGTATTACATCTTGTGAAAACCATCCCTCCAAAGAGTTTTCTGTATTTCGATAGGTATTTTACAAGCATACCTCTATTGCTGAAACTTTTAACCCTTGATTATTACGGGACCGGAACTATTATGGCCAACCGCATTAAGAACTCACCTTTCTCCAAGGATTCAACAATGGAGAGGGGAGGAATGAAAGAGTTCGTGGGAAATGAGGATGTGTTGTCATTATTAAATGGAAAGATACAAAGGACATTCTTCTTTCATCCACGGCGTTTGGAAAAGAGCCAATAGAAAACCTTCGGAGATGGTCAAAGAAAGACAAAGTACAATGAACATATGGGAGGCGTGGACATATGTGACTAGTGTATGGAATGCTACCGGACATGGTTAAAATCTAAGAAATGGACTTTGAAAATGGTGCTTCATTTCCTCGATTTGATTGTATCAAGGAATTTCACTTAGAAAAAGAGCTTAAAAAGTAAGAGTGTTAATTATGATTTTTTATTATATATTTTTAGTTTTTGGTTTGTTAATTTTGACATAAATTAATTTTTTTTATATTTCGTTCAATGAACTTTTTTACGTATTTTTCTAAAATGAGATGAAATTTATTTTTGTTAATATTCGCAGGTATAATTTTTTTATATTAAGCTATTTTAATCAAAATATTCACTGTTATATAACTTTATATTACTGTTATATCACTTCTAAAGTAAAACGTTTAAAACTTTGACGTATAAATAAAAGTTTATGGAAAATTTGTATGAGAAATATTTTTTTTTCCGTTTTGTGCCTTCGTGTGTCTCTAATTCCTAATCCTCACAAATGTGAGGGTCCTTTTTTCAAGGAAGGGGGCCGGTGAGAAATTTTTCGACTTTTTTTTCTCTTAAGACTGTTGATGTAAGGAGGCAGTATATGAAATGCCATTTAAATCGGAGCTTTTTCTTCTCAGGAGGAAAAAGGTTATATGTTGCCATCAACGCAGCTATTCATTGTTATAAACGGGCGATTTTCCTGCAGTTTTGGGGTAATATGCTACCCTGAAGTTGGGCCAAACCAATCTGCAATGTTTTTGCCGACGTTGACGTCTCTGTTCCACGTGGTACTTCATTTTGGGCACCAGTTCTAAATATAAACACAAATCTAAGGGCCGCTACACACGCTCAAGCAAAACATACTACTGGGCCAGACATGGCACAGTCGTATGACTTTCTTGAGCATGTGTAGCGCAAGTCGAAGCTTGAGTTGAGACTAAAGTCTGGCATGAATAAAATCGGACGAAACTATTGCGTACAAGCAAACCTGACGACTTTGCTATAGAAATGAATTAAAGTTTTAAAAAAATTTATTTCGAGTGGAGACAAAAGTAATATCCGATTTTGTCTAGTTCAATTTTATACTAAAGTCATAAGTCCAACAGTCTCTACACACGCTCATACAAATGAAACGACTGGGCCATGCACAAGTTGCAAGATTTGCTTTAGCATGTGTAGCGGCTTTTACACACGCTCATGCAAATCATACGACGACTGGGGCATGCATGCATGGCCCAGTCGTATGATTTGCTTGCATGTGGGCGCGTTCAATGCCATCGAAATAGTGACTTTTTGTCTACTACGAATCACGATCAAGCGTTGACTCCGCCAAATTTTAAGTCAACAGGGGCTTTCGGCAAGCAGTCTCAGTGAGACATAACTTTGAGCAACCGTCTCAGTTCATACCAATCAGCTGACTTGCCAATTTTGACCACCGAAAATGGATAGTAATAAATTGAAGAAAGTGTTGTTGGTTTATTCAAATAGCTCACTAAACTTTAATTAGCAATTAAAATCACAAAATAACGAAACTGAGACAAGAAAATTCAGTTTCACTTGTCTGAGTTGCTCAGTTGTTGCGTTCGATTTTTGTAGCTCAATATCGAACTAAGACAGTTCACCAAAAGTGCAGTCTCAGTGAGCCAACAGAGAATATCTCACTTGTCTCACTGAAAATGTGTTTGCCGAAAGCGCCTAACTACGCTTGACTACGAGTATCGTTCACTCCGCACTTTTAATGTATGTACCAAATAGTCGACTACATTCGACTACGGTCAGGAGGATAGTCGATCGTCATCGTAGTGATTTGACACAACTAAACTACGCTACCAAAGAGGCAGTGAACGCGCTTCGTGTGTAGCGGCCTTAACATGCCTGAATCAACTTTAAGGTTTTTTTCCTTTTTATTTGTCTTCCTAAATAGTAAGTACAAGGAGGTAAAAGATTGAATTAGTAATAGGAAGAGGAAAAGGAAATTAGAATAAATAAAGAGATTCAAGGACCTTGCTAAAAATGGAAATACATACAAATCTTGTTTTACTCTTTTTTTATTTTTCGTATTTTTTTAAGAATTGTGATCAGGCGCAATAAACTTGAATTGTGATGATTCACCCAAATTACTGACCTCATGAATTTACGGAAGAGATCTTGATAAGTTTCTTCCATTTTTACTTTACTAGTATAGATACCTATCCAAATAAAATTATACATCCTCTCTCCATGGCGGAAATGTTAAACTGAATATCTGCACATTTCTTATCGTATTCAAACCCCAATAGATAATGTTCGCTCAAGCAATTAATAAAAATAAACAAAATCAAACATTCGATTCGAAAAATACATGAATAAAAACATCAAGAATTGAGCTGAGCATGTGCAGTTGGGGTCGGGGACAAAGCGCGACACTTCTAAATTCTTCGTCCCTCTGCCCGCAAAAGGCGACCAACGCAGACACTGCAGCACATTCGCACTTTTTTCTGCTATCGTCAAATCCCATATTACACAATATTATACTGCCGAAAAGTCAAATACTCACGTTATATTGCTTTTTGGAAAGATTTCATCTATATCCATTTCTGGTGAATTATCTTGCTCGTCTTCACTGCTATTGATGACAATTGTTTTCGCTGTTTCCATAAGAAACTACCAAGCCTTCAAATTTCTTTTCTGCGATGACTATTGTAATTTTGCCAATTCAAACTTTATGTATTATCTTATTATTGAATTTAATTTTATTGACACTGTAAAATTTAAGCAATGCACATTGATGCAATTTCCCCGAATGCTTCAATCCGATTTTTCACAAATCTACCAAATGTGGCCCCGTCTTGCCCAAACCAAGTACTTAGCTGGCTGTCTTCAGCTTCTTCAGGCATAGCTAGCATGGCATGGCGAAATTTATCCACCAAATGAAACATGCAACTGTCGCCTACTTCGGGATGTATGAGTTTGTCGATTATTTGTCACGTTCTGTCTTAGCGCGAATTACAATTACGACTTCGACTTCGGCTTCGACTTTGCTCAGATGGTAAATACATGTCGCAAGATACAATTGCAACTTCGACTTCGACTGCGTCTCCGACTGAAATTAAACTTTGCTCAAAGTGCAAAGTTGGTGTTCGCTGTGGCCAACTTCAGTTCAATCGCAGATGTCGGGACTTCTGGTTTGTTCAAGGAGTTGAAGCTTTAATTTAATTACAAATTTCACCTCAGCGTCGACTTCGACCTAAAATCAATTCGCAGTCGACAGATCAGCCGTAATTGTAATTCACGCGTCTTTAACTTCGTGCTCCTGAGGTGGAATTAAGTTAACTCGCGCGGGAAAGAGGAAAGTTTTTATGAAAATGGGTGATAAAAATTTTATGGTGATTGATGAATCAGATAAGAACTAAAAATGTAACAAATGTCATAAAAGATTTTAATTGTGGCGTTTTTATATATTTGTAGATTACGAGGAAGCTTAAACGAATAATTAATAATCTTTTCCCGTCTGGCGTCCATTTTCTTATTTACCCTTTAAACGTTTACTCACACATTCTCCAGCCCGAGTTAATTTGACTGCAGTCGCCGACGTGAACACAGCCTAGGTCAACATTTAATCTGTCGTCGTAAATGTCGTGTCCAAGGTATATAGAAGACAAGGTATTCCCGACTCGAACCACGTTCCGCCATTTTTGTTAAAACTCTTTTTCCCTTTTTCTTCATTCACTGAAGTACGTCACAGGGCATCAGCTGTAATGTGTCAAAATTCTTTGCGCTTGTACTGCCACTGTCAGATTTCCTTTTTCTTTTTTATTCATTCACTGAAGTACGTCACAGACTATCAGCTGTTTGATCAGCTGTGATATGTCAAAATTTTAATGGGCATACCTTGTTTCTTCTATATACCTTGGTCGTGTCGATATTCGGCCTTATCTCATCCACGAAAAGTGATGCATGCTAGCAACGTGTCCGCAAGAAGTAGAGCACCCCTAGACAACGAAAAGTGAAGTAAATATATATATTGTAACTTGCCCATTGGAATCATTATATAAACTTTAACCTATGACCGGTGTTGCAACATCATTTGGAGACAAATGTAATTTCCAGCAAATTTATTTTGAGTTTTTCGTTTTATACTGACTGAAAGGCATATACATATGTATATATATTGAAATATTTAACAAAAATATTAGTTTCTTCGTGTAAATCACTTCAGGAAATGTGATTATGTGCTCGTGGGAAAGGAAGAAAAATTCCAATTAGAATATCCTTTTCATTTTGATAAGAACGATTGAAATTGAGACGAACAAATTTGTGATATTGACGTAAGCACCCAATTGACAGATGAATCGGCCAAAGATTAACAAGACTTTGTATTATGATTTACCCGTATATTTTTGTCACATATTTTGGAATTTCACCACAAATTTGTCATTTCAGAAGGGTGATTATGATTTTTTCTCGTGATTAATTGTCAAAATTAAATGAAATCAATTATTCTATATACAAATTTCCACTAGCATCTATCTTTTATTTTCAGTTTCCGCCATTTTCATTTTAAGTTTTACAATTTACTGGCCAGAAATCTAGTCAGCACTAGTGAGCAGGGGCTTACCCCAAGGTATATAGAAAACAAGATTTTCCCATTAAAATTTTGACACATTTCAGCTGATAACTTGTGATGTAATTCTATTACTAATGTGCATACATTTTTAGAGGAATGACAGAGAGAGAAAAGACAGTATTGTATTCTTTGTGTACCGTGCTTTCCTATGCATTTTCACAATATTTCTTCAATAATTGCGGAATGTGGTTCGTAATGGGAATACTTGTATTCTATATACCTTGGGTTTACTCATACACTAGTCTGTGTCAGTTCTACTGACTAATGTAATTTCCGGGTTACCCCGAGGTTACACCTGCAAGTACAGCTTGCATGCAACTTGCACTGCCATACTTCTTGCACGTGTAACCTCTACTGCCATGCTGGCAGTACAGCTTTCAGCGAACTTGCATGCTGAAAAACCATGGCAGCTGGGAGATAGTAATTTGACATTTATACAGTTTTCAAAATGGCGGAAACGAAATGCTTGAGAGAAATTCATAAATTTATACCGGGAAAATGAAATTTTCTGGGATTATTTGCAATACATCATTTACCAACACCTTCATTTTCTTTTTTTCTTGGGTTTTTATCATTGTGATGCTTCCTTTATTGCCATAATTTTCCAATATACGCAAGAGTTTACGTCTCAATGCCATTTTTTAAATGAACTTGCATGCAAGCTGATAAGACATCAACCGAACTGCCTTCCGCTGTCAAGTTAAAAATCGTGTTGGAAGGGAGGCTTGCATGCAAGCTGTACTTGCAGGTGTAACCGTGGGGTTACGAACAAACTATTCCATCACCCACCTTAATAAACATCGAAAAAACATAGAAAATCATATTAGACATCACTAGCCGTCAAATAAAGTATAAAACAGAAAAGTTTCGTGTTGATACAAAATTTTTGCTGTCGGTATAAATTTATTTAAAATTATCTGTTTAATATATCTAAATTATTATGTGTAAATATTAAGTACAGAAATAATAAGCTAAACAAAATACGCGGTTGTAAAAGTTTTCTATCATTTGAGTCTCATTCCAACTAAATGTGAATTTCTTCCGTGGACCACTCTGTGTTCTGTAAATATTTGTGCTGGCATTTTTTTTGTTTCTACTTTAAGTTGTTTTTGTTGTTGTTTTTTATGCTTTAAATTACAATATCGCGGTTGGATAAAATAGGTGGTTTCGATTCAATTTAAATTTGCGTCTTGGTACTCCGTCATCAATTTTTTTTTATTACGGCGGACGGACTGGAAAGGGTATTTCTTCTGTGACAGATAAATACAGCTCAGCTCAGGCGACAGCAGACCGATACCATAACTTATTTAATCTAAAAAAGGTAAAATATTTATAGGGTGTATTTTTAGAACTTTCTTGGAGAAATCATTATTTTCCGTAACGTGCGTGACATTCTAGCGGAAGAGTCGTTGGTCACAATATACATAGGCTATAAGAAGAAGCAAAATTACTTAAAAAAATTTAACATTTTTACTTTGTTAAGTTCGATTAACTCTTTTTCACAAAGTTGGGTAATAGAGAAATATATTGAAGCAAAATTTTTATGTAATTTTTTGTTGAAATTTTTATTATTTATTCTAGTATTTTACAGCGTGATATCAAAAAATAGATTGCGTTATATTTTTTCACAAAATAATAATATTTAAATCAAATGTTTACATCTTAACATGTATGTCTAATCCCAAATTGGTACCTTGCAGGTAAAACAAAATTTTGAAAGTAAAAAAATAATGTCATCTAGAATAGAATAGAAAAATTATTTATTGAAGAACGTTAGCTTAAGCTACGTTATAACGTTAAGTACATCGAGTAAGTATTAGATAGTTGGTAACAAAGGAGTAACGAACAAACTCATTGCAGTAGAATATGATACTAGTAATATAGTTAGATTATGAAGACAAATAATAGCGAGCTAAAAGCGCTCAAAATAAAGTTGGAAATGCAGATTAACAGACGAAATAACAATAACAGCTGTCAATAGATTATAAAATAAAATATTCAAAAGAGAAAAATTTAAAAGGCTGTAGCGAGCTAATTTTAACACAGTGAACAGACTCACCACGAATGGGAGCTGTCATGCTACTATAATTAACTATTGGAATAAAGCATAACGGCACACGAAACGGAACTGCAAATATTCCCAATTAAGATCTCTTTATAAATAATAATTTATCTGACAACAGGTATCTAGACAAACCTACTTCATTAAAATGATTTAGCGAATTAATTTATTTAAAGTAAAGTAAATTGCATAATAATCCTGGTCGCATATATGTGCAGTTTGGTAAGATTTCTCACTCACTTTTCATCTGAATCGCAAGGGAATTTTTGAATTGAAAAATTCATGGAAAATATCAGTTCCAAATTTCTACATAGACAACAGGTGAAGTCACTAAATGTGAGTACCAGGTACCAGTTCTCTACACTACATATCATTGAATCAATCAAGCATTGTGTTTTTATGCCTTATTTAAATTGACTATCAGAACCGGCTTAACAGATGCTTGCAGTAGTAACACGTTTAATATCCAAAGATTTAGCAAAGCATTTTGCATAGTTAATTTAGTGTTATTAATTATGTATTAAAAATTATGTAATATCAAAAATATCCCAAGCTATACGAGAGCAAAGCGCACAGATTGTAAAATGCATTCCGGAATAGACCACAACATGCTTTAGAGCGTGCCGAGAGCAAATATTGCTTTAACAGGAGTTTTGTATACTTTTGTTATCGAACTCTTCAGCACTGCAGATGCAAGAGAATATAAATCACTCGACATTATTTCTCATTTTGTGATCCATTCCTGAACTATCATCCATATAAAATTTGTATAAACTGCTCTGGTATTACATGCGAGAACTAGTTCTTCTGCCATCTATGGTAATATATATAGAGTTTTATTGTTGCGAGATTTACAGCAGCCCTCTTTGATACATTGTCGTTTATGTGGGCGATACTCAAATCCAAACAGAATCCACACGACGAATCTTGGAAGTTAGAGTGTACGGTCATTCCATATCAAGTAGGCAGCATGTATCACCATCACCAATTGAAATTTTATATATTTGGGAGGGTTTGAGAAAACGAAAATACGAATTCAAAATTTTCCCTATACAATGCGTATTTCGCGATTTATGGCATTTTCAAAATTTCGCAAAAGTTCTGTACTGGTCGTCTTTAAAAATTCATATATATTTTTCTATTCATGCTAGGACAATGAAATATGGTTCATTTGAAATATAGAATTTCAAGTTATCTAAGAAAAATAGCATCTTAAAAATATATGCGGTAACAGACATCAAGAATAGGGATTTTATCCTTTATCCTTGAATATCCTGAAAGACGTACTTTTGATTTTATTCATTTATTTTTTATTTTATATTATCCACAAAAACATTAGAATTTTAACTTGGGATCTCAGCGGGATGAAGGAGTAAAAAATCGAGAAAGCTTCAACAAAGTCCTGATTTGAAATTTTCGCTTCAGAGATCCGTTTTATTCTTTGTAACTCATATTCCGCTCGCTATCGTATCACAATGAAAATCCAGAAAAACAAAATTGAAATGTAATCAATTCTTTAGTATACCTTCCCTCCCGTATTTTTATTGGTATAAATTTGGCGAAAATAAATTACCATCTGGATATGTATAAAAACGAAAAACAATGAAAACTATTATATCATAACCGGATTAATCTTTTTTTATAAATAAAATGCGCGCGCATCGCATTTAGAGCAGGGAGGCTGTGTATGGGTACACTTGTTTGACTGGGCTATACCTCTTATACATATTTCGCTTTTGCCAAGACTCGTTGTGAAAATGCTAATTAGATTTATCATTAATATGAAATGTGGATGGATATCCGAGATAATTTTTTTAGAATTAGTGCATGTTTAATAGGATGCCTTTGACTTCTCATATCTAAATCTGACGTCACTATATCAATTGCAAATTTAGTATGGGTATTTGAAGTTGACAATTTTTTGTCTTTTATTTCCTAGGGCAACGAACAAATATTGTCACAAAAAAAAAAAACTAAAAGATTTCTACACATGTAAGAGATAGTAGAAAACAATTATTTCTCATTTCACTTGGACAATAATGAGTTGACTAGACTTAGCACTTTTTCAAAGACTTTTTATAAAGTTTTCAATGTCTGATACCTATTACATGCATACCTACATTAGTTTCATTATGCTAATCCTGTGATAATGTTTTATTTTTCTTGTGAGAATGCATAATTTCTTTAATTTCCAACTTCTATCCTTTTGTCGTTGAACTAAAAAAAAATTGTTATTTTATATTCAGCTGATTTTGTGGGCAATGTGGATTTTTTACAGCATTTATTTCTTATTAAGAATCTTTGTTTGTTGCCTATAACAGAGATAAAATCGAAGTGTAGTTATATTTAAAAAAAAATCTTATCTACCCTACAATCGCTAGCGGCTTAATCAATTTGACTCGTAAACCGTTTCTTAGGTAATTGTAGGCCACCAATAGTACATAAGAATCCTGATGAATAATGCTCTAGAAAATTGATAAGAAAAAAAGTGAATGCTTATCCTACACTAATAAAAGTTTTTAGCGCCTCAGGCAGTAGAACAATTCCAACTCTATGAAAAATGTTTAATGTTTCAGACTCATAAGTCGAAGGAACATATGAAATGATTTCAGAGATTTTTTTCTATTTTCATTGCGCACAAAGAGCCCAAAGTGCTGCCCTATTCAGTAAATCCAGGATCACATGTCTAAAATGATTGACAACATATTACAACCTGGATAACCTTATATGGAGCACTTAGGCATAAAACGTATAATAATTTGATCCAGTTTGAATAAAAGAGATTTGTTATTCTTCAACTCGATACTATTTGGCACCATTATTGTAATCATGGCATTGTAACCATTTGCCTACATTTTTTTTACTCTTGTTGCTTCTTGGTATTTTTTCTTCTATGATATTACGCATTGATGATCTGAAAAATAATATATTTGTAAATATTATTCTTTATTTTTCCTTTAAGAATAACGTAAAATTTAACATGAGTTTATCCAAAGGACCAATCATCCATAATAGAGAAAATATATAAACGATGAAAGTCTTCTCACACAAAACAATATGTTGCAACCTTTCAGAAGCTAATTAATTTGGAGGTTTTGAACTTAAACATTTACCATATAACTTTATAGTATTCATTCGGTTGATAAGAAACATGTATAGCAACACGTGACTAATGCTAGGAAAGTTAACAATAATGTAGTAGTATGAAGGTATGTCACAATGAATTTTATTTTTCATTGTAAATTGTAATCAATAAAACTAAATTCCAATTGCATCTCATGTCGAATTTACATTTAATTGTTAATTTCCTGGCGAAGACTTGACAAAGGGGAGGAGAGAGTCTAGAGATTTGCAGCCCCAATCAAGGTTAACATATAAAACACAATCAGCTTTGAATTTTGTCCAAAATATTTTATGTAAATACCTATCAATGAATCATGTGCACTGTAGAAAAGGCTCCAAAAAGGTGAATTTGTTGTTTTAACAGTACTTAACGACGCATAGCGTGACAAACATTTGGAAGCTTTTGTATTCAAATGCCAATCTAAATTAGTTTTAGCAGTAGTAGGCTATCAAGTATTGTGTGTGTTTTACAGATTGGAAGCTATTATTAGCATCGACAATAGATTGTGAGGTTAGAAAACAAGCCCGAGACTTCATACACCCTAATCAGAAGTGATGTCGACGAAGAGTGCTCTTAACTGTTGTGTATTTAACTGTTGATAGATAATTAACATTGATCTCTTGATATTATCAATATAAGATTTGATACGTTTCGTTTTTTATTGTATTTTCTTTCAAGGATTTGATTATAACGGATTTAATTATGAAATAGTGTTACTGCAATGGAATTTATATAAATATTTAATAAGATAAGATCATGCGCTCGGGATATCCGCTAAAAATTGTATGCTTAATGCGCTTTTATTAAATTAATGTTTTGGGATTAATTACTTACATTCTATAGCATGATCCCTTAAATTTATCCATTCCCGTTTCTTTTGATGGAGAACTGATCTACGATACACCATCTTTATGCATTCTTGGCATTAACATTTCCAGTAAGTTAAGCTGGACAGATCACATCTTCTCAGTTGTAAAAGAAGCATCGAAATGTCTTGGATTTCTGAAAAGGTATAAGAAATATTTCAGCCTAGAATGGATTACAATTCCCATAACTGGGCCGGGGCTGGCCGCACAGCATTAGCTTCATTGGATATTGTTCAAAAGAGAGCTCATTGGCGATTTGGCAATAACTTGTCATGTCGACTCACTCGAGCACCGCCGCAATGTTAGAAGCCTTTCGCTCATTTATCGCTACATGCATGGTCAATGCTCCGATGAAATATCTAGTCTGATCCCTTGTAGAATGATTTCTGCACGCTATACTCGCGCTTCAAACCGCGCAGATCCTTTTTCCCCTCAAATTACCTTCGGCCGTACAATAAAGTTCCGTGATGCTTTTTTATCGCGAACTGTGCGAATGTGCCACAGTCTACTATTTAAGAGTGACATAAATCAGCACCTCCGCCGCTCTCCTCACATTCCTCAATTCCTTTTTCTATCTTCTTCCTGCCATTCTGTGCTTTGCATCATAGGCTATCCCCTGAGCTTGGCTAATAATATTGTTGCGAGCGTGGCCTTTGGTTCGTTATTTAAAACACAATATTAAATATTTAAAATACAAGTTCTTAATTTCACTCTAATCTTATATAATTCACAAACTTTCAATTAATCAACTCAACTTTAATTATCGCTAATACTGTACTTTCAATTATCGCAATCTAATTACAACACTTTCGCACGTTTATTACTTTCGCTTGTTAACACTGCAACGTCTAAGACAAGACTCTTGCTCTGGCGGTGACATCTGTTATATTTATACCCTAGAAACTCTCCAGATTATTCTGGAGTGTTCTATTCCAGAACCTTCTTGTCTATTCTATTCATTCTATTCTTGAACATTCTCGAAGATTCCTTCACCGATTCTCCAAACCTGAAGTTGTTTACTCTCCATTGCCAGTAGATGTCACCAGTTGTCTCTTTCTATTGCACGTAACAATATTGTTACGTGCAACAGGAAAAGACAAGGGATGATGACATCTATTGGAAATGGAGAGTAAACAACTTCGGGAAGGTTCAAGAATAGAATAGTCAAAAAGATGTTGGAATAGAGAACTCCAGAAGAATCTGGAGAGTTACTATGGTATAAATATAACAGTTGTCACCGCCAGAGGAAGAGTCTTGTCTTAGACATTGCAGTGTCAACAAGCGAAAGTAATAAACGGGCGAAAGTGTGCTAATTGGATTGCGATATCATCTGTTCGATAGCTGTATATTAACCTTTCGATTTTCTGAACTTTTAATTTTGACAAACCGACGACCTGACCAAACGGATGAATTCCATTTAGGGCTTTAGATGAACTCAATAAGAGTTGTCATAGTCCTCATTTTGAATATTTTTAGATGAGGACCTTGCGGGATTTTTTAATTTAAAGGTTTTCAAAATCGATTTTAATTGAGAGCTCTCTTAAATTATCCCAAATTTTGGCATAAATATATATGTTTGTTTCTGTATAATTGCGTTCCCATCAAATCGCCTTATTTTCATTATATTTCACTCATCTTATAATTTTTGGTTCGACATTTTATCCATAGTCCTTATTTTTACCTGCACAACTTATGGACATCGATTCAAACTGTTATAAACTGTAGGATGTTTTGTTAATCTCTGTTAATTGCAAAGATTTTTTTACTTTTTGGAGGATTGCACTTGCCTGCTTCACTTAGACCACTGGCAGGTCAATTGTACTGCATGGATTCATAGAAATCTATCCTTCTAGGAATAACCCTAGATCTGCCCTGATATTCTAAAAAAATGCGGGATCCATTTAAGCTTTTTACCCTGCAGCTCTCCTAGCTCCGCGAAGAAGTAGCTACCAAGTAGCCCACCTCTTTTGAGCGTTACACGATACTCTCAAAGTAAATAATTTTTCCTTTCTCACTGGGGAGTGAAATTATTAAAGTATCATTACGTTTTGTTACCGACAAATCAAAGTCATATCCTCTTCCGTAGCTATATTATGGGTTCTTTTAACTTATTATTAAGGATTTATGAAACACATTCATAATGAATAAGTTTGTTATTGTGTTTTTAATGCATTTTATAGTTATCCATGCTACTAATCATTTGATTCAATAATCTTATAAATACATACATATTATATACAATGTAGAAATGTAGAGCTAGAACCCAGAAGCCAGAATCCAGTAGACTTTCGTTTATACCAAATAGCTTCAAATACTTAGGTAGTAATTATCCACTACTTAGGTTGGATTCAAAAAATGTGTACAGTCCAGAATACGTTGGCCAAATAGAAAAGTCGATGAACTGATGGTTAGACTGGAAGCGGCTGTATCCCTGAACAGGTGGGATAATCTGTGCTACATTATATAGACTTCTTCAAAGAAACATATTTTATGAGCTGAAATGAAATGAATACGTACTTTATTGTATAACCTAATGCCTAATATAATAAAGCTAGTAGGCTCGTGGCACAGATGCCATTTGGGCTCTACCAGTAGTTTTATTACTTAATTCTAACAATTTAGCACTTAGGCGTTTGTAATTTTAAGCTGGATTACTTTACAAATGTTTTTTTTTTTTTTTTGTCAAAATCTACTCTAGCATAATTTTTTTAAGTCTATTATCTAATATGACTGGTTTACCAGAGTGCATTCGAAGGAATTCAGAATTGTTCTTAGCGATAGGTATTTCAGTGATCTATATTTGAGGTTTTTATGACCTATTCGACTGAGCCTAGCTTACATAGATATTTTCTTTTCATTCAGCTTGGAAAAAAAACAATTTTTTTAAGAAATGACACGAAATGATTCTATAAAACTTATTCGCTCCTACACACACATTTTTCCCAGTTGCAAAGTAAGAAACTTCTTTCATTTCGTCATCATTAACTTTGATCAGAAAAGTAAAAATTTCTCGAATATGGTAATTGCGTGGGTGAACCGTTTATTTGCACGAGCAAACCTGAACGCTTAGTTTATAATATTTTGCGGCTCTAGTCTTTATTTACCTCTGGTCGGAATCTTACCATTACGTTCTTCTAAAACATAAAAAAATTTTTCTACTTTCTTTCTATAGTTCAAAACGGACGACCAAGACGAATCATTTGAATCGCTGGACGAAATGGATGACGACAACAGTGATTTACTGGCCTCGGCATCCGAAATGCAACGTAGTGAGTATGATTTTTAATTACACTAAATTTAATATCTGCAACTGTAAATCGTTTTGGAGGGATGTCGACATGATATCATGAATTCAAATGCGATGATTTAACAATTTATTTAAGAGCTAGTACAAGTAGTTTTATGAATTAAAACATAACAGCTGTATACGGAAAAAATATTATGACTTCAACAAAAAGTGCACACACGGTTTTTGAAGGCTACATTTTTGTGGGTGTGTTTCATTGATATTTTCTTCGTTGAAAAATAAATAAATAAACTTTTAAGTAAATCGAGGTCGGTAAGAAACTGTTAACTACGCTCTGACCTCTAAATAATGTATACCATTTGTGAATTATGTACATATGGATGTACTATTTATGAAACCTCGTAACGTAATTAATAAGACAATAGAGCAATTATCTTGAAAATCAATAATTATTTTGTGCTATTTATATTATTGGTATCAAATAAAGCAATGGTTACTGTCTCATCATTGTCTTCTTATAATAAATTGAGCCTATGTACCCACATTCTTAAATTAAAGCACACAAAAGGAATTGAGGCGTTAAATATATGGATTAATATTCTTCTGTGTAACTGCTTACTCCTCCTCATCGCGCGTTTTTTACGATTCACCATAAAATTGCTTTTTTCAGTGACACACGCACTCTGCATATTTCAATCTATTCTTTCCGTTTTTCATGGAAAATTAATCATATGTACAACCGCTTGAGGGATAGATAGAGGGGAGACTGATGGGGTATAAAATTCGATTTGTAAACGAATAGTTTGGAGTGATTTTAAGTGATTGTTATATTTTGTGTTGTTTCCCTCAACTTCTTTACACACTCTGCTTCACTTGAAACAAAACAAATTGCAATAGGTGCTACGACATCTTTTAAGTGGCTGCTACCATTATTGCCACAATGAAAATTTATTTTTACCCACCTTATCAAGTATGTAGGTATGCGTTAATAGTAGGGAGAAAAATTTGGCAAAAGGAAAGAAAGTATAGTACGCATGCTACTGTCATTCTTACTGCTTATTTGATTGGCACTGACTAAAGCAATCCCGATAAACAATTGTTTTCAAACTCCTGATTAGATTTTTAGTGTAAGACATCCGACGAAGATAACTTGAATTACCACAAGATCCCAATACCTGATTAAACAAACAACCAACAGGGCTGCCGGTTGCTTTTTCCCAGATTTTTGTAATATTTCCAGTACTACAATGTGGACTTTTTCTGTCAATGTTTGTGATTCGATATAAATTCACAACATTATACAATTGTGTATCACTATCAAGAAAAATAGATATGAATCTCGCCTTCATCTGCCCACAAAGCCAGTTAATACGAAAAGTTTGGTTTTGTATGTCTGACAATATAGTAAACTTTATTAGATCTATCCGCAGCAAAAACATATGCAACTACTACTACATAGCAATTATTTCCTATGTCACTATTATCATTTTCTTTTATAAAAATTTCTCTATACTTAAAACCGGTTCTAATATTATTTCAATCAAACAATTTCAGATCGACTGTATTTCGTAACTTTTAAAAAGAACTTTAAACCGAAAAACACCAACAACACTCACTACTTCAGTATCGATGAAGATTTTATTTATGAGAATTTCTACAATGATTTTGGTCCGTTAAATATTTGTATGCTCTATCGGTACTGCCAAAAATTGAATCGAAAAATGAACTCAAAATGGCATGCAAATAAGAAAATAATTCACTATACATCAATGAGCCCATCAAAACGCCTAAATTCTGCCTATTTGATTGGTTCGTATGCCGTAAGTATTTGATTGAGATTTCATTAAATTGTTTGGAATTTTTTATTAATATTCTTACAGGTAATCTATTTAAACAAGAGCCCTGAAGAGGCATACAGACCCCTAGTCGCTGGAGATATACCTAGTTATACTCGATTCTGTGATGCCTCTTATGGTCCTAGTATATATAAAATATCACTTTTGGATTGTATAAATGCTGTTTATAAGGCTCTCAAAGCTGGTTTCTTTGATTTTGAAGATTTCGATGCAGAAGAATATGAATATTATGAGGTTTGAATTATTTTCTTTTAAATACCTTCGGTACTTGAAGTAGATAATTAATAATAAAACTATTTCAGCGTGTTGAAAATGGTGATCTAAATTGGATTGTACCAGAAAAATATATAGCATTTTGTGGTCCCCATCAAAAATCAAAAACTCTGGCCAATGGATATCCATGTCATTCTCCTGAAACTTATTTTGATTATTTTCGGGACAATAATGTGACAACAATAGTTCGATTAAATGCAAAAGTCTATAATGCATCGAGTTTTGAAAATGCAGGTTTTGAGCACAAGGATTTGTTTTTCATCGATGGGAGTACACCAAGTGATGGAATATTAAAGAAATTTCTACTTATTTGTGAAACAACGAAGGGGGCTATTGCTGTACATTGCAAAGGTTTAAATTTTTTTTATTAAATTTAAGACTCATTGTAATGTTTTTATTATTTCAAAGCTGGTCTTGGTCGTACGGGTAGTTTGATAGGTGCTTATATCATGAAACATTATAATTTTTCTGCACTTGAAGCTATCGCATGGTTAAGGCTATGCCGTCCTGGTTCTGTTATTGGTCATCAGCAACAATGGATGGAAGAGTAAGTTTATATAATTTTTGAATATCTAAAAAATTATAAATAATAAAAAAAAATGGTTGGGAATAAGTTCATGAATGCAGGATATATGTTCAATTGAAAAATATATGGGTCTGATATTTGGCATATCTAGGCCAATTTTTTTGTTTTTTTTTTTTTTAAAGAAAAATTATCTGGGGTTGGTATAGGATAGTATCTGACTAACGGAGATGACCAGTGCGGAATGTCTGACGTGCAAGTAAGTATATGTATACATGATATATATGTATATAGTAGCTATACGCCATCTCCCACGGCGCTCTCCGTTAAACTTCACACGGGAGTCATGGCTGCATTATACGTTTGGGCAAAATCCGAAACGTCAATGGAGCTATCCGCCTGGAATGCGGGTACTCCGCCAAAAGCTTTGATGCAGCTGCCTGAGCTGGAGTTGGACCAAGCCAATTTGTAATATGTTTTTGCTGGTGTTGACGTCTCGGTTTCACGTGATACGGCAGATTGTACAAAACTGGTACCTATGTGGAGACCGAGACGTCGTCACCGGCTCAAAACAATTGCTGCACAGCGTTATTATCCTGAATTCATCCACTTCGAGGACAGAGCAATGCGATTGACGCGTCGGTAACAATTTCGTGTGTGGCGTCCGCACGTAGCGAATTTGCTGCTATTTGTGTCGAACCAATGCACACTAGAGTTTCACGAGTATTGTTCATGATTTCTTTCGCCAAGCGATACACTGCACGCTCTGTGAAAATGTATTGTTTGAAGCGCAAACGCGCAAATTTGCGCTGCCCATACACCTCTTGACGTTTCGAAAACCATTGCAGGCATCCTTTGGTGTACGCCACATAATCTAGTTGCATCGGGGATTGTGTGCTCCTTACTGACTACTACACCTTCTATTTGTCTATACTTAATATGATTTACCGGTTCTGCATATATGTATATAAAACATATTAATATAGGAAGTGTGGATAGTTGTTTTATTGCCTATCATAACACGTCGAACATCAGAAAGGCATCTATGAAATCCTCATCTGATGGATTACGTATTCATTGAATTTCAATAAAAAAAATTCTCATTACTTATAGTTTTTGAAATTCATTACATAATTTATAATCTAGTCAAAATCTATTTTAATTATAAATATTCAACTTTATTTAAACCTTAAATTTGTAATTTATTTTGAACAGCAAACAGCAATGGCTGTGGTCTGAGGGTGAAAAACACAGACGACGTACAAGTACGGAAATCATGAAACATCCCTACGGAATTTACAGTAAACGATTGCGTTGTGGCTTAAGATCCGACAGTATGGATGGTTTACTACATCGAGTAAAGGGTATTTCTCAAAAGGTTGATACGATGAATTTAAATGATGAAGAAGTTGAAAATGGAAATGATGTCCAGATTATTCAACACACCGATGTTGTCGATAATGGATCGCTCAAAATTGAAGGAAAATTAGAAAAGAAACTGAAAAAACCCTGCAATTTGATTGATCAGGGAAATAAAAATCATAGTACAGTTAAAATGATCGATAAGAAATGTACACCAACACAGGGTGATAAACTTAATCAAATTAAAGCGATGAGAAGACATCATCATTCAAGATCAGTAAATGTAGCAAGTACTCTGTAAGTACAAGTTTATATATATGTAATATATCTTTATTTTTTTATTATTACATAAAACTATTTCTTAACTTTTTTCAGTGACTGTGATAATCCATTACGACATACACGTGCAAGATCCCAACCGTTTCGTAATAATGCAAATTTATGCAATTCTATTAATCACGCGGCTTCGTTGCCCGTTAAAACGGAAAATGTTGAGACCATAACAACAACGACTACAACAACTTCAGCAACAAAAACCTCTAATCGTATTGCTATTTACAGCAAGAGGTAAGTGTGACTTATTATTATTTCACAGTAGTACAGATCCTGTCACCCTGGATGCTTATCCCTTCCCATAGTTGGCAGTTTATCTTTTTAATTATTATTCTTATTATAATTATTGCTTGTGGTTTTCAATGTTTTATGTAATTATTATTTACATTAAAAAAAAACTTATTAATGTATAAAAGATACTTTTTATGTAAAAAGGTGCCTTTTTCAGTATTGGGTAAGAGTTAAGTTTGAGTTTTATATAGAAATACTTTCTAGTACATACTGAATCTGCTGTATATGTATGTATATCACAAGTTCCATTATGTATATACAGAGTTATAACGACATACCTAGGCATAGATTCACGAATCTAAAGGAGGATTTACATTATGATGGCATTCTTACAGAAATTGTGAGGGAGATAGTTTATTGAAATTTATGGTAAAATTGCAAACTGTCAAACAGTTAAATTATTAAATTGGAATATCTACTTCAAAATAATCTCTAATGAGTTTCTGGACGATGGACTATCTCCGAAGTAATTTCAATGCTTTCATAAACAAATATTGAAAATCTTTTATTTGCGGATTATTTACTTACAAATTAAAAACCTACTTTTATTCTTCCATTTTGACAGGCAGGTAATTTAATAAATATTTGCTATAAAATCATAGTAAAACGTGTTGCCAGTAGTCAAAATTGACGGATTAGAGTTGTCAGTAATAATGTTTTAGTTTCAGTAACTATAAAAACTTCTATGCTTGAGAACATACATTGACAAATCAAGGTCTGGAAAAAATGCAGAACGTGTTTGCTTCTCTCGTCACTCACAAATAAATTTCCGTATACGATGTACTATCTCCTTCACAATTTCTGTAAAAAATGCGTGTTATCATAACATAAATTTTCCTTAATGAGATAATCAATTTCGAATTTTCAAATTTTTTCTCATTTTGTAAACAAGTGCTTATTGTCTTTTACATTTACTCTCTCTTTCTAAATAAGCCAGACCATTCATGAACTCGAATTATGATTTAGTTGTCGAAAAATAAGAAAATAGACCAAATAGAAGATTAATTAAATGAAAAATTCAACAGAAGAATCTGAGTTATTAGATAGGTGACATACATGTCCAGACAAAAGAGAGAAGTAATCCTATTTATAAAAAATATTTTTCTCAATAATCCTTGTTTAGGTTTCAAAAACAAAAATAATAACCGGATATGTCAATAAAAGTTAGCTACAAGTACAAGATACATAAGTGAACAATTTTATAAGAATGTTGGAAAACTTGAAAAATTGCTGTTAAATTGTCATGTTATCATATCATTTCAAAATTAACGATTTTTCTTACCCAAAGTAAACTTTATATCACCTCATATTTTCAATTCTAGAGCGAATTTCTCTAATTCAGTTTATGGTGGTGTAAAACTTATGTAACATTTAAAAATTTACGTATCAACTCTCGATTAATTGCTCTATTACGTTAATTTATATACTTACATATGCAAGTATTAATATTATCTACTAGGAAGTATTTTCCAATTTTAGTTAGCATTTACAGTTATTTTTTATTACCAATAGAACTAAATTGTACAAATAATGTTAATAATATTTTAACTTATTATGTTAATCTTTATAGCATTTTTGTTTTTGTACAAAAAAGTGTATTTTGAATGCACACTCCTCATTATGTGAAATATTTTAAGTAATTTGCATGAAAATTGAAATTATTTTCGCTTTGTTTTCCGTTTTTTCCCCCGCATGGTATCCAAACTGCCAAATAAATCCAAAATAATTGAGCAAAAGTAGTTCAATATAAGTGTTTAATGTAAAATATAAAAATCCATAACAGAATGGGTGTGCACTTACGTAAAACGGATCAACAATCGCAATTAACTGGAAATCTTACAAATCATGACATTACAACACCAACATTAAGTACTATTAATAAGCAAACGAAAATGTATAACAATAGCTTAATTTCAAACAACAATAGTATAATGTCTTCGATAACAGAAAGTAAAATTCCTATTGTTAGGGATGATGGTGGAAAATCATCATCACGGCTCAGTCATCATCTACATCATATGACATTGCGTGGACGATCTAAGGCTCGTG
Source organism: Dioctria rufipes (assembly GCA_963924295.1). Lineage (NCBI taxonomy): Eukaryota > Metazoa > Arthropoda > Insecta > Diptera > Asilidae > Dioctria > Dioctria rufipes. The sequence continues at coordinate 11,125,825 of OZ002745.1, forward strand.
TCCGGACATCAATGGCAGTTGAACCGACCACAGCCACTCGAATATATCGAGATAATTCAACAACACCTACAAACGCTTACACAAGAAGAGTTGATTCGAATCTTAATCCAATTACTTTAGGGAAATCAGATGAAGATTTCATAAAATCGGGAGGTATAACATTAGAACTGAATATGACATCATCAATAACACATCCATCATCGATTCCTGTTAACAATAACAATATAAAACGTGGTAAAAGATCATTGAGTAGTACACGTATAGAGAAAGATAAATGTGATGAGTACAATACAAAATTGCTTCGAAAGACAGCTAACAACACTAACAATAATAATACAACAACAACATCCACTTCATCTTCAACCGCAATGTTAATTTCAACAAGTACGATAACAACTACAACAACAACAGCAATGACAAAAAGTTCATCTCTATCACGAAGACTCGGCTCTACATGCCATCCGAATGAAACCAAAGCAGTTTCAAATGCTTTATCATCAAGCAATTGTTCAAGAAATTCTAAATGCTCTGAACAGTCGCTGTCACTAAAGTTACGAAAAAAGATCAGCTATTAGTCCTAAGAGCTATAAATTTGGAGCTACATAACGTTTTTTTGTCTCGCATTGTTAATTTCTCCCAATATTTAATGAAGCATGCGGACTATTTATATTGAAACCAACGCTGCAGGTCTATTTATTCATAAATATATGGCTTAAGTTGAATGAGTCTGACTTAAGCTTATGCATCTGTTATTATGAATATGGTTGGCTGTTATGATCGTTAATTTCTATTATAGACTCGGATGCTTGAAAGTGCACTTCAAAACTGTACAGTCCCTGGTGTGCATTTAAAATAGACCACAGGAAAGTGTACAGCAGTGTTGTAGATTATATTATAAATATTTATATATACAACACAACATACATTACACAATCATTGGCAGCGTGAATGTTTTTATTGGTGAAATCTTGTTAAATTAAATATTGTTATTTATTCTTAGAATACTACAACAGAGAAATATTTAAGAATCTTACTTTACCATGCAGTTCAGTTTTTGCTACTTAGCATACAATTTACATATAAATATATTTACTAAAGTGGTCTATATATCTCTTATACCCAGTACTGTACACATACTTAACAACTTAAGGTTGAACTAAGTGATGTTATATATATATATAATACATACTTATACATATTTAAGTCCTATATATACATATACTTATTACATATATAATTAATAGAATTAATATTTACAAAGTGTTTTGTACTGGGACAATATCACAATGAGGTAGTATAGTTACCTTTTTTACGGCGGTATAACCACTAATTTTATTTTTGAGGATGCCTATGCTCGTAGTACAAATATAGTTAATAGTGTTCTTCCTGGTTAAATAATTTAATCTATCATATAATTTTTTTGTTGTTCTTGTTTTTACACTGTAATTTGTTGCAAATTCGTTACTTATCATTGATTTAAATTTTCTTGCTTTCTATTTTGAGAATACTTTTGTAAATTTTAAATATAAATTTATGTTTTTGTAGTATATGTTTGTACATCATGTATGATAATAGCGATTTATAAAATTATAAATTGACGTGTCCAGCCAAAAATCATAGGTAAATAGTTTTCCAAAACTAAGAAATGGAACTTATAACCAAAATACATGCTATCTTATGTTGGTCCACACAGATACCAGTTTTGTACAAACTGTTGTATCACGTGGAACCGAGACGTCAACGCCGGCAAAAACATTTTGCAAATTGGCCTTGCCCAACTCCAGGGCAGCTAATTACACGAAAACTTCTACCGAAGCACACCCTTCCTCTGACGAAATAGTTGCATTGATGTTTCGGCTTTTGCTGAAACTTACAATGCATCCATGGCTCCCCTGCGGAGTTTAACGGAGAGGACCGTGGGATATGACATGTAGGTATATAGTATATATATACATATTATTAATAATATGCCTGACATTTTCCACGGCTCATTTACGTTATATTAGGGCTATTACACTGAAACTTTTTGCTTGGGAAATTGTTCGTTTTGACTACATTTGTTTTTCGCAGGCAGACAGTCAAGCTGCCATAAAAACACCCTTCCTTTGCTTCTTGTAGTTCTTCTATTGATTCTCGATCCGAGGAACTATGAGCTCGAATTGCGAGCTGGAGTTATTTCACAATGGCCTGAGCTTAAAACGTGTGCCGTGTCCGGCTAACTGTGGAATGTCATGTCCGGCTGGTGTGGCTAAGGGGGAGCTTAGTCGCTAGTATGCGAACTCCGGATACCAGGCGACCTCCGGTTTTAACTAGCCTTTCCACGGTAATGCACATCTCTGCCGTGGGTGACGTCCATTCTCCGAAACTCGTGGGAACTTTATGGAAAAACGACGTCCAGGAGGAGAAAGGAGAAAGGTATTACCAAGGAAGGTAAACTTCCATCCGCTGGCCAACAGCAGTCTGCTACAGGTCAACACCGGTTAACAACCCACCCCTTTCCTATTAATAATGATATTTTCGGGTTACTCTCTAAAAATCCCTTTTTGCGGGACCTTACCTGCGAAGGTGTCGAGAGTAACCCCGGGCCCGCCCTAAAACGGAAGCGTCCGCAAAAAACGAAACAACAACAACAACATATTCGAACGTAAAGATGGGATTCGCAAAGAAATGTTTGAACGACAGACTACGCAAGCAAATACAGTCGGAAGTAACGGAAATTTCTGCCAAAGTTGCACGTTTGCGGATTGGATGAGTTCCGCACAACAAATCTGTGCAGCAGTTTTGAGCCAGCGAAGCCGTCTCGGTCTCCACATAGGTACCAGTTTTGTACAAACTGTGGTACCACGTGGAACCGAGACGTCAACGCCGGAAAAAATATTTTGCAAATTGGCCTGGGCCAACTGCAGGGCAGGCCATTGCATCAAAACTTTTCGCGGAGTACCCGCCTTCCCTGACAAGAATAGCACGTAGAGGTTTCGGCTGCAACAAGCCGAAACCTACCACGTTGACGTGACTCCCGCTGAGGAGTTTACCGGGAGGACTGTTTGAAGCGGCGTGTCTTGTATGGGCTACATATCCCATCCGCTTGACAGCCGCAATTACTCACAGTTCCCCTGTATTTGCCGAGAAACTTAAGATGCCTGTAAGCTGGAATTTGAGAGCCTCAAAAGTTTAACGAGAGAGAAGAGAGCAGCGAATTGGCACCATGGTCACCGTATCTGAGGATTGAGACGATGCCGTCTCCGAGAAGTCTTATCGGGCTGATCCTAGATGATCCAGATGAGACCAGGAGAAAGTCATCAGTGAACTGGACCATATTAGCGTCTTCACTAGCGATGTTGTGAAGCTTTCTACTGTAGATGAAAAGGTGTGTTTGGCAATGATATCTTTGATATCCTCGGCAATGAAATGCGCGAGTCCTATTTAAGAAGGACCCGGCGATGCGTGGCCTAGATAGGGATGGATGAGTTAGTGTTATCTCGATTAGAAGGTGGTGCAAGCCTCCAACTTGTTGGATTATTCTGGACGAGATAAGTGCGGCGGGAGAGATGTTAGTACCAAGTCTAATATGGAACCTCAGCTGACCGAGAATGTAGTTGAGAAGAGGGTGGGGGTGGGGTCAGATATAATGGACAGGCCACAGGTTTGGGAAGCACTTTTAAGATGTGCTCCCTTTATCACTATAGTATTAGATCTGAGAATGTTCATATCCCACAGGGAATCTCGCATTTAGATCGCTACTCAGAACTACTGAGCTGAAGTTGCAAAGGAAAATGAGAAAATCCTCTATGCTGCTTTTGAAGCTAATTGAATCAATCGTGGGGGGGGGGAGTATGTAGTGGCTACAACTAAACTAGAGCTGGGGTCAGTCATCTGAATCACGACAGTGTCCATGCAGGAGTCAAACGGAATGCGCTTGTAGCTAAAATGTGACTTTATGGCAATGAGGCAGCCTCCGTTACCGTCAGCTTTGTCATTCCTATCGAGATTATAGCTTCTCAGGGAGGCGAAGAGACTGGCCTTGAGCCAATTTGGAGGTAAATCTCTCCCACACTCTAAAGATCTTACATCTCAATATTCATAGTTTTAACGCAAATAAGTCGCACCTTGATTTTTTTCTGAACTCATATACATATGATATTATACTCAACGAGATTTTATTTTATTGAAAATTGTATATAATATTTTACCATTATATTTGTGTATACTTATTTATAGTTAATTTAAAAATCAAAAACAACAACAATCAAACAGCGTAGCTTTCATGTAAATCTTGCTTATTCGTATCCACCTCTTTTATTCGCAATGAATTTGTACCAAGCACCAACATTTTCACTAAAGTATCGTCCGTCAAAGTTAGTGAATGCAATATTTGACATAGTCTAGTCGGAATTAATATTGTGTAAATATCGGACATATGTATAAGAATATATCATGAAGAGCATCTACAGTGTATTCCAAACGTTAGTCTTCTATAATAAATTGTTATATAGATACGATAAATGAAATTTGATTTATTCGGCTCTACAGAAGGCCACTCCAGCTCTAATTAATTTGGAACGCGAGTTCCACATAGTCAATCTTTGAATTTGTGCAATCTATCGCTCTTAATATAAACAGGGATATTGATAAATTCCTAGAAATTATGCTAGTCACCAAGATGGTAATTCCAGGTAGGCTTTACACAGATAGATTCAAATCGGATGTTAAGCCGAACTTAAGGCTATCCTGTAAGCCGAAATTAATCCTCAATTCTGGTCCACAAAAAAAGATTAGATAATCATCTTTTTCTCGGACAGTTACGCTACTGGTGTTGTCAATGCTTTGACCAAACCCTTCATCACCTCCAAATAGGTAATGGAGTGTAAAATTACCTACCTTGAACTCTCACTCTCGCACAGTCCAATATTCTTTACGTACCGGGTTACTGTAATATTCTATGAAATGAGATTCATTTGTAAATCACATTATGCCAAAATTATATCGATGTCAATGTTGATTAAGAATTTCATTAGAGCCTTAAAAAAATTTCCATGTATAGAAACACCTAATGACAGCCCAAAAATTTATTCAATTTTCGTTTCTATGGACAAATCATTTTTAAATAATGCTTGTAATATTGCGCTTATGCTTTAGTAGTACAATAGTATCATTCTTTACTACTAGATTGCCTGTTAAATTTATTTTATATTTTATTGTAATTTTTTTATTTGTTTAATATCAACTTCAAATGCAGTTTATTAATCTTTTTATTAACTCTCTATCCCATAGGGAAAATCAAGATTAAAGAAAAAACCCCACAAATATAATATATAAGGTGAAGCAATGATGTCCTTCTATAGTAGTAGTTCTCTGTTTTAAGACTGAAAGTTTTTTTGGCGAAAATGTGTAAAAAAGATAAAAATAACCGTTTTTAATTATCATATCACCATATAACGGAATCCATATTTACTATAATATAAAATTATTTATTTACTGGATGGATTTATTATTAAAATTTCAAATTCATTTATAATTTTACATATATAGTTTTTTTGTTTGTTTTTATATAACACTATCATTGTACGGCCCACCGGTTAAATACATAAATGAAATCTCTAATCCGTCCTATTTTTTCATAAATATCAAATCTTTAACTTTATTCGATCTTTTGGGGTATTTCAATTAAATTGTTCCATACTTGTGTATGTAATCTATTTATGTTTATAGAGCTTTATGTAATTCAAGAGATTTATATTAATTCAAACATTTGTAATGCCTTATGAGCAAAAATAGTAGCTAATCCAGTAGTTATACTCGAAGTTAGCATATTTTGAAGTTTATTGTGATATATTATTGAATGTCCTTCTTTTGGTGGATAATTATACAAACTTGGGACAGCCAAGTTATTGTTCGAAAGAAAGTTCCATTTTCAATATAGCATATATCGTCACTTCAACTCATCCTAACCTTTTGTAACAAAATCCAGTTCAAATTTGCAATTTTCCTCAAAAGTCGACAACATTTCTGGGTTCTTATATCACTAGCAACATTTAGAGACAGTTAGCATAGATCTGAATCAGCTATGTATATTCTTTATACCACATTTATTTCGCATAACAGAATCTTAATCAAAACATATCTTTCATTTACATGCCTGACGCGCTAAGATTCTCGGATATACTGTTCAATTTGTTGCTATAGGGACAATGAAGTGGCCAAAATACTTTCTAGACAAGGCTCGGCTCGAAGCTGTATATTACCTAGAATGATATGGCCCGCTTACAAAAGCAAAAAGCTCTTTATCTGGACCCACAGATATATACTTGCAGACTCGCAAATTATTGGCGCTTTCCAAGACAAAACATCATCAGCTAGGTAACTTGGATCTTTGACAATTTTAAAGAAATATCTGACAAGAAGGTAATAGAGATAATGCAATTAAAATTGTTAAACTCCACTGGTTAGATTTAATTTGCCTCATGTTCTTAGAAGGGCAATTCAACAAATCGATGGGTCATACCAGACTAGGTTTCAAAATCAAAACAATGCTTTAAATTAATACTAATTGGAGCCGCCATATCGTACTCTAAATTAGGCTGTGATATATTTTGTTCAAAAATTGATGATAATGAAGAAGAGCAATTAGTCTCTAAATATACAGCAATATTTTGCAAGGTGCTGCTGTCTTGTCTATTTAAAGAAGATTTTAAGGCTGAATTGTTTTTGTAACACAGAAATCTCTGACGGGAATGAAAGCTTCTATGGATGTTTTTGAAATACATATTAGACACACCTATTTAAATTTAACAATTATTTCTATCGTTTAGCAAAGTTCTTACAAGCAGAAGATTTTAAATCACATATCGAAATATTTCAAGTCATAATAAGCTAAGCTGCTAATTTATGATTTCTTTTCGTTTTTCTTTTTCTTTCTCTCCTTCCTAGACACTGTTTATGAATATTAATGCACTTACTTAAATTCTGCACATCATCTATGAACCTCGTATAAAATTTCATGGCCAGGTAAATAAACATTTATAAAATGATACTGTCCCCGTACATTGCATGATTTTGTTTACTACAAATACACAAAATTTTTGATTATGTAATCATAGTTTAGCAATGATAAAATGTACGTAGAGATTAAGATTAACAAGAAGAGATATATACATATATATGTATATATAAAACTATAAAATAGTAAGAAAAATATACATACATACCTGTAGTCCTTTTTTAAGATAGTATTCTTGTCAATGAAAGGCATTTAAAATGTGTTTATTGCTAAGCAAGCAATTCAGTCAAACTGGTATGATAAAAAACTGATTTTTATGATTTTATTCCTTTCTCTTTTCTTGTAAAAGTTTAAATATTTTTTTTTTTTCATGATGTGTAATATTGTTAAATTTATTTGTTTCTTTATTTGATTTTTTTTTATAATATCCTCTAAGGATTGAGAGTTTCAACAATTTGCCATAATTATGTTGTTTTTTTTTTTAAATATTAAAATGTTTTCCTTTTCTTAGTTTATTTAAAAAGTTTTATTTTTGTTTTAATTCTTTTTTCTACTTATGTAATTCAATTATTAATTTTCCCATATTTTATATAATTACATTTAATGTAAAAGAAAACTGATGACAAATTTTGGTATATTTGTTACATTTTTATTATTTTTGCGATTCTACATAATAAGTATAAAAAGAATGTAATGAAGAGTTTTCATTCTACAATATTAATTGTTTTTATGATGAAATGAAATTTTATTAAATAAAATATAAGTTTAAAAATGATATTACACTACGTAAATTCATTATTATAGGCATCTTGAGTTATTCAACTATGCAGCGTTTATTGTTAAATAAATTCAAATACTACTATCAAAGACCCTAATATGTTTCTGTAAGGTAAACGCCTAGAACATATAACTAAAGGAAGCGAAATATCGTGTAAAAACTCTATCGGTTCCCTACACCTCGGTTTTTAGGCGAAGTGATGGAAGGGCAAGAATTTAACCAAGTTTAGCCAAAGAACATATATCTTAACAAGAAGCTTCATCTGGGCTCTAAAAATGCACAAGTTGTATTCTTATTTGCTGATGCGGTCCGGATGTAACAGACGGGAAGAAGTAAAGATTTGAGACTGAGAGAATATTTCTTTGCTCTCTCAGTCTCCGCCATCCCATATCCAAAGTTAACTTAATAATAAGTTAAGAAGCAGGCGAGATTTCCAAGTGTTTTACATTTAAGATGTACACGGCAAGAAAGGGAAGAAAGAAGAAAAAAAATCAAACACTCTTTAAAAATTTTATGAACAAAGATAACAATGTGAGCTCAGATTGCATGCAACGAGACAGAATGGCAAATGATTCATTTTCGTAAATAAATGAGAAAAGGCGGAGCTTTCAGCTTTTACTCTCATAAAATTTTCCGCACTTTTGTGAAAACCGGTTTTTATGAAATATTGATAGAGTTTGGTCACATGATGTTGCTGTAATCATGATATTTGATCAGCACGGCATTTTGTTTACATTCGTTTTGCTCTGAAGAGATTAAGTGGGAAAAACTCATGTTGGATTCTCTCATATTTTCGGGAAAAATGAGAATTTTATTTAAGAGGAATTTTACATATCCTTTCAGCACCTTCGCCAAAACGAAGTTTATCTTTTTCTTAAAAAAGTGAGGTAGTGTGACCCGAAGTACATTATTATGAATAGTTTGACAGGATTTTGAGGGATTCAAATGTCGTTCGGGTAATCTTACGTTCTCTTTGTTTTAAATTCGTTATCTCAGTTGCACTACAGTAGTGCATAGCCAAGCTCTTTTCCCCCATTAATGCAAAAGACGAAAGTATATGACATTATCTGTTTCGGTCTAAAAAACGCGAAATATTTTCAATTTTCATCTTTGTCATAGCCGTACATGTACACACGGCGATGCCAGTCATACACATAGTTTCATATTTCACTTTGCTGCCTGACTGTTTGTGTTGGCCACTAATTCCTATCCCATCCGCTCATCTTACTATTCTACCTCTTTTTTACTGCACTACAATGCAATGTAAATGAAAATTCTCTCATACAAAGTATTCTTGATGAATCCGGTTTCCTAAAAAAGAGGTAAAGAATTAAAGAGAGCACGCAATGCAATGCATGGGCATGTTGCGGAGTGCAGGCACTGGTTCTGGTACTTTGACGACCAGCCACTCGCCACCTTGGTGAGCGGCGAGTCGTGAAAGAGTAGAGAATATTTGTATAATTTGTGAGAGCGGATCGTAATATCACCACAGGTTACTGGGTGGGAGTGGCGGGTCGTCAAAAAGCAGAGTTTTCGTAAAATTTGTGAGAGCGGTTGTAATAATACGATCCGCCATATAAAACTTTTCAATATACATTGACATTAGTCAATTGTTTCAATTCGAATTAAACGTCAGATTCATGTTTTTGGGCCGGGTTTTGTATTTTGTGTGGTATTTACATAATTAAAAAACATTAAATTGTTCCGTTAAATGTGTTAATTTTAAATAAAAACATTCAAAGTGATAATTTAGTGATTAAACCTTGGATTTGTTAATAAACGGGAGATTATTTCAATAATGAATTGAGCTATGCAGTGCTGTTGCAATAATCGCCGAAATAAACCCGGTAAGGCGTTTTTCAGGCAAGTTGAAGTCCTGAAATTAAAATAGAAAGTTTCTTTTCCGTAAATACGTGCCGAAGAAGTGAAAAAAGGGAAGAGAAACAAAAATATAAAGTTAAGTGTTCAAAGTATTTTTTTGTTTACGTTTTGTGTTACCAACTTTTTGTTGTTCAATGTGTCAGTGGCAACCCACAATTTTGTTTTATTTTAAATAATTTCGCCAAATCCTCCAAAAATATTTGAGGTTTACGGCTTCTATCAGCATAGCAAATACATAAACAGAATTCTACCAAATAGTGGATAATGCCGCAATTTTTCGGGCTTCTTCCTTTAGTTATGTTCTAAGGGTAAAGGACGATGTTTTGTTTTTATTTGAGCTCTGTATAAACCTAAAGTATTAGTAACAATAGGTGGCGTTCCAGACAGCTCCAAATCACAAGAATTTCTTTTATAAGTTAACCTGTCAGTTATTTTGATAAATCTGGACTTAAATTTCACCATTAAATAATAATAAATAAAGAAATAGTAAAAACAGTAACTGTTGGACATTTTGAGTTTATCTCTTCTGGATGATTCAGGTGCCTGAACTACTAAAAATGTTTAACAGCTTAGATAACCATTAATTTGTTTCTTACAAATTTTCACAACATTTTTAAGAATTTTTATGTAAACTTATCACACGCCATAGAGACTGTGAATAAAGGAATAAATGAAACGAGTTGTACCGTGCTCATAAAATATTTTCGTCGGGTTGTGTAATATTTTGCCTATCTCAATGTCAAATATTACCAAAAATTCCCTCCGATTGTAAATTGTAAGATGTTCGTTTGTATATTCTAGAGCTTTGTCCGATACTTGCATAACACTGCAATATAAAATTGACTGATTTTGCAGAATTCACATCGATCATATCGAATTTGTTCTATTGAACTTCTTTCCTTAAATCTTCAACATATTCTCTGAATGTCTCGATTCATTGACTTTACGTCATATAAAGAGGTTCGGTTAAAGTTATTGTATTCACCTTGAAAAGTAATACTGTTAACTTAAGCTCTTGCTTGGCAAAATCTATTAAAATTTGAAAATGTTTTCTTTGTCTTACACGTGAACTCTATAGTCGTCCATACTGGACTTACTGGAATCACTGAATCTAAAGGATTTACGATTCTTAAATTTGAAATTAAAACCTTTGGTGTATTACGATGCTACGTTGTAATATAAAATCTATCGCTATCTCAAGAGATAATCGAGAAATTTATGAAACGTTAGATTTGTTCAAACGCGGAAGTTTATTTGTACCGAATGCGGAACTTTTGCAACAAATGACTGAACATCTTGGTTATGTTGATGATACTGTGAAGTTTTACAACATTAAGCGACAACCGCACAATTACTTGCAGATATTTTATAAGCTGCAACGTTACAACGAGGGAAATAACAGCAAAAATTTTGCTCTCATACCCATATACAAGAATGGGCTGCACCATGTGCGCTACGATTCATACGCACTCTGGCAACGTCTATGTGGACTGAAATTGTTTAAGGGTCATTGGTCAACGTTTGTTCGTCAGCCAGAATAACCGAAATACTACCGACATCGGTGGGCCGTAAAAAGTTTTATTGGTCTATTTGCACGGATGGCGTAGCGCCTACCTTTTCTATGAAGAAGAAAGTGCCAATAGCACCGTCGCAACCACCACTAAAACGCCAAACAAGAAGTAAATGTAAGGCACGCGATGACAAGGCGATATTTCAAATCATTTTTTGGATTAGATCCTGGTTGTCGGCTGATCGCTGGCGGTGTGCGAACACCGAATGAATACGAGCCTCTTTCTCGAATAAAAATCAGGAGTTCGACATTCCACTACAATACATCTACGCATGCACGCAAAGTTTCGTTGGAAAAGTACACGAAATCGCTTCCCAAAAGTGCAGTAACGAGCACGCAATCCCCGATGCAACTAGATTATTTGGCGTACACCAAAGAACGTCTGCAATGGTTTTCGAGACGTCAAGAGGTGTATGGGCAGTGCAAAGTTGCACGTTTGCGCTTCAAGCAATATATTTGCACAGAACGATAAGTGCATCGATTGGCGAAAGAAATCACGAACAATACTCGTGAAACTCCAGTGTGCATTGGTTCAACGAAAATAGCCGCAAATTCGCCAATACGTGGCTACTTGCGCACGCCACACACGAAATTGTTGCGGGCACTTAACAACACATTGCTCTGTCCTCGAAGTAGTAGTAGTAATATTTATTAGTTTAAAGAACTTTCTAATAACATTTCAATTACTTATAATTCTTAGTTCTTAAGACTTAATTATTTTAATTTAATTTAATTCAATTGGCCGCTTATACAAAAATAAATGAAATTTGAACATTATCATAATAATTTTTAATAAATTCAGCTAGCTTTAATTTAAATAAATGTATTCTGTGCTCTGCTTTCAATTCGGTTGGCAAGTTATTAAAGTACTGTAGTCCCCTATACATCAAAGAATTTTGTGTGCTGCTCTTGTTCCATCTTCTTAGCCTAAAGTTGTTATTTTGCCTTAAATTGTACGGCTGCGCTCGAGATATTCAACATTTCTACTTAAGTAGGGCGGAAGTAGGTATGCTTGATTTTAAAGATGAAAACTATTGCATTATATGTCAATCGCTGCCTTACATTCATCCATTGTAGGGTCTCCAACATATACTGCATCGGCGTGTACAAATTGCATTTTAAAATCATGCGCATAGCTTTATTTTGTAATAATTGCAGGCGTTCCTTTATTTCATTCGAGCTCGCATATAATAGTGTTGAGCAATATTAGAAGTGTGGCAAAACCAATGCATTATACAACATAATTGCATTCCTCACACTTAACATTCTTCTTATTCTACGTAAAAACCCGATTTTTTTGGCGATTTTACCACATATATAGTCAGCATGTTCTTTAAATTTCAGTTTATTATCTAATACAATACCGAGATATTTAAGGTTATCCACACATTCAACATTAATTCCATCTGTATGTACAGAAATACTATCAATACAATTAAACTTCATATATTTAGACTTTGCAATATTTAACTTCAATTTGTTCATCTTTAACCAGTTGTTAATGCTTTCTAAGTCTGTATTTAAATTAGTACACATATTATGGATGTTCTTACCACTTGTATATATTAAGGTGTCATCCGCGAATAACGACATTTTGCTATAACTAATCACATCCTTGACATCATTAATATATAATAGAAACAGAATCACACCTAGCACTGAACCCTGCGGTACACCAAGGTTAACTTCGACTGACTTTGAGAATATGTTATTCACCTTAGTCCTCTGTGATCGCTCTGATAGATAGGATTCAAACCACTTATATTCCACTCCCTCTATTCCAAACATTGAAAGCTTCTGTAACAAGATTTGTCTGTCTATGGTCTCAAAGGCTCGTTTAAAATCCAAGAATACAGCTATAACAACATTACCGGCATCCAGTTCCTTCTTCCAGTCAAATATTATCCAATTAAGGGCTGTTTCATATGAGTGTCCACCTCTAAAACCAGACTGCTCTTCTGCTAATAATTTATTAGATTCGATGTACTGCACTAGCCTGTTACCTACGTGTCGTTCCAGGATTTTTTCTTGTACGGGCAGCATGTTTATCGGACGAAATTCCTCACAATTACTTGAGAAGGTACCTCTCAATTGGGACGACTATCGATTATTTCCAAATTTTAGGAACACTGGACCCAATATGGAGGAGTTCCGCGCAACAAAGCTGTGCAGCAGTTGTTTTGAGCCGGCGAAGGCGTCTCGGTCTCCACATAGGTACCAGTTTTGTACAAACTGTCGTACCACTTGGAAGCGGGACGTCAACGCCGGAAAAAATATTTTGCAAATTGGCCTGGCCCAACTGCAGGGCAGGCCCTGACAAGAACGGAACGTGGAAATTTCGGCTACAACAAACCGAAACCTACTACGTCGCCATGATTCCCGCTGAGGAGTTTACCGGGAGGACTGTTTGGAGCGGCGTGTCTTGTATGGGCTACATATATTGGGTATATGTTCACCCATCCGCTTGACAGCCGCAATTACTCACAGTTCCCCGGTAAAACAAACGTCAAAATCATATTTAGACAATCTTTATAAAACTGGTTTTAATATTTTTTTTTATTATTTTCACATCCATAAAAAAATAAAATATACAACAACATAATATTAAAAAGTATGAATTTTCCACTTTTTCTTTAAACAGAGCACTGCACTGCCTTAAATACACACTTTTCTAAACAAAACAAAAAAAGTTTTCTTGCCATTTATGCAAATTAAAGAATTAATTGAAAATAATAATACAATATCTTCTTATTATTTTAATGTTTATTCAACTACTGTTACCTCAATGGGAGGTATGAATCTCCAAACGTGTTGAGCTTCGTGAAAGCTTGTGTTAGTTGAAGCTAGCGCGAAATTGTGTAAAGCTTGATAATTAGTTGGATTTGGACATGAACTACTGAGAGTGTTCGATTGATAGCCAGAACTTAGTCCTGAAGATGATGACGGTGTCAAAGAACGGCACTGAATGTTTGCCTTAAAGCGACCAGGAGTAAAGAATATTGCAGAACATTCATGATGAACTTTTTCATTTTTTTCCAGCAATGGAATCAGAGTTCTATAAATATCATAAAACAAAAATTATTTCTAAGCATTGTTTTTATGGGTTATTTTACTGATTTGGTCCAGACATTGTGACTCTTGTCTCTAGATGATAGTTGTGTACTCCATTCTGATAGTCTTGATAGAATTGTATTGTCAATGCAAGCTGACGAAGTGGAGAATGTGATAAATTGCAAACTGTTATACTTAAAGCTACACATTGCCCAGTTGAGCACACAATCTCTGACTGTGGCTGTACAAGAGTATTATTGAAGATTACAGCTGGCAAAAGTAGAAAACAATTAATAAAATCGTATAAATTCGTAATAATTCTCTTAGTAACAGTTTTTAAACTTACTCCATTGTAAAGGTGCAATCGTTATCAAATCAATCATTGTTGGAGATAATGTAATCCCCTTTAGAGATGCTACACCTTTTGCTTCAGTACCATTTAACGCCCAATTCAATTTGACTTGTTCGGCGATATGCTCTGAGCAAACTTTCTCACTAATATCACTTGGCGGCAAGTTCAGAAAAGCACCTAAAAATTAATATAAATTAGAAATGTTGCACATATAGCTATTAATTGTCGCTGCTACATTTTAAAGGGGACTTAGTTGAATGTTAGCATAGTGGAGATTTTATAAAAAAAAAATGTATGAAATTACGGGAATAGGAAGTCATTTCTTTTACGAACAATCCCGGTAGGATATTTGTTTGGCTTTTTCCGATATGAGAATCTCTGGATCTCTATAAGAACTAAACGCTCAGAGTCTACCTCCAATGTTAAGTCGATAAAGTCATATGTCTGCTAAGCAAAAAAATTAAGTAAATAAATTAATAAATTTAAGCAGGAATTGAAAGGTGATCGCGCAGAAACTGGAAACTCTTGCAAAAAAAACGGTCCGATAAAGAACCACAGTGGTCGCCCAAGTTTTAGATTAGAGAAGTGTAATATGATGATAATGCATGATTATATTGCATATTTCTAACCTTGATTGTCGCCATATTTTTCCTGTTCTAATTTCGAATCATTGTACAGCTTTTCAAGAGAACATCTATCTACAGGAATAGGTACTCGACAACTTTCCTTAGCTTCGATTAGTATACTCTTCATTGATGTATAATTTAAAGACATTTCCTGAGTCGTTAGATTTGTAATATCAAGCACCAAATAGAATTGAGATGGTCTAAAAATTAAAATTAAAAATGTAAAAAAATATTTTCGATTTAAACAGAAAAAAATTACTAACGTTTCAGCTGGTAACACATCCCAATTGGTAATCTGTGCACTAGGCAGCATTTCTAAACTGAATGAAATTGCACACTGTCGACAATAACCTTCCTGCATAGCTTCACCTCCTGAGTATTTCAGTCGCAATTGAGCCTCTAAGTGTTGAATAGTATTTCCACCAGCTGGTTGTGCAAAACTTAATGTAGCCAACGAGGAATGTCCTCCAGAATGAGAAGACCTAAAACTCGATGTAAGATCGGTTCTTCTTGAAATCACTTGATGTGTAGGAGAACTGATTCGACTAGGTAAACTGGCATGACCGGAAGATAGCATAGAATAATTCAAACTGTGTGGTCCATCATTTATTAATCCGGAAACGCCCACTCCACCAGAATGTGATGAAGAGGATGCAAGAACTATTTGAGACTGATGTGTTCCCAAGAAATCAGCTTCTCCAAAAATTTTAACGGTGAACTCAATTAATGAATTGGGTAAAATTGGAAGTTTTGATTCAATTTCTTTTCGATCGATTCGAAATATTCGTCGCTGCAGTTCATTTTCTATGTTAGACTGTATTGATGCATCCAGATGTTCTATTGGCATATTACTTTCATTTTTCAAAGTTATTAAACATTCAGCCATTTCACCATTATAAATTGTTAGACTAGCAGAAGTTATCACACTATCTGAGTTTGCTAAAGAACTAAAGGTTGCAGTTTGAGGAAGGGATGTATGAGCAGTGATGCGTGGCATAGCTGGAATTACGTCAATTAAATAGTTTGGAGGAAATGGGCGATTTCTCATGTGTTTAAGACGGCAATTCGATTTTACACCAATTGTGTGAGTACTGTATCCTTGAATTTCTAACTGTCCAGATTCTATTGGAGTTCCATGTAGTGTGATTATTGTCGGTACCGCAGGTTGAAGAACTACCGTTTGTGGTAGAGCTTCGAAGACGATTCCATTTGTTAACAGTCTCATATCATTAACAATTAATTCAAATGGCAAAGTATTTTTTAATTTCAGTGTAACTTCACACAAATCATGTTGCACCCAAAAGAATCCTTAAGGGGAAAAAAAGCAAAAATTCCACAATCAAGGTAAAATAACCAAAAATATTTTCTCTTACCAACTTTATTCTCTTTCTTTTTATTTACCCGACGATCAATAGAATTAAAGTGGATAGGTGTAAATAAGAATGGACCATTGTTCCCCTTAACGATATTTATCCTGTGAGGTCTTAAATGTGACGGTGCATCCTTCACTTGCAAATGCATACAGTATGGTATATCCGTCAGATTTGCTGGCGGTATTACCGTTCCATTTTCTAAAACTAAAGGCACCGGAGATCCTTCACACTGCGCACTCAAACTCTGCAATGAATTAGTTGTTTAATTTTTTTTATATAGGATTACCTAAATTTCCATATAACTTATGTACCTGAAGTTGCAAGGCCATTTCCTTTTGTTCAGTGGGTCCCATATTATCCCACTCAGTTTGCAATAAGAATGTCATATGTCTAGTGGCTAAAGCTGAATGACCTAATCTTCTAGCCGCCGTTATTAATTGCTGCAACAAGTCGATCTGTAACATTGGCCAGCCGGATGAGTTTCCAAGAACCTCTAAGGGATCGAGTGAAAGCATATAACCAGGAAAGCTTTCCAGCATTAGTCGATAGCTTTGAACCCAATCTGGATTTGGATTGCCCTGTTTGACATGTTTCCATGCCGCCAATCTTTGACAAAATGCCGCTTTTCGACGATATCCGATTTGCTGGTATAAATCTGTAAGTACCTCAAACCGTTTTACGCGCTCTTGTTCGTTCATATTCAAATTTATATATAAGACATTTTGCAGGAACATAGCAACATCCAGGTTTTTATTTTGTTCGATGCAAATACGAGCCGCTTTCAAAGCTGCTTCAGTCTCTACAATTGCAGCATGGCGATATTTACTGTAATTGATAATGGCTTTTCTATACTGAATTACAACCTCTTCGGATGTTAAAATATTCAAAGGCAAATCATTACGAACGTTGGCTCCGATACCAGATACTGATGAGGAAGAACTTGATGTTAAAATTGATGAAACGGATGAAGATGACGATGAATTTGACGTCACTGTACACTCTACAGAGCTTTGACTCTCCATTATAATCTTTTTCGTCAAATCACTTGATCGCCTTTTCTCGATATTTCTTTGCGGTGAAGCTTCTTGAAGACTAGCATTTCGATGAAATGTTTCCGTTTGCCGCATCCCTGGATACATAAGAATTGCTGAAGCAGCACATAAGCCTTCTTCAGCTGCTCCAAGCCATAGAGAATCACTTATGGCACGTAACGTCTCACTAGCTGAGTGAAAGAAATTTAGTGATTCTGCTACAAGACCTGCTTGCAAAGTTAAATCTCCTAGATTTTTTGTTACTCGTCCTATACATCGTTTTTTGTTATTCCGCGAATCTAAATCCAATCCAACAAAATCTTTCTTTTCGAATGGGGCCAGAAGTAGAGCAACTTTATCAATTCTCTCTCGTGACCTTTCCAAACGTTTTGATTCAAGAATCCAGAAAATCGAGCTAATGAATTCGGAAAGATTTACCTCTAAATCTAAGCATGAATCACTTTCAGGATAGAAGAATGCAGTACTCTTAAAATTAGACGGAGGTGAAAATTCATCTTCCAATTTTAATGGATGAATAATTTCTCGTACATCATTGGGTATTTCGTTATTTAAAATAGAATTACTATCACTTTTTAGTTGTGGTCCAAACAAAATACATCTTGAATCATATAATGTTGTTGTATATTTTACTTTCAATGACTCGTGCAGACGACAGAGCTCATTTAATTCAGTTTGAGTTTCGAATTTTCCTATAGAAATAAGACCTAGCAAGCGTCGATGCGTTTGGAAGTCACCCCAATCATTGTTCTCGACAGGATGATCATATACGTATCTAATCCAAATATCTCTGACTTGTCCGGATGAGTCTGAAATTATAGTGTTGATTCTATAAGTTTCTACATTTAGCATATAAAAACCTGTTATTTTAACATTGTTAACTTTCTGGACACGTTCAAATACTTTCTGCAAGGATCGTGGTTTTGATGGGCCAATACCACGCAGCAGAACTAACAAACATCCGTGATGATGGGTATGTTGTTCATAATCCGGATGAGACATGATGGGCTCACCCGATCCATGTGACAACATGTAACTGACTGTTGATCTCATTTACTGGTTAAGCATTGATTTTCTACTCTATTTTTCGCCTGTCACACTTAAATAGTATTAATTTTTGTAGAGCTTTTCACCTTCTTAGGCAATAGGACTATTAAACGCCCCTTTATTGTCCATCTTATTAAAAACCCGAATCACTCTGAAATTACCAGGAACAAGGCGGATATTTTTGCAATCAAAAATTGAAATTATTTTAAAGAAAGTAAGTAGGACTCGTCCTTCACAAAAATGAGAAAATTGTTTGCTTCGTAGGAAATCTTTTCAGTTTTGACATCTGTTCTAAAAACGTCATCTTAAACTGACACTTTAACAATGTAATAAACTTTAAAAAAATA
Source organism: Dioctria rufipes (assembly GCA_963924295.1). Taxonomy (NCBI): domain Eukaryota; kingdom Metazoa; phylum Arthropoda; class Insecta; order Diptera; family Asilidae; genus Dioctria; species Dioctria rufipes. Next base: position 11,144,896 of record OZ002745.1, read on the forward strand.
AGGTAAAGGATTCTCACGGGAATTTAAAAATCCGTTTTTCCCCGCTTCGTTTTTTTGCAACAACCTGGCCCGAGCTTCAAAACGTTCCTGAGAAAAAGGTAAAAATTTTGCTTCCTCGGTAATTTTGGGTACGATTTTTTGACGACAAGCAAAATCAAATCTAAGAAAATTTCACGAAGTTACAAATTTTCTGCAACAGATTTTGACCGGGCTGAGTCCAAACGCAGGTTTAAGGAACACGAATGTATCATTTAATTAACCACTTTTCACGGTTTCCGAGGAAAAGGGAAAAAAAGGGCAATTTTTCCAGGACTAACATTAATAATTCCGGGGGCCTTTAAAAGCATCTTTGTGGCACGTGCTGGGGGCACTGACTTATAACAATGGACTGAGCGATTTGCTATTTCATGTGGCACCCTTTAAAACGATTACTACATAAAAATATGTAAAACTCAACCAATCAGATGAAATTTTACACGCGTAAATCGAATTAAATTAAAAAAAAATTTCTTGTGTCCAAGTGATATTTCAATCGCTTATAAGCACTCTTATAAGAAATTAAACTAATTCCGACTTTAATTTTCAAAAGTTATTCTTAACTGAATCCTGCGTATGGGCAAGAGAGACGGCGCATGGTAAACACTATCTTTACCTTATTCTTTCTGCGGTGATTGCATCTGCAGCCAACATAAAAACATCAAATGGCATAAGTAAACGTTCAGTAAGCAATATTTCGTGTTGGTAGCTCCAACTCTGCCATAGGGTGAAAGAGAGAACTGTAAAACTTGTGCCATGCTTTCCTATAGGAAAATGGCAATACGCTCAGTCCATTGTTATAAGTCAGTGGCTGGGGGGCATTTGTTATGTTATTTTCCTCTGTATAAATTGAACATTAACAGATATTTGAACAAGACCGAGCTCAAAAGACGCCGGCGTGCTCAAGGACTAAACGAACGTGAAAAATTGCGTCATGCACATAAACATATACACATAATGTATACGTCCACGGTACAGAGATACAAGATATTCCCATTACGAACCACGTTCCGCCATTTGTGTCCGAATGTATAGGAAAGTACGGTACAGAGAACACAATATTCTTTCTCATCTCTCTGTATTTTCAATAGAAATGTATATACGTCATAGGACGAAACACGTCACAGTTCTAGTAAAAATTTTTTAATGAGAATACTTCTCTTCTATATACCTTGGTATACGTCATTGCCTGCAGCAACTCACAGCGGTTCGTTTAAACCCCGCAAGGGGGTCATGGCTGCCTAGTACATTTCGGCTTGCTGAAGCCGACACGTCAAAGCAGCTATTCAGGCTAAAACACAATGTGAGCGACACGACAAAAACGCTGTAAAAAACGCCGTCGCTCACATTGTGTTTCAGCCTTTAGTGTCAAGGGAGGTTGGTACTTCGGGAGAAGTTTTCGTGTATTGGCCTGCCCCGGAGTTGAGCCAGGCCAATTTGTAATATGTTTTTGCAGGCGTTGACGTCTCGGTTCCACGTGATACGACAGTTTGTACAAAACTGCGATCTATGTGGAGACCTCGACGTCGTTACCGGCAGCTTATAAAATATCAACAAATTATCATGCGGTTGTTGCTTAATGTTGTAAAATTTCACAGCATCATCAACATAACCAAGATGTTCAGTCATTTGCTGCAAAAGTTCCGCCTTCGGTACAGATGTACTTCGGCGTGTGAATAAATAATCTAACGTTTCATAAATTCCGCATTGCCGCAGGAAGGCTACTTGAAACCGGAGATCACCTTGTATCCGGTGCTTGCATACTTGCGACTAAGTCCTCCCTTAGCCACACAGCCCTCGGCATATGCTACCTTGGCTTGGAGTCCAATTTACTGCCGCTAAGCAGAAGGAATGAACACACCACTGGCAATGGCTTCATTAAAACGAGAGTCCGGTTCGGTTTGACCCTTGCCTTCCTCTAGTCCTACTTAATCCCATGCCAGGCCGCTATACTTTTAGCCCGGCCGAAGCTAGGTTAGCCACTTCGAAGAGGTAGTATAGGCACTTGTTCAGGACCACCGATTAACTACTTCTGCTCCCGAACCGGACCTGCATTACTGGACCTCGCCCTGGATAAACCAGTATAGCTCCAGTGAGAAGATTTTTAGCAGTAGCCTCTGTAAAGGTTGTGGGTGCTGCCGTTGTTCCAAAAGAGATTTGGAATCATCCGCCAGCAACCCTACTACATGATCCTGCTAAATCATGCGTTCACTGGATAGTGAGAAGGTTTTTAGCAGTAGTATTCTGTGGTAACTGCATGATGCTGTTAAATCATGCAGGTGTCTCTAAATCTCGCCCCGAATATGTCGATATAGGTTCAGAGACAAGCCCTTTTGTGGAAATGTTTCCATTTTTTTCCTATAGAATTTCACGTATTTTTTTTTAATGTAATATTTATGTTAAATAAAAAAAAAGTTCATATATAATCCACAGCCATAACAAGTATGGCCGATTCGAGAGGAATTTTTTGTGTTTCTACGTCCTGAGGTGCCTACTGTCATTTCCAGCGATTTTTTTTTTTAGTTTTTCGTATTTTATTGACTGACATACGTTTCGAATATGTTAAAATATTTAACATAATATTAGTTTCTTCGTTTAAATCACTTCGGGAAAAGTAATTATGTGCTAGTGGGAAAGCAAAGAAATTTAAAAATAGAAAATTTTTTTCACTGTGAAAGGACGATTGAAATTGAGACGAACAAATTTCTGACATTTGTCGCCAAAGGAGGCAAGCAATCAATTGACAGATTTTCCGACCATACTTGTTATATGATCCACAGCTATTACTTTTGTAGCGTCTATAGGCTGAACCACAATAGAAGTAAATAACTTTACGAAATTAAACGAGACTGAGGTTTACTTACAGAAAATTGATAATTTTAGCCTAAATTTATATCACATTCCGTAAGAGTTATTATGTTGATATTTAATGTTTTCAAATTTGAAAAGTGGTAAAAGTGAAAAAATTAACAAATGGAAGTTGATTTAATTGAAGATTTGTGCTTTCTATTAATTCGCAGTGCCCGAATAACATTTTTTGTGTTAAATTTTAAAAAGTGTTAAAAGTGAAAAAATTAACAATTGGAAGTTGATTTAATTGAAGATTTGTGCTTTCTATTAATTCACAGTACCATTTTTATTCCATTTTAAGTTTTACATTGCACTTTTAATCATTTAGTAATAATTTAACTGTTTGACACTTCATTTTCTTACGGAATAAGCGATTCTTACCGCACCTTTACTGACTGCAATTTGACTTTTAAATTTAACGAAAGTTCCCCTCACTCGAGTTAATGTTAATTTGTGTACGCCTGTTAAATTAAAGAGCGCGTACGCTTTACGTAAGTAAATGTACTTACGTTTACTTCTATTGTGGTTCAGCCTTATATCTCTGGATTCAAAGATAATTGAACGTGCGCGTGTTTTAAAAGAAATCAAGAAGAAGATATTATTAAATGTCAACACGACACCCCGGTTCCGTGGTTTGAATAAAATAATAGTGATTTAATATTATTAAAAAGGAACAAAGGTGTAAAATGGCTCAAAAAAGGACAGCAAACAGCTTAGTTGTGGCTCCTGAAGCTAAAAAAAGTAAACATGACTTAATAGCATACACAAACAGAGATAAAGCCCTTATGGAAACTGTAAGTTTAAAGTCATTTTAAAATTTCCATCTAAAAAGATTATATTTGCGTATTTTTAATTATACAAATCTTTCTAGGGGATTCCAAGGATTTCAAATCTATTTGCTCCAATTATGATTTTAGAAGGACACCAAGGCGAAGTGTTTACATGCGAATTTCACCCAGAGGGCCAACTTTTGGTTTCCTCCGGATTTGATAGACAAATTTGTAAGTTATACAGGATTTTAAGATTTTCTTTTCTAACTGATTTAAATAATTTCAATCTTTTCTAGATATTTGGAATGTGTACGGAGAATGTGAGAATATAATGGCAATGTCCGGACATACTGGGGCAGTTTTAGAAGCTCATTTTTCTACAGATGGCGCTAATTTATATACTTGTGCCACTGATAAGACTGTAGCAATATGGGACGTTTCTGCAGGAACAAGGGTCCGTAAATTAAAAGGACATTCCAGTTTTGTGAATACCGTACAAGGTACTCGCCGCGGTATACAAATGTTATGCTCTGGCTCAGATGATAAGACAATAAAAATCTGGGACGCAAGAAAAAGATTTGCAGTTCATTCTTTTGAAAACGGTTACCAAGTCACTGCCGTTTGTTTCAATGATACTGGCGAGCAAGTTATATCGGGTGGAATTGATAATGATATAAAAATTTGGGATGTCCGCAAGAATGAAGTATTGTATAAGCTTAGAGGACACACTGATACAATTACAGGAATAGCATTATCTCCAGATGGGTCATACATCTTATCCAATTCAATGGATAATACATTGAGAATTTGGGATGTTAGAGCTTATGCTCCTGGCGAAAGATGTGTGAAGATTTTTACTGGAAATCAACATAATTTTGAGAAGAATTTGCTTAGGTGTTGTTGGTCCCCAGATGGTAGTAAGGTAAATAATGTTTGTTTGCTTTTTATTCTAATTTTCTTGACAAGAATATATTCTTGATATAGGTTTCTGCTGGTTCTGCAGACAGGTTTGTGTACGTGTGGGATACTACAACTAGACGAATTTTATACAAACTGCCAGGTCATAACGGAAGTGTAAATGATATAGATTTTAATCCTAAAGAACCTATTGTATTGTCAGGCTCTAGCGATGCAAATTTGTATTTAGGAGAAATAGAGATGTGAAAATTTCTTCGTATTTTTTCAAAATGATGATATCCAACTGATGAGGTAAAAGTTCAACAAGTTGGAATGCTTAGATTATTCAGTTTTAAGTGATTTACTCGTAAAAATTTTCTAATGGAACATTCTTTAATTTGGGTAAGTGAGCAAAATTCACTTTCATAACCAGCGCTCCTTACAGTTATTGTATTCGTTAAATTCTGATATTACCATATATACATATACCTGTATTTCAAAAAATTACGTCAAAATATCACATTTTAAGGTTTTTATCATAATTTATAATAAACAACTATATAGGTAAGGAATTTGACACACTGCTTTTAAACATTTGACCGAAAAACTTCATTCCACTTGTACCACCAGGTATGGCCGCAAGAATCATTATCAACAGAGCTATAATTTGAGCAACGGCAAAAAGCACCGTAAATGCAGTACTTTGCACAACGAGAGCAAAATATAAAGTTGCAAAAAGGCATCCGGTATATGTTAAGGAAGCGGCAAGGCGTGAACGTGAAAACATCTGCTTGAAGAATGATACAAATCCAGATAGAAAACAAAAACTGAAACGGGAAAAAGAAAACTACAACTAAATCTTATAAATGCATCTTCATCTTAAATACCTTAGCATAAAAAATAGACTTCCTATAGTGTATAATAACGCAAATTTTCTTGCTTTTAATATTAAAACAGGAATATAAAGCGTCGATAAAGTCATGCAGAGAATTCCTAATCCAAGACACGTCACAAATCCCAAAATACGTTGTAAGCGGGTCTAAAAGTAAATTCAAGGAATTAAGAGTTATACAGGAAATATGGGAATTATATACTAATTGAGGGCAACAGCTTTCTTGTGTATCTTTTAGCCAACTATTTGCTTCCAGAGGTTCTGACTTTCCAAACATCCTCCCGATTTCTGGTACTCTTATTTGTGGCATTTTCATATCAATTTTAAAGCTACCCGATTTCTTCTGATCACTTTGCAGTAAAAGGTATTCATCTAGATCTTGTTTTAAATTTGCCATCTGTATGTTTCCAAAATTAATATTCTTACGGGTGTTTTAAAAAAATTATTTGTTTTTAGACCGACTAGTAATGTCACTTGTATTTGACGTTACACGTCAAACATGGCAAGGTAGGGCAAAAAAGTCTAAAACAAACTATAAATAAAATAAGAATTTTTTAATTTGTAAAAATTAAATAGTTTTTCTAACTGAATGAAGAAATATTTGTTTGTGTAAAATTTCTCCTATTTTGTCAGAAATTGAAAAGATTTAATTTATAATGTAATAGAAAAGAATAGAACAAATTAGGCACTACTCTTTGGAAAAGGTCTGATTTATGCAATAAAATGACCTAGATGGGTTCGAGCTTACGATGGCATTTAAAGTGCATGGTGTGAGGATCGAAGCAAACTTAGTAGAGGTACCTACCCCGTGACACCAGCGCCATTCACTTCAGTATTACTTGTCTTGTCATAGTTTCCGACACTAGCGCCACTTTCGCTTACTTGTTTGCATGCCGTGCCGTCAATTTGCGCTCGGTAGTCGGTGCCAAAGCCAAGAAAACTTTTCTTTCCCTGACAAGAAAGCAGCCCAACAAATTGAGTTCACTCGGTTCACCGGGAAATAGGCTTTTCGCAAAGTGTTTCCAGCATCAAACTAGTTTATTGATACGATTTAAGTGAGAGTACGAAAAGCAGAATGTGGAAGAACAAACTGCGTTGGTCGACCTATAAGAATTGCGGGTGGAATATTAGTAAGTTATAATTTTATTTTTACAATTACTCTGTTGAAAAGAATTAGTGTTTTCTAAATGAGGAGGCCCAAAAAGCACCATAGAAAAATTTTCGGGAAAAGGTGATTTGTATTATGATTTTGAACGGCAGCGCCCAATTACAAAAATTTATTTAAATCTTTTAGATGAAAAATCTAGTCGTTTAACTAATTGGGGAAGAATTGTTGAAAAAGCAATATAATGAGCAAAATTAATTTAATTTTCAGTTTTCTTTTTTACATAATATTAAAAAAAAATTTTTAGTAGAGAAAGAATTTAAGATCAATGCATCTAACCGAATAATCGTTGCCACGAAAACGTGCTATTCTTTGTTGTCTGCTGTAATTTGCTCATCCGTCACTTAGTCGGAATAGTCCTCGAATAGAAATTTTACCCCCGGAAAATCTCGGATAAAGTATTACACCGGTGTAATACGATGGATTAAATCGCGAGTAATCTTGGTTGGTGTTTGTGCATTAGCCGTGAACAGGGATTATTCTAGTTGGTGTTTACGGCCCTAAATGTTGTACCCAGAACTACCCGAAAATCTCATGCAGCATGAGTTACTACGACCTAAACGTGGCTAATGAGCTCTTTTTTATGAAAATGTAGCGTTTTGGTCTGTACCTCCTCAAACTTGATTTTGAATAGTGCATTTACTTTTGAACGCCTGCTTAAAGCAACGTACAACTCTGGGTTCCACGACAATACATAGTTTAACAATTAGCTTACACAATTCCATACCAAAACAAATAATATATAAATTTAAACAGAATTCAATTAGCTAAAATTAACAGCTTATACAGTCATATCAATTTCTTGATTTAACAGTTAACTACATTAGCTGCGTTTTTTTGTCTCTGATCTGATCCGGTTCAATTTTATGTACGTAAAACAACAACAATTCGTGATCCATTGCTGTTGTTTTACGTACATAAAATTGAACCGGATCAGATCAGAGAGATAAAAAAACGCAGCTATTGAATCATTAACTAAGATTAATACTAACATCGATACTAACGAAAATAACAATATCTGACTATCAGAACCAGCTTAACACAAGCTCGCTGCATGGACACGTTTAATAAAATAAACGGTCAACAATACATGCGTTTCATCACTTAGTCGGTGTTAGTATTAGTATGTTAAACTAAACATAGCCCAAACACCGAATGAGATGACATGCAATGCGACATGGAAATAGAAAATCAAGTATTAAATAGACGTTTTTTTAAAACATGCTTGGATATGCCAACGTCAAAATGCTCAGCCTTAATATTAACAACAATACACATGCGATTGATGGGTTCATACATACTAAAATTGGATCTTGCGGAGTTAACATGCAACAGAGGTAACCTTCTCAGATTGTGCCCACTATCGCGCAAAGAGATTTTGCTAAGTAGTACGGGAGAATCAATATTCGCGTTTAAGAGTTGATGCACAAAAGTTACATCGGCAACCATGCGACGTTTTTCAAGGGAGTGCATATTCAAAAGCTTCAAGCGATCCTCATAAGGTGGAAGAATTAATGAATTATTCCAGGGTAGGTGCCTAAGAGCGAAGCGCAGGAAGTTCCGCTGAACAGACTCGATGCGGTCGATGTGTGTACCGTAAAATGGAGACCAGACCTGGCTAGCGTATTCAAGGAGAGGTCTCACAAAACAAGTGTACAAACGCAATGTTATGGTGGGATTCGAGAATTCTCGAGACCAACGTTTGATAAAGCCCAGCATAGAGTTACTCTTAGATACCATGTAGTTAATGTGAGAGATTAAATTCAATCTATGGTCACATTTGACACCCAAGTCAAAAACAGCACCCTCGCGACGGCGAATCGTGGAATCCGAGAACACATAATCATAAGTGATCGGTTTCTGATTCCTGTGGAAAGTCATGACCTCACATTTGTCGATATTGAGAGCCAAATTATTGTTTTTGCACCAAACGTAAAACTTGTGAAGTTCATCCTGTATCAGTTCACAATCGTTAACAGATTTAATCTGAGCGAAAAGTTTAATATCGTCAGCATAAATCAATACTTTGCAGTGCCTCACAACAGAGACAATGTTGTCAATAGATAGAATAAAAAACAACGGGCCCAAGTGACTCCCTTGAGGTACGCCGGACGAAGCTTTCAGGACTCTAGAGATGGAATGCCGGAATAATATTTGATTTGTTCTGTTATTCAAATAAGACTCCGTCCATTTTATAAATGTTGGGTGAAACCCATACTTTTCCATTTTAAAGAGTATCACAGAGTGAGATAACTTGTCGAACGCTTTACTAAAGTCAGTATAAATACAATCTGTCTGATAACCTTTTGCAAACCCGCCAATGGTATCCGAGACAAATTCCAACAAGTTAGTGGTTGTGGACCTGCCCGAAATAAACCCATGCTGGTTTGAAGAAAGCAAATTCTTGCAGGAAATTGATAGCTGAGAGTAAATGATAGATTCGAATAATTTAGGCATACAAGACAATTTTGCGATAGGCCTATAGTTAGAAATTTCATTTTTACTACCTTTTTTGTGGATAGGTATGATAAAAGAATTTTTCCATAGCTGAGGAAAACAACCACTATTAAGTGATTTTTGGAAAATAATTCTCAGCGGAGCTGTAAGGGCATGGCAACATGACTTATAGAAAGCTGGAGGGATGCCATCAGGGACCGTTGGGAAGTCATTTGGAAGGTCGTTAATATGATCGAGTATATCCTCTTGCGAATTGTAGGGATAGTGAATGAAACATTATGAGAATCGTTCATATGACTAAAGTTGTCATTTCGAGGAAGGAAATTTGACGAAGAGAATGCATTGTCAAAAAATGAAGCAAACATATTGCAAATTTCGGATGAATCATCACTAGCAGAATCTTTGTACCTCATGGTATTGGGGTAGTTGTCTGTTTTTTTCTTCATATTAATAAACTTAAAAAAGATACGTGGGTCACGAAATAATTTCGCGCGCATGTTTTGAATATACCCATCATAAAGTGTAGAGGAAAGTTCTTTGAACTCATTGTAGGATGTGAGGAAATTGTTGTGACTTATAAAGTCTTTGTCCCTCATGTAACTTTTCCACAATTTATTCTTTTTATTTTTGAGATGTTTAAGTTCTTTATTGAACCAAGGCGGAGATGTTTTGGAGGACCGTTGTCGCTCGCGAGGAACGTGAGAGGAAAATAAATCGAAAATAATTATGTAAAATTTAGAAACGTCTTCGTCAACACTGCTGCTGGATAGTAATGTGTTGAAATCAATTGACATAAGTCTACTGGAAAGTTCCGGAAAGTTAGCCTTTCTAAAATTGAAGAAGTATTGTGTTTCATCACAAATAGTAATGTTTTCAGTTTCATAACAATATGAAATTAGTAGAGGGGGGTGATATTTGTCAAGAGTAGACATTATAACTAGGCTAGGTTCGACTAAAGAGTTACCCGCGTCAGTAGAGATGTTATGAAATTATCTTCCTTTATAGCAAGGCACGTTAATTAAAACACAGCAACTTCATAAAACACTTATATTTATTCTAACAATTTCACGGCACAAAATCTAACTTAAAATATTCCTCTGCAGGTGTATTAATATATATATTAGAAGAGTTATGAAACGAAAATTCCTTTTTATCTACTATGAATTCCACTCACCGGTTTGTTCGAGCTCCAGATCCAAAGTGACCTCGGACTGTCGATTCTCAAACTTTCGTTGACAATTCCCAAACTTCCGGAATTAGTCACTGAACTATATATATGTAGAACTGGCTTACTATAATTGGCGCGTTGCATTTGAATTACCTTTTAGTATTTCTAAGAAGTTAGGTATTTCGCTTCATAACACTCCTTTCCCCTTAAGGAAAATAAAGTTAATAATTAACTTTATCATATAATATAAAAATAAATATTTTTCTCTGTGTTTTTTTTTCCTGTACGCAAGGCCAATTCAATAATTCAAGTACACAAATAACTATAACTACATAATTCCACGATATTTCAAATTACAAGGCTCTTCTGTTTCTCTAATGTAAAATTACTACTAAGCATAATGAATTCAATGATTGTTTGTTAGTAGCCTTATTTAATAAATTTTCCTTTGATTACCCATTCATCAATTAATTGTATAAAATTTACTTGTTTTATTTGTTGGCATAAACGTTGAATTTCTTGATTTGAGCTAATGTCGAAATATTTTTAATCTATTATTGTGAACAACCTTAATGGATTTGCCAATTTTTATCGCGCTATTTTCTTTGGATATCAAGTTGATTATTTCATAAGGTCCTGACCAGTAAGGATCTAGCTTGCTCTTCCTTGCTTCATTCTTTAATAAAACTAATTGACCTACAACAAAAGTGATATCCTTACATTCCTTGTCATAGTAAATTTTCGACCTTTCCTTCGATTTCATCAAATTATCCTTGGCAATTGCGAAAGCGCTTTGGAGTTTAAATTTTAGATCGTGCAAATAATCTTCATAATTATATTGAGGCTCGACTGAATCAGAGAGGGAATTCGGTATGCTTGGCTTAAAACCATAAAGAAGTTCAAAAGGCATAAATCCCGTAGATAGATTATGAGTAGAATTTAAAGAAAACATAGCATAAGGAATCCACAAGTCCCAATTGATTGGGTCCTTTTGACAATAGTTTCGTAGATAGTCCCCGATAGTGCGATGTGTACGTTCTAAGGCTCCGTTCGTTTGCGGATGGTAGGCACTAGTATTCAACTTAGAAATTCGAAGTAATTTACAGATGTTTCGAAAAACTTCGCCCATAAAATTTGCACCTTGGTCTGTCAAAATAGATTGTGGTGCTCCGTAATTGCATATAAAATTTTCGCAGAAAACTCGGGCAATGGTTTCACTCTCTTGATTAGGAATGGGGAATGCGAATGAATATTTTGAAAGGTCGTCCTGAATAGTTAAGATATACTTGTTGTTATTATTAGAAGGTAGGAATGGACCAACGATGTCTAAGAAAATTTTTTGGAAGGGCTTACATGAAGTCGAAGTAATTTTCATAGGCATTCGGGTTTGACCAGAACATTTATTTTTTTGACAAGGCTCGCAAGTTTTAATAAACTTTGATACGCGTGCGAACATTTTAGGAAAATAAAAGTAAGCTTTCAATCGTTTATATGTTCTGTATACACCTTGATGACCTCCAAGCGGACTCAAATGAAATTCCTTTATGGTCCTTAGGATTTCTTCTTGCTCAGTAAGAACTCGTATTTGAGTTGTCTCGGGTTTAGTAAGATCTTCATTGGGAACAAGGTCATTTGATGATGGCGACGATTGGTTTCCATTGGCATGATCGGCCTGGTTTCTTGAAAGTTTCTTATTTATTTTATTAGCTACTTGAGACCTAGTGACAACATTTAGGTCATGAGGATGGGAACGACTCAGTGCATCCGCGTTTGTATTTAACTGACCTCTTTTATATTCTATTTTAAAATCATACTCGTCTAATTTTATTTTCCAACGAATTAGGCGTGAAGAAGGGTTTTTCAAAGAGCACAGCCATATCAAGGGTTTATGATCGGTAAAAACTATAAATTTTCTACCATACAGATAGGGTCTAAAATGTGAAACTGCCCATACAATGGCTAATAATTCCTTCTCTGTAGCTGAATAATTTCGTTCGGCACGATTGAGGACTCGACTTGCAAAAGCAACTGGCAAGTCTGTGTCATATACTCGTTGTGATAGAACGCTTCCAATAGCAAAATCACTGGCATCACATGCTAAATAAAAACGCTTACTAAAGTCGGGATATTGGAGAATAGGAGCACTAATTAGGGCTCGTTTCAGTGAAGTGAATGCTTCGTCACAGAAGGCATCCCAATTGAAAGCTGAATTTTTCTTAAGCAGCTCAGTGAGTGGTTTAGCTAATTTCGAATAGCTCTGAATAAATCGACGATAGTATCCAGCAAGTCCTAAAAATGACTTGACATGCTTTTGGTTGACAGGAGTAGGATAGTTAGAAACAGCTGACAGTTTACATGGATCCGGCTTTATACCATCGGGTGTAATAATATGACCTAGATACAGGACTTCTTTTCTAAGAAATTGGCATTTATTTGGATTAACCTTCAACTTACTTTCACGTAAACATTGAAGTACTTCCTGCAGTTTACAATTATGATCATTAAGGTTTACGCCGTAAACTACAATATCGTCCAAATATACAAAACACTTAACGCCATTTAATCCGGTAAGGACCGCGTTCATTAAACGTTGAAAAGTCGCAGGTGCTCCCTTAAGACCAAAAGGCATCCTGGTAAAATGAAAATGTCCAGTTGAGGTGCTAAAGGCTGTCTTATTTTTATCGTTTGGATCCATTGAAATCTGATGGTACCCAGTGGCTAGATCAATTGTTGAAAAATAGGCTGCCTTGCCCAATTGATCGAGGATCTCTGGAATATTAGGAAGTGGGAAGGTGTCGTCAACAGTAATATCGTTAAGCTTGCGATAGTCTATAACTAATCGCCACCTTTTGTTACCATCGGCTGATTTTTTGGGTACTATTAAAAGAGGAAAGTTCCATGGACTTTTGCTATGTTCAATGATACCATCTTTAAGCATTTCGGAAACCTGTCTATTTATCTCTACCTTTGTGGCTTCCGGTAATCTATAGGGCTTGACATATATTGGTTTGGACTCTGAATTCAAATGTATGGAATGATGAGTTGCAGGAGTGATGGTTAATTTATCACCATCTAAGTGAAACACGTCATTAAAAGCTCTACAGATTTTTAAAATAGATTCTTTTTCTGGAGAATTTAAATGTTCGAGCGTAAGCTTGGATTCAAGAAACTTCAACCGTTCAGTAAGTAGATCTTGACCTGAATCAATATGAAATATTTCGAAATTGTTTGTTGATTCCAGATTAAGATTATTGATTAAATAAGTGGAATTCAGTTCGACTGGATCCTCTGACGCATTCACGAAGCTACAAACAGCTGATCCATTTTTGACCTTCATAAGACAATTGGCTACGTAGATTTTAGGTGAAATTTCCCTTGACAAGCAGATAAATTCTGAATTTTCAGGATAATTGAGTTTTAGGTTTATTATCTTTTCGGACCTGGGTGGAAGTAAAATGTTAGATTGGTTTGAACACAATCTAAGGATGAGCTCTGTTGGATATGTAAGTCTTAATATATCCTGCTCGAAGTCTAAGTGGCATTTAAACTTAAGTAGAAAATCTTTACCAATAATGCCGGTATAAGAAATTGGGAAATTTTCACGTACTAGTTGGAAAGGATGGCTTAAAATCGTTTCGGAATTTTCGATCGGGACTGTCATTTCGCACACTGCCACTGTTTCAATTATTTCTGGAGTTATTCCCTTGATTTTACATCTCTCGTTGGGATTGCATAGTGTATTTCCATTCACATAATTACGTTTAATAAAACTTAAATCAGACCCCGTGTCAATAAGAAATATTGGTTGATCGGTTTTTAGTTCGCTAAATTTCAACTGAACAAAACGTTTATCTTGTGGACTTTCCTTGTTAGTTATATTGTAAAGATAGGGATCCTTATTTATATATGCTTTAGTAAGGACCTTAGTTGAGGAAGAAGAGCTACTTGGATTTATGGAAGAGATGGCAGGTGTGTAAGATAAGACATCAAGGTTTAAAGAGGATTTAGTGTAAGGACTTGATGTTTCAGGACTGCCTTGAGAAGTTTTAATAAGACAAGTAGTGTCGATTTGATGGATGTGATTATTATTGCAATTAAATTTATTATTTTGACACTCTATTCCGTATCGCAGACTCGCAGGTGAGTGTCGGTAGGATTCCTGGCGAGTCTTTGGAAGTTTCCCTGTTTCGAGGTACCCGAAACATTTTGAGAATTGGGTTGATTAAATTGTGTTCCCGATATCCGTCTTTCATCTTTATATTTTTTTGTTTGGCATTGAGAAATATGATGACCTGTTCGTCGACAATAAGCACAGATAATATTAATTTTTGAAAATGAACGATTAAGATTAGTGGGCATAGCTCTATATGAAGAATTTGCTTGGGACGAGACGTCTTGATTTGAAGAGAACGACGAATTAACTTTAGTAAATTTGAAACACTTTATTGCGGAATGCCCAAATTCGTTGCATAGTTGGCATCTGTCGCTACAGGGTTGAGAAGAAATTGAGCTTCGATTCCTATTTTCTATAATCGTCTCTTCTTCGGTAGCCTCAGAAAAAGCATCCTTGAGGGTGCTAGGATTTCTAGCTTTAATGATGAGTTTGAGGGGATCTCGTAATCCCTGAATGAATGAGCTAAGAGCAGTTTTATTATTGAGTGCAGTTATTGCCTTAATTTCAGGAACTGATAAACCAGAAGTGGACACCTCATTTAAGGAAGATAATAGTCGTTCGACACGATTAGCATATTGACGTACACCTTCATTTTTCTGCGAAATACTAATTAAATCAACTTGCAAGGATTCTAGAGAGCGTTGTTCTGAAAATTGTTTTTTTAAAGCACTTTTTAAGGCGTCCCAGTCTTCGAATGTGTCATACTTTATCACTTCGTATGCCTTGCCTACTAGTTTAGTTGATAAAAAACTAACAAAGTTTTTGGCCTCCTCGACTTTAAGTGACGCAACAATCAAATCGCAGCACGCGAGAAATCTATGCAACTCAGAGGCGGTGCCATCAAATTCGGGGATTATCTTTAAGGAAAGCTCTAGATTTAATGCAGACATGATACCTATATGCGATTCAACACTACTAATATCGGATTTAGAATCACTATCGCTACTAAACGCACTACCACCGTCACTATTGAGTATTTCTTCTACCTGTTCAGGCGTTAATTTGTGTACAGGGCTCATTAAAATCTGATTCAACAATGTCAACAAATAAATTTTTTTTTTTTTTTCACTAACACTCACTTCATTCGTAGCTTTATCCAATTGTAATTTTATATTTCAAATTTTAATAAAAAAAAATCGAACAAAATTGTGACGTGTGTATGTAATCTAATTAGATTTCAAAGGAAAATTTTGTTTACTTACGGTTAGTATTCCTAATTTCTAATGTTCCCGTGTGATGTAAATATAATTAGTCCATAAATTGAATTTCCCCCATAAAGGAATTTCTCAAACTGTTCTGCGGTCTTTTCTGCCTTGAACCCACGATGATAAGGGCACATGTATATGTACAAACGAACTAACTTCTGTAATAATTTGCTTCTGTCCAAATTATGATTCTTCTGTACTGACGTCGTGATTAGCTGGCTCTATTGTAAGTGCACCACAGCAGCAGGTCTGGTTATCTCGAATGCTCCGACGATGACGATAATAATCAAATTGGTATATTTTTTTGCGATTGTTGTTAATTACAGCTGGATGTATGTACGTATGATAGGTACTGCCTTATTTTAGGTTATACGGATATCTTCTCTGCTGTAAATTACGACGACTTCTTGATTCCTTCGATTCCAGGGCGTGTACTTGATACGTTTCTTTCTTCCTTTTTCTCGGTTTTTTTTTTTTTACGGTTGCCCTCCGGTGAGTGGAAAAACAGAAAGCATTAATATTTTGCTGATAAGAACTTATAAAAAACAAATGCAGTGGAATATTTTAGATTCGCCATGAAATTGCTAATTGCTCTGCAACAAGGTCTATGATTCGGGTATGATTTGCAATTTACATCTGCATACCACACGTGCTCGCTGAAGAAATATTTCAAAAAAAAAATTTTTTGCGCTTCGAGTTAATTCGAAAATATTGTTTCCTCAAAAGCTGATGCAATATCAAATTTTTTTTTTGTATTTGTCTTTTGATCTTTTGGATCTTTTGGGATCCGACCGCTGCCACCAGTGTTATGAAATTATCTTCCTTTATAGCAAGGCACGTTAATTAAAACACAGCAACTTCATAAAACACTTATATTTATTCTAACAATTTCACGGCACAAAATCTAACTTAAAATATTCCTCTGCAGGTGTATTAATATATATATTAGAAGAGTTATGAAACGAAAATTCCTTTTTATCTACTATGAATTCCACTCACCGGTTTGTTCGAGCTCCAGATCCAAAGTGACCTCGGACTGTCGATTCTCAAACTTTCGTTGACAATTCCCAAACTTCCGGAATTAGTCACTGAACTATATATATGTAGAACTGGCTTACTATAATTGGCGCGTTGCATTTGAATTACCTTTTAGTATTTCTAAGAAGTTAGGTATTTCGCTTCATAACAGAGAAAACCAGGTCTAATTGCCTACCCATGTCATTCTTTACATTACTGATTTGACTGAGACCAAGAGATGACATATTGTCCAGGAATAGTGATTCCTTTGTAGGCAAGTTATTAAGAGGAAGATAGTCATCGTCATCTTCATTAAGTACCCATTGTATATTGGGTAAGTTAAAATCACCAATAAGTAGTAGTTCGTCAAGAAGTTGCATCTTGCCGTGAATAAAATTAGATGTTGAAGTGAGTAGGTCGTAAATATTTTGACCTTTGTCATCAACGCTGCTTATGGAGTCTGGAGGAATATAGCAACATAATATGTATAAGTCGTGTTTTAAGAGAGACAACTTAAGAACAATAAGTTCAATGTCAAGAGTGTTAGAAAAACTGGGTCAATTTGGCTGCAGTTAAAATTGTTTTTGCATGCGAGGAGTACGCCACCACCACGAGCCTCAGAATCTGTATGTCTATCTTTTCTAAAAATCTGGTAAGAATTGTCTAAAATTTCGGCATCACGAAAGCCATGATGCAACCAAGTTTCAGTGAAAGCAACGATATCAAAACAATTTGCAACAGAGGATTTGAAGATATGTGCAGTTTTTGTCCGAATCCCCCTTACATTTTGATAGTAAAGGGAAAGCGACTTCAGTTTTTTGGAGTAACGTTGATTATTTTAACTGTATTCCTAGGTTGGCACCCAGAAGGTACAAATAATTTAGTAAAAGCACCGGAGGGCCAGAATAAGGGATCTAATAACTTATCCTGCACATCTGCTGAAACAGTTAAGTCAAAGGATGCAACCGGTTTCGAGGATTTACTAATTTTACGACAGGAAATACTCTCTGTTGCAATGTTTTTGGATTTTAGGTACGTCAGTATGTCATCACATAGCGTTTCAGGCGAGAACCGAGTGACAAAAACACTCGAAGGTTTTGGTATTGTTCTCAAAGAGGTACCATTACCATTCCCTAATGAGGACACAGAAGTAATAATATTCGGTACTGTGGATTCAGAAGCAAGAGCTAGAGCGGTATTATCTCCACATTGGCTCACGTCCACACCTGCCGAAGAGGCACCCCCGACTAACAGGGATTGTCGGATTTTGCGGGCTGAATCTTTCAGTCGACAGAACTTCCTGTTTTTTAGAAGTTTTTTTTGATTTCTTTGGAACAGGATTAGATTGTTGAGGGCAGTCAACGACAGTTGAAATTGTGCAGTCAAGCCTTTTTTGCTCAATTAACTGAGCATTTAGGTTAACCTTGTCCGATAGGCCAACCACCATGCTCTTAAGGTTGTCCAGGTCACCCCTGTACAACGCGAGCGTATCAAAAAAAGTATGGGCTGGGGCTCGCCCACAAGAATCGCAGACCCACAGTAAATTGCGAGTCTTTTTTAACAGATTTAAGGCAGCCTTCTCGAGTTTAACGCAGGAGGTGTGGAACGCTTTACCGCAGACACCGTCGCAAGCTATAAACTCGGAAGAGCCATCGAGCTCGGCGCGGCAAAAACCACAGCAATTCATAATTAAAAAAAAATTATGATTAAATCAAGGACGCGGTGGAAAAAATTTAGAAAGGGAATTTTACACAAAATCACGTTTAACACAGAAAGTGAGTGTTTAAATTCGGGTAAAATTGTTTTACCTTCCCGTTAACGACGTAGGCGTTTGGTTCTTGTACCAAGACCTCTGATGGGGGAGCACAAGCGCATTAACTTGTACACCAAAATGTATTTGTCCGGAAAATGGATTTGCTGAAACTTGTTGATAGGATACAAAAGATTACAACCGTTCGCCTTGCGTTTTTGAACAAAACTAAACTTTATTCAGAACTAAAATTAATTAACATAAATTTCACCTCAAGTGAAGACGTGCACTTCACCGTGTGAACAACTTACTCAGCACATTATCTTATCAGCATGAAGCTCTCGCAAGTAAAGACAATTCAAGCCGTAGACACGATACTCAAGTTACCACGGAATGTGATAAACAAATGCAATGTACGAAATGCTGATGAGTATAATTGCGACAAATGCATGCTGATAAGCTAATGTGAGATCTTTAAAATATTATTACGCGGCTGGATCTTAACATTCTCCCCGCCGTTGAACTCCTGGTTCAACCTACGCTTCATTCGATGTTGACTACGAAATCTTCATGGCGCTGCTGTTGTCTCGGTAAGGGCTTCGGTTTGCCCCGCAGGCATTTTTGTATGTCTTCTCGATGCTTGTAGAGTAGTCCCAGTAGGATAGTTATGACCAATAAAACTCCTGTATATCCGATCGCCAGACCATGGGTGGTACGTGTATGAATGTCAGTGGGTAGGTCGAATTTCTGCTTCTTGATGATCTCTTGTAATTCTTCAAGCTCCTTCAATTGCGGATGGTAATGGCCTTTTTCTTGCAGGATTGCGGATAGGTGTTCAGGTGTAGTGATGTTGAGAAGCTCACTTAATTTGGTATATGATCTCCGTGATTCACTCGAGTAGATGTAATGGCCTTGAAGTGTTAGCAACTCGTGTTTTATAGAGCAATCGGGCTGTAGTTTCAAAAGCCCTGAGCCATTTATCGATGTCGTTATTGTGACATTACTATACAGGCAACATTTATTGAGGTTGTTCCCTTTAATGCATAGATCCACTGGTTCTCATGAGTTAGTTGTAACCATATGGAATCTTCCTCTATTTTCAATACATTGCATGACTGTGTATATGGAATTCCATTCAAAAGATCGGATTCACAAGAACACACGTTGGCTCTTCTGCGATAAACGGGGTGAAGCTGCTTACATAGATATACCCTTTCTTCTACTGATTTGCACCCCGCCAATTCTTGGTCAGTCAACGGGTAATGTTGATCTCTGTGGGACGTAACGGCCAAGTTCGATGCACATGATCGTATTGAGATGAATGTCTCATTTACATAGACCGGAATTGGCCATGTCTTGAACAAATCAAACTTCTCCAAGTTGATTAGCGGTATCATGAGCTTGAATATGACATAATTCTCGACGGCTCGGCCTTCGACACTTATTAATTTGTACAGCGGTAAGATGCTCCCTTGACTTGTTGGCAAACTTAAGGATGTTGGTAAGTGGCTTTGGATGAGTAGTACTTCCTCTCTCAATTGAGCTGGTGATAGAAGTCGTGGGCTTATTTGGCCGTGATGAGAATCCGTTAAGGCATCGATGATGGATAAATGGAATCGTTGAATATCACTCGCAATTAAGGTCATCTGGATGGACAATGATGAGAATAACTGCATCACCTTAAATTGCTGAGTCTCTTCACCTGTATCAGAAATGCGGTTGATAATCTGTGTCATTTGCTCTTCTAATGCCATGAATTTTTTATTAGTAGCTTCTTGGTCTCGTTTGACTATGTTAACAGTGGAATCAATAATGGATGTTTGATTCTTGATTAATTCTAGGAGATGTAATTCATTTCCTTTGACGGCCTCGATTGTTTTCGCCATGTCTTCAGCGTATTGGGAGTCTAACACCCCAAATAATGAGTTAGCGATGTTGCCTACAATGTCAATTGCCCCTCTTTTCTCTCTTATGCTTGAGTTTTGTGTGGGAAGTAGGTCGTTGTCGACGATAAGTTCCTCTTGAATGTGTTGAAATTGCGTGATGACTGGTATGCAGGAACTCTTGTGTTTTAGTTGATTGCAGAGGTGCTCTAGCGTCTTTATACCCCTTTTCAATGTGTTGAACTCCATTCGGTATGGCCTGAGATTGTAATATGTCACCAAATTCCATTCGGTAGAGATCAGTTTCGCTGTTCCCAAGTGTTCGAAATGTATGCCAGGCCGTGAGTTGAATGTGGTTACTTCTACAGGATCTCCCTTTAGAGCTGGAAGAAATAGGCAGACTAACCAAGTTGATACAATTAGGGATCCAAGTGATGTTCGTGCCTTTTTCCGGGGGGAGCGATTTGCAGTGTCACTTGTCGAGGGGCGTGGGTCCGCTCCATTGGTAACTCGAGGGATTTTCTTATGTTGGTCATCTTGTGTCTTGACAGCTGATTCACTATTAGTGACCTGTTCTGCACTTGTGAAGGTATGTTGGGCATCATTCGCTTCTATGGGTAAGGGCGAAAGTTTGTGAATTGGCCTCCGGAAGACGCCCCTGACTGTTCGAACATCCGCTACTCTTGCGTAACCATCAGTACCCTTGTGCAGTTGAACTATGCGTCCCAGTGGCCACTTCGTGACAGGCGTATTTTCTTCTTTTAAGATGACTATGGTTCCTGGTTCTACGTTTTGGCAGCGTTGCTTCCATTTGTAGCGGTGTTGAAGCTCATTCAAATATTCACGCGACCAGCGCCGCCAGAAGTCATGCTTGATGTGGGACACTAATTTCCATCGTTTCAGGAGGCTAGCTTTACACGGTTCTGAAAATGCATCTATGGATGCAGTAAGCGGCTCTCCAATAAGCAAATGGCCAGGAGTTAGAGCGGTTAGGTCATTAGGATCAGCCGACATTGGAGTCAGCGGCCTGGAATTCAATATGGCTTCGATTTCCACCATTACCGTCTCCAGCTCTTCTGCCGATTTCACTGCGGCCTCCCACAAGCCACCGAAATGAGGCGCTCGAGGGGGGATAAAGTGGAAATCAATTCCGCGTGCGTTGCAAGACGAAGCTATTTTCGCTTGAGCGTCATCAGAGTAAATGGTCTCACTTAGCTTGTGTAGTTGGTTCCGAGCCCCAACGAAATTCGTCGCATTATCACAATACAAATTTTTGCAGTGACCTCTTCGTCCCGTGAATCTTCTTAGAGCTGCTAAAAAGGCTTCTGTTGTCAAGTCACTCACGACCTCTAAGTGAACTGCCTTCGTGGCAAAGCAGCAGAACACTGCCACATAGGCCTTGTGAGGTTGTTTGCCTCTGATTCGGTAGTGTATGAAAATTGGGCCGCAAAAATCAACCCCGGAATTGATGAAAGGTCTGGCGGGCTGTACTCTGGTAGATGGAAGATTTCCCATTATTTGGGATAACAGCTTGGGCTTGGCCTTCGCACAACGCACGCAGTGTTGAACTATCGATCTGGCCAAAATTTTGCCCTTAATGGGCCAAAAGCGCTGTCGCGTGGTGGCTAATAGTGTCTGTGGTCCACAGTGCAAATTTTCATTGTGCAGATCTGTCATCAACAGTTTTGTCCATGGATGCGAATATGGAAGCAGCATGGGATGTTTGCTATCGTATGAAAGATTTGATTCTTCCAAACGTCCTCCTACGCGAATTATGTCATTTTCGTCTAAAAATGGTGCAAAGTCGCTTAGAGAACTCCTCTTGTTCACTTCTTTGTAGTGGCGAAGTTGATTAATTTCTTCGTGAAACTCCGACTGCTGCATTAGCTTTATGAGCACATATAGTGCAGAGTCGAGTTCCTTTACCATTAGAGTTGCATCCTTTGATGAGGGTGATACCTTCGAGCCTTTCACCTTGTTGATAAATTTAATTAAATAAGCGGTAATTCGTTGCAGCCGTCTGAAGGAATTTCCATGCTGAATGTTGCATATAGGATTGGATGAACGATTATTAGCATTGAGTGCTGTGGCTACGGGCAGTGAAGCCCGTTTCCGTTCTAGTTCACAAGGAATCTGCAGATTTTTGTTGTATATCGAAGGCCACATTGCTTCTTCGCCATGTAAAAACGGGGGACCGTAAAACCAGAGATTATGTGCCTTCAGCTTTTCAGGTGTAGTTCCCCTTGATAGAACATCAGCTGGGTTCTCCTTCGAACTGACGTGGCGCCATTGCTGCGTATTTGTGAGTCCTTGAATTGTCGCTATGCGATTTGCAACAAAGATTTGAAATGATGATGAAGTGGAATTAATCCACGCCAGAACAATCTCGGAGTCTGTCCAAAAGTGTGTGGGGCTGTTTTCCAGTTTTAAGTCTCTCTTAACACGGCTTGCAAGTTCCGCAGCTAATTTGGCAGCGCAGAGCTCGAGTCTGGGCAGTGTGACTTGTTTGATGGGAGCTACTCTGGATTTGGAGCAAATAAGTCGGACAAGAATTCTCCCATCAGAAGTGGTTGATCGAATGTACATAGCGGCGCCGTACGCCCTTTCGGATGCATCCGCAAATGCATGAAACTGTACTGTTTTTGGAACGTCGCCTCCGAATACGTGTCTAGGAAACTGTATGTTTTTCATGAACAGCAATTCTTCGTGAAATTTAACCCACCTTGTGTGTAGCTCCATTGGAAGGGACGCGTCCCAGTCTAACTTAAGTTGCCACAGTCTCTGCAGAAATATTTTAGCAGTGACGACGATTGGTGATATTATCCCGAGTGGATCAAATAAACGAGCTATCAGCGAAGCGACATTGCGTTTCGTGACTCGTGATTTGTCAATACAACAGGTTTTCACACAAAATTGGTCCGATTTTGGCAACCATATAAGGCCTAGGGTTTTTAAGCTTTCGTCCATTTCCTCACTGAAGTCTAGTTGTATTGCCTGATCTTCCGGTGGTATGTTTTTTAGTAATCGGGAGTTATTTGAGCACCATTTCCTGAGTTTAAATCCCCCTTCAGTTAGCAATGACATGAGTTGCGACTGTGTCTGTATCGCTTCATTGAGACTATCGCTGCCAGTTATTACATCATCTACGTAGCAATTTTCTAGTATGGATTTTGACGCCAAAGGAAGTCTTCCACTTCCGTCATGGGCTAATTCGTGCAGGCACTTTGTTGCCAAATATGGGGCTGATGTTGTGCCATATGTGACTGTATTTAATTGGTAACACCTTAATGGTTCTTGCGGGTCACTCCTCCAGAGGATCAGCTGATATTTCCGATCATCTTGATGAATCAGCACCTGACGGTACATTTTTCGATATCTGCCGTGAAAACAAATCGCGGCATTCGAAATTGCAATAAAATCGAAAATAGGTCATCTTGTATCGTGGGTCCCGCATGCAAAACATCATTTAAAGATAGATTAGTGGATGTTTTTGCCGATGCGTCGAAGACTACCCTAAGTTTAGTAGAAGTGCTTTCCGGTTTGTGAACACCATGGTGTGGCAGGAAGTAGTATGGAGTCGTTAATTTCTCCATGTCAATTTCCTCCATATGACCCAAACGTTCATATTCCTCCATGAATCCCACATAGTGTTTCCTAAGTACGTTGTTTGTAGCTAACTTTCTCTCCAGAGACAAAAATCGACGTAGTGCTATATTCTTCGATTCGCCTAATTGTGTGGGATCACTCGCAAATGGTAGTTTGACCAAGAAGCGTCCTTCATAGTCTCTTTGAGTTGTTTGGTTGAAGTAGACTTCACAACGGCCTTCCGCTGGTGTTAAGCGAGATTTGGGTTCTTCGACCTCTTCCATTTTCCAGAATTTTTCGATGACATTGTTGAGGTCTTCGTCGGTGCATATTGCACACGCCGCTGTAGTTAGAGGTGCTCTTTCCACCCTTCCCGCAATGATCCAGCCCAGCATGGTGTTCTGCAAAATTGGTAGGTCTTCTGATAACTTTATCTGCCCGATGGACAATAATTGATGGTAGAATTCAGCTCCTAGCAGGATGTCAATTTGGTCTGGACGATTGAAAGCGGGGTCTGCTAATTTTATGTTGTTTGGTATGGCCCACGAAGAGATATCCAACTGTCGTGTTGGCTGAGGAGAAATGATACTCCGAAGTATGAAAGCCTCGACTCTGGTAGAGTATCCGTTCAACCTTGACTGGAGTAGCACATTTACTCTTTGATGCGATTGCCGCTTTCCTTGCCCAATGCCCTCTTTGACTAAAGAGTCGGAAGTGGGCGCGAGACCAAGCTTTTTAACAATCCTTTGGCTGATGATATTTATTTGGGAGCCCGAATCTAAGATGGCTCGACATTCTAAGCTGCTTCCATTGCTGCTAGTTAGTATGACTCGTGCTGTACTTAACAATACAAAATCACGATTTTGTTTGCTACTCAGGGCTGTAACACTGGACGACGAGTCAATTGGTTGGTCGACTGTTGAAAACGAAGACCGTGGTGGGGTTGCACGGCATGTCACTTGTCTTTGAGCTAAGGTAGTAGTAGAAGCTTGTTGTGATTGCAATCCTTCACAGTCGTTCAGATGCACTAGCGTGTTATGCATCTTGTTGCATTTAGTGCATCCACGTGATTTGCACTTGACTGTAGTATGTCCTGATCTCATACAATTGACGCACAAGTTATTCCCCCTCAGCACCTTTAAGCGATTTGATGGCGTTAATTTCAAAAATGTGGTGCATTGGTAAAGCTGATGGTTGCCCTTGCATGATACGCAAGCTGGTGGTGTAATGGCAACGGAAGCCATTGATTTGGATGTGTTAATCTTTCGCTGCTCATCCACATTTTTGCTCTTGTGGCCTAAAGCCTCCAGCGATTGGAACCTACCCTCTAAGAATGACAAGAAACCTTTCATGGTTTGCAGTCCTCTTGGATTTGGCAACGATTGCTCATATAATGTGTGGCTAGCCTTGTCTAGCTTTATAACCAGGATATGGAGAAGCAAGGGATCCCAATTTGTAGTTGAAACCTCTAAATTCTCCAATGCTAATAAGCATTCTTGTGTAGTATCGTGTAACATTTTCACAGCGCTAGCTGACACGTTGTCGGATGCGTGGGAAGCTTGTCCTAAGAGTTTGTTGATCAGGCCGGCTACTAAGATTCGCATATTGTTGTAACGATCTTGCAGCAACTTCCAGGCCGTTGTGTAATTTTCCTCGCTCAGTGGAAGATGTCTGATGAATTTCTCTGCCTTTAAGATAATCTCCGTCAAATTTGGGCAAAGTCATCCTTGGAAGTTGCAATGTAGTACCTTGTTGCACCAAATTTGGTGTGGGCGCCACATCGATCCTTGTAGAAAGCTGTACTAGTGTATTTTGTACTCTTTCTTCCAAGGCGATGTACTCATTGACATCATAACCCATTGTGGCGGGATCATCGGTCATTTCCCACAGTGAATAGTTCTGATTCTCAATTTGACACCAATGTTGACTGATGGTTTCAGCCTTGATTTTATAATATTGCCGTGGATGAGCGTCGTCGTATTGAACCCCTTCGAGCACTCTCCGCAGCGATTGGATAATGCCTCTTTGTCGACGTATTATTTTATTAATTTCAACCGACTCGAGATTGCTCTGTGCCATGTCAGCCTTTCCTTCAGGTTGAAATGGCTTTGGCATTGCTTGTTTTGGAGGTGACCTTAAAGGTACGTCTTGAGTTTCTGAGCCCTTGTCGGGCTGTTGAAGTGGGTCTTGTTCTTCTTTGTCGAAGGAGTCGATCTTTTCGTTGAAATGCTCCCGGTATTGCTCGTAGAGCGTCCGTATCGAGTTGTAGTAGTCCTTCGCGAAGTATGGGTGGTCAAGAGGTAGCTCGGGTAGTGATCTAAGTTCATTGTCGGTTAGTTTAAACCTTGACCATGCCTCTTCCAATCTCCTCGCTCTTTCTATATAGTACTCTGCTTTGGTTTTCCTGTCTTTCGGATCCTTTTTGTAGTTGTCTATAATGTTTTCTAGCGCCTTGCCTAGCTCCGCCTGTCGTTTTCCAAACTGCTCCATGATGTAGAATAATGTCACACTCCTGAGACAACAATGAGTTTCGCTTGTGACGTGAAATCACGTCGGGGTCACCAAATGTTTAAATTCGGGTAAAATTGTTTTACCTTCCCGTTAACGACGTAGGCCTTTGGTTCTTGTACCAAGACCTCTGATGGGGGAGCACAAGCGCATTAACTTGTACACCAAAATGTATTTGTCCGCAAAATGGATTTGCTGAAACTTGTTGATAGGATACAAAAGATTACAACCGTTCGCCTTGCGTTTTTGAACAAAACTAAACTTTATTCAGAACTAAAATTAATTAACATAAATTTCACCTCAAGTGAAGACGTGCACTTCACCGTGTGAACAACTTACTCAGCACATTATCTTATCAGCATGAATATGCCGGCATGAAGCTCTCGCAAGTAAAGACAATTCAAGCCGTAGACACGATACTCAAGTTACCACGGAATGTGATAAACAAATGCAATGTACGAAATGCTGATGAGTATAATTGCGACAAATGCATGCTGATAAGCTAATGTGAGATCTTTAAAATATTATTACGCGGCTGGATCTTAACAGTGAGGTTAGAATCTCACAGCACTATTAATTTACACAAATATAAATTAAAAGCAACCAAGAAAAATATACAATAAACAAATTAGACAAACTAAAGCCAATAAAAGATTAGTAGAAAATAACTAAAAACATTTAAAAACACAATATTTGCAAAATACGATCTCACACCACACTTAACACTTGACAGATCACATAATAGATAATCGATATCAATATCAATTGAATTTGAATAATATAGTCAAGTCAAGTCAAGTGTGCTTTTGCGCCGTTTTCTATATACGTTGTCGTTGTTTCCCTTGATATTCTCGTTTCTGTTTTCGTTTTATCCTTGGGGCTCATCTTTAGCCCTCAGTCCGATTTGATGACGTCGTTTGTCTTCTTATTGACAGTTGTCCTTGGTATTTCTTGAAACTTTGCGTTTTGTTGTATTTTCTTTTTCCTTTACGGGCGATGCGCTAAATCAACCGTACTGTATGTAGTTCTCTCTTTGGAGTTATTTGTTAATGGGAGGACGAGAGGATAGGATGTGGATTTTTGGGAGAGTTTAGAAATCGTTGGTTCCTAAAGAATTGGCGTACTTCAGAGGCATGCTCTGAGTAAAGGTGGCTGAATTGTGATTACCCACGATAGTAATCACCTTTATGGTCATAGAAACTTATTCTACCATCATGTAGACGGTAGATGTTTCTAGCTTCGGGCTTTATTAGAAGCAGGGGTGAAAGGTATTTAAAGTCTTCCGGAATGAGAAGATCCGGCAAGCTGTTTATGATTGGGTTAGGGTGAGTTGGCACTCTGGTTAGTTGCTTCTCTGCAAGTTCGAATAAATATTCCTTGATGGGGGTGACATTGGCCGCCTCGTAAACTACTTCGTTACGGAAGTATTTTCCGTTGGCTCTTCTATGGAGCCCTGTGCAAGCTCTAAGTATCTTCCTTTCAAGTTTGCTAAGGCGTTCCATATAAGTGTGAGAGATCGAGTGCCATATAGGAAAGCAGTAAGTAATTACGGGTCTTATAAGTTGCTTGTATAGCAGAAGTTTGGTCTTTATTGAGAGTCCGTCCTTGACGTGGATTATTGGGCTGAGAAGGTTGTAAGCGATATTGGCTTTGTTAATGGTCGCCTTCGCGTGGTAATTGAACTTTAAGCGTTCCTGGAAGTTCACACCTAGGTACTTGGCCTTTTCTGTAGGTTTAATGATTCCAGAGTTGTAAATGGCCTCTATGGATTTGGATTTGGATGCTTGCCGGTTTCGTCCAATTGAAGGTTTCCGAATGCAAATTAGCTCAGATTTTTGGACATTTATTTTTATCCCCCATTTTTTATGATAGGAGTCCAGCTTATTTAGATGAAGGTTGACTTTGTTTATAGCCAAATGTGGGCAACGAGATTGAGCGTAAGTAAGGGAGTCATCTGCATAGAGGAGTGTTGTCCCATTTTCGTTTGGAGGTTGGTCTGAAGTGTACAGGTTGAAGAGTATCGGACCTAGGATAGAGCCTTGGGGGACGCCTGCTTCAATTGCCTTAAGTGGTGATTTGTGGCTTTCTAGTTCCACATAGAATTTCCTAGAAGTTAGGAAACTGTGGATAAGCCTATTGAGGTGTGTAGGGAAACCGAACTGGTTTAACTTGAAGATGAGTCCTGCTGTCCAAACCGAGTCGAAAGCTTTTTCGACATCAAGAAAGCAGCCTACTGTGCATTCATTCCTGTTTAGGGCTCTGGTTGTGTCTGTGTGGAATTTTAGCAGGGGGTGAAATGTAGCGTGCTGAGGCTTGAAGCCGAATTGTGACTCCTGGTGTATATTTTTGTCTTCACAGGTATTTATGACCTGTTGTTTGATGACTTTTTCAAATAGTTTTCCCAGATTTGAGATCAAGGAGATTGGTCTGAAATCCTTGATGTTTTTCGACGAAGATTTCTTAGGTATTGGGAAGATGCGTGATATTTTCCACATTTCCGTAAAGTAGGAGTTGTTGATGCAATTATTGAAGATGGTTGCTAGAAAGTCGAGAGCTATAGGCGGTAGCTTTTTTATAATTGCATTTGAGATTTTGTCAGGGCCGCTTGATTTTTTTGAGTTTATGGTCTTTGTTAAGACGAAGAGTTGTAGGGGGCTCGTGAAAATATGTTGCTCTTCTGGATAAATCGCTGGATTATCTGAGCAGAAGAAGGTTTGCGGAATTGAGTCGTGTGAAGTTAGAAAGGTACTGACAAACCTATTTACTTCAGAAGTGAAGCTTTTGTCGCTAAGGCCTGAGTTGTCCTTGAAAGTTCCTTGGAAATGTGATGCGAAGGCATTGCGAAGGAAGCCCCGCAGGTTCCGCCATACCACACAAATAATCAGCAAAGTCGCTGGAAGATTGATTTCTCTTTAACATTGGAGCCCAGTCAAATTTCATTCACCTTCCATTTTATGGCATTCCCCTCTCTAATTCCCCTGAGGGTACTCGAACACAGCCTTGTCCTAATCATGTAATCAGCAAGTCTCCTGTGCTTGTAAAAAGCTCTATAGTTTCTATTCGTTTTATTCGCTTTCCATTGCCTGTTCGTAATGTCGCGAATTTGACAGGCCAAAAGAATTTCAGGTGCATTGAATATTAGTTTGTTTGTTGGACGGATCCGAATTTTCTTCACAGGAACCTGTCTTTCAAAGATTTCGCAGATGGTTTCTGTGAAATTAATGGCTGCAGCGTCAGGGTCGGGCTCATTATAAATTGGGGACCAGTCCGCGCTGGTTAGGTCCGCCTAGACTACATCCTGCTGTACAGCATTGAAGTTGCGAAATGACTTTGTGAGGGATGGAAAGGATAATGGTAGGTCCAATGACGCAAATAAGATCTCATGATCAGATATGCCCGGACAGTGCCCTGTTGACGACGGGCAGAATTGAGGGAGTGCAATTAGAAGATCGATGACTGAGGCCGAGCTCGGGCCATGTCGGGTGGGTTCGTTATTGAGGATGATCAGCTCATTTTCGCATACAAGATCATTAAGCGCACCAAAGAGCTCCGTTGTTTCACATAACATTAACGCATCAATTTTACAATCATCCGTCAAGTGCCTTATCAATTAAAGATATTTAGGTGTGGACCGCGTATTGAAGGACAATATATTAAATGCAGTGAGTGAAAGAGCTGATGTTAACTCTTCTTGTGTGGATAGTGTGACATTAGTTCTATCCATGATTAATTGTGTGGTTAAAGACAGAAGTGGAGCCCAACAGATGTAAGGCCAGTTCGTGATGTTTGCACAAGTTAAATGAGACCAGTCTTTACATTCTGAGCAATCTATCCAAATTACCTCGGACTCGTTGGCTGATATTTTCGGCGGTCAGCCTCCGAATTTCAGTTAATGCAGATGTGGGTTTCTTCCTCTACAAGAGTCTCAGAATCGGTCTGACTATCAGGACCAGATTTAATATCAGTGGGAGTTATCTGAGTGAGTGCTTTCAGTCCCGGGGTTGAGCCTTTTGATTTTTTTAATACGGCAGGCAATTGCTTTGAACCAGAGTTCTGTTGTTTCGTTGCTTTAGGGACACCTATTGTCAAATTATTCCCCTTCGCGTAGGAGGATTGAATGCCCGAGTATATATTAGGTACAGTGCGACGTCGTGATGAGGTACGAGGAACTATCCTGATTTAGTGCTTTCGTATTGGTTTTTGCACCCTTTGGAGGCATCTTCCAACACTCGGCAAATCTTCAAATTGATAAATATCTACTTCGTGACTACAATGTGTTTGTAAAAACACATCTATATGTGTGTTACTTGTAACAAACATGGTCAGGAAAGATAATTATAAGGGTATTCCGATTCAATCAGCGAGTTATATGTGGATCCTATATAATCTTTACTGAAAATTAAAATGAGACTATTTACAGCTGGAAAGATTGTGGTGGAATTTTTATTTAACTTGGTTTTTAAACACAGGCACAGGATTTTTTTGTTTTAAAGAGCGAGAAAAACTTCTTATTGTTTCTGCACCTTTAACTAAATTAAACTGTAATTGAGTTATGCAATAAAATCTTCGCTCTCTATTACAAATATATTAGTATTATTATTGTTCAATAAATATTTTATTGTTTTTATTCATTATTTATTGTTCACTAAATCAATTTTTTCTACTCATTTTAGTATAATGGTTTCATCGATGAATATAATCCTTCGAACACCACAATATGTGAAGAATAGGTTGATATAGATCCATAAACTTCCTGGTCTCGTATAGGAACGAAATAGATTGTAATAATTTGTGTGCTCATGGTATAAGTGGTGGCAATTGTCAATGGAGGAGTACCAATGAATATGGGCTAGTAGTTAATTACTCTACATGCTCACCAGATCTTATACTTTGTCCTGATAATATATGTGATCCACTAGAAGATTTTGGTGAAAAATTGGATATTATCTCTGCCCGCAAGATTGCTCTCCATCATCGAAACAATTCGGTCCTCATACTACAAATAAGAACAAACGAGGAATATATGGTGCAGCCGAATATGCATATGTGATCACTTTGGAAATGTTCCTGTGCGGTTCATTCTATTTCATCGAAACTGAAAAAATTAAATAGAGGTTCAGAAAAGAACTCAAATAAAAATTCAACTGGTAAATTTTTCCAGATATTATTCTCACAGAAGTTTGTCGATTCTAATTCTAATTTTTTGTTTTTTGTAGTTACTCCAGGACCATATCTATCTGCAAATTATACATCATTAAAGAAATATGTTCAGCTTAGCAGATAAAAATGATGGTGATAATCGGAATGCAGATCTTGGAAATTGATCTCAAATTTGACATATATGTAAGCTAATATCATTTTTTATTTTTTCGTATGCTTAAATAGGACGTTGTATGTACTTCATTTTGCTATCTTCGTCTGAATGATTTTTTTACAGATCCACCCTAGGTTAGGTTAGGTTAGAGTAGCGGGTATCGTGAAAGGATATACGATCAGCCACACTTAGACCATTTATGGTCCATTGCGATGTCACTTTATTGGGACCCTACCTGGAAAAAATTTCTCAGATGTAGGAGGTGTGCTGTAACTAACCACAAGAGTTAATGAATCTTATCAGGCCCCCAACTCCATGTCTGCGAATTCCCCTAATTCGCAGAAAAAGTAGCTACCAAGCGTATTCCTCCTACGCTTAGCAAGGTTAGGGCATTCGCGCAGCAGGTGCTAAACACTCGCAATCTCTTCCTCGTCCATGCAGCTTATGCAGAAGTGTTATTGAATCTGCATGCGCTCTGCATGGTTGCATAGAGGCAGTGTCCCGTGATAAATGCAATAAGATTACGTACATCATTCCCGTTCCTACTCTGCAGAGATTCAGACCACAGCTGTCTTGAATTGCACACGTGGTCAGTTTTTCCATCTGCGATTTGCAAATTTACAAGCTTGTACAACTAGAATTCTCTTCACGGATTGTAGATGCCGACCTATGGATTCTTCCGCTAGACATATATTCATAGCGGAACCCTTTCTGGCCAGAGCATCAGTTGCCTCGATTCCAGTATGCCGCTGTGAACAGGCACCCAACAGAGAATAACTCTATAGTCAGTGCCCAGTTTGCCGAGCTCACAGCGACAATGTTGCACCGCGTCCAAAGCTTTGATTGTAGCTTGGCTGTCAGTACAAATCCTAATGACTCGATTGCTAGGTACAACGTAAGATGTACACAGCAACCTTGCTGCTTTGCAAATGGCCAGGACTTCCGCCTGGAACACACTACAGTGATCCGGTAGGCGGTACGATTCCTGTGTTCCAGGGAGCGCTGGGTATACTCTATTTTCGAACCGTCCGTAAAGACATATATCAGAATCAATTGCCACGCGATTACCATCCCACTGCTCTCTACCAGGATTGCTAGTTGAGAACGCTTTCCCGATGTCTAGTCTTGGAACAATGTAATCCGTAGCTCTCTGTATACAGACATCAGAACAGATCTTCAGTATTTTGCTGTGACTAATGTCCGCTGTTGACCAGCAGCTCGGCTCTTTAAGGCTTAGTGCACTCTTTGCAGCTATACACTTCCCATGGGTGTCGAGCATTGGCGTAACTAAGACTTTTTTTCTGGGGAGAGTCAGGTCTTCCAACTTTCGTACATAGATTTTAACCAACATTTTGTTTGCGAAGTATACCAGCCCATGAGTATTCTCAGCTTTTGACTGACATTTGTATGCATTGCTCTGAGCACTTACAAGATGTAGATATAATGCCTAGAGGCAATGAATTTGCATAGATTAAAAAAAACCATTCTAATCCATTAGAGTAATTCCGACAGTTGCATCTGACTGGACTAGGTATAAATGAATTTTTATCTTAAAGTGAGAAAAAATATTTCCAATTGATTTTATTACCAATTTCTTAAGCGAAAATGGGTACTCAGTGGATGTTAAATATATCAATAGTAGAATACCTCAAGAATCTATTTGGGGCCCTTATTATTTTGCCTTTATTATATTATATTATAATATTACCTGGTATCCTCAAAGACATGTGTATATCCATTTTATATTTCGACAATGTTAAGATTTATTTATCCAAATAAGTTGATTTCATAGAAGATTGCATCCATAGTTTCAATATACATAGAACTGAGAAATGTCACCGTTCAGAATTGGTTACTACTATAGATGGCACAAGAACTAGATGTCGCATGGCATACCAGAGTAGAGTATACAGATTGTGAAATGGGTAGTGCGTTCTGGAATGGATCATAACATGTTTTAGAGCGTGCCGAAAACAAATGTTTTTATAATAGCAGTTTTGCATATATTTGATCGACTTCCTCAACTCTTAAAAAATATGAATCACTCCACGTATATATCATTTGAAATGTTGTGGTCCATTCCGGAATGGACCACCATCCAGCCATAAAAATTCTGTATACTTTTTTGGTACAGCGCATGCGACTTCTAGTTCTTGTACCATCTATGCTACCACTTAATCAAAAAAAAAATCTTCCTCTGATATTTCGATATGTTGACGTATATGAACGCTTTGATGAATTTTACCAGTACTTTCCCAAGCTGACTTAAGAATATCATTAATGTTAGTTGAATAACAGATATTCTTATCGGTATTGTAGTCGCTATACGTCTACTCAAGATATTGACGATTTCAACTATTATATGCGTCCAAATATGGGTTATGATTATATGAATTACATTTGTGGGGTTTTCTTTTATTTTTACTTTATGAACAATGTGGGCCCACACACGATCCAAGATACTTGAAATGACTCATTTTTTTCTGATACTTATCGTGCGGACATCGATCCAGTAAAAGTTCAAGTAAAATTGAAGACTTGAAAGAAATCACATCTGATCTGATTTTCATCAGTATACGATCTTCGATCGGATAGAAAAAAAATCAATCCTAATTTATGCTTAAACTATGATCTCCGATAAGAAAAATGAATTAAATAAAGGTTACACTTCAAAAAAGAAAAGATACTTTAATAAATTTATATTCTTTATTTGATTACTTTTTATAATACGACAAATTCTGCGACGATGCGTATAGAACTTAACTTTTTATCTATTTACAAATTCTATTTTTCATGAAAAATGTAATATGAAAAAAGGTAATATGTATGACGAACTTGTTTTCGTCCTTACATGAAAGCAACTTAACACTTTGTCTGTGGACTCATTAAATGTGCATATAAGACAAAGAATGGTGAGAAATTAAATTAATGCAATTCATGGTATTTATTAATGGCTGTATTTAGGTATATTTTAATTAGGTGATTTTATGTGAAATGATGGTTTACGGCTGTGACGTAACTCGCGTACATGTGTTTCGATGCGTTTCGGTAGTTTTATTCATTTCATGGGAACACATTGAACATAAAAAAGTTGAAGTTAATTAAGAAGTGGAGACTGAAAACAATTTTCTTAAAGTTAAAGAAAATATATACTGAAATATATCCACTGCAAGCATCCGTGCAAAGACACAAATACTACTGATCAGAACTTGACATGAACATTGATAGTGTATGGGCTAGACCTCCGTCAATGTTACTTGACATAAAAACTCATACATTTTACTTGACAAGTTATTACTAACGGTGTGTGGGCCCACAACAATAAAAAATTATAGCTTTAAAAGTAGATCCACAAATAAATTCAAGGGTGGGTTAGGCATAAAACATTTACGACCTTAAAAGTGTAACTTCACATTATTAATTATTTTTATTAAAATAAATTACTTTTCGTGTTATTTGTTTTCTAGTATCTTTATTAATATGAACATCCATTTTTAAGTCAGGATTTTTCTGAATTTCAGGCATACAAATGCTTCATGGATGGTTAAAAGGAAATATCGTGGATGATGAAGATAAATTACTAGAAATGGAATTCGTACAGTTAACCTGACTTTAAGGTAATCGGTCGATTTTTTCTTATATTATTTTTATATTACTAAAGAAACTATTTTGATCCCATCTTTTTATATCGAATTTATTTTTAAGAAACTATTAATTGTGCTTTCTGTGAGCAATTTCACTGAAATATTTATTATGATTTACTTATGCAAATATATGCAAATGAAACGATTATTTGTTTTACCTCTGCTCTGATTACCAGAGAAGTTTGAGGTATGGTTTACGCAATGGTACTGTTATGATTGAAAGCGTTTAGCGTACATATACAATGGTAAAGGTTAGATAGTTTGAAAGAGATTTTATTTAAATCATATATTCCTTGATTTGTTAGTCAGTAAGATTATATCAATTATACTTGAAGAGACCAAATACAGCGTTAAAACAGGTCTTAAAGCGGAATATAAACCAAAATGTCCAGGCATAATGGAATCCAGAGATTTAAAACAAATCCCTGAAAATATCATCTAGTAAAAAATTGGTTAAAATTAAGAAGACGTCGCGTCGGCATCAGTAGCATTTTGAAATGAAGGAAAAGAGAAATAAGAAAATAACTCTGAAAATATTTATTTTTCATTTTGTTTGTTTATTTAGCTTAAGATTCTACTTTAAGAACGTTAATCAAAACCGAGTCTTCTCATAAATAATGCCACATCAAGCAGTACACACATCAGCAATCGAAAAAATATCTACTCTTCGAATAAACGATACTTTAAGAGATCTTTCAAAGCACGTACCTACATACTTGTAATCGCAATCAAATAGCAATTTCTTAAAACAAGTTCAAATAACCGGCCAAGTGCGAGTCGGACTCGCGCACGAAAGGTTCCGTACCATCGTACAAAATTTAACACTATGTACTTTTTATTTATTTTCTCAAATGAGAGTAGGCGTCTGTGAAAAAATAATGCTGTCATTGAAAAAAAAAAAGTCTACTTATGATAATAATAATGAATGAGAATAAAACGAGGGAAAAAAACCCTCAAAAAAATCACGTTTCTTGTATGGGGGCCCCCTTTAATTTTTAATTTAATTTAATTTTTATTATTTGTTGTTATAGCGGCAATAGAAATACACACTCTATGAAAATTTCAACTGTCTACCTATTAGGGTTCATGAGATACAACCTGGTGACGGACGGACAGCGAAGCTTAGTAATAGGGTTCCATTTGTTACCCTTCGGATACGGAACCCTAAAAATCATCATTCAGCAACAGTTCTAACTTTTTAGCTATCTAAATCTACGTATGCTATGTAAATCATGATGGAAAGAGAGAGAGAGAGAGAGTCAAAATATATCAACGAATAATTTATTAAGAAATCATCGTAGATAAACCTTTGTATACTAGGAAGAGTTTTAAAGTTAATATCTACTAAACATTCCAAGAGGACTTGCACGACGAAAAAAACGCAAACTAATTTCGTCTGTAGGTATCTACCAAAACTGAAGATTGTGTATCTTCCAGCATTCATCTGTGTCAAATAATTCTATAGTCAGTAAATAATAAATTTTCATAGCCATATTTATGACATCATAATTAAATATTTACCATTGAAAAAATTGTATTAATAAAGGTTTCTAAAATATTCCAGTGTTTTACTTTTAATTCTAAGTAGGTACCTATATAGGAACGAGCTTTTTCTCACAATCACGGTTATTTTTTTAACTTAGTATGTACTTCTTCAGGGACATATTTTATATATCTAGTACCTACCCTATTGTGCACATAAGTTCCTTCTTTTGCTGTTGCAATATTATTTCAAAAATTATATATTAAATTATAGTAACAAAACTTTTCTACAATAACAGTACCATTATGCGTTACTATAACTTAAGCGAACGTCTTTGATATTTTACATTTGTGACTATAAAAACTTTTCGAAATATTTTCAGATTGATATCTCTCTGGCTTGAATAGCTTTCTTTAATACTTTTAGGCTCATGTGAAGTATAAAAAGTGAAGAAAGAAAATTTTTAGCGCCAGAGGAAGTTTGTCAACTTTGATCATGCTATTTCCTTCATATTCCCCGAAATCCTCACAAAACTGACGAGAAACTCGTTTCATTTTCCGCTATCTTGGGATATACCTGCATATAATTTGGGAAGAAAAATTTACGATCACATAAGTAGGGCCATGCATAATTAATTAAATGTCCTAAAGTGAACCTACGTGATTATGATGTGCAAAATGATTTGATTTTCTTTCCAATCAATTTGATCTGATTCAGTTGCTCCAACCTGGTTTCTTCAAATTTATTCTACCTTTGATCATATGAAATGAAAAGTTATCTACTTTTTGTCAAATTTCCGCAGAACAGCTAGCAATCGTACTGGCATTACAGAGAAGCTGTCTGCTAAAGATGTTGGTGATTTCCACCAGATCAACATCAAAAATCATCAAAAGATTGGTGTTTTCATGTTTTTATGATAACATGACACAAATAATATCAAAACAGAAGCGTGTACCTTTTTCACGATAAAATTAATAGATATCAACGCGAAAAATATGTATAACCGTGTAAAAATTTTTCCATATAAAGCTCGATTTCGAAAATTGAGTAATTCATTAATCAAGTCGATAATTATTATATGTACATAGGTAGTGATAATTTTTGCTTTAACATGAGCCGGAACTGATGATAAAAATCATCAATTTAAGTTCTCCATTTCATTTGCTCTCTTTATACAGCTGAGTCTGGACTTATTCCACCAACAAATTAATCATTCAATCAATCCAAAAGTTCTTAACCAAATAAACTTCCATCACGACACGATCTATTTTTTTTTTCTATTGACAATTGTTCTCTATTTCTGTAAATATTATCGCCGTACTCAATTTTTTTGTTTTTGCTTTTGTAAGCGACTTTACATATTTCCCTTCGATAATGAAAGTGACCAGCAAAAAACATTTATTTCGCAAAAACAAAACTCATAAAAAAAAAGCAGTTTTGTATAGCTAAAGGCATGAAAATAACAATGGCTGCTCCTAAAGCGATGATATAAAAAAATATATATATGAAATTACAAAATAATCAAATTCTTGCATGCTTGTCTCTTTCTTTTACGACCGCTAAATTTCTAGCCATGGGGAAAACAATAATAATTATCTCGTCGTTTGCCTTCTCATCTTCCAATAGTTAAAAATATCTGCTTCTTTTTCATTGGTGGAATGAATAAAATATACACACTATCTGCATTTATATTTCTTTGTATAGCCTGTTTTACAATTCCCCATCCTTGTATGTTATCTCTTTTACAATTCTATATTTTGGTCATAAGAGAGAGAGACAGAAAATAATGGTAATCGTCACATTGCCTTGTCCTTTTCCAAATGTTTTTTAACTTTTGGAAGAGGAGAAGGCAATATGACAATTACCATTTTTAACTGCTTCTTTTTAACCAATGAAAATACATGTACACACATGCATTATTTCATTTAATGAACTTAACGAATATTTCAGTCATGCGCAGTAGAACAATTTTTCTTTTTGGTGATCTGAAATTTGCTGATCGCCTGGTATTTGCCGTTTCTTTAAAATATACAAGACTGAATGAGATGAAATTACAAATTGCAGCAGCAGGCACATCTGGACTGGAATGTTTTTTATTTTCTAAACTAGTGAATAGTGATACCTCTGCCAATAGATGGCTCCGGGGGTATTGAAATGAGAAATTTTTCAGCTTGATAATGAAATCAGGTTTTTTTTGTAACTTAGTAGCGAAAAGTTTTTCGATTTCATGGAATAATTTATATTTAACTTGGTTTTCGAAATTTTGCGTAGACATCGAAATAACAATGACGTCATGTAAATAAAATAAAAATTATATTAAATATGGAAATAATTTAAATTTTTGCATGTTCGGTTTTTTGCTTAAGCGATAAAAACGCGTTTGACTTTTAAGATGAAATTTTCAATTTAATAAAAACCAAAAAGTTTTAAAGATTTTAAAATGGAATCACTGCTGCTAACTGGAATACTTTTTCTACTTACTTATTATAGTTTCATACTGCTGTCTTGAGTACCTACGGGGCTACGTATTATAACTAATCTTGAGGGTCTGCATGTAATTTAAATGCTGCGGCTGTTGAAATCATAACCGTCGTCTTATCCGAATTTTATTTTCATGCCCCATATTGCTAGTGTCTCTTAAGAGGCTTACTTTTACCAAATCGCTCTATTAATGTTGTTGTTTTAAATACTCACATGTATCTGTACCTACATAATGTAATAACGATCATCATTACCAGGTCGATATACCTACCTACCTATCTATGCTTTTACATTATTTCATTCAAGTGGATACCTACCTACCTACCTACCTAGTAATTACACTTTCCTATGCTGCTGCTGTTAAGGAATAAGTCCTTAGTTGATTATCAAGATTATTAGGATTAAACCGATATACAATTTATACTGAAGGCCCGAAATATTTCATTTAATTTGTTGGAAAGAGTAATTCTTCAGTAATTTCGGAAATTTAACTGATCGACTTTCTTATACCACCCATGTATGCATATCAAGAAAACATTGCCAATACCGCTATCTATATTTTCCTTCATTCTCTAATTATTATAAATTTCATTGTTTTTTGAAGAGTTAAAAGTTCCAATCTTCCGAAGGATCTCATAGCGTCTATGGTCGGAATGCAGTTCCATCTTCCAGTCACATTTATGTATAGAAGTTTTTTTTTTAAATACTCTGGACCCAATCTTTAAAATCTTGTCTTTTGTTTTTTTTTACAATTCATTCTCGAATTCAATTTTTTGTTTTGTTTATGAGATCGATTCAGCGTAATAGGAAAAGTGTGTATCAATCCAAATGTCGTTACTTGCAAATCCCACCGATTTTTTTAAGGCTCCAAACTTAGCTCCAACTGACGGTAATTCTACTTATTTTTTTACATATTCGTAAAATCAAAATGCATCGAATTCATTCGAGGTCTTTCAGGGATTATTTTATAATCATATAATTCTGCTCCTCTTCTGTTATTATACATATTACGATCTAATTTCCTATGACCCATTTGATTGCACACTAATTTGTTACCCTTGTTATACTTAATACCTACTTACAATTTTTTGCAGCTACAACTTTTTCTTCTAAATACCTTTTTTTTTGCGAGAATTTACGTGAAAATAACAATTCTAGATATTTTGTAATAAGACGTTTTGATTATTTCTGATTTGATTGTCATCCAATCTCAATTTCGTTTCTGTTGAATACTTACTACGATAATTTTTATCGACTTCTCTAAATAAATAATTCAAGTCAATTTCCACATGGGTAGGTAGTTACTTACTCGAGGTAACTACTCAATTTATCTATCATAGCCGGACACCCATCATCAGTTAGTTTAGTTTCTTTCCTCTGTGGAGTATAATTTTTCTTTAGCCAATTTATAGTTGAAAATAATAATCAAAAGAGCAAAAATAAAAGTGGAATGCTTTTTCCCCAAAAACCCGCTTGATTTTCTTTTAATAAATTGTGTAGCTTGTAAAAACAATTCATTAATCTTTTGTTTAGCATCTCCACTATAATTTTTTTTCAGCCGTCTGATTAAAGGATATTTCGGCGGTATTTATCTGCCGTTACCTTATCTCCACACAATTCGCCTATGGTATATGTATACCTATCGCTTCTTCATTATATCCTATTATTCGGAGCTGAATTCTTGTCTATAAAAAGTCACCCGATACGTAAACGGACTATCTAAGTACTCCCTTTCGCCAGTTCCGCAAAGTGATCCTTATACGAATATTTCAGTAGAGCTAGGGCATCCAATCAATTGTGAACTTTCTTCCTCTTATTTCATTTGCAATGATCTTCTGCATCCTTCACCATGCTTAATTTTATACCTAAATTCTTATAGTATCTATTTACTCAAAAATTTTTCTTGTTTGTACCTTTGATTTTGCACCAGATACTATAGAAGATGTCTGTTTCCCTAAAAACCTTAAACAAACCATTTCTCATTTCTTTCCTATTCCTGAAAATTACAGTTACAGTCAAATATATCAATTTCTGGCGCTATACTTACTTACTGTTCATATGTTCACTGTCTTGGTATTTTCCACCTTAACTTGGCGTTAAAAATATTTTTGCTTGGTTTCTATTTCTCCTATTCGTTCTATCTTGTTTTGATCAGTTCTATAGATACAGGTAGGTAGCTAAATCAACAATTTGAGCCTTGACCATTAATCCAATCTACAAATTGTAGACTTTTCTGATCCACCACGTAATGTCCATTGATGTATACATTTTCAGCTCAAGACCGTGCATATCTATCCTCCTATACCACACTGATCTCCTGGAGTTCTTTTGCCCTAGCATTAACGACTCCTCCCGGGTTAACATAAAATTATTTGGTTTTTTACCTCTTCAAATAAATTCTTTATTATACGGATAGGCAATGTTCCCGGTTAATCGCATGTTCAAAAATCCATTTAAAAAGCAAAACTCATAGGCTCCCTACTGCAAGTTTTTGTTATGATACATATTACATGACATCTGCGCACCAACTTAATATTCCACTATCGAAAAATTCCCTTCTAAAGAAAGTATATGTAGGTATGTTGGAGCACAAATACGGCCCCAGATAATTAAGTGAAACAATGATACTAACCATATAAAATCTCTATTATTTCGGAAAATAAAGTGAATGTTCAACGATTGAAAAGACCCGGTTAATTGAGTGTCCCGGTTCCCGGTTAATCGAATCGCTATATAATCGATTTTCCAAGTATATATTCAAAGCTCTCTTCGTATCTTGTTTACCAGCAAACATATGACTTCTGAGTAGATGAAATAGATTAAAGATTTAATTTCTGCGGCTGAATGCTCAATTCATTTGTTATCTGCGTATGTGTTGCCGTGAAACAGTGTCATAGGAGAGCAAAAATATCTAAATACGGAAAAATAGCATATTTGTAACTAATATGTTATAGGTGTAGGTAGATAGGTGTACTACTTCAAAAACGAACATACCTGCCAACCAAGTGCACTAAAACATTTGAAAATTAATACCGCGAAAAATATTATTTTATGCCTCTTGAAACAATATCAACAATTTAATTATTAATTATTGGAAAAATGTAAACATTTCAGCACTCCTTGCGTTTTCAAGATAGCTGACGACAATCGCTCCTTTTCCCTGTCATGACATTTCTAAAACTGAAAATTATAAATAAGCGGAATACGAATGTAAAGCTCACTATTTCTCATAAGCTTTGGATACTTAAAAAGAATGCTAAATAAGTAGATACAGCCATTATCATCGAGTCTTATGGAGTAATGTTATTTGTGAACCGAATGAAGAACGACTGTTTCGTCCTGGTTGAGAACATGCTAATATTCGTCATCCTTCTATCCTTATAGTAAGCAGCTGATAGTTGTATGTAGCTCATCACATAGTCCATCCGAATGTATAAAGATCCATTCAGCTCAATTCTTTAATAGAAGTCTGCTACCTAATTGGTAAAATACAAAAGACTTTGCC
This sequence comes from Dioctria rufipes, assembly GCA_963924295.1. Lineage (NCBI taxonomy): Eukaryota > Metazoa > Arthropoda > Insecta > Diptera > Asilidae > Dioctria > Dioctria rufipes. The sequence goes on from OZ002745.1 coordinate 11,187,680, forward strand.
AGCAATTAACCTCAATTCTCCATTTTTCTTACAATTATGGCAAAAATATTGCGATCGCGCTATTTATTCATATCGCAAAATAAAATTACTGTTGTAGTAGGTAGGTGCGTACACCTACTCCTTTATTTGCGTTCAATTTGTGCAATCGAAATTTTCGTTAAGGTACATCTATTAAAACGCCTGAGATGTTCTTATTTTTAGCTTTCTTTCTTCCCGCAAGGAGTCGTGATGCAGGCAGATACGTAGGTATACTCGTACCTATTGCATCATACACGAATGTAGATTCACACGTTGTGCATGAATTTTATACTTTACATCTATAGTAAGAAATATTTGACTTATTTCCCATCTTCTGCTGTGCTCATTATTCCTTAAATTTTGATATGTTTTTGTAGATAAGCCTCCTGGAATTTGTATAGAGCAAAATATAGTTTCCGACATGCATATATAACGATGCCAAGGATTCATGCTAAAGTCTTAGATATTTTTCATTGTATCTGTCAAGTCAGAGATGAACAATTCAAACTTCTACGGAATTCATCGACGACAGTTTCAAAAACCTGGAATACCTACCAAATCTGGAAGGATTGTCTTAGGTATAATAGCACCTACAAGAAATCGTAGAAATGTAATTAACCATCATGAGAGATATGTAATTTTGTTGTTTTTAATTATTTTTTAAGCACTTTATAAACTCTCAACGAGATTCATTTGAGTATGCATCCAGAAACGTGTTAATATTACACAGAGATTATCGATTACCTCCTCGTATACGCAATCAAAACGAACAAAAAATTACTGACATTGCATTAGCCCGTGGCTAGTCACAATTTCTGATATAATACCTACAAGCCAACTCTTTGAAAGTTATCCGATCCAATATTTTGTCTTACTTTTTGTGTAGTAAATCAACTTTTAATAAATTTTTTTTTGTATATGCTCTTTATTGGCTCATTGGCTCTTTTAAAAATAGGTGGCAAAAGGCTGTACAAAGTGTAAACAAAAAGTCGCTAGTAAATCTAAAAGAGAGACAATTAAACAATTAAAACAATTAGAAAAACTAATAAACAAGAAAAATGACACAAACAAAAGGAAAAAAAACAAGACAAAATTCACAAAAGAGACTAAAAAAAGGATACAAGAATTTTAAAGAGGATCTAAAAGATAGACAAAAAAATTTAAAACTCCCAATTTTGACAATTTGGTAAGTGGCATTCCGAGAAGTTCCAATTTCCAAAATAATCTAATAAAAATAATTACCTAAACGAACGAATTTTAAAATTTTGCAATTTAACACCGAGACCGAATTAACAATGCGAAATCGAACGAGCGAACGAAAAATTTAATAATAATAATTTATTAGCACTAAACGTACTTTTCACAAAAACAATACATTTATTTATACTACCTTTTAACAAATTTCTATGGCATACATAGCTCGAATATATTCTATACAAAGTTTTACAAATACATTTACATTTCTTTGTTCCTTTATCACTAGTGGCAAATTATTATACAATTGAAACCCCTTATCTATTAATGAATTCTGTGTATCTGATCTATTGCAGCAAAGTAATTTTATATTTAGATGTGCATTCCTTAGATTATATGGCTTGGCTGCACATCCGTCACCAGTGTTATTTTCTCTCTTAAATATGATGGCAACTGGCAGATCCCCGTTCTTGATCCTAAATTTCAACACATTAAGATCAATTCTCTGTGTCACATTCATCCACTTAAGAGCTGAAAGCATCCACCTAATTGATGTGTATCTACTACATTGCAAGATTATCCTCATTGCCCTATATTGATATTTCTGTGGTCTGTCCTTCGCTGTACGTCTGCATAGAAAAAGTACCGTCCAGCAGTATAATGAGGTTTTATAGTGACATTGTAGATTTTTGTTGCGCTCGCTAGTGAAACTGATTTTCTCAACTGTCTAAAATAAAATATGATATCTTTTTCCCAATCTTTTTACATACATAATCCACGTGTTTATTGAAATTTAGTTTATTGTCCAACATTATACCTGAATATTTGATATCATCAATTATTTCAATTCGCTCATTGTCAATTGCGATCGACACATTTACTTTGCTGTTTAATATCATACATTTTGATTTACTAGTATTTAATTTCAGCTGATTGCTATCTATCCATGCTTTAACTTTGTTCAGATCGCTTTCTATTTTTCTTTTGATATCATCTATATTTTCCCCAGTAAAAATATCAGTGTATCATCAGCAAACAGAATGAGCTTTGAGTGAACTATCGTTTGCTTTAAGTCGTTTATATAAAGCAAGAATAATAGTGTTCCTAAGACTGACTCCTGTGGAACCCCCATTTCAGTTTCAATCGTTGCTGAGCGAGCTTCGTTGACCTTTGTTCTCTGCGTTCTTTTTCTGAGATAATCCACAAACCAATTCTATTCACACCCTTTAATTCCATACTTGTCCAATTTCACAATCAGAATATTTCTGTCCAGCGTTTCAAAGGCTCGTTTCAAGTCTAGAAAAACAGCTACAATTGCTTTCTTTTGGCCTATCTCTTCCTTCCAGTAGTTGATAATAAAATTAATTGTCGTCTCACATGAATGCTTTTTTCGAAACCTTAACTGTTCCGGGATTATTACATTATTCCTTTCCATTCATTTTTCCAGCTGTACAGTTTTCTCTAATATTTTCTCGAAGACCTTTAACGTGTTTATTGGACGAAACTCCTCACACTTCTTTGTATTTGTTACTTTAGGTACTGGTACTATAAGTGATTATTTCCATGATTGAGGAAACCTACCCTCTTCAAACGACTTATTAATGACTGTTCCTATGACATTCCAATTATCTCGAATTATTCTTGCATTCATTCCATCAAAATCATGTTTCTGGTTAATTACTTCACACGTTGATTTTAAATCGTTTTCTGTAACCTTGGTGAACTTAAAAACGCATTGCCTATATTCTATGCCATTTGCATATTTCCTGTACGGTATTGTTTGGTTTATATTCCTTATACTGTCTATGAAGAATTTATAAAAGCTTTCCGCAAGCGATTTTTCCGCCATTGAACTTCACTTCTTTAATTATATCCCTGTCTTTTCTTAAAACTGTTTGTTTAATTGCTTTTCACATATGTTTTTGTGTTATCACTTTGTCGATCTTGTCTTCTATACATTTCCTTTTAGCTCGCTTAATTTTAGCTTTATAGATATTTCTGACACTTCTGTAGTTTTCCCAAGCACTTTCATTGTTTAATAATTTGGCTTTCATGTATATCTTAATTTTATATTTGTTCATATTTATTAGTTCTTCCATGTACCAGTCATTCTCTGCTCTTGGAGTAAAGTTTTTCCTTGTATACGATTTTTCTATGCCCTCATTTATTCTGGCGTCAAATTCCTTTGTTACTTCATTGAGGTTCGCTTTTCCGAAAATATTCTGTAACTTAATATCATTAATATATTTCTTGAGTATTTCCTTATCCTGCCTTAGTATCTCTATGTCCTGCTCTGCTGTTTGTTTCTTCTTACATTTGATCAATATCTCCAGTGTCTCATGATCAGATACATTTATATAACTTTTTACTTTCGCCTCTATATTTTTCATATTTGTAACCACCCCCAGTCAATCAACGTTTTGGAATTTATCGTAATTCTAGTATATTTATTTATTTATTCAAAAATTTACAGCGATAGCTTACAGACTGGTCACAATTAAAAGCTACCGGTATCTTAATAACTAGAAAATACAAAAGTAATATGCATAAGAGTTGCAGAAGAAGATTTAAAACAATAACAAATTTTAATTAAAAAAGCTAGATGCTATATAGATAAGTATTATGGAATTCAATATAAAGTTATTATTAACAGCTATTGAAGATTAGATGAATTACTATCAAAAATTCAAGATAACAGGGAATAATTAAAGGTAAAAAGATTAAAATTAAATAATGAAAGCTTAAGGAAATTTGATGAATCAACAAAAGGGGAAATATACAATGATTCTTACTATTGAATTATTATTATTCATATAATGGTTACTCTGATTGCGGAGTCTCAATTTCATTTCTGATAACAGTTTTAATGAGTAGAGGGTAAGACTGAGGATGTCAACTTCGTTTAGTATATGTCATTATGATTTTTCTGAATCCTATAAGTAGGAGATTTATAACGCAGATTGGTTCTGGCAGTAGGGATCTGGAAAGTTAAAGGTGAACGGGTAACTCTAGTTGGATTAACAAAATTAATGCTGTTTAATAATTCAGGGCAACGAATATGGTTATGTATTATCTTAAACAAGAAGATTTCATCTAGGAAAAGACGCCGCTTTTCGAGGGTAGAGATACCAAATTTGTCAAGTCGAGAAAAATGCACAGATTCAATCTGTTGTATATACACACCATAAAAAGGATTCCAGATAGTGCACTCGTATTCAAGGTGACTTCTTATTAAGGAATTGTAAATTAAAAGAATTGTAATTAAAAGATTTACAAATTCGGAATAAGAACCCAAGTAATCTAAAAGCTTTGGAAGTAATCCAGTAGATGTGTGATTGAAATAATAGTTTCTGGTCGAAAATAACACCCAGGTCTTGTAATTCAGTAACACGGTTAAGACAGATATCAGCAATTTTGTAATGGTAATGTATGGTATTTGTTTTTCTAGAAAAAGTTAGGGTTTTACACTTGGATATATTCAACGGTAAAAAATTATCATTGCTCCAATTCTCTAAAACAAGAATATCTCTCTGTAAAGACATGCAGTCCTCTTCTGTCTCAATAACTTTAAAAATGTTTGCATCATCTGCATATAAAAGACATTCACTTTTTAGTTTGAGGGGTAGGTCATTAATGTAGATAAGGAATATATAAGGACCAAGAATGGCACCTTGCGGGACACCAGACGTTTGTACAAATGGGGTGGACTGATAACCATTTAAAACTACTATCTGAAGTCGTTCACGGAGATATGACGCAAACCATTCTATTAGATTTGTATGAAAACCTAAACAAGACATTTTCCATAAAAGCCTTAGAAAAATCAGTTTGAATAGAATCAACTTGTTTCCCCTAATCAAGTGCAACGGCAATTTTGTTAGTATATATCGCTAAGTTAGTGACAGTGGACTTACCTGGAAGGAATCCATGTTGTTGAGAGTTGAAAATGCAGATTGTTTGGGGAAGAAGTTGGTCGTAAATTATTTTTTCAAACACAAGAGCAAGACTATTGGAGATGGATATAGGTCTGTAATTTGTTATGGATTTAGGATCACCGCATTTAAAGATAGGAGTAACGAAAGATTTCTTTAGCGTGAATGGATAAACTTTGTGATGTAATGACAAATTGAATAATACGCTTATTGGGGTACTTAAGACTGTAGAGCAATTCTTCAAGAAGATATTTGGTACAGCATTGGGTCCTGCTTTCTTACTTATATCTAAACCTAGAAGAATTGTTTGTATATCTTGCGGAGTGATTGGAAGCACAGAAATAGAAGTGGAGGAAGATAGAGGAGATGAGAGGGGTGCTGAGGCAACTGTGGATGTCATTATCACTAATGTTGTCAGAATATACTGTTTTAAAGTAACGAGCGAAGACTATCACAAATATCTTGAGGTGTATTGAAAAATGTATTATCATAATACATTTCACTAGGAAAGATGTTTGATGATTTCCTCAACTTATTTGTTTACATCCATTATCTTGAATAATATTTTAAATTTGTCGTTTATATGTACTATTTGCTTTCTAATTTACATTAAAGTCGCCTAAGATTATCATTTCTCCATTCTGTTCATTTAATTCCTCCATTAACTCATTAAATACTTCACAAAACCGACTTTTTGTGGAACTCGATGACCTATACATATATGACGGTAATTAGGAATTGATTATCTTGCGCTATACAACGTAATGCTAATCAGTATGCGTCAGTCCCCATTGCTCTTTTACTGACTATTTCGTATTGCCAGCCGTTACGCAAATATATTGCAACTCCTCCTGTATGCTTTGATATTGAGTCGCACTTGACAGCGTTATAGCCATTTATCCTAATTTCAGAATCTCCTATATCCTCAACGGTTTGTGTTTCACTTAACAAAATAAGATCATAGATATTCCTACTTAGCAATGGTTCCAATTCATACATATTACCTCTGAGTCCCTGAATATTCATATAAATACATTTTAATTCCGTTAGTTGCTAGAATCCTGTCTTCCGTTGTTCGACTTTTAACTTCTGTAGATACGCCGGGCACTTCCAACTCATTGTATTGTGGTTAACATCCAACGTTAATCCTAACTTTTCGTTCGCCTTGGTACATTTTATGCATTTTGTAATTATACCATTTTTACAATCCTTGGTAATATGTCCCCCAAAAAATTGCCACATACTTCTTTACTTTTGCAATCTTTGGACTCATTGTTAAAACCTAAACACTTGAAGCATCTTTTTACATATGTCCCTTCCTATATTCAATTTACCTGCTTTCATTGCTTCTTCATATACTTTATGACTAATCTCAATTATTGCATTACTATATTTTACTTTCAACCTTTTCTTTGCCCAAATTTTTAAGCATTTGGCATTATTGTCTGCCCTGATGGACTTATTTTTTTTCTTAATTACATATATCAATCAATTTCTCCTTATTTGAGTGCCAATTCCAGTAATTAAAATTCTTGGTTTTCTTACCTTGGGAATATGTACATATGTACATACATACCCATCCTACCCATTTTTAAAACAGACCCGTTTTGCAATTTTTAAAGAAGACACGTTAATAGCATCATGAAATAGCTGCCGGGTATAAGAAAAAAATTATTACTAATAATAAAAGTTTCAAAATTACTTGTACTTTTTCAACTCCAGTTTTTTTTTTAGTATAAAATCCCCACAAAATGTGATTTTTCTATGTTCTCAGCTCAGCGCGTAAAAAAATGAAGCAAAATTGAGAATAAAAGAGAGAAAAGAGAGAAAAAAACAACGCCTTTGAACCGTCTACTTACTCCCGTATAATAGAACATCAAATCTATCTCATCAGCGTTAGTGAGATGAATACTTTTTTTTACAAGCAAAAAAAAAAAATTATTGGACAATATTGTTTCGTTTCGTAAATATCTTCCATGTATCCCATCTATAATTAATTAATTGCAATTCGAAAAACTTAATGTAAACAAAATATTTAATTTGTTTTGTTTTATTCTTTCCAGATTGATATGGGCTTGCCTGGGAATTGATGACTTTGAATTTAAAATGGCGACTGTATTGTATTGTCATTAAATCTTTTTATGTGATTCGATATTTTTATTTTCCCCTTTTTATTTAAATTCGTGTTTTTTATCTTTGACTCCTCCCCTTTGCCGAAAACTTTGTTTTTCATTCTCAATTTTCTTCGAACCGCCTAAAAGTATGCAATCGAGGCTAAAATTGCCCGGATCAGCGCCATCTCTTGGCCAACGGAAGGCTTACGGATAGCTACGAAAATTGAAATTTTTGGTGATTTCCCCCCAAAGTAGAATTTACCCCCTCGGAATAGCGACCCGGAGGGCAGAACAGTGTTACCGTGTCATATGAAATTGCATCAGGTCAGACCAGTGTTGCCGTACTGATGAATAAAGACGCTAGATTTTTTAAAATTAAATTTAAGAGAAAATGAACTTTTCAATGGAAAGATCAGAAATGAAAACATTTTAGAATTTTAATGGAAGTCATTTTATTTTCTAATAATTATAAAAAAAACTTTAAATTAGAACTTATTTGAGCTGCAGTCATTCGTCAACCAAGGGGGTCTGAAAATAAAGAAAAGAAAGTTCGTTATATATTTATGTTGGAAATAACTTATTTTCTAGGGAAATATTTATATAATTCATTAAATTTAAGGTAACGTGAAATATGCTAAACGATGAAAATGCTCAGTTTCTCCTACTGCACAGTGCACAGCCCATGCCCGGCATTGTTATTTGCTATCTGCTCTTTTTTCGTTTACTTTCATTTTTCTTTACATAACTTTATACTTTCTGTAGCTCTCACGCATTACAGGGGGAACCGTGTGCTTGTATCCAATCAGAGTGATGGAGGATTTAGGGTTTTATTTTTGTTAGCTTAAAGGAGGAGGGGGGAGGGGGGCTACTTTACTACATTATTTGACGATCGTTTGATTTGACTTTGCATGCGTGTTTGTATGTACCTACATACATTTTCAGCGCATGTTGAGTATTTATTAGCGGGAAAAGACTGATTTTATATGAATCGTCAATTTTAGAACTGAAATGCTGTTGCATGCGGGAGGTGGGGCGAATGTCATCCGCCATTTTTGCTTGATAAAATTGATAAATTTTGTTAGTGCGGTTTCGACAAGTGCTGGGCATCCATTAAATTGTACCGCAATTGCAGAACACAAATTTTATATCGACAGCGAATAAGTTTATACTGGCAAAGTTTCTGAGTTTCTACTTTAAATTTAGTTGTGTTATTTAAAGTAGAAAATCGTAGAATTAAAAAATTTATTGAAATATTTCTAGTTCTCCTCTCTTTCAATGTAAAAATTTAGATCTGCATATATGAAGAAAGCAACAAAATTGTATGTGGTTGTGTTTTTCTTAACGTGTTTGGTAATAAAATATAAAAGAACAAATTTGTTAATTGATTATAAACCACTTTTTGTCTCTGCATAAATTACACATCTAATTCTACATACAACCAAAAGGTTTTTCGCTTTTATTCTTCGTCTCAAACATTTTTTGATTCAAATTTTTGGGCGATGAAGGAATGTGTGAATTTAGAACGTGTGTAATTAATTATTTACGCCCAATCTTTTAATTGACTGAAGTTGTTGAGTTTTATGTGGACAAACCCAAGCCATTGGTGAAGTCAGAGAATTATAAAAAAATATTTTCCATCGGCTCTTTTTCATGGTCTAAAATTAAAGAAGTGATTTAAAGGGATCTTTTTGGGATTAAAAATAAAAATCCGAATGACATCAAATGTACAAAATAATTGTTCGCTCCTTGGAGTATAAATTGGATTTCTTGAAGAAATTAACATAGATAGAATATTACTATTAAGATGTAAAATCATTTCTCCTGCCTAACCTACCTGAACACAATGCTAAATCAGAATCAGCCATTCAAGTAGGTACGTAATGCTGGACCTGACAGCACAACACATAATGCGATATCGAGTAATTACAGCTTGTCTTGCTTGTTAGATAATTAGAAAGGAACAGTACTAATATGAATGGATGCTTAATATACGGTACCGTCACTCGAAGGAATCTGTTTCGTTTCTGGCAAGAAGTTTGTCTCGTTCACATCGAAATCATTGCTTTGTGTCAAACAGTTTTTATTTATAGTGATAGGAATAAAAGCCTCTTCTTGAAATTTTAGAAAAATCTAGGAACAACTCTTTATTTGCTATTACTCCAGCATCCAACATCGCATGGATTGAATTCTATGCCAAATAAAAATAAATATTTTTTTAAGTACATACCCCACTAATAAGTTTGAATTTTTTAAATTTTCATTTAGCTAGATTAGGCCTGCCTAAGGTATACAATTTCCAATTCAATTTGATAATTTATGGGATTTCTTCCAGATTTGGTATTGCAGGTTTTTTTAAACTGACGGGAGTTTGAATTGTCAGCTGCTCATCTTACTGGACAGATAGATGACAAAGAAAATGTCTATTTGGCATGCGTTACCGGTACCGTCTTCATATAGGTATATCGGGTCGTCGGGAATCTACCAATGATTTCAGGATCATGTAGAAGTTCCCCAAAGGACTAATGAGCCCAGCAGAAGGGGAATAGAAGTCTTAAAAATTTCTATACCAGATAAATTCATACACACAGTGTAAATCTATTCATAAATAGTGCAAATGATGCGTATTACCTATGGAAGTACGTATTCGAATCTATGATGCATTTGATGATTACACGACTCCTCGCAGGTAGAAAGAAAAGTGAAAGAGAAATATTTTAGGAGTTTTAATAGATATTCCACAACAAAAACGACCTTTCCAATTACATATATGACAATTTAATCCTAATGCTGTCCCAGATTGCGTCAATAGATACTTTTCCTCGCTGAATTGATATTTTCCCAATCGAGTTGATTTTATTTATGCCAAACTAAACTAATTTTTTCCGGGATAGACGCATGAATTAGAACCACAATTTTCATGTGATATGCGATATTTTTCATATTAGCAATTTGTTCACTTCCCTTAAAGGAAGCATGTCGAAGGTCGCTACAAGGAATTATCGCTTCACTTTTGATTCAATGGTTTTTATCATTTGCCTTTCCAAGCATTAATTTTCTACATCGATTCCACCCTACTAGTTCTTTCAACATTGCAGCTTGTTTGCCTTCATAAAATTGCCTTTTACTTTGTTAAGTCCTTCAAATTCTTTCTTTATCATTGGAAATTGTTTGACAATGAAAGTAACTGTGAATATCAAATAAATATTGGAAAAGATAATTTGCTTCGTAAAAAGACTAAATTTAATTTTCTAGGAAATGGATTCATTTAAATTGAGTCAAGATCGAACGAACTAGGAAAAAACTCAATTCAATAGGGAAAAGGATCAAGTTAATCTGAAAATGCTATGCCTACCTATATCGTAGAAATGACATAGGATTATGAAAAGGACAACAGAAGAGAGATGTACGAAGCAAGTTTAACCTCCGCCGGTCTTAACATGGGTCACTGGGAGATCTGGATGATTAAAATAATCCCTGAGATGAGCAAAATGAAATTATACAAATTTACTTATCTCAACAGCGATAAAGGATGAAGATTGCTTTTGGTGATACAATGATGGCAGTCATATTCCAAATGAGTACTTATGATCATGTAAGATATTAGCGATTATTGTCGACATGTGGCTGTATTTTGTCTACTGTCTATAAACAGCAGGCCATAGTAAAAAAATGCAGAAAAATTCCTACAAACCTACTCATATTTACAGAGTTTGCATGTCCCAACACCCCTTTTAAGTTTACAAATTTTATACCAACCATGATAGGACTTTTAATTAAGAATCTTTTAGAAAAATAACAAGAAAAATGTTAAGAGTTAATAACTCTTTAACGGCTACAGATACCACATCCAAATAGGATGTACAGTTTTTATAAAATAAAGTTATGGCCTTTTTAAAAAAAAAAAAAAAAAACAAAAACAAAAAGAAAAGAAAAAAAATGTGGTCAAATTAAAAAAAAAATGGTAAGAAAATCCGAAATTTTTAGTTTAGACCCTAATAATTCCTGAGAGGAGTGGGGTACGGGACTGGTTAGCAGTTGCTGGAAAGGCCCTTAAGTTCTGTGTAAATGAGCTCTTAACGTACGCCCTGTACTTTTTAATATACAGAGTGTTTTGTAAAAAACAAGCCTGTTTTTCTTAATCTCTCTGTAACTCCGAAACGGTTGATGTGGAGAAGTCATATTGTGCTGGCAAATAAGAATATTTTCGTAGCATATTTTTTTAAGATAATGAGTATGCTTAACTTTGGAGCAATATGGTACTGCAATAAAGGTATTCCTGAAGTACCTATATGAACTTTAGAGACATACATACCTACGGCAATGCATTAACACCCAGATCTACGTATTAACCCCTAAGGAGATTATTTTGATTTTGTAATTGTAATGAGAAAGAAACCCTTTAAGATATCCGAAATATATCCATGCAGATAATTAACGAAAAAATTAAAATTGCTTTCATTTCTTTGGCATATAAAACTCTCATTTCGATACTCTTGATGCCATTTGTTGGCGTAAATTTTATTATTTTTTTATAGTAACCTATGTACATACTATGAATATCGACTCCAGTTTTGTTTTAATGAAATCACCTTTTTTTTGCTGGTAGCACTCCTACTAACTCGAATACGTAGAGTCGAATACAAAGGCAAGAAAAGAAAAATTAAGTGTAATGGCACTGTTTCCATATTTTTACAAAAAGAAAGAGCAATTCAGAATAGAAAAAAAAAATAATAATAAGAAAGTTGTTAGCTAATAATCTAAATTGGATTGTGCCGTGTTTGAAGTTTCTTTGGCTAAGAATTTTTGGATTGGTGGAGAACGACTAATATTTTGGAAATTGCAGCTGGGTATAGCTGATACTGTGCTCAGTGAAATGAAGAGTCTAACCGGAATAAGATTTTTATCAGTTACGGCTCATGTAAAGGCGACAATCTACTTACTATCTACATCTATAATAATTACCGACCTTATGGTTAATGAAATTAATTGGAATTCCCAAAATCGAGATACAAATTTGTTTATTCGTTTAATACGGAAATTTTCTTAACGGTTTTATTTTTCGTGCACGGGCGACACGCTTCTGTCTTGGTATTATTTGTGTCATACCATAAAAATATGAAAAAATCAATCTTTTAAGCAAAGATCTTTTCAGAACAACTTTTTCTAATGAACTTCGAAGGACGGAGAGAAATGTATATTATGGAATATGCATGTGCCGTTTTTCTGTCTTTCGCAGACTCAGGATTTAACGAAAGGGTCACAAAAAATGTACATCCTTTACAGACTTTTTCAACGATTCATTTGCTGAAAATTCTCAAAAAAGATCGGATGCATGCAGCATAAGTCTTACTTTGATAAAGCCTCGTTTGAGTGAGATGAACTTAAAAATTAGACTGACAATAAACTCGCTGGATATGAAAGCAATAACCGCATCTTCAAAAAATACGTTCTTGAAAACAGTAGTTGGTTTGAAAAGGAGGTTTCTTTATGGTAGTCGCTATTCACCACTTTCTCCGCTAATTCTGTAATTTATTTAAAATTTTTACTCTAGTTATCATATGGAAAGGAAAATTGACAGGTTTTGAACAGAACTGCTAAGAGTAAAAGGCCTGCGGTATTGAGCACACCTTTAGCAGAGAAAATAAAGCAACATAGATATTTAGGGGACAATAAGGGTGAGTGATAGATATTGTCTGTCAGTGAACATTTAACATTAAGGCTTGTAGAAGATGAAAAATTGATGATAAATAGACGGGTAATTGTTAGGATCAAGGAAAAGAACCATGATTACGAAGACGATCGAAATTGTTTTTAAGACAAAAAATGGAAACAGGAAACCTAAATAGCATTAGTATTTCGGGAGGTAGATACCAAATGTCTATAAGAAATCAAATGAAATATTTTGTTGGAAGATTATCTGTTTACAGCTATGTTGGGAGCAAGAAGCTGTAAGAAGCTGTTTCCTCTATAGATGATATTCAACCACCTCTCCAAAAACGGAAATTTTGAAAAAATTACATGACTTTGTATATGAGGTAGAATTAATTCGAAAAATCCAGGTTGGAGCAACTGAATCAGATTAAATTGAGTAGATAAAGGTATGACTCCCATCACCAGAAAATTTATGACTATCAAATGGAAAGAGCACTCACATTTTGCATGTATTATATCCAAGTGAGCCTACGTTAGGACATTCAATGATGCATAGCAGGTACTACTTATGTGAGTTGTTCTTCACAATTTCTATAACCTAAGATAGCTCAAAACAAAATGAGTTCCCCATTTATCAGTTTTGTAGGGACAAATCGTAATAAAATCATACAATTTTCATCTGGCTCTAATTAGATTTTTTTTGTTCACTTTTTATACTAGACAGGTAAGTTACTTAGGTAGGTACTTATTTTACGCAATTAACTGCTTATTAAAAGAAGTTGCTTAATCGGGAATTATTTTGAGTTTAGTAAAGTTTTTATAGTCTATCGTGCATAACCTGACTACCTATCTAGTCTTGGCTCTCTTCCCTTGAAACCCCATTTTTTGTTGTTATAGGGATGGGAATAAAACTGAAAATGTGGGTGCAGCTATTGGTTTTACGTTTTTTTTTTTTTTATTTTTTTTTAAAGCACTAGGGAGGGATACTCCCCAATCTCTAGCAACAATTCTTTCCATTACTCCAGCATTTGCTGGATGCTCGCATGAACAAATCTTAATCGTCGACGAATCGCTAATTCCATTTATTGAAAAATATAAATACTTTTTTATGTACCTTATTTGTAATTTTGGCTATACTAGGCCTAGGTACACAATTTCCATTTCACTTCTAATAATTTATGGCATTTCTTCCAGATTTGGTATATTACAGGTTACAGGACTTTGAATTGCCGATTGCTCATTTCACTGATAAAAGATGGCTTCTATGAGGTTGGATTGCGTCACCGGTACTGTCATATATGTATGTTGGGTGGGAACCATTTTTGCTCTACTAATCATGGTAGGACCAAGTTGAAGGAGAATGTGAGGAATTAAGTATAAGTCCTGAACATATCTAACTACTAGATAAAGTATGAAATTCATGCACATCGTGTGAATCTACATTCGTACCTACATTTGATGCATAAACATAAGAAAAAATCGGAATGTGCAGGAATACAGAAAATACGATTCAAAATTGATAAAACTCTGAAGTTGGTGGCTTTAGCTCTATTTTATGATAATCGGATCCCATTTGTTCATTTTTATCGAAATTATTTTTCCACAGATAGCCTAAACCAATATCAGACCGAGATCGTTGTAATAGCTACTATATACCTAGTCATTTTTGTAACTGCTTCCTTACCAGCTATGCTATATAATCCACAAAAGAAATATTGTTGAAATTTACCTACAATCTAACATAAGCTTTTAGTAGACAAAGAACTTAACAAAATAAATTTCTTCAAAATAAACCAAATTTTTATTCCAAATTCCATTTTCACACTAATTAGAGATTTTAAACCATAAAAGCCTATAGTTAAAAGAAGAGTGTTAGTTTGCTGTGCAAAAGACCGCTCTTCAAATATTTATCTCACAAGATCCCAGCAAAACTCAAAGTTACAAGAGGGGTGGATGGATCTTATTATAAACACGCAAGGCATTTTTCAAGAGTAATTAACCAATAGCGAAAAAATGGCTCTGAATAGTTTTCAAAAGAATGGTGTCTGTATGAAATATTGGAATTTTTATATATTATGAAATGAATTTCTTGAACAAAGTAGAATGGCCCCAGGATCGTATTTATATTAGTTAAAACTCTAGTATTAGCTGAACTGAAGATTGAATTTTAAGGAGCGTTGCGTTGTCAAATATCGAAATATTGGGGGAAATATTGTAAATAGTTTTCATCGATGACGGATTCAGGAAGATAAATCTCATAAAAATTTCTAAACATCAAATGTGAAACAGTTTCTGATATTTTATTTAATCTGGCATCCGATACTTCACACGGTAAAGTCGTCGTAACATTTTCGTCAGACACTAGAAGGTATAAAAAACTGCTTGGACGCGACCTCACCGATAAATGTTCTTCTGACATTATAGAAATGACATTAAATTTTTACCACTCGTATCATGCACCGCTAACGCTTAACTGAGTCCTTGAAAAATTTGGGAACATATTAATTAAACCAAGCAAGTAGGTATATACATAGGTAACGTTTGATACTTATTGGAAACATTATCACACACGATAGTAGAGCGATTGATTCTTTGCGGTAACTTAAAAACTCGTGCCTTTTTTAGGTGACATATGAAATACGAGTATATAGGTATATGACTCAAATGAGTCGGTCCTAATGAAAGACAACTAGATCGTTCAAGTTTTCAAGAAATACGGAAAGCCTCAAATAGGAGTCTAATTGGATAATGTGAATATGGATATATGGAAACTGTAGGGTATGTGATCTAAAAAAAATATGAATGGAGAAGTGATGCAAAAGAGACAAATTTTCCTATTTTTCATTAGTTAAACAAAGTTTATGTACCTATTAGCAGAGACATTTATTCAATGAAGAGGAGAATTATTGTGATGACGTGAAAAAGTTGTGACTGAAATAACGTTGAGTATGCGGAGGAGAGATAGAGTGTTGGGGGCAGGTTTGAAATACCCATAGTATATCTACCTTGTTGATGGTCGTTAGAGGCGACTAAATGTCAAAAGACAAACCTTTGTGGTCGAAAGGTCAAACAGAGGTCTACGTGTTTGTGAAGGGACATTTCAAAAGAGTTGGTAGACTAATATTTTTCAAGTGGCATATTCATAACGTCACTCAAAAGTTACTGATAACATAAAAATAAACCCCCGAAAAGAACTAGGTATCATTATCTAAATCAAAATTCGTAATATCGCAATTTGGGTTTAAATAGAAGATCCTTTTCAGAATATGAGCGAAAGTTATTCAACGGGAATCAAAATGCCGACTTTAATAGTGTGGAGGGACTGAGGAATATACAAACCTACGTTCTTATAAGATTTACTTTCGGCAACGAGTGCATCAAAATCAACCAAACTGATGATAGATAATATACCTACTCTAAATTCGCATTGAAGTTGAGTGCATAGGGATTCAAAGGACGAATCAAGGCTTTTTATAATTCTTCAATGGAATAGACTAATTGAGTTGATAAACTGTAGAATACTGCCAGACACTACTATTTCGAACAACACCACATAATCGACAATTGTACCGTAATAATTCTAGAACACCAACAACTTCTTCAATTTTTAATGACGAGGATATGAAGTCTATTATTTTCTCTCCATGGAAGGCATTCACCAATGGGGTAGCACGCTAACAAGAGACTATAAGTGACAAGTTGTATTAGCAAAGTCCGCTATTGTGCTGGGTTTGATAATAATACCGACATCAAAAACAGGATGAAGTATATAGTTTTCGCATGAGCTCAATCGTCAACAACCTATCCCTCAACATCTAAATTTAGGACAATAAGACTACGGACTATGTTAGTTATGGGTTCAGCTAAGTTTCTCTTCTAATTAATTTTCTTGTAAAATAATAATAATAATTTAGCGTTGATAATCCTTATCAACTCTTGAAGAAATACTCTTTCACATTTTTGTGAATCAAGGCCGTGTTAAATGCATTCAAAATAATTTTGTGGCGGCTGTTGTAAATGGTAAACTGAATTGCATGTTTATATGGCTATTATCGAGTGAATTGCTGACAATTTTAAGTATGTATAGTGTGAAAATAAATTTTGTTGCAATCAAATGGGTCAAGGGAAATTAGGTCGTAATACAGGTAAAAATAACAATCGGATCGGAATGATGTTATGCAATAATTTCTAATAGACCTCGAATGAATTCGATGCATTTTAATTTTACAACTGTGAAAAAATAGAATAACCGTCAACTTGAGCTAAATTTGAGGGAATTTGGGAAAAAATCTGTAGGATTTGCAAGTAACGACATTTGGATTGATACACTTTCTTTAATGGGCTGAATCGATCTCATAAACAAACAGAATTCGAGAATAAATTGTAAAAAAAAAAGACAGCATTAGCGACAGTAGGTTTTAAAGATTTGATTGAGTATTAACCCTTGTGTCAATACCTACATACCTGGGTATGTTTGAAATTTTGGAAATGAAAAACTTTATCTAATCTTCGAAATTTTTTATCCATCACTTTAGTAATCCTCAAGGGCTCTATTTGTAGCTAATATATGCTATACAATTTTGAAAAGTATTTTATGGTTCGTCAGAAGATAGACCTGAATTAGAAATATACGTTACTAAGCTCAAAGCATACCCAGATATGTAATACATTTTTTAGGAATGGGGATTGAAAGCAATAAAAAAATAGAGTTAATTCTTAAAAAACTTTATAGAATTTATTATGACAAACATTTTTTACATCTGGGAAATTCTGTAGAATTTTTTTTTTTTTTTTTTTTTTTATATATTATTAAGCCAAGCTCAGGGGATACCCTATGATGCAAAGCACAGCGTGGCAGGAAGGAGACAGGGAAAGGATTAAGGGATATGAGGAGAGCGGCGGAGGTGCCGATGTATGTCGCCCTTAAACTTTTGCAGGTTGTATGCCGGAGGAAAGACAGAAGATGGTAGACTGTTCCACATTCGCACAGTTCGGGATAAGAAAGCATCACGGAATTTTAGTGTACGGCCGAAGGTAATTTGAAGGGTAAAAGGATGAGCGCGGGATGCAGCGAGAGTATTGCGTGCAGGAACTATTCTACAAGGGATCAGACTAGATATTTCATCAGAACATTGGCCATGCATATAGCGATAAAGGAGCGAAAGGCATCCAACATTGCGACGGTGGGTGCTCGAGCGAGTCGATATGACGAGTAATTGCCACATCGCCAATGAGCTTGCAGGCTCTCTTTTGGACAATATCCAATGAAGCTAAGGCTGTGCGACCAGCCCCGGCCCAGATATGGGAATTGTATTCCATTCTGGGTCTGATGTAGGACTTGTAGAGGAGCGCTATATTTGATGGGCTGAAATATTTCTTACACCTTTTCAAAAAACCAAGACATTTTGATGCTTCTTTGGTAACCGAGAAGATGTGATCTGTCCAGCTTAACTTACTGGAAATATTAATGCCAAGAATGCTTAGTGACGGTGAATCAGAAATTAATGCACCATCAAACGAAACGGGAGTGGTTAAGTGATGGTCCTGTTTTAATGAGATGAGACAGCTTTGGGTCTTAGATGCATTGAATTCGACGCGATTCACTTTGCCCCAAGCGAGAATATTGTCAAGATCGTTATTCAATGATCTAATCATTCAGTCTCGTTTAACACATGCAGCGTTCCCTCTGGAAGCCGCAAGGGTGTCAAAGGAGTATGCGAAATCAAGGGTACTGTCATCAGCAAAGCTATGGATAGGGTTGAAAGTAAGGGAAAGCAGATCATTAATGAAGATTAGAAATAGAGTCGGAGAAATAACAGAGCCCTGGGGGACACCGGCATTAATAGGATGAGGTTCAGATATAACGCCATCTAATACAACACGTATTTGGCAACTAGATAAAAAACTTTCAATCCATAATAGAAGAGGAGGGGAGAGACCAAGTGCTTTGAGTTTGGCTAAAAGGGCTGGGTGCCAGGCTCTATCAAAGGCCTTTGAAATATCTAGAGCAACGATTTTGGACTCACCAAAATTGTGAAGACTACGATTCCAACGTTCCGTAAGGAAAGTCAGCAAGTCTCCAGATGAGCGTCCGTGCCGGAAGCCGTACTGGCGATCGTTGATGAGCTGATTGGTTTCCAGATACTTAATTAATTTGGAGTTAATGATAGATTCAAAAACCTTTGAAAGAATCGAAGTGATTGCAATCGGTCGATAATTTGAGGGATCGCTACCCTCTCCTTTCTTCGGAATAGGCTGAACGTGCGCTAGTTTCCAAGCAGTTGGAAATTTTTCTGTCGAATAGGACAGGTAGAATAGTTTGTGCAGAGGTTTAGCCAAGGATGAGGCACATCTTTTAATTAATAGGGGCGAGAAACCATCAGGGCCTGTGGCTTTAGAGACGTTGATTCCTTTAAGGACCTTGAAGAATGCTCTGAACGTGCAGACTTACAGCATGTTGAGCAACATTTTCGCGTGGGTCACCGCTTACCCTCCTCTTTGCAAATACTGCAGTTACTTTTCAGTCTGTCAGTTTGATGCCGTGCTGCTGGCCCACTTGACGTGGATGTAGATCGGATTGGTATTTGGTGTCCCATCATGCATTCGATAGCATATCTGATCCCGAAGTTCCTCATAATGTGTGAATTCGCTGCTATGATTTGTACATGCTGGCATGGTGAGGGCTTCACCAAGATCTTGCAGAAAAGCACGTCTCTTATTTGTATTTTGGTTAGAATTGCGGGTATCGTATATAATGAAGGCTGCCAGAGCAGCCACATCCAAAATATTATAAAAAAATGCTAGGGTCCATCGCAACGTACGTCTCTTGGTGGTGTAATGTCCTACCATCTTATCCATATTTTCTCGCCCCCCCCCCTGCATTTGTTGTAAAACAATATGATTTCAGGCTTTTGGAGGACACCACTAACACTTTTATCGTAATGCACTGTTGAAAGCAAAATTACAGATTTCCTATTTTTTGATACATAAGAGCAAATCGTGGTTTTGTCACAAATCCGAACTCGGTAGAAAGCAGTGTACGCGAGGGTATAGCTTGAAATTCTGAAGAAAGTTCCAGTATGAGGTATGCTTTGGGGTCGATACGTCAAAATGCAATTGATGATCTAATCACCCTTGCCAGCCAGTAGAAAAAGAACGAAATTTACACTTATTATGAACAAATTCTCCTTGAAATACTAGAAAAAAATGCATTTCTATCATCAACAATTATCCTACCTCCAAGTTTTGTAAGCCATATGCAGCATACCCACCTTTCGGAACAGGCCTAATCATAAAAATAAATTCTAAGGAACTGTTTGACTAAATATTTTCCTTATATATAAAGCAAAAAAATTAAACAATTCCACAGAAATATACGTAAATATGGTTACATACCCGGGTATGTTATGGGTTCGTTTACGACATTTATTTTATCCATTGACACAAGGGTTAAAAAAAAAAACTGCTATATACATAAATGGAGTGGCTGTGAGAGGATGGAAATTTATCCAGACAGACGTTATTATGAGATACTACGAAAGTTTGGAGCTCTCAACTCTCCAAAGAACAAACAAAATATTTAATAATTAGAGAATGAAGGAAAACATTGGCAATACTTTCTTGATACTCCATACATGGGTGGTATAAGATATATCGATCAGTTACATTTCCGAAATTACTGAAGAATTTATCTTTCCAACAAATTAAATGAAATATTTCGGGCTTTCAGTAAAAATTGTATCGGTTTTCTGGATTTTGATTGAGATGCGGTCGACTTGATTATCAACTATAAGGATTTATTCGTTCACAGCAGCATAAGTAGGTAGGTACCCCTTGAATGAAATAATACAAAAGTTTGGTATATATCGAGTTCGTAATGAGTATCGTTTTTAAAGTATGTAGATACTTGTGAATGTTTAAAACAACATCATTAATAGAGCGATTTGGTAAAGGTAAGCTTCTTAAGATACACTAGCAATATAAAGCATGAAAATAAAATTCGGATAAGACGACAGTTATTATTTCAACTAAAGGCAGCAATATGAAACTATAATAAGTAGAAAAAATATTTCAGTAGCAGCAGTAGTAATTAAATTTTAAAATCTCCAAAATTTGTGGTTTTTCTAATTGAAAATTTTATCTTGAAAGACAAACGGTTCGCATGGATCGTGAAGGAAAACAAACACGAAAAAATTTAAAAAATTTCTTTTTTGATATAAATTATTTTTGAATTACTTTTTAGATGTTATTGTTATTTTCACGCCTACGCAAAATTTAAAAAACCATGTTAAATTTAAATTACACCATGAAATCAACAATCTTTTCAAGCCACTAAATTACAAAAAACTTGATCTCATCAAGCTGAAAAATTTCTCATTTCGATATGACCGGAGCCATCTATTGGCAGAACTATTACAAGCTTAGAAAATAAAAAAACATTTCAGTCTACAATTGTAATTTTGTCTCATTCATTCTTATGTATTCTAAAGAAACAACAAATACCAGGCGATCAGCAAATTTCAGATCACAAAAATGTAAAATTTTTCTACTGCGCATGACCGAAATTTTCATTAAGTTTGTTAAATGAAGTAGTGTGTGTGGGCCTGCATTTTACCAACCAATGAAAAGAAGCAGTCAAAATTGGCAATTGTCATATTGCCTTCTCCTCTTCCAAAAGTTAAAAAACATTTGGAAGAGTAGAAGGCAATGCGATGATTACCGATATTTTCTGTCTCTCTCCCTTATGACCAAAATATAGAATTGTAAAAGAGATAAACATAACATGGGGAATTGTAAAAGAGGATACACGACGAAGTATAACTGCAATCAATTTTCGTTAAGTCAGATAATGTGAGTGTTTTATGCATTCACCAATCCAATGAAGTAGATATTTTTAATTTTCCGAAGAGTGCAATGCATTCTCAAATTAACGATCGTAATGGAAAGAGAAGAACATGCAAGAATATGATTGTTATACCCTAGATGAAATCATAGGGGTATACTAAGTTTGTCATTCCGTTTGTAACACCTCGAAATAATGATGGTAGAGCAAAATGGATTGGACACCCATTCATAATATTAAAAGTTATTTCGATTTTTGCATGTCCGACTGTCCGTCCGTCTGTGCGCACTATATCTCGAGAACGCGTATACTTAAAGAGCTGAAATTTTGTACACGGACTTAAAAAAAAAAAAAGTAAAATTAAGTTCGAAAATGAGACAAATCGGGCAACTCCTTCGTGAGGTTGCCATATAAAAATTTCGTTTTTCGCTATATATTTGGACACTGCCTGAGAACGCATCGATGTAGAGAGCTGAAATTTCGTACATGATGTTTTTACTACATTAGCAAAAAAAAATGTCAAAAATGGACTAAATCGGGCAACTCCTTCTTGGCGTTGTGTTGCCATATAAAAATTTAGGTTTTTTACGTATACTTTGAAAACGATCAGTCCAAGACATTTTTATTGTACTAAAAACTTCTGCAGAATACGAAATATAAAATTGGTTATTACCATTTTTTCTGTGCGACAAACTGTTCTAGAAATACATGCGAAAAACAACTTCAAAATCAATACTTGAATAGATCGTTGACCATACGAAATTTGATACGGGCTTTCATCTAGTATCATAAGAATTGGTCTTAGACCAATTCTAGCTTTTTTACTTGTTTTTTAACTATACCACGCTTTAGAAGCAGCCATTGTCATTCTCATGCCTGCATCTTTACAAAACTTAAAAAGCAAAGTAAAAACCAAATCTACCATGATCAATCTCTCCAGCTGTTTTTTATCAGTTTTGTTTTTGTGAAGTAAATTTTGTTTTTGCTGGTCAATTCTAGTACCGAAGGAAAATAGAGTCTATTGCTGCGTTCCTTTTCTCGTTCTGAATGAATCGACAGAACGATGTCATAATTTAATTCTGTGATCATAGAAACAGAACCATTTTAAGTGTTTGACATTTCTTCCATTTGATAAAAGCAGGTATAAATTCATAAAAATTGTTCTTTATGAAAAATAAAGGCATTTTCCAACAAAAGCAACTTAAACTCAACTATTACCACCTCGTACAAATTGAAATCGATCTGCTTAAATCCAGGAAAAACTCAGGTGCATTCGGACGATTCGGAGTCCGAAAAAAGCGATGACAGATTGAAACTATATCGTTCGGCCAGAGAAAAAGAACGACATGGATTGAAAAAAAAAAAAAAAATTGTGTCGTGAAGGAAGTTTATTTGGTTAAAAGGTTTTAGATTTTTTAATAATTTGTTGGTGGTTTAAGTACACCTGAGCCTGTGAAGAGAGCATATGAAATGGAGAACCTATTTCTTTAGGAATTAGATTTTTTATCATCAGTTCCGGTTCATCTAAAAGCAACAATCTGCTAACTACCTACATATAATAATTACCGACCTCGGTTAATGAATTACTCAGTTTCGAAATCGAGCTTTATATGGCAAATTTTTACACGGTTATATTTTTCGCGCTGATATCTATTAATTTATCTGAAAAAGGTACGCGCTTCTGTTTTGATATTATTTTTGTCAAGTTATCATAAAAACCTGAAAAAATCAATCTTTTAGCGAAGATTTTGATGATGATCTGGTGGAAATCACCAACATCTTTAGCATGCAGCTTCTTCTGTAATGCCAGCTGTTCTGCGGAAAATTTGAAAAAGTAGATGACTTCATTTTATATGATCAAAATAGAATAAATTTGAAGAAGTCTGATTGGAGCAAATGAATCAGATCAAATTGAATGGAAAGGAAATCAGATGCTTTTGCACATCTTAACCAAGTGAACCTACGGTAGGACATTCAATTATGCATGGCACTACTTATGTGATCGTAAGTTTTTCTTCCCAAATTATATGTACGTATATCCAAAGAAGCGAAAAACAAAACGAGTTTCTCATCAGTTTTATGGGGACTTGAGGGAATATAAAGGAAATGGCATGATCAAAGTTTAGAAACTTCATCTGGCGCTAATAGTTTTCTATCTTCAATTTATCTTTATATCGACAGCTTCACATGAGCCACAGTATTAAAAGAAGTTATTCAAGCCAGAGAGATATCAATCTGGAATTATGAGTTCAATGAAGTTTTCAATAGCCACAACACTCAACCTTAATGTAAAATATCAGAAAGACGTTAGCTCTTTATATAGAAAATATTGACTTCGGTTAAACTTATTTGCACAATCGGATATTTAGATATACAATATGAATTATGTGCTTGAAGAAAATTACTGTGAAGTTCCATCCTATACCTACTAGTCAAAGTAAAACACTGGAATATTTTAAAAACTTTTATTAATACAATTGAGGAGTGTCTTTTCAAAAGGGGATATTTACGTCCTAATCGATTTTTCATAAAATCGAAAAAACTGACTGTAGCAATAACAACAGCTTTACAGAATAATAGGAGGAATATATGGAAAGGATATGATAAGTTATCTAGAATATATTATTTTGAAAAAAAATTGACTATTACTTCCGGTAATATTGGCTTGCAAAGTTTGGAAATATCCCCTTTTGAATAAAAATCTTTATAATATCCCCTTTTGTTCTGTACCATTTTGTAAATATCCCTTTTTGTGTTGTACGTTTTTGTAAATATCCTCTTTTGATTTGTACATTATACTAGAAACAATTTATTAAAGCATATTTTGAGTATTCTTATCAGTTTTTATTTTTTAATTCTTACTTCTATTTTTACTCAAAAATATAAAACAGAAACTTCTCCCTGAAAAATTTATTTCGACTATTGGAATCGTACTGTAAATATCCCTTTTTGAAATGAAAGATGGTCCAAGTCCTCCTAGAATTGAATTTAAAACTCTTTCTAGTATGCAAAGAACAAAGGCTTCTACGATGGTTTCTTAATAAATTATTCGTTGATATGTTTTGGCTCTTGCCGTCATAGCATACATAGCTAGAAACTATAGCTGATACTGGATGATGATTTTTTTTTTAACCCTTTTATAGAGTCTAAAGGTTTCTATTGAAT
Organism: Dioctria rufipes; assembly: GCA_963924295.1. Lineage (NCBI taxonomy): Eukaryota > Metazoa > Arthropoda > Insecta > Diptera > Asilidae > Dioctria > Dioctria rufipes. Next base: position 11,212,597 of record OZ002745.1, read on the forward strand.
TGCGACCACAAATAATATACGCGCTCTGAACGTTCTCTTAAAGTATCGTTCACTAGAAGAGTGAATTTTTTCGATGGCAAATTCATGTACTGCGTGAGGTGGAGGCTTTGATTGATGTACTTAAAGTAGAATTTTACACTAAACAAACAAACAAAGTAAAAAATAAATAATTTCAGAGTTTTTTTTTTATTTCTATTCTCCGTCAATTGCTACTGATGCCAATGATTATAATCGATTTTGATTATTTTCGCGGATTGAGATTTGTTTTAAATCACTGAATTCCATTAGACCTGGACATTTTAGTTTATTTTCTGCCTCAAGACCTGTTTTTATTCATTACGCCGTGTTTGGTCTCTTCATGTATAATTGATTAAGCTTTCAACAAGTTAAAAACCAATCAATGAATAGATGGAAATAAAATCTCACTCAAACTATCTGAGCTTTACCATAGTAAATGTATGATAAACGTTTTCAATAATAACAGTACCATTACGTATAAACCATATCTCAACTTCTCAGAGCAAAACTAGAGATAGTTTCATTTGCATATATCATAATAAATATTTCGGTGTTATTGTTACAGAAAACACCATAAAGTGTATAATAAATAATTTCTTAGTAATAAATTCGATAGGATAAAAGTGAAATTTAAAAAAATTTCCCGTATATAAAATTAATATAAAAACAATCGACCGCTTACCTTAAAAGCAGGTTACCTGTGCGACCGGGATGATTTCTTATTTGCAGCCTGAAATTCAGAAAAAAATGTGGATTAAATTTTGTATTCATTAATATTAAGCTAAAGATACTACAAAAGAAATAACACGAAATGTAACTCATTTCAATGAAATTAATCAATAATAATGTGAAGTTACGCACGTAAATTTTATTTTTATGTAACACTTTTAGTGTTACTTATGGATCTAATTTTAAAGTTATAATTTGTGGTTGTTGCATTATTGTTCATAAAGTCAAAATAAAAAGGAAACCCGCAATAGTCAAATTTAAATGATCCTAACCCATATTTGGACGCATATAAAGTTTTAAAATTAATGTTTTTTTTTTAGTTGAAATCGTCAATATTTTGTATAAACATAGCGAATTGGTTGGTGCTATTCCATTAATATTGATAAGTCAGCTTGGGAAAGTACTGGTAAAATTTATCAAAGGATTCATATACCTCCATATACATCAGTATAAATTCATAAAAAAGGAAGATTAAGATCATATGGGCGAAATATCAGCGCGAAGATTTTTTTTGAAATAATTAGTAGCAAATTCTGAATGACGTAAATGCTGAGGGGTCTACATTGAATCTCTCTATGAATGCAATCTTCTATTAAATCAACTTGTCTGGATTAATAAATTTTCCACATTGTCGACATATATATGTATACACGCATGGCATCGAGACAAGCTACTATTGATATGTAACTAGATCAATGGCTGATTTGGAAAAAAAAAATCATTTAAAAGTAATCCAGTCAGATGTGTTTGTAAGATCTTAGCAGTACAGTAGAGCCGTTAACTTCTTATTGTCCCAGAGCTTGACAAATATCTATAGGGTCATTTAGCAAGATCGATATACAATTGCGACCGCAACATGTTGCAGTAGTCTTAAGATCTTTTATTGTTAGATACATAGGACCACTTGAAAAAATTCACGAGAATTATGCACACAAACTGACCATGTTATTATCAAACGACGAAATGAACAATGTTCTAGATGAGCGGACTATAAGTCCGTGCCTTCGGTGCAAGGAACAGTAAACGTAAATAAATACAATAAGGAATTCATAATGATATATTAAATATAATGCAGATCGGATAGTACTTCAAATGCAATCAACTAAGGTGTGCACTTCTGATGTGTATAATACTATCTAAAATAGCTTCAAATAACAAAGTCCCTAGAGGCGATAGTACCTATTCTCAGTGACTAATTGAAGACAAAGATCTGACTTCGCTGAAGCATTAAACCATAGGAAGCGAAAAAAAATTTTGGTAGAACTTAATGTGTCTTTATCAGTGAAAGATCAAGTCATTTGGAAATTTTGAGAGTTAGATACTAAATCAATAACCATCACAGCTTTTCGTAAATTTTAAACGTACAACCTAGAAATGATTTAAATAGCAAAGTGGGAGTGCACCGAAAAATTGTAAATAAGGCAGTTGTTTAGTATCCACGGTAATATGTACATCCGAGAACTTTGAAACAACAAATATATTTTAGACAGGAAAAGGGTTAGTTATGCGACGCAAAAATGCAATAATATAGCTGTTACAGTACTTGCCAATAATGAAAACTTGCACGTTGTAGATAGGTTCGAGCTGATGTCATAGAAATAGTAGTAATAAAGCTGAACGATAGGGTTCTAAATAAGAAATTACAAAATATGTATGTACCTGATCTGCTCGAGTGAACCTTTACCGATTCCAAGAATAATGGAAAGACTTAAAGATTGCAAAAAAAGAAAATTTTCATGTAGATTGTTAAAGGTGGACGGAGACTATAAGGAACTGCTTTTTCATTATGGTGAACAATGAAGGCGTGTTGAAAATCCCAAGATGATGTTAGAAATATTTTGAAGCGAAGTATTGAGATTGGTATTGAAAGTTTCTTGGAATTTTGCAATTGATAGCTTTTTATAGATATTCATGATTCATATCCTTTTGGACTCTTTTTTGTTCCTAATCTGTAATATTATAAAAGACGATACCAACCTACCTACATTTATATATACGATTATGGTATCGTGAATAAAAGATTTTCGTTAAGGTGAAACTTCATGAGGGAACATATGTACGCTTAATACATCAGTGAAAACTTTAATTTAAATTTAGATAATTATGTTTTCATAAACGGTTAGGTATTAATGTCTTCTTATTTTTGGATATAGGATAAAAAAGCGATTCATTTTGTACTGAAAGTTTCATTTTTATGTACAAATGTCTGTCTACCTGCCACCTAGTAAGTTCAACCAGTTCGGTAATGTTGATAAAATCTGGGTTTTGTAAAAATATTTCCACCTTGTAAAGTCTGAATTGTGATAATTGCAGATAAGTAAATTATATATGGTCAATTTTGATGGATGCTTTTATGAATTGATTTATAAATCTAACTGGCATTAGTAACTATATTTGAAAATAAGCCGTTAATATTTATATTGATTGGTGTCATTTACAGTCCATCTTGGATTAATCAACTTGTCTAAATGTTGCAAAAACATAAAAGCTTTAAATATTATGAATTTTAATTACAGTAGTGAGAGTTTTGAAAATGATTCACAGAAAAAATAAGCAAGCAAAAATTTTTCGCATTTTTTCGTTTAGAGCAGATAATTTTATAATTTCGATACCCTTGGCGCCATCTATTGTTTAACATGACGAATGACGATATAAAAAGAGATGCCTTGCTGCCGAGTAGTACTCCACGTGGAGTGTTATTAGTGCGTGCAAACATTTATAAAGAAATACAGAGTACAAAAATAACAGGGTATGTATAATAATCTACCACTTTATTTTGTACGTGTTAGTGATACAAGATTATAATAACTACATTTGTATATTTGATTACAGTTTCATAAGGTACAATTGTGTTCTAATGCCTAGATGTATTGGAATGAAATAGAATGGGATATCGATATATCTCCTCTCAATTGTAAATGTTAGTGGCAAACGTCAAGTTTAGTTCCGATAGAAATGCAAAAACAAAATTTCAAATGGATGAGTAGCTCCTTTACAAAGGTATTGACAGCCTTCGCAGTCGTAATTGGACTTGTGATTACAATAGTATAATATAGTTATTTTAACACACAATGAAACAAAAGTACTGATATTGAAGAGAAAGGAGATAAAAATCAAGAAAATAATACGAATAAAGAGTGCTGAAAGCAAATGATGTTTATGAAAATTTCCTTATTATAAACGTACACACTTCTAAACAATATTCCACATGCAATTTACACTATTTTCCGTAAATATGTAAAATACGCAATAACAGTAGTAGAACTGTTTACAATTTTTTTTAAAGTTTATAACTAGGCAATTAAGCACCATGTACTGCCTGCAGTTTGAATAAGAGCAGGGTGAAGCTGACAACTGATTATATCCATGATAGACAAAACAGAAGTGAAGCACTCTAAAATTCAATGGCATTGGTATGCATGTATACGTATTCCTCATTCTTATAACAAAATCTTAAAAATTAATCCAATCGCAATGTGAAGATGAACAAACCCAATTAGAATCAAAGCCTTACAAATGTCATATTGTAAACGCGTCCATTTAAGGAAATGCCATCCTTACAAGAAGGGTTTTTAGTAGAATTTACTTAATGTCGATGTTTAAAATTTTGTAGTACTTACAAAAGTAAGCTGAAAATAAAACTCAAAACATTTATCTAGTCTGCATAATAATTGAAAATATCAGTGTATGCGGAAATCACCAGTTTGCGTTTTGGGTGGTAAATAAATGTCCTTTTGAAAGATACGATTTTATTACGTTTTCATTATTCCAGATTTCAAAGGCCATTAAAAAATAATAAGTTGTGATATAATTCACAGTAACATAACATTTTCCAATTAAAACCAATTCAAATTGTGTTGTTTTACATAACAGCATCTTTTAAATTCCATTAAATTCAAAGGAACAAATCAAGATGGAATTATATAACATAATGGAGTCAACGTTTTATAAATTAGAATAATAAAGCAAATTTTTGCTTTAAAGTTATATATTTAGTTCAAAATATGTTCTTATTAGCCAAACTTGAAGCTTTGGTCTCTCCTCTCCACTTTTATTATGGATTGAAAGTTTTTTATCTGGTCGCCTAGATAGTGTTACATCAGTAGGTCACCCTATAAATACCGATGTGCCCCTGGGCTCTATTATCTCTCTATCTTTCATTTTCATTAATGATCTGCTTTCCCTTATTTCAATCTCATCCACAGTTTTACCGATGACAGTATCTTGATTTAGGTTATTCCTTTGACACTCTTCGGACTTCGAGGAAATATCAGATGTGTAAAATGAGATTGAATGATTAGATCATTGAATAACGATCTTGACAATATCCTCGATTTTGCAAATAGATCGCATTGAATTCATCTCTTAACATTAACATCTGCTGATTGTAGCATGCGTTGTGACAGGAAAAAGTGCGTATAAAATTATCCCGTTTGCCTGAAAAACTCGCATAGTTCCAACACTAAGTGATACTTCTGGCCCTCAACCAAAAACTTCACATGTTTTTGAATTTGTTCAGTAATTAACCATGTAACAATTAACCTCATTCGCGATATATTCTCATGCAGCCTGACTCAAAACAAACTAAAAATCAGTCTTCTGGCATGGTTATTGACTACATCCCTAGGTGGTCGTGGGTAGGAAAAAACAACTGTTTCTTCAAATATGTCTCCTGAATTCAACTCCTTTATATAATTTTGCAGCGCATCTAACCATTTACGAATAACCTTTTCAGGCTTTGGTTAGGCCTTCGGGAATTTGATGTACTAGCTCTGGATTACATTTCAAGAAAAGGTCGCCCTGGTCGCCCATTTATAAAGGATGTACATATTCGTGCCATCGCCTTTGCTCATTTTTTGGGTTCTGTACCGGTATTAAGCTTCTGTCTGTCAGCGGGCTGTATCTCATGAACCGTAATAGGTAGACAGTTGAAATTTTCACAGTGTGTATTTCTATTGCCGCTATAAAATAAATAATAAAAATTAAAGGGGGCCGCCATGCAAGAAACGTGATTTTTTCGGCGTTTTTTGGTCGACCTTAAAAATCGCTGTATCTCTTGAGTAATGCTATAGCTGCTATAACAACAAATAATGAAAATAAAAAAATAAAAATAAAATAAAAAGTACATAGTGTTAAATATTGTAAGATGGTACGGAGCCCTTCGTGTGCGAGTCCGACTCGCACTTGGCCGGTTTTTTCGAACTGTGCTTAAAAGGCTTTCAGGACTTAATGGAAACCCACATTTAGCTGACGACTCACACCACATAACTAGTTTTTTCTTCGGTTTCCGTTAAAATACTTTATGGTCCAAGCTTCCCTACGCCTTCAGGTATCTTTCAGACAATTTATCCTGTAATGATGTTCTTTGGAATATATTATTTGATGCTAGCGGTTATAATAGAAAATTTTCCTTGTAGCAGTATATACTTCCACATTTCTTTATATGTAATACTAAATCAGACTAATTAATGAAGAGCTGCAGTCTCTTACATTTTAAAATCATACCACTACGTTATAAAATGTTTTCTTGCATTTTTGCATTATTTACATGCCAACTCCTAATGAACTGAGCTCTGACGACTCAGATTTACTCAACGGTCCCATTGCTCACTTTAGGGGTGGCAGACACATACGCGAACATGAGGAAACATCTGCATTTTAAGGAAAATCCGTCGTTTTATGGCATGCTATAAAATGAAGTGGACGCGAATTGCTGCAATTACCCTACGTGTTTTGTTTCTAGGTAGCAGTCTTGGGGTATATTACTTCATTTAAATTTGTTTATGTAAAAAATTGTAAGATGCTCAAAGATGGAATGGAAAATTTTGTCGCTTAACAAACAATAAATCCGTTGAATTAATTTATATTGAGCATTTTGAAAGTCAGACGGAAAAATTATTTTATGTTGGTTTGGAAAAATTAATTTGAATGCAATAAATGTATTTAATAGTTGGAGAAAAATAAATAGAAAAATCAAAACAGAAGACAAAAATCACACCAAATTTAAGATACGAATTTTTACTGATCATAGATGGACATTTATAAGGAAATGTTGTAATGCTAACTTTTGTATTTCAGACAATGCTCTTAAAGGGTTTTCCAATTAGAGATGTTATTTTAATTAGCCCGCTATTTCGGTAGTTGTCACGTTTGGAGCCGTCATTTTTTGACATTTGACAAGTAGAAACTACGCCATTAATAAAAATGGAACGATACACGATTCAACAACGCATTGAAATTATTAAAATTCACTATAAAAATGGTGAAAATGTGGCGCAGACGGTTCGTAAAACTCGAACATTTTTGGGTTGTCGTGAAGCACCTTGTCGGACCGCAATACAAAAATTGGTAGAAAAATTCGAGCTGTCGGGACAAGTTAGTGATGTGAAGAATAAAACCCGTGCACGTCGCTCAAGAACAGCCGAGAATATTGCTGCTGTAGCCGAAAGTGCTGAAGAAAACCCAGGTTTCTCCATTCCTCGTCGTTCTTTGGAATTAGGCATTCCACAAACGTCATTACACCGTATTTTGCATAAAGATTTGGGTCTTAAGGCTTATAAAGTTCAGTTAACACAAGAACTCAAGCCGGCCGACGTTGAGTCTTTGCTGATTGGGTCCTTGAAATGCATGAAAATGATCCGGAATTCCATCGAAAACTCATCTTGAGTGATGAGGCCCATTTCCACCTCGATGGCTTCGTCAACAAGCAAAATTGTCGCATCTGGGGCTCGGAAAACGCAAGAGTTATTGTTGAAAAGCCTCTCTATCCTCAACGTGTGACTGTTTGGTGCGGTTTATGGCCCTCGGGGTCATTGGACCTTACTTTTTCGAAAATGAGGCTGGAGCAACAGTTACGGTGAATGGATTGCGCTATCCACAGATGATTAATGATTTTTTATGGCCGGAATTGGATGGTATTGATCTGAACAACGTTTACTTTCAACAAGACGGCGCTACGTGCCATACAAGCAACGAAACCATTGATCTTTTACGGGAAACGTTTCCGGACCGTGTTATCTCTCGAAGAGGTGATCACAATTGGCCACCGAGATCTTGTGACTTAACACCTTGCGACTTCTTTCTTTCTTATTGGAAAGCCCTTTATAATAAATATTACATATTAAAAGTTTGGCTAATTTCAATTCATACAATTCATTAAACTTTACTTTTTACATACTCGCATAATTTTCTCTTAAATATGTCAATTCTTCTTTCATTTCTTAATTCGCTGGGTAAACCATTAAAGAAGTGCAAACACTTATACATAATCGAATTTTGCGTGCTCGTTCGATTCCACCTCTCCAGTCTAAAGTTACTGCCATGACGAAGGTTATAAGGCTGTGACTCAGCAACATAACGTAAGTTTTCTCTTAAGTATACAGGTGATATACCGAGATGCATTTTAAATATGAAAATCATCGCGTCGTATGTAAGTCTTTGTTGAACATTCATCCATTTTAAAGTGTTTAGCATACTCAAGACTGGTGTGTATACACTGCACTTCAAAATTACTCGCATAGCTCTATTTTGAAATATTTGTAGCCTTACCTTAATTTCACTTGAACACGCATACAGCAGAGTTAAGTACTGTCTTATCCTTTTCAGAAAACCTATCTTTTTAGACAGTTTCTTATATATGTTATTTGCATGGTCCTTAAATTTTAGCTTATTGTCTAACAACACTCCAAGATATTTAAAATTTTTAACACATTCCAGTTCTGTTCCATCAACCATCAATACTATATCATCACTTATATTATCACTTATATTAAACTTCATAAACTTAGATTTAGAAATATTCAATTTTAGCTTGTTCATTAACAACCACTTACTCAAATTTAGTAAATCTTCATTTAACATTCTAACCATCTCATCAATATTCCGCCCACTAATATATATCAAAGTATCATCAGCAAATAGGGATATTCCGCAAAACTTCAATACCGATACTATCTCGTTAATATACATCACAAAAAGAATAACACCCAAAACGGATCCCTGAGGTACTCCCAACTCAACCTCCACAGCACTTGATAGGACATTGTTTACTTTGGTTCTTTGCTGTCTACCATCGAGATATGATTCAAACCACGTTCCCTGAATTCCAAATAACCATAATTTTTTCTTCAGTATTGTTCTGTCCAACGTTTCAAAAGCTCGTTTAAGGTCAAGAAAAATCGCAATCACTGTCTTACCAGCATCTAATTCCCTTTTTCAGTCAAACACAGTCTTGTTTAGTGCTGCCTCACACGAGTGCCCTTGCCTGAATCCTGATTGTTCTTTTGTAAGAAATTGATTTGATTCAAGATAAAGCTGCAATTGGTCGGCTACATATTTCTCCAAAATTTTCTCCATTAGCGGAAGCATATTAATTGGTCTGAATTACTCGCATTTCGTAGTATTACAAATCTTCTCCGCTGGAGCCACAATTGATTCTTTCCAAATATCAGGAAATTTTCCATCTCTCAATGATAGATTTATTATTTTCATCAGGATAGGGCCAATAATCTCTATGGAGTTATAAACTTGATCACAACACAAACCATTTAAATCTTTTTTATTCTTATACCTATTCATTACATCACATATATTTCTTACAGTGCAGTAACGGAACTTGAATCTATCTGATATATTCAACTGTGGTAAAATGCACTCCACAGCTTGGATAGATGTATGTAAATCTTTTACACTATTAACGAAATAGTCATTAAATTTGTTTGCAATTTCTAATGGCTCTGACACTTGCCCATCAAAGAACTCAATAGTTCTGAGGTCACTACTTCTTTTAGAATTAAGCACTTTTGTCTTTAATACTTTCCATAGGCCTTTCTGATCGCCTGCGTTATTTTCTACCTGATTTTCGATGTATGATTTTTTTGCACTTAGTATTTCACGCTTATATCTATTTCTAACAAGTTTGTAATAAATCCAATCATTCATGTCATTCCCATAGACCGCAATTCTGTATGCCCTAATCTTCTCTTGCTTTAAATTTTCCAATTCACATGTATATCATTCACAAGTCTTATCCTTAATTATTTTATATACAGTCATTTGTCTCACGCAACTATCAATAATGTTATTGAATTTAGTAGATAGTTCCTCTAAATTATCACACATGTAAAGGTTGTCGAGACCCTCTCTTACTAATTTGTTATCAAATATTTCTTTACTATATTTAATAATTCTAATTATTTTCTCACAGTTTACAGTTCTATCTTCAGTTAGTATTTGAATTTTAAGTGTCTCATGGTCAGATATCTTAGAACTTAAATCCACATCTACCTTTACTTCATTCATTTCCCCTTTCACTACTACATAATCTATAAGAGTCCTTGAGTTTTCCGTGATTCTAGTAGGACTAGATATTAATTGTTTCAAGCCTTGATCAGCTATTGCCGCTTTCATATTATCGCTGTTACTATCATTAACAATTTACTGGTATGTTAAAATCACCTACCAGAAGAATTTATTTTCATTTTCTAATAACCTCTCGTTAATATGCTTCCTGTGGATGAAAAGATTATGGAACGCTATCTGACGAATCAACTAGTAGAGTACATAGAAGCTAACCAATTCCTGATAGAGGAGCAGTCGGGATTCAGGAGTGGACATTCATGCGAAACAGCGTTAAATTGGCTAATATTTGAATGGAAGAAGGAAATAGATGATGGCAATGCTGTGGTGGCTATATTCCTAGATTTTAAACGCGCTTTTGAAACTGTGGACAGAGGAATTTTGTTAAAAAAGTTACATATATACGGTGTGCGAGGAGTGTAACTTAAATGGTTTAGATCGTATTTGGAGGAAAGGTCGAAGAGAACAAAAGTTAATAACATATTATCAGACCCATTGACAGTGGATATTGGTGTACCACAAGGATCAGTGTTAGGAGTCATTCTCTTTCTTATCTACATTAATGATATTAAAAGTGTTAAGTTCAGTAAAGTGGCGTTGTTTGCTGACGATACTTTAATATATGTAAGTGGAAGGGATATGAAAATTATGTGTGAACAGTTGAATGACGACCTTGAAAACATGAGTAAATGGTTGAAAGCAAACAAATTAAAATTAAATCTATCTAAGACCAAGTGTATGAAGTTCAACTCCGTGGACAATATCTCAGTGTGTATTGATGATCTCGGGGTGATAATAGATAGTAAACTAAAGTTTAAAGAGCATTCGGACTATATTTGTAAAAAAATAGCTAAAAAAACAGGATTCCTGAAAAGAATATGACCGGCTCTAAATTTAAAAAATGCCTTAATGTTATATAACGCATTAGTCTTGCCACATTTTGCATATTGCTCGACCCTCCTGTATGCAAGCTGAACGAGATAAAGGATCGCCTTCAACTCTTACAAAATAAAGGGATGCGGGTGATTCTGAGATGCAACATATATACTCCGATTCGAGTTATGCTGGAGACCTTACAGTGGATGGATGTTAGACAACGTCTTACGTATGAAGCAATGATGTTTATTTTTAAAATAAAGCATAATATACTACCTGAATATCTGCGAGCAAATCTTGTAACTGTTGCAGAATCCCAACCATATAACTTGCGTCACAATCAGAATTTTAAACTCGCCAGATGGAATAGAAGCAGCACCCAGAATTCTTTGATGTACAAGGGATTGCAATTTTATAATAATTTACCACCAGAATTAAAATTGGAAACAAGATTTCGAGTTTTTAAGTATAAATTAATACAATGCATTCTCATAAACGATAAATAAAATAAGTATAGAGAAGTAGCCAAATGAATTATAATTATTATTAAGTTCACAAATGTATGGAAGAGTTTTTTAAAACTATTAATTAAATACAATACAATACAATCAGTCGTACTCCTCCTTGTTTTTTGTTTTTTTTTTTTTGTTGTACATAGATTTTGTCCTTAAAATATTATGGAAGGTTTAAGCAAATTATGCTGTTTTCCAGTTTTTAAATTAAGTTGAATTTTCTGATTGATCCTACATAGTTGAAGTGGTACATACATTTTTAACTTCCTAACTTCCTCATTTGAGCAATGCGGTTCAAAGCTGATGAACGCATAGTAGATATACAATATTTGCTATTCATCGTAAGATTTTCGTATATCCAGAGCTGCAAAAATAACCTACGACACAACCGAACTTAGCCGCCATTAAAGATAATCAAGACATAAATCTGAGCGATCCGGAGGGCTTTAGACCAGCAAGTGAACATTTTCGAAAGCATTTTATTTGAAATAAAATGCTTTTCTGTATGAAATCAGTAAAAAAAAAATACTTTGATGGATTTCTTCCAATTTAACGGGCGGAGGAATCTTAGAAGACAAGGAAGAGTGACACACTTCCTTTGTAGTTAACCGCATTGCGCGGATGAATATATATATATATATATATACAATATATGTATACAATATTAGGTCTGTCTGTTTACTTTTGAGTAAAAATCTTTGCGTAAAAATCAAGTAAAAACTTTTATGCGGTAGAGGGTATAAATCAAGAAAAGTTACCAGACACTTTTCGAGTAAATTTTGTTTAGCTTGTCATGTGTCAAAAATTTGGCTGCTACCTTTCCGTCTGAAACAGAAAACAATTAATTAATTTGAAATACGGTTTAAAAAACCCACCCTCTTTAATATTTTTTTTTAATTTCGACTCTTTAGATTATCATTTTACATTCTTCGATAACCCAACAAACGGCTTAAGCTCAAATTTAATACTTTTGACAGTCAGCTGATTGCATATCGAAGTTACACATCTTCTTAATCATGAGTAAAAATGTGCAACTTTGTGCAAGAGGGGAAACGTATAAATTTACTCGATTTTTACTAGTTAAAAGTAAACAGACGGTTTGTGAGTAAAAATGCGTAAAAGTTTTTACACCGAGTAAAAACTTTCGAGTAAACAGAAAGACCTATTATTTTCTGTTATGTGAAACATGGTCATTTGGTGAAGTGGAGTTTCATTTGGCATTGCTTTAGATCATCCAAATTTATTTGTTAGTATAATCTGCAAGATATGAAATTGCTATGTTGTGATGTTAATAATAAGAGTGAGAGGTGCTCAAAGTATGTTGTATACTACTTTTCCCATATATTAAATGACGAGTGTTCTTGAATTTTTAAATACAGTTTCTGAACTTGCCCATGATACACACTAATCGTCATATTATAGTAGGTAACAAAATTTCTTAACTTAATCAAATTTTTACTTCACTGTGGAATGTTTTTTTCTTCTTTCAAAATCAATAATCCAAGAAGTTGTGCAGTTATTCTTAGAAATGATGATGATCGACAAATGTGTTATAATAGTAAAGAATAAAACACTAAAACAGTTCAAAAGGCGTATACGGGTACAGAAGAACTTCTGGGTTGGTGTGGTTAAGCGGAATTACTTGAGAAATAAATTGAATCAAAATATTCCTGAAATAAGGCCATGGAAAACCCAAATGATTATCCTGATGTACTTGGTAATCGGATACGGGTATATTTTGATCCCGATTCGTCAAGCATTTATTTCATTTCCATCAGTATTCGGTACGTCCACAGCACGGATGTGTGCTGTCATTGCGTCCAAGGACTGATGGTATCACTCATAGAGGACTAGAATGGACGCAACTAGCATAGATAATTGTTTTTGCCTACAAGAATTAAATAAATTCAATCTTCCTCTGAATAGCATTTAAGTGAATTTCATTGTAAAAATTATTGTCAACTTAAAAGAGGTTGCCTTTTTCTTCATATCGAGTTCCAATTCTGTATATGATTCTATAAGACGGTGTGACCTATCTAATCGAGTTTCTCCTGATGTCTAGTATCTACTTTCATTAATGTATATAACTCTATAAGGCTGTATAATTGTATACACGGTTTTCTGTATATCTAGTTTCAATACTGTTTATAAGACTATAAAATCGGATATTCCGTATAATCCGTTATCTTTAGATCTAGTTTTATTGCTGTATGTAACTCGATAAGGCTGTATAATCTGTTACTTTGATGTTATTGGTTAATTTGCTGTTTTTTTTTAAATCTAAGTACTTAATTATATATAATGTCGTAGAGCCCAACGTTATAGCTTTAAGCAGGGGCTCATGGATAAATATACTTTGAATTGGAAATCCTTAACGGCAGAACTCTGGTTTTAATATATTTATTCCGATTGAAAATTATAGGCTTGTCGCAACCTGTTTGGAACGAAATTCCACCGGAAAGCCTACACACCTGTTAATATAAACCCTATTTGAGGAGGTGCAGCAAAAAAGGCCAAAACGCTATCCATTAAAATAATAAAACCTACAACCTGAACTACATCGCTACAAATCATTAGTTAATTCTTGATAAAGTTGGGCGTTCATATCAACTTAACACACTAATTCTTTTTAATAGAGCAATTGTAATTATATCTTACTTGGAATAATCCATCCACTGCTTAGAACATATAACTGAGTTTTATGTTCTAAGATCCGCTGTTAATGGAAATTAAACAAAGGCTTTCCTCCATCTTCCCAGTTTTGCACTCAATTTTGACAAAAAACCGTATCAAATGAAATTAGTTTTACAATAAAATTCAACTCTTTTTTCGAATCACAGTAAGTTTTTACAATGCGTCCTGTATTAAGGAGGATAATACGAATAAAAGGTAAACTGAAATTCGAAAGAACTTTGCGAAAAACTTATTTTCCGGTAAACTGAAAAACTTGCTGCCATCTTTATCAGCGAAAGAAATATTTTAAAGAAGTTGGATTTGACAACCAAAACTCGGCATTTATTAACGCCTAAATGTGGTTCGTAAATTAGTTAAAATATCCGCCTTTTTGGAGTTTTGTTCTTTCGTAAAATTTGAGGGAAATTATGGGTATGACAACAGATGGCGGGTAAATTGCTGCGAGTAAAAAAAAAGAATAAATTCCAGTGAAACTTTTGCCGTACAAATAAAATAATTCATAGAAAATTAACATTATACATATATTCAAAAAAGGCCTTGGGTTGGGTATTTCATTGTTTGCGAAGAGTGCCCTGGTGAAATTGGTAAAATTTTATAATTTTTTTAAATGCTGGAATTTCTTAAGCGAAAATTTCGCCTTCGCATGGAAAAAGTTGTGGAGAAAATGTAAAATCACAAATTAAATAACATTAAACTGACTGAAGTAATACACGTAAAATTCCAATGCCAAAGCGCCAAACATCAAAGGGTATATCTGTCAACTTTTCCGTGCGAAATATATATATGTCTGGAAATCGTTGCGGAAAATTGTCTCCACTTCATATTAGCGCCATCTGAATTCCATGATCTAAACATTGATTTTTCCTTTCAAACAGCATACTACTTTACGAAATCCCAAACTGAAATTTTCGTGGCACTTTTCGCCCACCTATTTTTTACATAGATTTTATATAGGAAACCAAATTTTCGCTTGAACAGCGTAATAGGCTTTACGAAATCCCAAATCGAAATTTTCGTGGCACTTTTCGCCCACATTTTTTATACATTTCAAACAGCATACTAGGCTTTACACTTAAAGGTATTTCAAGCTTAATGATATTGTTCACTTCTGCATTAGTTTTTTAAATGTAAATTATTAAAGAAAAATGAGATATTTTGTAAAATTATATATATATATATATGTATATGGCGCCACCTACAGCCAAGCAAAGAAAGACTTTTTTGCAACTCTTTTTAGTTCTATAGACCCTGTTTAGACGGGTCAGTATGCTCCCTCTGCCTCACGAAAACTTTGTCGGTAAGATGTTGGGGGCAGGAATGAAGCATCACCCTACCTACAGATTTCGTGCGGCAAACTGAGTCATATATACCTTGTTCACATGAAGCGGAGCAGAAGCAGACTGAATTACAAAAGTTCTATCCCGCGGGTTACACTGGTCGAAGACACATGGAGCAGGTGCTGCTACATGTAAGCTAGTGTCTATGTGTACGGTGCGGCTTGATTCGGCTAACCGAACGCCACCTAATTGTCAGGTAACGAGGATCGTTCATCGAGACATTGTGGTTGCAACAAAGTATTTTTTCACTCGCGTAAGCCCGGTATTGTGTTCATTTAGCGGATAAATATTTAGCAGCAATCGAACAGGGACCTTTTTACGGCTAAAATTGTTCGTTGTTTTGAACTATAGGTGGCTGCTTTTGACAATCAGCTGTCGTGAATTTGTGATATTATTTCGTGTTCTTATTGCTATTGCAATTACCCAATCTCGAAATAGTAAGGAAAATTATATTTATACTTACTATTTTAATTTTTTTTAAAAGAATTGTCTAAATGAAGACGGAATTTTTTTATCAGAAAAAAATAATAAAAACACAATAACACTCTTGCATTCCAATTTCTTTCAACTTCCAATGTCAAAATTTTAGCGTGAAAAAAAGGTATTGAGCGGATAAATCTGATGTTAAATATGTGATTGTGGATATTACTGCCATCTACTTGTCAAAACTAAACAAACTTTTAGCTGATAAAACACAATACCACTTTCCCTAGCGATTTGGCTAAATATTTCGCAACTAAATTTCACCGCTAAATTTCCATACAAAATTTATCCGCGAAATGAACACAATACCAGGCTAAGGATTGTAGCTATCGGGGAAAACAAAATCCGACATCATCTCAAAAGCAGATCAATCCAGGAAATTCACTTGGCGTTACAAAGGAGCTGCTTCCGGATTTTACTTATCTCCTATTGCAATTATCCGTCCAGCGAGACATTGTTGTTTGCAGAAGGTTTTTATAATCTACTATTATAATTATCAGTCGTCCAGCGAGACATTGATGTTTGCAGAAGATCTTAATTACCTACTATTGCAATATTCAGTCGTCCATCGAGACATGGGAGTTTGCAGAAGACTTTAATTACCTACATACTTTTGCAATTATTGGACGTCCATCACATATCGTGTTTGCATAAAACAATTTATCAGTACAACGGGGTATTCTTTATCGGAAAAACGGGGTATACTTCATCGCATAAATTGTATGGGTCGATGACAGCAAATTCAAAAGCCTCCAGAAAACAGAACAGGACAGGACAGGGCATTGGGGTTAGGAACAGATTCAGTCATGTCGGATTAGTCACCTCATTACTGCTCATACAAAGTAGTGTAAGTTAGAGAATAGCTTCGTCCGTATCCCTACCAGCATGTCAGAGTGATGGCAATTCAGGCCAGAATAAATTTATTTTTGTAATTAACAGCGGAATCGTGGAATCCTATCCTCGGAGGTGCCTCTGAGGTGTATCCTTAACAGAAAATAACGTAAGTGTTTCAATTCTTTTATACATATTTTTTGTCTATATTTGCCACACCGATATTATTACACCCTAGATGAAATCTATAGGGTATACTAAGCTTGTCATTCCGTTTGTAACACCTCGAAATAATGATGGTAGAGCAAAATGGATTGGACACCCATTCATAATATTAAAAGTTATTTTGATTTTTGAATGTCCGTCTGTCCGTCCGTGCGCACGGTAACTCGAGAACACGTATACTTAGAGAGCTGAAATTTTGTACACGGCCTTTATAAAAAAAAAGTAAAATTAAGTTCGAAAATGAGACTAATCGGGCAACTCCTTCGTGGGGTTGCCATATAAAAATTTCGTTTTCCGCTATATATTTGGACACTGCCTGAGAACGCGTCGACCTAGAGAGCTGAAATTTCGTACATGATGTTTTTACTACATTAGCAAATAAAATGTCAAAAATGGACTAAATCGGGAAACTCCTTCTTGGTGTTGCCATATAAAAATTTAGGTTTTTACGTATATTTTGAAAAAGATCAGTCCAAGACATTTTTATTGTACTAAAAACTTCTGCAGAATACGAAATCCTATAAAATTGGTTATAATCATTTTTTCTGTGCGATAAACCCTTCTAGAAATATATGCGAAAAACAACTTCAAAATCAAACTTGAATAGACCGGTGTCCATACGAAATTTAACACGGGCATTCATCTAGGCCCTAGGGTATCATAAGAATTGGTCTTAGACCAATTCTAGCTTTTTTACTTGTTCATATTTAGATTTATCAGTCGTTAACATTTTGAAAGATTTTGTCTATATTTGCCACACTGATATTATTCACATTTAGATATTATGTAGACAGGATTTGTCAGTCGTTGACTTTTTGAAAGATTTTGCCTATATTTGCCACACTCGTATTATTTGTATGTCGTGAGATTTTTTTTTGTCTATATTTTTCACATTAGAATATTAGTTGGGATTCGGTATTATACACACCATTTGTATTGCTTTCATTTTAAATTATTGTTAAATTGAACACAATTCCCTCTATTTGTGTTGAAGTGTTGTGTATAAGTGTTGCATAGCTAAGGCTTGGGATAAGAAACTAACACATTAGGCTTCGGCTGACATTCTGTTTTGCGTGCGAATAGAATCCTCAGGTTTAATACTATATGATTGCTTGCAACGCACTGAAATTCTTTTCCCGTTTAACCAATTTATTTTAAAATAACGCAGGTTTTATTTTTATGGCACTTGCAAGTGCGCCTACATATTTAAGTCGCAGTAGTATATATATTAGTATTATATCCTGTCTTAGTAATAAATGAATTATTATAACGTAGTTATACGCTAGACACTTTTCATTTCTCCTTTCACTCTCCTAGAGCCCTCTTGATGTAGGAGTTGAAAAGGTCCGCTCTTCTACTCTCTTTCAGGACAATATAAGGGACCCTGAACAAAATAACTGCTGCCCTCAGTGTCATTGGGTGGATATGGGGCAATGCAGCTGAAGGCCTATCATCTGCGCCTTCACGAAGGTAATGGTAAGTGGTGTAAGCGTCGCTTCAGGACCGGGTGTGTGCTTCATTTTTTTGTATGAATGTATGTTACAGGTACAATTTTTGGTAGTTCGAGTGATAGCCTTCTATTATAAATAGGGTGCAAATTTTATAGGTGCAATTTTCGGTAGTTCAAATGACAGACTTCTACTGTAAACAGGGTACGAATCTTATACAATATTCGCACCCTGTTTAAAGTAGAAAGCTATTACCCGAACTGCAAAAAATTGCAGGTATAAGATTCGCACCCTGTTTAAAGTAAAATGCTATCGCTCGAATTTTCAAAAATTGCTCCTGTAACTTTCGCACTCTATTTATAGTAGAAAGCTATCACTCGAACTACCGAAAATTGCACCTGTAAAATTCGCACCTTATTTAAAATAGAAGGCTATTACTTAAACTGCCAAAAATTGTACCTGCAATATTCGCACCCTGTTTAAAGTAGAAGAATATTACCCGAACTGCCAAAAATTGCATGTATAAGATTCGTACCCTGTTTAAAGTAAAAGGCTATGGCTCGAATTTTCAAAAATTGCACCTGTAACATTCGCACCCTATTCAAAATAGAAGGCTATTACTCGAACTGCCAAAAATTGCATGTATAAGATTCGCACCCTGTTTAAAGTAAAAGGCTATCGCTCGAATTTTCAAAAAGCGCATCTGTGACACTTGTACCCTGTTTAATTTATAATGCTCTTATTTGTTCTTCTAATAATTGCACCTGTAACCATAACTCACACCATAATAATTGCTCTTGTAAAATTCGCACATAGGTTAATCTTCTCGATTATAAGTTGAACTGCTTGAACTGAAGGTATAGTTCCTTACAAGATAACATTTTGTTTATATGAGCATTTTTTTAGGGATAGAATTCCCGTCGGATCTCTAAAATCATATTTTGTAATATTCCTTTACGCTATGTGGTAAGTTTTATAAATTTGTGATTTCTGTAAAAAAAATTACGTCGGTGCGAATTTCCCCTTATAGGGGGGAAATTTGCAAGATCATTTTTTCGATGTTTTTATACTGTACGTGGTTTTTCAGTTAAAAAAAATTACTGTGCAAATTTCCCCCTATAAGGTGAAATTCGCTCGTGTGCGAATTTCCCCTACATGGTAATGTCCAATTACTATCACCTCAGCTGCCATGATTTTTCATCACTCAAGTTCGCTGAAAGCTGAGTTGGCTGCATGGAGGTAGGGATTACACGTGCAAGAGGTATGGCAGTGCAAGAGCTAGTTGCATGCAAGCTGTACTATCTCGTGTAACCCCCGGGTTAGATCCTGTTTAAATATGCCAGTATGCTGCCTCTGCCGCACGTAATATTTAGGCAGGATGATAGTCGGGGACAGGAATAAAGTGCAACTTAAAATTCACAGGCAGCACTTATTTTTATTGGGCATTATGAGTCACGTGATCATTCCAGTTTCAAGCATTGCAGTGTGCACGATATACAGAGTAACAAGGTATGATTGTCCGGGCTGTCAAGTGCGTGTGACGTCACACGAATTGATTCTAAAAACGGGAAAAATAAAGTGCTAATATTTATGTAAATTTATTCCATGTTGCAATAAATATAATATGCGTTTCTTACCATAAATATATATTGAATTTGTTAGTTTAAAGCTCATTTCAGGTGCCACGAAAGTTTTATCGATAAAAAAATGCAAAATAAGACTGAAATACCTATAATTTGCACTCTTAATTGATTATTTAAGATCTTTTTATTATTTTTTAGTGAAATTTGTTAGTGATAATGGTAATTTTCTTAAATAGAAGGCAAATTTGCAATGCATCATAACGAAGTGTAAAAATTAAAATGTAGAATACAATTCTTGTAATCTTCCTTCAATTTATCTTTATGTTTAGAAAGTAAAATGGTACTTATTTTAAGATTTTAAATGGATCCTGTAGAATAAATTTGCATAAATATTAAACTTTATATTTTTCACTTTTTAAGAAACGCGTCATGCGAATCAACTAACACAGAAAATGGCGAAACTATGGTGCCGGATAGTCATACCTTGTTAGTCTGTCTGTCATACCTTGTTAGTCTGTATATCGTGGCAGTGTGTAGTTGTTACTTTACATGATTTGCCGATGCATTTGTTCCATCGCCTGAAGGCAACAATGCCAGCAAGTTGACTGATGTAATCAGGGCGTGTACCTTTTTTCCGCTCCGTAGATCGAACAGATTGTTTAGAACGTTCAGAGCACTCTGTGAAAAAAGATACAAATCCGGAGTGATCTGAGAGTTCTGGTAGTTTTTTTATATTGGCAACACTTATGATTTGTAAAATATCTATTGATAATATAAAATTCTTCATAAAAATAAATAAATAATAATAATTAGGTTATAAAAATAAATAAGGGGTGAAGGAAACGAAGGAAATATGGAATTTAAAAAAGTATTCACATTGTCAATAAGATTTTTTTGCGCTCTATTGGTATTATTGACGGTTTGCTCCAAATGCTCCGAGGTTTATCTACGATTAGTTAGAGCACTCTGAGTAATACATAATAAAGAACGTGTGTTCAGAGAGCTCAGAGTACTCTGAAAGTAAATAAAGATACAAGAAATCGGTGTTCAGACTTAAGACTTCAGAGCGCTCGGAGTGCTCTGAGCAGAATAAAGATACACGCCCGAAGGCATTTTGAGGCACCACAAAGCGCACCTTATAGTGACCCGTCTGAACAGGGTCTTAGAGCCAGCTTAGATGGGTCAGTATGCTACCTCTGCTGAGTGTAAAACTTGTTGGTAGGATGGTGGTTGCGGGCAGGAATGAAGTGCTACTTCAAATTCGCAGACAGCACAGCTAGTCTTGAGGGAGCACGTATTTATATCGATTATTATGAGTCACGTGATTTTACCAGTTTCAAGCATTGTAGTGTGTAGTTGCTACTTTTATGTAATTTATCGATATATTTGTTCTATTTACTGTAAGGCACCAAAGAAATCAAGTTTGAGGTACCTCAAAACAGAAGTTCTTAAGTAAAATTAGTATAAAACGCGTTCCAGCAAACCCTGCGAACAGCTATATTAGACATTTGCAAATGAGAATCAAATATGTACGCGAACATTATTCACATTAACGACGATTGTTGATTTCCTGTTAATTATTGCATTGGCAGAGGGAGGAGCAGGAAATTGACGAAATCTTAAAAAGAAATAAAGGAATAAAGTCTTCATTTTAATGGAACTGCTTATAGTGGAATTTTTTTTTCATGAAAAATTAGGCCTTTAAACAGTTGAGGGACTTTTAACGAACGAATTTTTAAAAATAGACAGTTGCTAAGTATGAGTATACTGTGATTAAAAAATTTTTATATTGCATGATTAAGACTTATTTAGATTCCATAAAAATTTATCCTCTGGGTAATTTTTGTCTATTGCTGTGTATGACGATTGGACGATCGTTTGAATTATCACTGAGTAATTTTATACCTCTCATTGTTTGTTGGCTTGAAACATCATACTTCGAGCGGAATTGGCTAAATACAAAATGTTACATTGAATGTATGAATATTTACACAATCACTCATTACAGTGATTAATGTTAAAATATTTACAGTGCTAAATATGCGTTTTATGTCAGTAAACTAAATCTAACTATATATACAGCCAGGAATTTTGTTTTTGTAAAAGAAAATTCAACCTCCCCCAGCAGACTACAGACCAATAAACCTGCTTTATTTGGATAATTGTGTTATACATAGCTATAAAATGAGGATTTCGTATTAGGTAATCATTACCAACTGTACCGGCCTCCACCTAAGCCATTCAAATTGCTTTTCTTACTAAGAAAAATTTCATCCAGAAGTGCCAACAACAATGTCGCAGCCATGAACGAATTCCAAACGATTTGGAGATTTTTTTTCATATTTTATGAATTTTCTGATGATACAATCTATTATGATTAACTGAAAGTTTTTTTACATAGATAATTGTTGCTTTCTAATACTTCGCTCATATTTTCATTCCTCACTTCTTCAGATTTCACTAATTTATTTTGGAGGTTTCTTACTTCGTCCAAACAAAATGCTTTGGAACGCTTAATTTAAAAAATTAAGGTAAGAAATTAAAAAAAGAAAACAAAATTTAAAGTCTGTAATGGAAAATAAAAAGTTTTCGAAATTCGCCAAGCAAATGTTTACCGTTCAATCAAGAATTGAATAAACTTGAGCGAAATATTTGTTTTAAAAATTTTCTGGATGATGTGTACACATCACACACGAGATGTATCCAGTTGCCAAAAAAGGATGTAGTATATGCAAACACATTGGACAGACGACAATGTAGAAAATAGAGCGCTCCATCCCGGATGAGTTATGAAAAGTCAACTTACTTTTACGTTATGTACTCAAAGTTTTCTTCCTTCCATAGAGATAAGGCACACATACACTCAGAAACAATCTCAGTCCATGTATTTTCACGTGACATGATTGATTCAAACTAAAAAAAAAGGGAAGCTTAAAAAGAGCTTCTTCATTGGAAATTTGTACTTTGGATAGATAGATAGTCTCCAGAGAAATCACGCCCCAGCATCAAAATGTAAAAATTTTCCAGCCAATTGGATAAAGCTGGTGCAAGAGACTGACGAGATTTTAAAGGATGCGTAGAAGGTAATAAAAATGTGTGGATGACAAACGAATGGGGGGAAATGGTTCATCGTCATTTGCATAGTGTAATGCAAATTTTAAAATGTCGGTAAATTAATGTGAAAAAAGTTGGGATTAGGGCTAAGGATACAAAGTAATTAGTAGCAATAATTGTCTCCAAGATTTGTGGAAAATAGAAACAAACGCATGAGTTTTTTTTTATATATTATTAAGCCAAGCTCAGGGGATGGAAAGCACAGCATGGCAGGAAGGAGATAGGGAAAGGATTAGGGAACATGAGGAAAGTGGCGGAGGGGCCGATGTATATCACTCTTGAACCTTCGCAGATTGTAAACTCGAGGAAAAACAGAAGATGGTAGACTGTTCCACATTCGCACAGTTCGGGATAAGAAAGCATCACGGAATTTTACTGTACGACCGAAAGTATTTTGAAGGGTGAGAGAATGTGCGTGGCTTGCAGCGCGAGTATTGCGTGCAGGATCAGACTAGATATTTTATCGGAACATTGACCATGTATGTAGCGAAAGAAATCCGAAATTGTGGCGGCGCTCGAGTGAGTCGATGGGACAAGTTATTACCAAATCCTCAATGAGCTTAAAGGCTCTCTTTTGGACAATATCCAATGAAGCTAAGGCTGTACGGCCAGCCCCAGCCTAGATGTGAGAGTTGTATTACATTCTAGGTCTGATATAGGACTTATAGAGGAGTGCTAGATTTGATAGGCTGAAATATTTCCTACACCTTTTCAGAAATCCAAGACATTTCGATGCTGCTTTGTCAACAGAGAAGATGTGCTCTGTCCAGCTTAATTTACTCGAAATTTTAATGCCGAGAATGCTTAGTGACGGTGAATCTGAAATTAAGGCTCCATCAAATGAAATAGGAGTGGTAAAATGGTGATCTCTTGTTTTAAAGAAATGAAACAGCTTTGGGTCTTAGATGTATTAAATTCGATGCGATTCGCTTTGCCCCAAGCAAAGATAACATCAAGATCTAGTCATGTAATCTCGTTTGACACATGCGGCATTCCCTCTGGAGTCCGCAAGAGTATCAAAGGAGTAAGCGAAATCAAGGGTACTGTCATCGGCAAAGCTATGGATGGGATTGACAGTAAGAGAAAGCAGATCATTAATGAAAATTAGGAAGAGAGACGGACAGATAACAGAACCCTGTGGCACACCGACATTTATAGGGTGAGGTTCAGATGTAACGCCATATAATACAACACGTAACGGGCTCTCCAATAAGAGGTGTTATTTTGATATTCAAAAAATGCCATTTTTTGAGATAAATGATTGGATCTTTATTTCATTATAAAGAGGAAGGTATGCCGTTAATAATGGAAAATAACATCAGCCAAATGAGATAACACGGTCCGGAAACTTTTCCCGTAAAAGATCAATGGTTTCGTTGCTTGTATGGCACGTAGCGCCGTCTTGTTGAAAGTAAACGTTGTCCAGATCAATACCATCCAATTCCGGCCATAAAAAATCATTAATCATCTGTGGATAGCGCAATCCATTCACCGTAACTGTTGCTCCAGCCTCATTTTCGAAAAAGTAAGGTCGAATGACCCCGCGGGACCATAAACCGCACCAAACAGTCACACGTTGAGGATAGAGAGGCTTTTCAACAATAACTTTTGGGTTTTCCGAGCCCCAGATGCGACAATTTTGCGGATCATTTTCATGCATTTCAAGGACCCAATCAGCAAAGACTCGACGTTGTTGATGATCGGCCGGCTTGAGTTCTTGTGTTAACTGAACTTTATAAGCCTTAAGACCCAAATCTTTATGCAAAATACGGTGTAATGACGTTTGTGGAATGCCTAATTCCAAAGAACGACGAGGAATGGACAAACCTGGGTTTTCTACAACACTTTCGGCTACAGCAGCAATATAGTCGGCTGTTTTTGAGCGACGTGCACGGGTTTTATTCTTCACATCACTAACTTGTCCCGACAGCTCGAATTTATCTACCAATTTCTGTATTGCGGTCCGACAAGGTTCTTCACGACGACCCAAAAATGTTCGAGTTTTACGAACCGTCTCTGCCACATTTTCACCATTTTTATCGTGAATTTTAATAATTTTAGTACGTTGTTGAATCGTGTATCGTTCCATTTTTATTAATGGCGTAGTTTCTACTTGTCAAATGTCAAAAAATGACAGCTCCAAAAGTGACATCTACTGAAATAGCGGGCTAATTAAAATAACACCTCTAATTGGAAAACCCTTATTTAGCGACCAGATATAGAAAACTTTCAATTCATAATAGAAGAGGAGGGGCGAGACCAAGTTCTTTAAGTATGGTTAAAAGAACAGGATACCAGACTCTATCAAAGGCCTTTGAAATATCCAAAGCAAAGATTTTGGTTTTACCAAAAGTAGGCGATTGTTGATGAGCTTCTAAATACTATCCATTATTCATTATTTTATTAAGCTAATTAAATGGAAATGTTAGTTATCAAGAATTACTATGGTTCAACAACACGTGTAAATACAGGAAAAATGGAAACACTCGACTCGACCACGGTATATACAGACTAATAAAGTACCTGTGCTAAAAAAAATTAGGTCAACATGTTTTAATTACAAAAAGGTAAAAAATAAATAGTATCTAGTAGAAGTGAAGCTCAAATTTTATTATACATAGCATTTTCAGTGAAATTTCTGTTTTTTTTAAGGCAGGGGGACGAGAGATCCCAAGCTCGGAGGCAAAAGCGGCCCATTGTGCTATCCTGCTAGAAACCGCATTACCAAAACCTTCTTTTCCTCTTAATGAATCGCATTAGGTCTTGGCGAGGAAGATTTCCAGTTCATCTACAGATAGGAAGGCAGACCCTAGAGTATCCAGTCTGCTCCGGGCGAAGGCCGGACAAGCACACAGAAACTGTTCGGTTGTCTCAGGCTCTCCTTCCAGGCAGGTCAGATACTCAGGGCTGTCAATAACTCCCATCCTTGTTAGATGAGAGTGAAGCGAGCTGTGGCTGGTGATGATGCCAACCACAGTTCTACATTGTTTCCTTCCGAGTCCCATGAGAAAATCAGAGATATTCCTATTGGGCACATCAAGAAACAGTTTTGTTCACCTGTAAGTCCTCAGGTTCTCCCATCTTTACTGATGCTTCCTATGAACATACGTTTTGATGAGAGACCCGATACCCGGTGGCAACGTCTACAGCGGGTTCCGGTCCGAGGAACGGAGGATCAGAGCCAACCCTAGCTAAAAGATCAGCCTTTTCATTCCTCATGATCCCCATGTGACCAGGAACCCACTGAAGTGACACCTTGCTGTGGATACATAAATTATCCACAAATGACCTGCAATCCCCTATTAACTTAGATATTATCCGAGGGCCACTCAGAGCAATCAAGGCTGCCTGACTATCTGAAAGGATAGCAATGTCTTTACCCTTGATTTGCATATCAAGTGTGAAATTTCTGTATATAAGCTGGCAGAAAAGCTGTAACTTTGGACCACAATTACGTAGGCATTTATAAACGATGGGCTCCTGGGTAAAAAATAAATTCGAAAAGTATACAACTATAAGGCCATCAGAGTTCTTGAGTACATTATGCACCATATTACCGGTCTTACGCCGGAAGGTAACTCTGCCTTATTACATGTGTAAAATCCTCTTAGTTCACCAAAGTCTTTCTGCTTATATGTATATATGAGTTGTTGCTGTTAGTGAGAGCCTGTAAGTACTATATCGGCAGTTGCTATTTGCAATACAATAGTATCTGGACTATATGTATATTGCCAGTAGCATTAAATTAAAAGTATAAGCAGATCAGTGGTAAATTTAAAGCAAACAAAACATTCTTCTTTCTATACCTTACAGGCAAAATTGGGGTTGATGAAAAAGCCTGCCAAAACCAAAACGTTCAAGAACTGAATTCGCTCATCCACTTTCTACATACAAATGCACGTCTTCTACTTTGAAGATAATTTGTTAATTTACAAAATTCCTTGTCTTATTTCTTTTCTGTCCTTCACACCATTATCCTTCAAGCGATTTTTTAACTTTCCTCTATACCATATATGTACCTACTTTCAAAATGCCTATGATAATGAAAAGTGAAATTTTTCTAATAGCCTTAGACTCGATTCCTTTTCAATTCAGATAAGAGAGCAAAAGTTCAATAAGATTAAGTGGGAGTTGGTCCTTCAGTAAACACGCGATTTTACCTATGTAGGTAGCAGGATCTATGAATGGAGGGTGGCAGAATGGAATTTTTGGTAAACGTTTCTTAAGAGACCACTTTTGATAATCTTTCACCACACCCATGTAGGTATAAATGGTCATTTTCAAAGGAAAATGGTTCTTGTTGGCTTTCTGTACGTTTTCAGTGGTTTGCCAGATTTTCACCCTACATCCAAGAAAGATTTGCCTCTAGGCAAACAAACATTCAATTTGGGGAGCAGACCACTTGATAAATTTTCATCGCAATTCGAATGGCAGAAACGTATTACAGCCATCTAGACGCGATAGCATATCGAAATAGGGTAGCAAGAGGCTTTAAACACATATTTTGTATACCCATTCGATATCTACATAGGACCAATTATGGTGAGGTCCCCTTGATTAAACAATGAAATGGAGGAATCTTGAAATATGGCGAGAATTAGTAGAAGCACGCACTACTTTTTTTTTATCCAAGTTGCGCTCATCTATACATAAATCAAATAAAAATTCTATAGATAAACTACTTATCTGCCTGCTCATTCTTCCTTTCCAATCTTTTCCTCATGCAATCATCGTCAGCATCCTTTTATCGATACCAAAAATGCAGCATCCTTTGCAACTGCTATAAAGAATTGAGAAATGGGACGCAATATAGCAGCATAGAGAATAAATATATAACTAGCATCCATAGGTTGGGTCTGTATACAATAAGTAAAATAGGATCCATTCGTCTGCATTTCAAAAGTGGAGTTCTGTTTGGTTCAGGGGGTGACAAATGGGATGCTCCTTACCCGCAAAGTGCTAAAAGTTTGTTTTGTTGGTTGGGGAGCCCAGTGTGCTCCGTGTTCATGCGAGTACCTACTCCAGTACACTGGGCTGTATTCAGTACAATGTAAAATCATATAATATGTAGTAGGAAAAATTGTCTCTTTTCATTGTGTGCCAGTATATAGCAAACAAACATTTTCCGTAATATAAGTGGAAATTTATTGTTTTGAGTCGCATGCGCACACCTTAACTTTGGAATCGATATTTTATGTAAAACAGAAAGACGGAAACGGTTACAAAATTAGCAGTTCATATCTTTATGCATTATTGCATTTATTATTGTCTATGAAAATTTAAATATTATTGAAAATCATTGGTTTTTAATTGTTGAAAAATTCTAGTACAGAAATATTGTAATGGAACAGTCAAGTCAAGACATTTTGAATTCCCGTCCAGTGTTTGCAAGCTTTACACATCAACCTAACCAGCTGAAATTATGTTTTTTTTTACAGAGATTTTATTAGTCGTTAGTTCGAAAATGGTGAATTATGCAATCAATTCGGAAGTGTATCTATAGGAGTTAAAATTTTTCGCATCATTTATATTCGAAAATCAATTAGTTAGAGATGTTTGGATTAGAAAACTCTATGACGTTTTTTGTGACAAATTTTACTACCCATGGAACCGTTATCGAAAAGTCGAAAACAATTTTGTGGCGATATAAAATTTATTATCATTCGCATGAACCATATACAGAGCAGACAGAGTAACGTGGACGTATGAAGCTTGGCTTTGAATTTCAAATTTAAAAAGGTCTGAAGTAAACCAGGCGATTTACCTGGATATGATTCAGTAGATTTTTGCGGAAACGATAGATGTACTTTTTGGATTTTCATTAAAAGCTTGTCAATGAAATGCTAAGACTTTACTAAAGATAAAGAATATTATTGGAGAAGTCTTCAGAGTAATGTACCGAAACAAACTCTCACCTTGAAACATCGAATGAAAATAATTTTAAATAGAGTATGGAATATGCAAATGCTCTCAGACAGATACTTTTCACTTAAATGAAATTCTAAAATTTATATTGTCTACAAAAATTGATAAAGTAATTTCTCGAGACCAACATTCAAATAATTCAACCTTAATCCTCAAACTTTAATCAACAATAATTTCTTTTTTTCTAAAGAGATTCCAAAGTCATTTATTCCACTTTAGGGTATAGACCCCCAGCCCAATATTAATTTACAATCGTCCGTCTGAACATATTTCACTCATTCAATTCGGAACATATTTTACCCGAAAAGTCTCTAGGGGGTATAAAATTCAACCCCTTGGTGAAGTGGACACACCACCGACAAAATTCAGTTCTGACACTCATTCAAAGCATTTTCATTCTATGCGAAGTACCCTTCGATTTATTTAGTTAACAGAACCGGAAGGAAAGGTCTGATAAGGTAAAGCAAGATGGGGGTACCATCAACATTGGCATCGAAATCATTACCACTAGCACTACCACCACCACTATCACTGCTACCCTACCACCATTTACTTTATGTCTGGATGAAAAACCCTTTCCCCAACATTGGGACAAAGTGGGATGTAATGAAGTAAACGGCATCCACTTTGTAAACATATACGGGTCAAGGAGGCTCTATTGCTGGTTTCATAGAGAAAAGAAAATCTTTTAAGAAAGAAGAGACGGCGTGGCGGCACAAGCAACAACGAATTCGAGTAAAGACTGAAATTCCTGCGATGGGGGGTTCTTTTTCTGTAATTTAAGTAGAGATGGCCAAGACACCGGAAAAGATAAACAGAACAAAAGGAGGAGTCCTATTCTGTGTTGACTCTTCTTATTATTTCAAAATCGCATTAAGCTAACTAGTTTGATTGTAATCACAGAGACATGACATCGCAATGGAGGGTTCGAATATCCCACCCGAAATTTAAAATCTCCCATGAGTTGTTGTGTTCCAGAGTCTGTAGCGCGCCATATTCATCCGCCCAAATTTATCTGACTAACGAACCGTCTTCCATGGCAGTTTTATGTGTTCTTATAAAGATTAAAGGACCTTTAGATTTTCTGAACAATTTTGGATTCAATGCCATCATGTCAAAGGTACTTTTCCCGCCATTTTTAGGTTTTTTTTTTAACAAAAGTTCAAAGTTTGTTATCAACTCAATC
This sequence comes from Dioctria rufipes, assembly GCA_963924295.1. Lineage (NCBI taxonomy): Eukaryota > Metazoa > Arthropoda > Insecta > Diptera > Asilidae > Dioctria > Dioctria rufipes. The sequence continues at coordinate 11,242,915 of OZ002745.1, forward strand.
CAAGGTTGGTAACAATAGTTTCGTTGATCTGAATAATTCCTCTATATGGTAGAACCTTTGAGTTTTTATTCAATTTGAATGGGGGTGGCCTTAGAACGTTTTATTTATATATGTATGTATATATTTTTTTTTTCAAAGGGAAAAGTTTAATACAAAAAGAAACTCCCCTTTTTCAAAGGGAAATGTATTGTCAAGGAGAAACATAATTTGATTGTGGGATGATATGTATTAAAAATTCTGGAGACATACCCGTGGTAAATGTAAGGACAAGAAAATTGTGGTTTTTAAACATTTGATAATTGAAAAAGACTAAAAAGCAGAATAATATACCTATATATGTACATCGTTATAAAAGCTTAGATGATTAGAAGATTTTAAATTTTTATTTATTTATTTGTTATTATTATTATTAACCGTAGACGATTAAGTTCATACAATAATATTAACAATGATTTTGGTACCTTAAGAGGTTTCTAAAAAAATTAAGGATTTTTTGTAAAATGAGAAGTCTTAAAAGGGGTTGCATGATTTCCCCATTTTAGTATCTGATGTAGATATTTACAATTACAAAAATTTTATAAAGTATCTAACTACATTAACTTTCAATTCGCTAAGTCTATAGATGTTGTATCTTCATGCCATCCCTATCAGCCGACAAACAAAAATTTCAAATAACTGTATTAATAAATATTTATAAGAAGGCTTTTACGTATCTGGCTATCTATCAGTCCGTCTTCAAAATATAAGAATTTCGAGAGTTCTTATTTTTAAAGATTCTAAATAAAATTATAAATACAAGAGAAAAAAAAACAACCGTTTTTGAAGTCGACACCTTTCGCTTTCCGGGCGACTGCTCTTATCTCTCTGAGCTAACGAGGTAGATGCTTTTTCCTCTTGTATTTATTAATTTCAGCTAGCCTACGAAACCAGCTGGCATTAACCAGTAACAATGAAAGCACACAAATAATTGTCAATTTTTGCAATTTTTATTTATATTTATCGTGTCTCATACGGGGATCTATCACCGATTCTAAAAATTGTGAGTTCGAGTGCAGTACGAGACAAGATAAAGAAAAAAACTAAAGATTCAGGACGTTTTAGCCCGCCACAGATACGAGAGAAAATACTTTTAAAATGACAAAATCGAAGTCAATTGAATGAAAACCTCAACGTCAATAAATTATAAAAATTATTTTGAAGTTTGATTATATGCATTTTGTCATACTTTCTTCCAAACACTTTGACTTCTGAGGACTAATATGAATGTTGGAAGATAATCTAACTCGCCTTTAATTCTTGATGAAGTGATTTTAAGTTATAGAAACAGGATCATGTTTAAACAGGGTGTTGGATTCAAATTTTATTTTGCTTAGCTTATCTTGAACTATCATCAACTTGGATATGTTATGCAAAGTATTTTAATGGTTTAGCTGCTTATATTTATTATTTCATAAGAACCGCGGATGCCGAAATTTTCAAACGAAACAAAGAATTCAAGCCATTATTTTTTTACTTCAATCTCTCAATAAAAGATAAAAATTTAAAAAGGCACTAGATATGTGCACTTCACAGAGTCTACAGAACACCAAAATTTTTACAGCATAGCGTACAAAGCATTCAAACCGTAGTAATTCATTCATTTCAAGTTTTTCTCCAAGCATGTTTGATAATGGTTCAAAACTATTAATATTGAATAGGATGCTTTCACGGAAATTCTTCCGTTTGATTCTAATTCAAGAATTAATGGGAATTTGGCAATCACCACTTGTAAAGGCTTTATATGTTAATAAAACCCAAGATCGCATATTTTAAAACTTCCTGTATGTACTTTTTATTTAATAATTTTTAATAAATTTGAGTGAAAATTCATACGAAGAACGTCAACTCGTCACTTGTGCCATTGTATATCGATCATCAAAGAACACCAGGCACATGCTCTCTTGACCTTAATATATCAATTCAAAAGTCAAAGTTTTTTAAACATAAATATCTGACAGTATTGACAAATATTGTCGAACAAGTATTTTCAAACTGATAGGGCTAATAAATTTTGTGTTTGAGATCGCATCTTTACTTTACAGATATAATATTAATGAAAAATGAATCAGACAAAAGTAACTTTCAAAATAACCTTAGCATCAGATTCAAAGCTTCCGTATAAGGTACTAAGTGTTCCGGAAAATGTAGCATTCAAAGATGTACTTAAATTTGTTGCCAATGAATTTGGTGTACCTCCAGCAACAAGTGCTATAATTACTGAAGATGGAATTGGTATAAATCCACAACAAACAGCAGCGAGCATATTTCTTAAGTATGGTTCGTTATTACGCTTGATACCACGAGATCGAGTTGGAAGAGGATGTTTTATCATTTTTAACAAATAGAATATAAATTTTATGCTTTATGTCAATACATTCCGAATTGAAGAAATTGTTAATTTAAAAATATTATAATAAACAATTTTTCATCAACAGCAGCAGATTAAACCACTTTGACCCATACCGTTCTATTGACAACAAATTTTTCTAAGTGGCCAGAATCCATTTTTCATCCTTTCAAGTAAGGAAATCCCTTTAAGTATATAAACGTCACAAATTTCATTTAAAACGATGTAAACACAGGAAGAAGAGGGAAATGTGATTTAACCCTTGCCAAAAGTACCAACATCGATTGGGGGAATTTAAAAAGGAGCTGGGGTTGGAGCCTTTTCAGGGACGGATGTTATTATTGCCAGAGGCGCGTGCCTCTTGGATAGGTGGTACTTATACATATAATATAGATATGTATGTATATGTATGTATATCGTTCTGCATACCTATACTACTAACTTGGTAAGAAATGCAGCAGCAGCAATAGAAGCTGCAGAATGAACAATTTTGACTTTGGCAAACAAAACATCCAGATCAGCTCAATATTTACAAATCAAGTAAAATTTTACTCTTTCATGTATATTGAGAAGGGATGGTAGCAGAAATATTTTCTCCTTGTAAAGATTTAAACATTATTTTTTTGTTGAAGGTTGGAGATAAAAATTTTTTGGCATATTTCCGTATAAGGACTTTCTCTGGGAAACGTATACTATAAATAAATGTCAGAGCAATATGACGACAACTGAGTTATGATGTCAGCCGGTGGTGTTAGTTGTTGTACATATCAACCTTAGACTGGTTGTTGATGGTAGGTTGATCCTTACTGTAAGGAGGGTCGTACAGACGATTTGTTCTTGTCCCCAGGACGATGAAGAAATGAGTATAAAGTTGTTCTGGGAATTACATTAAAAATTGTTGTCACATGTGATGTTGAGTATTCCTTCACCACCCCAAAAGTTATAGGGTTCAAAAAAATTATAGATGATTATGGGAGTAGCTCGGGGTTGTTAATATAACAATTTTCAAGAAGAAATCATTCTCTGGGTTATTTATTTGTGTGTTTTGGGTTTATTGTTTACAAAAAAAGATGTCAAAGGAAATGATGGTATTGAACGAAGAACAATATTTCAAAATCAGAGTAAATAACAGGGATGCAAATGATTAATTTTCCTGGAGATGTGGTCCATCCGGACTCTGGACTCTGAAATTTTCGGACTGGAATGCACCACACGTTGGAAACCGCGATAGAGTATATGTACTAACATACATAACATACAACGAGTTCACATTCTCATATGTAAAACATAATACATATTTTGAATTTCATCATGTATCAAATCGTTTTCATCCATTTGACTTGTGGTTTGAGTTTAAAGTTCTTGAGATATGGGTTGTTATTAAAAAGTGGAGTTGGTACAGCTTTCATAAAATTTAGTCATTTCGCAATATTTCATCAATAATTAAATATTTTTGTACATATTTTTTATTGAGACTATACCTACTGTAGCTTGGCCTAAACCTAGTTGATGATGAATTTAACTTTAATTATTGCCAAATTTTTCTCTATACATACAGGGTGTCCCAGACTAATATGACTGTTTTGCCAAATGATTCCTTTCGTCCAAACAAATAAAAATATTGTATGCGTGGGGGGGGGGAGGCAAAATATTACCCTGTCGAGTTATAAGGTGATTAATAAAATATGCTCTTTTTTCATTAAACACCCTATTTCTTCAAAAGTACGCCCTGTACGGCCTATGTTAAGAGGGCATTGAATGCAGAACTTATGACTGCTCAACCCCCCGCCCCCCCCGTAACCGACCAATTCCAGAGTTATGACGCTTCAAATTCAAAACTTCGGTTTTTTTCGTTATTTTTTTAAAAATACATACAGTTTTGTTACAAAATTGCGAAATTCCAGAGTCTCTTATTTAATATGATCTATTACCAGAGCTGGGCAATACTTAAGTAAAAAAAGACTTAAGTACTACTTAAAATTACATTTTCGTTACTTAAGACTTATTACTCAATACTTTTGAAATGCCCCTACTTAGTACTTGAACATAAGTACTAGCGTCTATTTACTTGTACTTAAGACTTAGTTTTGTACTTAAGTACCAAGATTTTTACTTAAGTATTTCTGAGTCAATTAAGTATCTACAAATATCTAACTCTTCGTAGAAAAGAAAACACAATCTCTAACGCAACTCCTTTTTTGTTGAGTTTTAAAGCACGCAAAGAACTGTCAAAGCATGTGCCGCACTCACGCGTCAAGGCAGAATAATAACATACAAACAAGACTGGGCAAGTAGAACAAAAACCAGTAACGTCTCGTTCGAATATAAAATCGACGATGCCTCGACTTGATGACATAACCACTGACATGTATAATATGGACTGACTACGTTCATAGAAATACACTGCAGAAAGTGAGCTCACTTCTATATTGCTGACTCTTTCGGTCTAAGCACCAAGTACCAACTGAGACTGAACTGAAAACAAAAAAAAAAAAATAGTGGATTCATCGAAATACATGATTTTATATTAATCATTTAAGGTTATTATTGATAAAAACTGTTTTACCAAAGATAATATATTCATTAGATACGCAGAAGAAATTCTAAATGTTTTATTAAAATCACCTTCCGAGCCGCGTGTACACTTTTTCAACTTCCCGCCAATGATTTTTTGAATGTTGGCACCGACGTACGAACTCTTTTTGACACAAGCAATTGTGCCCACGTAAAATAGAAAAGTAAGCAATTCATATTATATACGTCAGTGCACATAACCAAGGATAAGCAAGCAATACCTCGCTCCAATATAAAATCAACGATACCTCGACCTGATGTAGGGAAGGCCTCAATTTTTTCTTAGAAATTTACTGGAAATTTTTTTCTTAGAATTTTTATGCATTATTGGAGGCAATAATGGGTGTGCTTGGGCGGACTTCTAATAGTTTTTATGAGTGTAGCAAAGAAAGGTGAACGTTTTACTCTAGCTGCAGCGTCGAAAACTATAAAAAAATATTAATAGTAGCCACTGGTTACTAAACATATTATAGTTTTCAAAAGGTATTTATTTATCAATATCTATTAACTGAACTCGACGGACTTCATTATATTACTGCCAGCGTACAAAGATTCTAATAAAGTACTTTAAAAAGTACTCAGTACTTTTTATAGACTTATTACTTAGTTACAAGTACTTTTCATACATGCGGTACTTGTACTTACGCTGAAGTACTCAGGCATCCGGTACTTGTACTTAAGTACTTTTTCTTTGGTACTTGCCCAGCTCTGCCTATTACGCTTATGTTCTATCTGCGACGATATTTTTTTAAAATGAATGGTTTTCAGTTACTAAGTAACAAATTATCTGTGACCTGAATAGGTTATAAGCTAATAATTCCTTAACCGTCACAGATAGAACATAAGTGTTAAATTAAAGAGACTCTGGTCTTTCGAAATTTTGTAAAACAAGTGTATGTTTGTTTGCGGTATTAAAAAAAAAACGGAATAATTTTTAAAAAAAACGAAATTTTGAATTTGTAGCCTCATAACTCTAGAGTTTGGAGGTTGCGGGTGTGATTGAGCAGTTATTGTAAAGGCTATCAAGTTCGGCATAAAATGCCATCTTAAAATAGACAGTACAGTATGTACTTTTGAAGATATAGGGTGTTTAAAGAAAAAAGAGCATATTTTAGTAATCACCCTGTAACTCAACAGGGTGATATTTTGCCCCCGCCCCACTGTCATACAATTTTTTACTAGTCTGGACGAGAGGAATCATTTAGCAAAATATAGTCATATTAGTCTGGGACACCCTGCATATTAAATTTAAGTTGTTATACTCAAAGTAAATAAATTTATCATAAAAATTGTTCAATTAAAGCTTTTAAACTTAAAAATAATAGTAGACAAAAAAATAGAGGCAATTTTCTGCAATGCCACCAGCTTTGAATGGATTTTTCCTCATTCTATTACACTACTTACCCCTTCCTACAAAATTTGTGCAAAGTATAATAAAAGTAGTAGCAGAAAAGTTTTTAACACTCGTTCCACGCATATAATTCTTATTATAATAGAAAATAGAGCTATTTTTGAAAGCATAGCCAAGATGTTGTTAAATGTCAAAGCGATTCGATCATAGGTCAGCCAACATAAGACGAATAGGAGAAATGGGAAATAATTTTTTAATACATGCATAGATTTTCCAAAATTAAGAAAGAAAATTCTGCTAGAATTTCTTAAAATTTCACGAAAATTAATCACAGAAAATCTTTATCTTTCAACACAAATTTATATGTAATATCAACCATAAGTGTAATTAAAAAACTTACTAACTCTAATTCTTGTAAGAGAAAAACGAAAAAAACAAAAATAAGAAGCAACTCGAAACCATCTTTCTTACTTTTGGACCAGCTATAAATGTTATACATTCATCTTAGCATAAACATAAAGTAATGAAAGCATTAAATATTTATATAGCTAAAAGCTCCTTACCCGCAATTATACTGTTTTATTGTATCCAGCTGACATGTACGTAGATCTGAAGTCGAATCGATGCACTTTTCTCCACAGATAGTTCAGGTTCAGTTTTGTTCTTTTGGAATCAGAATGCTAAATAAATACTGCTTTATAGTGTGAGATCACTAATCAAACTATACTAAATGAAATGACAGTTCTATAAAGTTTACTGTATACAAAGCAGAAAG